>OX393551.1:49654018-50258102 GCA_947650365.1 Chamaelirium japonicum | reverse complement strand
CATCAGATTTGGAGATATTACTGCCAGACCTTTTAACCTTTGGCTTCAGGCTGGCAACGAAAGGAAATGCAATAGAGCATATTGATTCCCCAGAAGAATCTGTTATGCAAACCAACATATCAGATAGTACTCCTGGTCATGGTAGATATAAAAGGTCCAAGGGTTCTGTCTTAGCTAAATTGGTTGTCGTAGTTGGCTTACACGCGCATTTCGGTTTGATCATAAAAGATAGGGGGAACGGTAGGGCTAGCAATGGGTCGGGGCGGGTCGTGTTGTGTCCGGTTTCGTGTCCAAAACCAAACCCCTAAACCCAGACCCGAACTGTTTAACTAATCGTGTCTAGAACCTAAACCCGTGTCCAAAACCAAACCCCTAAACCCAGACCCGAACTGTTTAACTAATCGTGTCTAGAACCTAAACCCGTACCCGACCCGTTTAAAAACAGGTAGACCCGCTAAGACCCAGTAAGATCCGTTTAAATATTTATTTTTTTTATTTTTTTTTAATTTTATCTTTCGTTGCAACTCATCATCATGGGTGTCCTGATCACAGGTGTCTATTGAACCCATCACATCTGTTTCTTTACCTGCCGGTTCGGACCGAGTGCGATGCATGGGTCGGGTATGGGTGCAACAGATGGCCGTGACTTGGGGGTACAGATAAATGGTGTCGAAGATTTGGATTCGGGGGTTGGGTTGGTGGGGCGGTGGTTGCCCGTTTTGTGCCAATCGATGGGTGTCTTGCCGCCGAAGACGGCCCGCTACAGTGCCGACGGCCAAGTGTGTTGTCGCACCGAAGGCTTCCGCTTCGTGCCAATTTGCACGGACCTGCCGAAGGCTGTCAAGTGTGTTGTCGTCGCATACAACGGTGGGGGTGGGGGTGGTGATGCCCAGGGGGTGTTTTGCCGCCTAAGGTGGCCCGTTGCATTGCTGATAGGTGTGTTGCCACCGAAGGTGGCCCGCTGCAGTGCCGACAGGCACGGGCATGCACTAGTATATATATAGGGTAGCGATCCAGTGAGATATGAGATATATAAGATAACTTTGAGAAACCTATCTAGAGGTTTTAAAATTTGATTAAAATTGGTGGGCATGCTCTCTATGGCAAGTTGATCATCCTCACAAAAAATCATCAAATTCTAAAACCTCTAAGTGCATCAAATGTTATAAAATTTATCGACCGTCCATTAAAACCAATAATTTGAATTGTGTATTTGATGCCTCTAGAGGTTTTTGAATTTGATGATTTTTTGTGAGGATGATCAACTTGCCATAGAGAGCATGCTCACAAATTTTCATCAAATTCTAAAATCTCTAAATAGGTTTCTCAAAGTTAACTCATAGAAGAGTTATCTCACTGGATCGTTATCCTATATATATATATATATATATATATATATATATATATATATATATATATATATATATATATATATATATATATATATATATATATATATATATATATATATATATATATATATATATATATATATATATATATAGCGAAAGAGAGAGAGAGAGAGAGAGAGAGAGAAAACGGGAAATAGGCTGCCAACCTATTTCACCTATATGGGCTGTCAGCTGACAGCCGTTGGATTCCCATCGCGAGAAAATCCAATAAATGCCGAGAAAACCCTAGATCGCAGGGATATCCGCGACCCCTTCATCTCCCCTGTTTCCGGCAGCTCAAGCTCTATTCCCTCTTCGTCTCCGGCGGCTCAGGCTCCCGTCCTACTTTGTCTCCGGCGGCTCAGCCTCTCTTCTCCTTCCCCTTTACCCGGAGACGAACCCCTCCAACGAAAGCTACCACGCCAGCAGCGACGCCTCCGACTCCTTCCTCGATCTCCCGACACCACATGAGGCAGCAATTGGTGCTCGCGCTCATCCCCGACGCAGATCCAACCCCGACCTCCCGGATCTCTCGTTGGGGTAGATGCGATCCATCGTTGGAGCCGGAGGGGGCTGAGCCGCCAGAAAGGGAGAGCTATCGGCGTCGGAGGAGAGATCGGCGCCGGAGGAGAGATCAGGGCTACCGGAGGTGGAGGATGGTGGTTGGGGCAGTGCGATCCACCGTCGAAGCCGGAGGAGGTGAGAAAGATAGAGAGGATGAGGGTGAGGGCGCGCTGTCGGCGTCGGAGGAGAGATCGAGGCTGCCGGAGGTGGAGGATGGTGGTCGGGGCGGTGCGATCCACCGTCGGAGCCGGAGGGGGCGAGAGAGAGGATGAGGGTGAGGGCGCCGGTGGGTGGTTCAGCGAACGAGAGAGAGAGAGAGAGAGAGAGAGAGAGAGAGAGAGAGAGAGAGAGAGAGAGAAAGAGAAAGGGGATGAGGGTGAGGTGAGTGTTATACACAGATTTTTTTAAATAAAACCGATGGCTGATGATTTTAATCGGACGGTTGCTGGGTGGCAGCTCAAATGAATAAATGGATGTCAGCTCATACCCCGTATTCCCTATATATATATATATATATATATATATATATATATATATATATATATATATATATATATATATATATATATATATATATATATATATATATATATATATAGGGTTAAGATCAGATGACCCAGCAAATAACCCAGCACCCTTTGATGTACCTAGAGGCTTTAGAATGGGCTGATTTTTTGTAGGCATGTTGTCAAAATCAGCCCATTCTAAAACCTCTAAGTGCATCAAATGCGCTATTTAAATCAACGGTTAAAATTGACTATCGAAAATCGTTGATTTTAAGAGCACATTTGATGCACCTAGAGGTTTTAGAATGTGCTGATTTTTTGTGAGGATGATCAACATACCATAGACAACATGCCTACAAAAAATCAGGCCATTCTAAAATCTCTAGGTGCATCAAAGGGTGCTGAGTTATTGCTGGGTCAAAATTTGCTGGGTTATATATATATATGGTCAGAATTAGATGGCCCAGCAAATTTTGACCCATATTTGACCCAGCACCCTAATAAGCACCTAGAGGTTTTAGGATATGCTGATTTTTTGTAGACATGTTGTCTATGATATGTTAATCATCCTCACAAAAAGCAACACATTCCAAAACCTCTAAGTGCATCAAATGTGCTATTCAAATCAACAGTTTTCGATCATCAATTTTAACCATTGATTTGAAGAGTATATTTGATGCACCTAGAGGTTTTAGAATGTGCTGATTTTTTGTGAGGATGATCAACATACCATAGACAACATGTCTATAAAAAATCAACACATTCTGAAATCGGAATCCAACGATTAAAGTATTGGGTTATTTGTTGGGTCATCCGATCCTGACTAGGGGTGGCAATTCTTGACCCGACCCGCCAACCCGACCCGAATTTAGCGGGTATGGGTTTGGCCTAAATGGGTTCGGGTCATAAACGGGTCGACCCGATTGACCCGTTTATTTAATGGGTCGGGTTCGGGTTTGTACTTATAATCCGATTGACCCGACTTGACCCGTTTAACAAATGGGTCGTGTCAACCCAACCCGACCCGACCCGAGCTAACCCGACCTGACCCTTTTAGTAAACGGGTTAAACGGGTCGGGTCAACCCGTTTATTAAGTGGGTCGGTTTTGGGTTTAAGTTTTTGATCCGTTTATTAAACGGGTCGGGTTAGGGTTGGGTGTTTTGCCCTTATACATATGTCTCAACCCGACCCGACCCATTGCCACCCCTAATCCTGACCCAATATATATATATATATATATATATATATATATATATATATATATATATATATATATATATATATATATATATATATATATATATAGGGGGCGGGGAGCCTACACCCGAGGTGCAGCAACAACGCTGCACCTCGGCTTTGTTTTACCTACCTAGAAGTTTTGGAATTGGATGAAATTTGGTAAGGGTGTTGTCTAGGGTAAGATGATCATCCTCACAAATTTTCATCAAATTCCAAAACTTGTAGGGGGGTTAAATGGTCGAAGCAAAATTTGCAGATTTTAACGGTGACTGCGGACGGCTGATTTTGCTTCGACCATTTGACCACCCTAGAAGTTTTGGAATTTGATGAAAATTTGTGAGGATGATCACCTTACCCTAGACAACACCCTCACCAAATTTCATCCAATTCCAAAACTTCTAGGTAGGTAAAACAAGGCCGAGGTGCAGCGTTCTTGCTGCACCTCAGGTCCAGCATCCCCGCGCCCATATATATATATATATATATATATATATATATATATATATATATATATATATATATATATGGGTCAGGTTCAATGGACAATGTTTTTGCACTTAAATTTTTACACCAATTTTCAAATCATTAGATAGAAGTTTCAGAATTTCTTGATTTTTTGTGAGCATAATCACCTTGACTTAGATAGCACGTCCACAAAAAATCAGCACATTCTAAAGCCTCCAAGTACATCAAAACTAAAAGGTTTTATCGACCGTCCATTTTAATCGTTAACTTGAAAAGCACATTTAATAAGTTAGAGGCTTTAGAATGTGCTGATTTTTTGTGGATGTGTTATCTAAGACAAGATGATTATACTCACAAAAAATCAAAAAAAAAAAATATATATATATATATATATATATATATATATATATATATATATATATATAAAGAGAGAGAGAGAGAGAGAGAAAGAGAGAGTGAGAAAGAGAGAGGAATGTTACAGTGAGCTATGAGCTACGGAAGGAGAAAATGAGTTACGATCATTTTGACCACCCTAGAAGTTTTGGAATTTTCTAAAAATTAGTGGGTGTGTTGTCTATGGAAACACGATCAACCTTAACAATTTTCAAAAAATTCCAAAACTTCTAGGGTCATCAAATGGTAGAAGCAAAATTAACGATTACTACAGACGGTGGATAAAGCTTCTACTGTTTGATAACCCTAGAAGTTTTGGAATTCCTTGAAAATTGGTGAGGATGATTATGTTACCTTATACAACACACCCACCAAGTTTCACAAAATTCCAAAACTTCTAGGGTGGTCAAAATGATCGTAGCTCATTTTCTCCTTCCGTAGCTCATAGGTCACTATAACATTCCTATACTAGTAAGAAACCCGGGCAATGCCCAAATGTGCTTGATGCACGCCATTTGGCAAAAACGACATCGCAACTGTTCGAAGAAGTGTGAAATCTAAAGTGAGTTTGATTCACTTGTTAGAAAGATATTAACATCAAATGACCATTAAATGTCATTGAATGAAAACTTATCATCTTTATGGTAGTTTTTTAAATGGATTTAAAAGAAAGCCGTGTTCACACACAAAAGAAGAAATCTAGCTATTTAAAAGACGTCCACGTGTCACAACACGGGCGAGAGGTTTCCATTTTAGTATAGATATATAGATATGTGTGTGTGTGTATAAGGAAGCGATCCAGTGAGATATGAGATATATGAGATAACTTTGAGAAACCTATCTAGAGGTTTTAGAATTTGATGAAAATTAGTGGGCATGCTTTCTATGACAAGTTGATCATCCTCACAAAAAATCATCAAATTCTAAAACCTCTAAATAGGTTTCTCAAAGTTATCTCATAGAAGAGTTATCTTACTTGATCGCTATCATATATATATATATATATATATGGGGAGGGATACTCTTACTCATAGCCTCTTACAAGTGCCTCTTACTAATGATCCGGGCCGTCCGTTCCGATCATGATGGAGGGCCCGGATCATCCATCCCTCTCTCTCTCTATCTCTTTCTCTCAACAGCGAACAACAGCCAGCCCCCGACCCCCCCCCCCCTCCCGACCCCGATCAGAGCTCCGACGTCGGGGAAGGGGTTACCGGCATCGGGGAAGGGGCTGCCGGGGTCGGGGAAGGGGCTGCCGGCGTCGGGGAAGGTCGGGGTTGCCAGCGTCGGGGAAGGTTGGGGCTGCCGGCGTCGGGGAAGGGGCTCCGGTGTCGGGGAAGGGGCTGCCGGCGTCGAGGAAGGTCTGGGCTGCCGGGGTAGGGGTCGGGGTCGGGGAAGGGGCTGCCGGGGTCGGGGAAGGGGCTGCCAGCGTTGGGGTCGGGGTCGGGGGGTCGGAGGACTGCAATGGGGGGTCGGGGTTACCGATTGAGAGAGAGAGAGAGAGAGAGAGAGAGAGAGAGAGAGAGAGAGAGAGGGAATTAATCCCAGCCATCATGATCGGAATGGATGGCTGGGATCATTAGTAAGATCCCACTTGTTAGAGGCCATAAGTAAGAGTATCCCTCCCCTATATATATATATATATATATATATATATATATATATAGAGAGAGAGAGAGAGAAATGCTACAATGCGGCATGCGGTAAGTGCGGCACCTACCGCATACCGTCTGATGCACCACTGCGTGCATGCGATGCACGCAGCGCATGCATCAGACGGCTGCGGTGCAGTACCGCAATTACCGCATGCCGCAGCATAGCATGCCCCTATATATATATATATATATATATATATATATATATATATATATATATATATATATATATATATATATATATATATATATATATATATATATATATATATATATATATATATATATATATATATATATATATATATATATATATATATATATATAGAGAGAGAGAGAGAGAGAGAGAAAGAGAGAGAGAGAGAGAGAGAGAGTAATGTTACAGTGAGCTATGAGCTATGGAAGGAGAAAATGAGCTACTATCATTTTGATAATCCTAGCAGTTTTGGAATTTTGTGAAAATTGGTGGATGTTTTGTCTATGGTAACATAATCATCCTCACCAATTTTCAAAGAATTTCAAACCTTTTTCTCTATTTACTTTACTGGTTTGTCTGTTGACCGAATACAAACAGACCCTAAGCGTGAGTGTTCCTCCAATCATATCCAACCCTCTTCTCTTCCCACTGCAGTGTGCCATTGTCCCAACCTTGTCCTCGTCCCATATTAGAAGCATCCTCAGTGCAGAATCGTCTCAACCCTGATGGCGAGGGTCACTCCTCATCCACTGATGACCACTCCTCCAGCTCATCCACTTATGATCATCCCTCCAAGTCTCCCACCGTGGCCTCATCTCTCGTCATCGTTGGAGGGCTAGCCGTTGGTGGATGCGTCGGAGCTGAAGGAAAAGTCGTCGGGGTTGGGATTCTGTCGTAATGATATGTGCAGTTTCATCTTTTGGGGAAGCCTACAAAACTGAGGCAAGATTCATCCAACTACTTCACTTCAAAAAAAACAAAAACAAAAAGGGAAATTTTATTCATACCCCAAAAATATGTAATTAGCCCCCATTTCCAACAAACTTGAACACACCTCATTTTCTTTGATTATACCCTATTTCTATCCCAAAAACACCCTTTCATTTTAAACCCCACATTGAATACACCTTAGTTAAATGGCTCGTCCCATCTTGATCATACCCCATCCTTTCCAATGTTGAAACCCATGAGTATAGGGATGTGGGGAGGGTTATTTTGATCATTTGACATTCATTGATGGTTTGAGAGAGAGAGAGAGAGAGAGAGAGAGAGAGAGAGAGAGAGAGAGAGAGAGAGAGAGAGAGAGAGAGAAAGAGAGATGTCCCTCTTCTTTCTCCATTGCTAGAGGGGTTAGATCTCGTATGGAGGAATCCGGTCAGGGGAAGTGGGATCTTCGAGCCATGTTACCGATATCGCTGCCAATGACGTCATAGCCATGTCGTTGCCACCGCTCAATTTCTTCCCAATTGCAATGGATGCCCAAAAGGTTTGTAGACACAAATTGTGTCTAACCCGAACCCGACTCGCATGCACTAATTCGGAGGCAAACCCGACACGCACTCGGACCCGGACCCGACTCGCATGCACCGATGCGGAGGCAAACTCGACACGCACTCGGACCTGGACCTGACTCGCATGCACCAACTCGGAGGCAAACCCGATATGCAAACCTGACCCGACCCATGCCAAACAAGAGGTCGAGTGGGCCCATCCCCAAGTGGGGCCCACCCGGCCCCCTTCTAGAAATCCGAACCCCTTAAGGGGTGGCCGGCCATGCAAGAAAGAAAAGAAAAGAAAAAAAAGAAAGGAAAGAAAAGAAGAAAAAAAGGAAAGAAAGACCGTCTTGCGCGGGGGGAGGTTGCGTATGACGTCTACATAAGCGTGGATCTACGCCGATCCCTCGATCCGACGGACAAGAAACGAAGCCGAGTCGCCATCGACTTTATGTGCAATATTCAAATAAATTCAAAAATAATTGAGCCATAACTACTCTGCCAGAAAATAAAGGCAAATAAAGGCTTATTCCCCTCTTCAATGGAAGGATAAATCTTGGGTAGTTATGGGAGAGATATTAAAGTGATTCAAATAAATCTTCTCATATCTCTCCCCTCCCCCCTTCACCTATAAATAGAGAGGGAGGGGGAAGGCTCAATAGGTCGAAGGAGTCAGAGCTGGATCTGAAGACAAGGCGAAGGAGTTCTGCAGAAGAGGAGAAGCTCTCTTCATCGACCCAAGGCTTCACGATCGAGGCACAAGCAAGTCTATCCCTTCGGGACCGGCTTAGTCTATTGAAAGCCCTCATAAAAGTGAAGACCCTTGCACAAGAAGATCAAGCCTTCGACTCTGTGCACGAAGAAGAAAGCTCGGAGAAGAAGAACCCTTTGACTCCGAAAACGACAGAAGCAAAGGCCGGAGAAGAAGATTAGAGCGGCACTACCCCGTCAGCTCCAACAAGCCTTCAACTCCGATCAAGCTTCAAAGCCCGGAGAAGAAGACCAAAGAGTCATCACCCCGTCGCCTTTGACAAACGCCCGCTCCATCCACAAATGAGAAAGCTTGGAGAGGAACACCCGAAGCGTCGCTACACCCGTCGTCTTCAAAGCAAAGCCAAAGTCGAAAGCCAAAGCCAAAGCCGACGCCAAAAGCACAATCAACGCTGATGCTACAACCATCGCACAGATATCGGTGCTATCCCCACTGTCTTTAAAGGAACCCTTCGACTCCGATCACGCCAAAGAAGCCTGGAGAAGAAAAGAAGCAAAGTCATCGCTACACCCGTCGTCTTCAAAGCAAAGCTGACGTTACAACCGTCGCACGGAGATCAGTGCTACCCCCGCCGTCTTCAAAGGAACCCTTCGACTCCGATCATGCCAAAGAAGCCCGGAGAAGAAGAGAAGCAAAGTCATCGCTATACCCCGTCGTCTTCAAAGCAAAGTCGATGCTATAACCGTCGCACGGAGATCGGTGCCACTCTCGTCGTCTTCAAAGGAACCCTTTAACTCCGATTACGCCAAAGAAGCTTGGAGAAGAAGAAAAGCAAAGTCAATGCTACACCCGTCGTCTTCAAAACCTTCGACTCCGATCACGCCAAAGAAGCCCGGAGAAGAGAAGTTGAGCTGACGCCTAAACCGTCGAGGAAGCCTGAAGCCTTGAAGAAGTAGCTACCGCCGTTCGAGGAGAAGACCGAGTCAACGCCGAAGCAAAAACCAATGCAAAAAGCCAAAGCAAAAGCCCTGGTAAAGCCCATGCCAGAGCAACGCAAGTGTCAAAGCCAAATAACTACGCCGGTCACGAGCAAAGTACCGCACGTTCTAGCCGATACGACGCGAAGTCCAAAAGAACTAAAGCATCGCAAGCCTCTACCCGTCTACGTCAGGCACAAGCGCCAAAGCAAAGCAAAAGCCAGAGCCATGCCAAAGCAAAGCCAAAGCCGAAAACCGACGTCAAAAGCATAATCGATGCCGCGAACCGACGATCAAGGACGCCAAGGTCTAGCAAGGATCGAGGAAGACACGAAGACCGAAGAACAAAGCCAAAAACCCCCTAGCCGAGAAAGCACGAAGCACGGAAGGGACAAAAGCAACGGCGGATACTCCTCAGCCTCTCAAGAAACCCTCACCCTGTAAAGATCTCTGTCCTGGACAACCCCTTCAGAGATCTCGCACGAATACCACGTGGAGACGCGGATCAAAGGGACCGTCCAGAGAATCTCTCCCACAATCTCTTGATCGAATATTCGCCGTACCCGGCTCACCACCCCCGAGTCCCCCGGGTCCTGGCCTTTGTAATCTTCATGTGTTTGCAATAAAGACGACCCGAATCTTTTTCTGCGCATACAGTTTTGTTTTAGGTTTTAGTTGGATTTGGGGTATAAGATAAGGGTATAAATGATATTTTAAAATTTTAAAGTTATTGTGAAACGGATGGGAGACGGAGGCTAGTTACAGAATTTTGGGGTATGAATAAAATTTCCCAAAACAAAAGATAAATTACACTTTACCCTTATGAAGTTTAGCTCGAAAACAGTTAACCCCCTTATAGTTCAAAAACTATATTTTGCTCCCTTCAAATAAGGTTTGATCAGGTAAAAATTACCAAATGAAAAATTAAGGGTTTGACAAAAGGAGTAATGTGCTAACATTTCAAACTTTAGGGTGTGATTTGGATCAAAATAAACTACAGGTGGTTAAGTGTTTTTGAGCTAAACTTCAGGGGGGCAAAGTGTAATTTAAGAAAACAAAATCAGACTACTGCTAAACACTTCTGGTTCCACTCTCCACCAGTAACGCAAACGGCCAGTAGAAGTCCGTAGCGGCAGCGCGCATGCCGATGCGGAATCATCGGCCATGGGGCGCGCATCGTTGCAGCTAATTGGGCAACGGCGCGAATAATACGAAAAATAAAAAGAAAAAGAAAAGGGCATATCAACAGCCCAGCTCATCCTTTTTCCAGCTCGGCCTTTTCAATCCCTTCTCTCTCTCTCTCATCTATAAAACGCCGACAGCTCCTCCCTCCTCGCCATACTCGCCCTCGTCTCGTCTCGTCTCGTCTCTGTGGTGGATGTGGTGAGCGCTGGGGGGCGACGAACCATTCCATCCGTTGAGGCGAAGCAAAGAAAAGCCGCACGCAGAGGGCGAGCAAGAGCCCGGATCTGGTCACCGGAGCGCGGCGGCGGAGGGATGGCGTACAGGGCGGATGACGACTACGACTACCTGTTCAAGGTGGTGCTGATAGGGGACTCGGGCGTGGGGAAGTCGAACCTGCTCTCCCGCTTCACGAAGAACGAGTTCAGCCTCGAGTCCAAGTCCACCATCGGCGTCGAGTTCGCCACCCGCAGCATCCACGTCGACGACAAGGTCGTCAAGGCCCAGATCTGGGACACCGCCGGCCAAGAAAGGTCTCCTCCCGTCTCCTCTCTTCACAATAGATTACGATCTCGTCGTGCATTAGAGTTTACAAAGTTCATTTGCTTGTTCCTTTGTCGGTACGTTCTTGAATTCCAGATCCGTCACGAAATGCGATTTGGTTTCTT
Source organism: Chamaelirium japonicum (assembly GCA_947650365.1). Lineage (NCBI taxonomy): Eukaryota > Viridiplantae > Streptophyta > Magnoliopsida > Liliales > Melanthiaceae > Chamaelirium > Chamaelirium japonicum. The sequence continues at coordinate 50,246,879 of OX393551.1, read as the reverse complement.
AGATCGAGTGCTTAGGGTTTTGTTGCGGAGATTTTGATAGAATCAAGCAGATCGGGGAGATATCTTGGAATCAGTAGCCGTAGAAAGCACAGGATCTATCAAAATGTGACTAGGGGATTGGATGTTTAGAGCTTCCATGGATTTCTCTATGTGGTGCTTTGTTCCAGATCTAGAATTTCTAAGCAGCAATTTGATTTGGTGCATGTACGGCTTGAAATATTCTTAATTTGGGATTTTTAATAACAATGCCTAGGAATGTATACTGAACCTGTTAGTCGATTTTGCATTTGGACCGGGGAAAGAACAGGTGGGGCGGCTGTTTCGGACGAAAGTTCACATTTAAGCCCAAGTATGGAAAACAAGCTGGTTCGCTGCACCAGCGTTAAGATTTTTTTTCCCAACATTTCGCTTCGAGCGCTAAGTAGAAGGCAAACAAACTGATAAACATTGTTCTTCCAATGAGGATCTGAGTTTTGTGTAATGCTTATGAGTCAGATGCCCACTAAGCAGAAAGGGAAAGAAGTATATATAGCACAATGCTGGCCATAGGATGAACTTGTTTTAAGAGAACCATTTTTGGGAGAATCTAATTCGTGGTATTTATTCTTTTTTCTCTATCTTAGATCAAATTGTGTAAAGCACGATTTAGCACTACTGAGCGTGAAGATGTATCTTGAATGAGCCAAAGTGGAGAAGTGTGCATGCTCAGTGTTCAGTGATTAGATTATGTGGTGGTACCATCATCCAACGCTTGCATTCTAATGCTGTACCTGTTTTGATCTTGGATATATAATAAGTTGTCCTCTGCTGCATTTGCAACTTCATCTTGTGATATGGCTATTATTATAATAAAAATATTTTGATTTAAATGTTGTACCTGTTTGATCCTGGAAATGTGCATCTTGAACATTATTTTTGTTATTCCACTTCCATGCTAAGCAAATGTTCATCTTGAACATTCTGTGATCATTAAATACTTTTATGTCTTCAAGAATTCGTTTAGCAATGTTAATACAAACCATCATATAGATAAGAAAAAAATGGATAAGTAAATGGCACAACGATGAGATAAGCAAATCTGCATGGATGAAAAAGATCTCTTAAGGGCGTTAAGGTGTATGTTGTAGGACTTTTAAGGGCGGAGTTAGAAATAAATGCATTAGAGAAAGCATAATAGTGGACAATCATTTGAGGGTTTGTTCGAACACGAACCTGTTAGCTGAATTGGTTTGAAATTTGACGGATCCCAACCGAATTAGCTTCGAATCCGCATTACTTCCCTGAATCGAGTATGGTTCTGATCCCGTTCTCCAAATCAGATCCGAAATGGACCCGATTTGTTTGAACCAGATCCGATTTGGCTGAATTGGTTCGGATTGTTGGCATCAATAGATTATTGAGTGGTACAACTAAGATTTAAGTAGTTGCGTGGGTGCTGATATTGTGTTATTTGTATTTTGAATACAAGGGGAACATCTCAACATCCCTCTGATTCCAGGCTTGCAGCCATCCATGTTGTGTTTAGCAAGCTATAAAACCAAATTTTATTATTATCATGGAGGAATACCAAATTTGCATAAATACATAAGCAATATACATAGATTAATAGATGATTAGTAGTAACTTGAAGTTGTAGGTGGTAACTTAGTAGATTTGTTCCATATTATCATTCTCTTAGTTTATAACCATATGTGTAGTTAGTAGTTATTCCATAATTTATATATCACAACAATCAGATCTGAAACGATTGAATTGAGACCAGATCCACCGCATCAGACCCAAATTGACCGAACCAGGCCCCCAATTTTTTATTTTCTGTGATTTCAATAACCGAATTGGTCAAACCATTTCTTTGTTACTTTCCCCAGTCTAAATTGAAACTCAAATTCTAATGCTCTAAGTAACCAATAGATTATTAAGTGAGTTAGAACCATTTGAACTCGATAATGAATGTACTATCTGGATCAGGTTGAGATGAAATATCACAATTTTATATGAGATTAGCATCGCCACCTGGAACATCTAGAAGATCTCTCTCTTAAATCCAAGTTGAAGTGAAAGAAGGGGCGGAAAATGAACTTGGATGGAAGTCGTGAAGATTTATAGAAGGCTCTTACCATTTGAAGGGCTCGGCCTTGAAGACTGCGTATACTTAGTGAACTAAGGACTTGTTTGGTAAAACTTCATCTTTTGATTAGTGTCTTCAAGAAAAGTTATTTGTACAAAAGCCGTTTTTGTAGAAGTTACTTCTACCTAAAATATTGTTTGATAAATATATGCATAAATTACATTATTGTCTGAGAAGTCATTTAGTTTCTATCTGTTTGGAAATCTGAATTGGTATATCCCACTAGAACTAAGTCCTCACTATGATAAACCAGAACATAATCTTTTGTCCTCAGATATTTGAGGATGTACTTGACTGCTACCCAATGCTCTTCACGTGGATTAGATTGACATATGTTGATCATGCCCACTGCATAACAGATATCCGGTCTAGTACAAAATATATCATACATGAGACTTCCTTATGTTGAAGCATAAGAAATACCTCTCATACGCTTTACCTCCTTGGGAGCCTTGGGACTAAGATCCTTGGAAATAGCAATTCCATGTCTGAAAGGCAAGAAGCCTTTCATGGAATTATGCATTACAAACATGACTAGAATCTTATCTATATATACATATTGAGATAAGCCTAACATTCTATTTTTCTGATCACGCAGAAGCTTGCGTCTTGGGACTTAGATTCTTGGAAATAGCAATTCCATGTCTGAAAGGCAAGAAGCCTTTCTTTGAATTATGCATTACAAACATGACTAGAATCTTATCTATATATACATATTGAGATAAGCCTAACATTCTATTTTTTCGATCACGCAGAGGCTTGATCCCTAGAATATAGCTGACTTCTCCCAAATCTTTCATATCAAAATGCTTTATACAACCATATTTTGATTGTTGATAACATTCCTACATCATTTCTAATGCGCAGTATGTCATCAATATACAAGACTAGAAATATCACATAGCTTCCTTCGCACTTCTTATACACATGACTTATCCTAATGTTGATCAAAACCCAAAGACTTGATTGCCTGATCAAATCGGTTATTCCAACTTCGGGATACTTACTTAAGTTTATAAATGGATTTTTACAACTTACAAACTTTGCTTTGCTGACTTTTAGCTATGAACACTTCTGGTTGCATCATATAGATGATTTCTTCAAGATGGTCATTCAAGAATGTCGTTTTGACATTCATTTGACAAATCTCATAGTCGAGATGAGCCACAATAGATAAGGATACGGATAGACTTAAGCATGGCTACCAGCCAAGTCTCCTCATAATCGATTCTCTCTTTCTGAGTAAACTCTGTCGCAACAAGCCTACTTTAGAGGTTTCAACATTTCCACTTGGTCCTCTCTTTCTTTTATAGATCCACTTGCACCCTATTGGTGTGATACTAGCATGTGGTTCTACAAGATCCAGACCCGATTGGAGTACATGGACTCCCATCTCAGCCTTCATAGTTGTAAACCTTAGTCCCGACTCCCAAGTCTAAATCTGACACAGCCTCTTTGCAGTTAGGGGTATCGTCATCATGATCTTCCGGGATAGCCTCATAGGCTTCTTCCAAGAACATGAATCTCTGAGGTTATCTGATTATCCTCCCACTTCTACGACAAGGTATATGTGTACGAGTAGGTGTTGGATTAGTAGTTATCGTATTATCTACTTGTATTTCATAAGTAGTCAATGTATCCTCTACTGATGCTTCATTAGCAAGAGCCTCATCATCGGTAGTTACAGTTTGATCTACTTAATGTCTATGGGTGTCTGAATTGGTACTTTCAGGTGCCTTTGACAGATCATTCAGTTCTTCTACTGTTTCTTTGAGCTTGTCGTTCATAATATAATCCTCTTCAAGGAATACAACATTAGTGCTGACTATCACTTTTTGATCTTGAGGATTATAAAATGAATAGCTTTGGTTCCTTTTGGGTAGCCCACAAACTCGTATATCTATGATCTCGGTTCCAACTTATTGAACTTGTTCTTTCTTATATAAGCAGGACAACCCCAATTTTTTTAATATGTAGGCTAGGCTTGCACCTAGTCTACACTCCCGGGAATCACTACTGATTTTGATGGAGCCAAGTTGAGAAGAGATTGTGCAGTTTCAAGTGCGTATCCTCATAAGAATGTGGACACTACCTATCCTGTATTGATTATATGATTACACTAGCACTACCTATCCTCTATATTGCCACCATTACAATGCCATAGACCAGATGACTATCTAATAGGAACGTTGTCCCAACACCATTTTACCACCAAATTGTTCGAACTGATTTATTGGAACTTCGTAGATTATACTGATTGATGTATTGCCATGTTGGCTTGCTTAAGAGGAACAGAAGGAATATTTCGTATTTTTTTACTGCTCATTACAGCTGTACAACAGTTATTAGCTCATTCAGTCGTCATAGGTAGGATCCGCATGGTCTCTAGCCAGTTGGTTTTTGTTGGAATAGTCTTGAAAACCTTTGAATGGTTTAAGACTGTTAGAGAGTATGCAGATTTCCAGCACATATTATCTACTTTGAATGCTATTTACCGAAAAACTATATTAGTTCAGATTCTTGGCACTATTTGGATACAGGATCCAATCACGGAAAATCCTATAGATTTTTTTTTTGGGGGGAAGGGACCAATTGGTCAACACATCACCTGTTTGTGTGCCGACACAAGATAGACCAAGGATCGAAACTCGCCACAAGAGCTAGAGTAATGCTTTTTTATAACCCCAGAGGTGACAGGTTGGAAGGGGCTCACCCATAAGGGGAGAGGGAGGCCCGCTACTATAGAGCGGGAGGAAATATGCCGTAGTATTTATTCGAACCCTTGACGAAGGCCACAGATTGCGTGTATCTTACCGAATGAGATATCGGTTGGAGACAAAAATCATATAGATTACGACCTCTCATTGTTGCGAAACCATGCCGAGCTACTTCTTTAATTGGTCCTAATCAAGCTTATTGCTGCGATGGTCTATAATTTCGAAGATACTTTTGTTGAATAGTACTATAAGCTTGAATCACTCTCATGCTCACTTCTTGTCCTTGTTTTTTGACGCTCTATATTGCAGTCTTTCTTAATATAAACCTGTTATGTAAGTTGCTGATGTAAAGATAATGCAAATAAATTAACTAGCAAGCTCCACTATGTTCTTGCTTTTTTTACGGAAAAAAAAGGTACCGTGCGATCACAAGTGCATACTATCGAGGGGCCGTGGGTGCACTCCTTGTCTATGACGTCACTCGCCATGTCACGTTCGAGAATGTGGAGAGATGGCTGAAGGAGCTGAGGGATCACACCAACTCCAACATCGTGATCATGCTGGTGGGGAACAAGGCGGACCTGCGCCACCTGAGGGCCGTGCCCACCGATGACGCGAAGGCCTTCGCTGAGAGGGAGAACAACTTTTTCATGGAGACGTCCGCGCTCGAGTCGATGAACGTGGAGAGTTCCTTCACCGAGGTGCTGACTCAGATCTACCGTGTCGTCAGCAGGAAGGCGCTTGACGCCGGGGACGACCCTGCGGCTCTGCCGAAGGGGCAGAACATAAATGTGGGCACCAAGGACGATGTGTCGGCCGTTAAGAAGTCCGGCTGCTGCTCAGCGTAGCTCTAGTTAGCGACATCAAAGGTATCATTTCAGTGTGGCTTTTAAGTTGCTTCAGAGATTGTTATTACGTGCGGCCTCGCGTTGCCTTCTCGGATATAGCGGGTTTTCTTGGCATGATGCTTTCGAGTAGGGAGGAAGGGGGTGTGAGCATTGGCCTGGTGTTGAGAGTGGTGGTCTAATTTTTTCATTCTTTCCTCTTAGAATCATTGTTATGTAATTTAATCTACAGGTTTCGTTTTGTTGCTATTTAGGGAATGATGAAAGTTTCAAATTTTTTTAAAAAAACATTTTTGTGTGGGTGAGCAGAGATGTTTGGTTCTTCCCATCTAGGAAATGACAATGGGGCGGGTATAGGAATTGATGTTTATGATTTTTGGATAGGCCTGACCCAAACCCGCCCCGTTTACAATAGGAATTTAAAACCCAAACCCGACCCATTGCCATCCCTATTCCCATCCACCTGGAGATGTCTGGATCTAGGAATGACCTGAGCTTTGCTTATTATTACTTGCTATGGATCTTCATTTCAGAACTTTATTATAGTTAAGACATCGGGTTTGGGCTCGTCAATTCGAAGATTTGGTTGGAAAAAGTCAACCCAGACTATTTCGGTTGGGCTCGGGTTGGGCTTGGGCTGAAGGAACGGGCAACGCAAACCCAATTTGAGTGTAACATGTCACTTTATAGTTCCCACGGATATTGTTCTTAGAACTGCATGGAGTCTATTCCGAATCAAAAAAAATCTCCAGTTGAACATAGAGGTAAGAGACCTTTTTGGTGAGGATTGAGACGTTTTTTTCTTGATATTTTACATTTTTAAATCCAGAAGTTTGGACATGTAATAAAACAAGTATTAACCAAAGTCACACAACCTGAAACGATCCACGACTCGTGCTAATCCGTGTTTAACCCGAGCTTGAACATTCGTTCTGGGGTTGGGCAGTGCGGGTTGAAAATTGGGTTGGGTTGGGTTGCTGGTTCTACTGCTCGGGCTGAGCTCTAACCCAATCCAACCCTCCCAAGTTGCAGCCCTACGAATCTCGACATAATCTTTATACCAGGCATTTTTATGCTTTTTATTTCTGGTTGTCACACATGGTCAGCCTCGCAACCATGTATCAGTTGCAGTCACAGTGGCTCACTTCAGGTATGAGTTCCAGCTGACCAAAGTGTGAGGGGCTCGGCACACCGCAGTAGGTCTCAGCAATTGGCCGCAGTCCGGTGAGCTGGCAGAACTACTAGACCCTCATCTAGAATCCTGAACCAAGTGCAGACCATTATCAGAAAAGTAATACGTTGCGCTCGGTGGAGATGAAACTCTTCGAAATGAACATCTGCATATATTTGCCAGCTGATTCAATGCCTTTTTCTTTTCCAGCAGGATTAGAGCAGCATAGTGTACTAAAACTGTTGGGGAAAAAAAAAAAAGAATCATTTCTTTCTTACATACACAGCAGCTGGCCATATAGGTTTCGACTTCTCTCCATTCCTCGCCCCCACCTCAATTTCCATCCAGCATGGCACAATGCTGCGGCGTGGCATGAGCAGCCATGATGATGGGGATGGCAAGTGGGACTGCGTAGCACTCCTCCCCATCGGCAGGGCCTGGTCAGGATGGTGGGACACAGAGGACTGGGCGTCGACCAGACCCACTCACCATCCCCACCATCACGGCTGCTCATGCCACGCGACCGCATCGCGCCGCCACAAAATGAACGGAAACCAAACAGGCGACAAACGGAGTCATCCAACCCAGCCATAAGACAGACAACCGAACTGCTCGGTTATATCGATAGTATACATCTGTTTTCAATAAATTAACAGAAGGATAGAATTATATAGGGGATTCCTGTGAAAGCTGCAAGCCTCAAAGAAAAAAAATCCTAATCAAACACTTACAACTTCCTCCCATGTTTAGCCTTATATAAGAACCGTGTGACGATGGACCAATAAATAACAATTTTATGTCTGATGAAAATATTCATGTTTGCTGACACAGATGACAAGCATGGCATTCACAAATGGCACGACGATCACTTGCGAGCTTCGGCCTTCTTCAATTCTTTGGCTGAAAAGAGAGAGAATGAAGCTCAATCTCATAATGCAACCCTTGTTTAAATAGCAAAAAATCACCAAAAAAAAACAGAGAATAAACATTAAGCTTTGTTTATTTTACAGGGATCAAAAGTGTTGCATATAAAGAACTGCATCAGGCACTAAGCTGCAGAAAAAAGTATCAAGGTGAAGAAAAGGCAAAAGACTGGAAGTAAACAGGTAGGTATATGTGATGCAGCCAATGAAAGATGTTACAATAATGTACAGGAAGAAAAGGAGACCCTGTAAGACTCAGTTTGGTGTCAAAGGGTATCAGACGAAGGGTATAGCACGGCAAACAGGAGATCGGATTCTCTACAGTTCCAGTAACCTACAGTTGGAGATGGTGGGCATGTGAGTCATGTGACGCACGCCACGTGTCATAGATAGCATTGCACCGGTCGTGGCTGAGTGCTATTCACGGTACTGGTGAGATTCACCTGTTGGGAGTGCCTGCCATTGGGCCCCGGCTGTGAATTGCACTCTCTTTTTTTTTACATCAGTGGGTGTCTCGAAACCTTTCGGGTAACGAACCCACTTCGGACATGGACTATTCCCTCCGGGAATGCGTGCCCGACCCACTCGGAAGTTTCCCTACACACTCATGGGTAAATCGAAAGGGGGGGGGGGGATTGAACCCACAACTTCCTCCCCAAATCATCAATTGCTTACCAACTCCCCTATCCCATGGTGGGTAAAATAAATCTGTGAATCGCACTCAGTTCATGGCATCATTGTGCATATCCCATGACCGCAGAAACCAAAACCGTAGAGGGTCTGATTTCAGTAAACAGAGGCAGAGAATTGTGGCTCACTACTTCACTAGTGGAAATGAAAACCTATACTGGTTCTGGTAGAGATAATTTGAAGCAGCCAATAAAAAGTTGTTACAATCCCCAGTAAGGTGAGGCTCAGGTTGGCATCGAAGGGTATCTGATGAAGGATATGGCACAGCAAACATATAGCTCACTAGTGGAAATGAAAACCTAAAGACTCGATACCGATTTCCAAGTTAGTTCTGGGGCTTATCTGATGTATGGTCCAAAAGTTCGGGGTTGCTTATTGTTTCAATCTTTTAAAAAGTGAAACAGTTGTAACAGACCACAATCACATACGGGAATCAAAAATGCATACACCACCACCACACAGGAATCACAATACAAATATTGAAATAAATATAAGCAACTGACTGGCATACCAGCCTTTTCCTCTTCTCGTTTCTTTGAAGCTTCAGCTCTTTGCTGCCTTATCATGGATAATCGCTCTGTGGAAAGTGATGATAACCGAATTAGGGTTTCGTTAAACGGTTTATACATTTTTCAATCAAATAAATAGATAAAACAAAGTGGCAATATGATACTCTTTGAGCTGCTATGGTGGTGCTCTTGCAATGTGGCTTGAATATGTGCACTATCCTATATGTAACATTTTTTGACCTTGAACATCCAATATCATACATTGAAGACATGTGATTTCATACAAACTTCATATAACACGGAACCTAACACATTACCTCTTTCAGGTTACCACATCCAGAGGGAAAGCAGGTGATTACTATTGTTAGGGTTCTCACAATTTTAACATAGAATCACCACACTATGAGCATGATGCAATGTTGCACCGATAGAAGTACTTGAATCAGCTATATTTTATTATGCGGACATTATGAATTGTTTACTTGAATGTACTGAGGGCTTTTTCTGAATGATAACAAAGCACAAGATCAAATAAAAAGGGAGCATGAGGCCTATCAAGTGCAAGTGGACTCAGAAGAAAAGATATGGCTAAGGTAGATATCTGACACTGAGATCAATCCAGGACCCTTTCCTCCTTTCAAAGTTCAGATACTTTAAGGTTCTAGATTTAGGGTTTTAACCGTATTTTTACACTGGTGTAGTTCAATGGTGGACAATGTATGGTTCTAGGACTATTATTCTACAAGGGTGACCATCATCAAGGCCTTGAAGTTAAAATGTAAATCCTCTGGATGTGAGTGAAATTAGAGCACTTTAAAGATGTCAACCTCAAAATCTAATGTCTATCTAATTTCATCCTATGTCGATCCTTATTGTACAATTACTCAATTATGGGTTTCAAATTTACCATAAAACCATAGCCCATAAAGTGCATTGAATAGTGCCCACCACATTATTGTTCTTTTTTCGTTAACATATTTACTCAACAAAAAAAGAAATTAACAGAAGTAAAAACCCTGAATGAACTAGTAGGCGTGCAGTTTTATGCAATGCTAAAAGAGCAGAACATGATAACACTAGGAATCCTCTGGCTTCGAGGAGTCCAGATAATGATGCAACTTGGTTGGATAGTGTTGATCCAGGCAAAGAAAAGGTCTCCATGGTTGGTGAAGCTTTAGGTGTGGCATCAACATTAGACCCAAGAAGCATTAGGTTTACCACTTCCACTTGAACTCTACAAGCTCCATGTCTTGTGGCATCTGGCAAGATGATGAGCCTATTCTTGAGCCGGAGGAGAGTGCAATGAGATTCACAATTCGAGCTAAATGATCCGGAGCAGGTATGCAATCAAATCAGGAGAATGAAGATTAGTAAAAGGATGCAAATAAGTTTTATATATATCCTTATTTTTTAACATAATTATAGGTAAAAGTTTGAGACAGACAACTCGGTTAATGTAAAGATTTATGGCCTTTGGAGTTTGGGCTATGCAATATGTAAAGATTATTTTAATTGGTTCATGCGACTTGACTTTTAAGATGATGTCTTCTCCATCTTTATGTCATTCCAGTTGATTGTGCCTATTTTACTTATTAGTAGATGAACATTTGTTTTATGATGGTGATGGTGCACTTTATTAGTAGGTTATGAATGTAATAGAAGACTGTATATGGCACTTTTTAATTCAAAGATACTTAGACCCAAAGGTGAACATGTAGAATGGTGCATCAATTGTGCAATACGAAAAAAACAACCAATGTTTTGCTGTTTCAATGATATTATGACTTCCAATAATTTGTTCTTTGTTGCTAAATAGGTTTCAGGTCTTCTATAGTTTTTCAGAATTTTTAATCATTTACGGATGCCTTTTTACCTAGCTGATTAGGTGCTGGGCACCCTTTGGCCATCCAAATGGCACCTTTAAAACACTGAAGCAAAATAAGAGTGGGTTTAGGCCAGTTGACAAACCACGACGAGAAAATATGGGGAAAAAAGAAGAAAACATGAATCGTTTGACGCCGATTGTTGCACAACCATCCTGTTTATACAAACCTTTGCACAAGTTTATCAAGTCAATAACTCATATCACTTGGACAGACAAGACACTTGAGACCAAGGTTGTCATATCGTGTATCGTATCGTGTATCGTTTTCCCTATTTTGTGTATCGTGTATCGTATCGTATCGTATCGTGTATCGTAAGATACGGTTAAATTTATATTATATATATATATATATATATATATAAAATATAGAAAGTACATACTAGAATATTAAATATGAAAAGTCAAGTAGAAGAGTAAGACATTCCCTATAATTTCACATCAAACATAACATTGGCCTATACAAAAAATATGATGTCTATATTTATATAAAAAAGAAATCATATATAAGTATTATCTATGATCTATCAATATATTGTTCTCAAAATATTCGAATGGTCAATGAAGACAAAACAAAAACTCAAAAAGTAGGAAGATCTTATTTTTCAATCTCCACCGCATCTACATCATCAATTTGATCATCAACAATAGATAATTTATCACCACTTGCTTCTTTATCTTTCTCTAATGTCTCTTGCACCTCTTATTTATTTTCATTCTCATCCTCATTGTCTTATTCAAAGTCATCCACTTCTTTCCTTTAGCCTTACTTTATGAACATAGATCCATTAGCCCTCTATTAAGAAGTACCACATATATATATATATATATATATATATATATATATATATATATATATATATATATATATATATATATATATATATAGGTAGAAATGGAATCCTATAACTATTGAAATTAGCAAAGTTGTAGATATTTGGTGTTCCAAGCTCTAGAAAAATTTTAAAAACAAATGGCATTGGGATCCGACAACTCTAGAGAAATATTTGTAAAACACCTATGAATTTTTAAAAAAAAAATTGTATCACTTCACTCTAGGTTAGAAAACATTCCTACGTATTTTTTTAGCGCTAAGAGACCTATATAGTCCTTTGGGAAATTAAGAGAAAAAAATTCATTTTAAAAGTTTCAAAAAAAAATTAACAAACAAAAAAACATGTTTTCACCGTATCGTACCGTATCGTGTATCGTATCGTATCGAAGCGTATCGTATCGTGTATCGTACGATACAGGAGAAAAACGATACGTAAACCCGATACGTATCGTTTTTCTCCTGTATCGTATCGTATCGTACGATACGTATCGTGTATCGTACGATACTAACAACACTGCTTGAGACCATAAGATGGATGAACTCCACACATTTAGTTTCTTGTCATTTTTATACTACCCTTAAATAGTGCTAATCATCCCACCAATTTCTTCTCCATTCGATATTCTACCACTTATCAATGAGAAAATATAAATAAATGCAACAACGGCAATGAATGGTAGTGTGACTGATGCCTAAAATGTGCTCAAGCATAGGCGCACCTAGGAATGGACAAGAGGTCATCCCTTATGCTGCATTTGGTTACAAACTGGAGAAAGAGAGCAAAAAAATCTGGAAAAATTTGGTAGTTTGAAGAAAAAACAACTGGAAAAAAATGTAGGGAGTCAGATTTAGAAATAATCACCCATATGCGATAATCATAAATTCATAACCATCAACACCTGTCCCATCTCTTTGGGGTTGGCTTTTGAATCCTTCGCTCCTTGCCTTCTTAAGGTTATATTTAATCTCATCGCAAGCTCAATGGAGACAAAAAAAAATGACGATAAAGATTTCTACACAAAAGGGTTGCAATTGGGGAGGAAGAAAAAGGAGGAAAATGATATCTTTCCCATTTTCCAACTTCATGAGGCTATTACCAACCTCGGTTGCACTACTTTAGATATCAAATATTCCACAAAAACTCACCCAACCAACTGTGGATGCTTTCAAGCTTACTTTTGTTTGGTTGTACCATTATTTGGTATCAAGAACCCATTTAAATAGCGCCTACCATAAAATCTACTTTTTTCGAGAATTCAATCCGTTTGTGAGGGAGGGGTTTGTCCTTGACCCCAGCCTATCTACTAATAAGCACCATCAAAACCACAAGGAACCCAACAAATAAAGGCTAAACAAGATCAGCTCAAAAATCCCTAAGCCAAGAAAAAAGGGCACCTAAGTTTCAAGACTTGGAAGCTCCCGACTTTTCCAAGTCCCGGATATGTGCGAGTAGACTTTGTACACTTCACCTCATTTGTCAACGAGAACTGAGAGAAGATGTTATATTGACGATGGTGTTGTCCTCCAACATATTAAGTGGGAGAGCCTTCTCTTCCTCCAGCAATTCTAGTCCTTTAGGATAAGGAAGAATGCATGTACAAGAAAGAGAATCACGCCATTTATAACTATGGAAGCTGATGCATCCTAATATGTGTGCTTCTATATGTAACATTTAAGTGTGACGTGTCAAGTTCACCCAATTAATCCACAGGTGATGTTTGCTGAATTTAAAACCGAAAATAGATATTTCAGTAATTTAGATTATAAAATCAACAATTTTACAATACAAGACTTTCACTAGGAAGAGTACCCAACCATTGATGCATTCAAGAACAATAAATAGGCATTCAAGAGCACAATCTTTGCATTAAAAGAGTGTATTCGCAGCAATAGACAAGTCCAAACATCAACAAATAACAACGACAAGTTAATAAAGAAATAAAGATCTAACAAAAAAATCAATAGTGAGATGAAACCAACTAAAATAAGGCCCCGATGAAATGAATAGTGTATGACGTGATATGGATAATCATTTTTAGTGCCTTGGCCAATATCTGGGTGCTAGAATCCTCGCCGGATGATGATCTTAGATAAAAGGATGGTGAGGTAGAAGGTGGACTAGAAGATCGGGATAAGAGGTGAGATGAAACTTCACGAGTAATGGTTCAAGTGCAGAAAATATGTACTTGGGAAGGAAAAAGGAGATGAAAATGGGATGGAAAGAAAGTGGGGTTGAGAAGCAATCAAGGTAGAAGCAAAATGAAACAAAGAGGAACCTCTACAAAGAAAGATCCTCTCTTTCGTAGGCTTTTCTTTTTAAAATTCTGAACTATCTCCCATCAGATTTTACCCCCTTATTTATGTGAATAGGATTTCAAGAGAACGCGTAGGAGCTGTCGGATCAGAGGGAAGATGGTGTGAGATGCAAGCAAAAATAGAATGGGCAAAACGGGCAAAAGAGAAAAAAAGAACGGAAGAGAGGAAGGGCAGTGCTACCAATATCGGGAAAAGGGACAGCCACACTGTCTCTTAATGAGTCGTACGGTCTCCTCAGGATGCGTGCCATGTGATACCATTCGGGTGATGGCAGCTAGGGTTTGAGAGCCTCCTTTGGGACGGTCATCTCATCCATTGATCCTTTTATTAGATCCTATGGTCTATATTAATTTTCTACGGATAACATAAGTGAAATCGACTAATGACTGAATTAGGCTAACCAGTAATCGAGTGCACACAGCTCATGCACCTAGACTAACATAAATAAAAGAAAGTCCAAAACTTTTGATCCAGTTATCCGATCGACGTGCAAAACTAGAACCAAATGAAAACTACTAAAGAATACATCACATCCAAAGAAGAACATTGTCGATCGAGTACATCGATTTCCGCACACAACCTAAAACAACAACCAGTTGCAAGTAAAACTAGTATTGACATGGAAATCGTTTGCATCATAAGCCATTGAAACATGTCAGAGGATAATCTAGATAACATTTAACATGAATTTCCATTCTCCCGCTACCTGCAGGCTGCCACCGACCCAACCCCCTGCACTCTTTCCCCTGCCTCGCAGTGAACCTTGACCCCACTCAATCCTCTCCTCCCCTCCCTCTGCCTCGTGACCGACCCCGGCCCAGCTTGAGCCCCTTCTCCCTTCCCTCTGCCTCGCGACCGACCCGACCCCTTACTCTCTTTCCCCTGCCTAGCAGTCAACCCCGACCCCACTCGATCCCCTGCTCCCCTCCCTCCCTCTACCTCGTGACCGACCCCGACCCAACCTAAGCCCCTACTCCCTTCCCTCTGCCTCACGACCGACTCGACCCCCTACTCTCTTCCCAGTTTTTCCTGCCTCGCAGTCAACCCCGACCCCACCCGATCCCCTCCTCTCTTTTCATAAAACTTTTATATTCAGATTGATTGTTTTGATGTTTGCATATGTAAAACTTTCTATTATTGTTTTTTTATATAGAATTATGAATTTATATATATACATACATATAGAATATATATATATATATATATATATAATATTTTATATAGGTGGGCGCCCGCCTTTTTCTCTTGGTACCTGCCTAATCGTCCGCCTTGAAACCACTTGACCGCCTTCCGTCTTCCGTTTTTTAAAACATTGCTTGGATTGACTAAATTTGTCATTTTCACCTTCTAAACTTTTTTAGATTCCACCCTTTGAAGGTTGTCAGGCTTTCTTTTGGCATATTATATTTGAAGTTTTAAGAGTAAGCACTAGGAAGATACAGATGCATCAACTAGGCAAAAAGAACACAGCATGATGCATAATTGACAACATGAGTGTACTAAAGGTTATTCCAGCATTTGCCTCAACTAGCACTTTTCATACATAGGTTCACATCATAGTTTATTAAGACATTTTACTTCAAATTTAACTACCAAGAGCAGGCAAGATCTAAAGTAAAGAAGACAAGGCAACGTTCCCAATGTTTACCTAAATCTTTTTTAGCTTGTTCAGTCTTTCCTTGCTCCTGCAGCCTCATATATCGCTCATGAGCTCTTTGTTTCTCTATCTCCTCCCTGTAGGAAAAAGCTTCTAAATATATTGTTAACAATACAACATTCATCTAACTCCCAAGAGGAAAGAGTACAGTAACTAAAGAAACAAATGAAAATTAGACAAGCATGGTTGACAAAGCTAATAATCCAAGCACATTCAATATCCATTAAGACAACTATCTACTCATGTCAATTGCATATTAGATTCATTAGCATAAGCCGACCCCAAGTAGATGGGACAGGTAGGCTTGGTAGCATAAAGAAACAAATGTCCAATCACTTGATGACTCTTGATCAAGACTACTTAATTTTACTTTCCCATCAAAACTTTCAGTGTTAATCATGGTTGAATAGCTTACCAATATGTTCAGATTTTTGCCAGAATAAGTTTCATTATGTCTTCCTAAATTTTACCATCATGTACAAGTATTACGACACTTTACTCGGATGCGTATTCAGTTTTCTCTGTTTCTCAATCCACTGTGGTTTCCTTTTTTTTCAAACAATCCTGCAGAGTTTTGGTAGTAACTAAAAATGCATATATAAAAGGAAGAAACATATTGAGCTATTCACTTCAACTCATTCTGAGGAAGCATGTACAAAACTCAAAGCAAATCAACAGCATTTCCACAGGAATCGAAATGAGAACCCCAACCTTATCGGATCTCCTAGGTCCAATGATCAGACTTGACCCAAACTCTTTTTAAGTGTCTAATCGGTTATTTTTCCCCTCCTATCTTAGACTTGCAACCATCATGCATCACTACAGAACTATGCATTCTTATAACGAGTTCTACTTGTTTTGTACGAATTCCCAAAAAAACAAAAGAAAAAAAAAATTGGAAAAAGAAAGTAATATATGCTATCGAAATGTATAAATACATGCACATGTGTATCCAAAAAAGTCTACGTGTACATCTCTGGATCCCAAGTTTGAGTCTTTGAATTTTAAGAAAATCTACCAACACTTGATAACAATATAATATAGAGGGTTCATTGTTTCTAGTGTTACTTCTTAAACGGTGAGGTCCTTTCTATTAGGGGTGCAACTTGGGTCGGGTAAACCCGAGAACCGAACCAACCAGAACATAATAGGTTGGGTTGGTTCGGGTATTTTTAAATTTCGGGTTGGTTCGGTTCCGATATATCTTGACTCGACAAAATCGGGTTGGTTCTGAGTTAGGGATCGGGTAAACCCGAACCAACCCGACCCGGATCCTTATACTCAGTATACATACAATATGGTATGACGGGTCTGTAAAACTGTGTCGGGTCTGAATAAAATGGAGTCCGACTAAAATATGATTCGACGCCTTCCACAAGCTAATGGCTTCCCATTTCATCAAGAAGAAAAGGAAGATTTAAACTAGGGGTGCAACTCGGTTCTTGACTTGGTTTAAATCAGACCCATTATGGATCTGATTTAAACTAGGAGTGCAACTCAGCCATTAGTTTAAATCAAATCCATTGCACCCCATGGTTCAACTAGGCCATTAGTTTAAATCAGACTCATTGCACCCCATAGTTTCAATATGACCCATGGTCCAACTAGGCCATTAGTTTAAATCAGACCCATTGCACCCCATGGTTCAACTCGGCCATTAGTTTAAATCAGACCCATTGCACCCCATAGTTTTAATATGACCCGAGTTGCACCCCTAGTTTAAATCAGACCCGAGAACCGACCCGATTTGGTTCGGGTATGGTTTATATAGAATTCGGGTTGGGTCGGGTTAGAAAATAGTAGAACCGATAACTTTCGGGTCGATTCCGGTTTGGCTCAAACCCGAACCAACCCGACCCAAGTTGCACCCCTACTTTCTATGCACTAAAGCCTCTTCTCATTGAATCAAATGGTATTCGTTAACTTGTATAGTTCACACTCTTTGGCTCTATCCATCACTTATACAGTAATAGGCCATTCACAATAAGAGCTATCATAAAGTGATAGACATCTAATTATGTCATCCCTTATGAAAACCCCAATTGAATGACGATACACATGCAACCCACCCTTGTTATAGATTCCTCTAAACATATTCCTCAAATAGACACCCCATTCTATGAATACTCATTTTTCTCGATATTTTTCACCAACATCATATGACCCTAGTATCAATGCACCTAAATTAATATTAATATCCAGCTTTGCTCTTCCGATCTACCTAATTTCTAGGTTTACTTCTCACAATAAACACAACCTACTATATAGATCAGCATAAGTAGCATAGCTATGTTATTTAAGTTATTTTGGCATATGAATGAAATATACAAGTCTTTCACTGAAAAAATGAAGCACTTTAATTGAACAAAATGAAAAGAGCCATGGTTGACTATACACAAAAGAACTTTGAACAGCCCAACAACATGTCATCACAAGATTCAATTTATCACCTGATAGACTATGTACTTTCAAATACAGAACAATATAAAACCGATATAGAACAATAGAATCATGCGGGAAACATATTTTATCAAAATTGATTTATTCTTTCAAAAACTGAATCTTACATAGAATATAGCTATAGTAACATAATAGAACATAGCTATAGTAGGAGGTAACATTTCTTAAGAGAATTTCAATCAAATCATATAGAAGTATTGCCAAACGAAATTACAATCATAAAACAAAAGGTTTCAACTTTCAACCACAAAAACAAGTACTTCCACCATTAATCACAACAGCTAAAGAAAAAGACCATGAAAAAACCAATCAATGAGTTACATTCCCACAGACCTTTCACGCCTTGAGAGTTCAGTTGTTTTTTCAAGCTGCACGTAAGAAAACATTGACAAGTTAAACATGATTCCCCATAAATCACAAAGATAGATAAATTAAAATATAACAAGTTTTTATGTGAATAAGAGGCATGTTGACAGTGTTCAAATACCACATAACATGGCCATATTTCCAAAGAAAAGAATAGAGTGCATCCATTGATAGGGGTTCAGTAGGTATAGACTGTATAATACATGCAGTCAGAAATTGACACAGACCTTGTTCACAAATGGCCCATCAAATGCCAACCATACAGTTCAGCAAATCAAAGCAAAACGCCATGACATATATTAGTCACATCCAAAAAGGTACATAGTTTTTTTTTTTGGGTGGATAATAGAGGTACATAGTAGAAAACAACAAACTTATCCAAATAAACCAACACCATGGACAGACCAAAAGAAAAGCAGGCAGGAAGATGGCAAATTATTTTCAACCACTAAATATTTAACTTCCAGACTTCCAGTCCAACACTTATGATATGACTAATGGCCTGCACATGATATCTAATTACTATACAGTATAAAATATAAAGAAGCCATAAAGCATAAGCTGACATCATATTTACACAGGCTTATATTTTTATGAAAATATAAAAAAAATACATGCCAAATCTTAGTGTCAACATGCCAAGCTGAGATAAATTTTTCCCAGCAAGGCTTGGGCTAATAATCTCAAGCTCCGGCTGAACTCTCTAGGATTTTCCTAGGCTCATTGAAAAATAAAAAAACAGTTTTAGGCATTCAATTAAAAAATTCAATATACAGGTCAAGGCCTAGGGGTGTAAAACGAGCCGGGCCGGACCTAAAATATCTCAGGCCGGGCCGGGTTGGGCCGATCGAGCTCGTCGGGCCGGTCCTAGCCTGGACCCGGACCGAGTATGCATACATTCGGAATTTCGGGCCGGGCCGAGCCGGGCCGGGTTTGAACTAAAAAGAGTATTCTTCAATAAAAAAATATGTGCATGTGGAGGTTTGAAGGCTTGACCTCTATAAGTATAGACAACACACTAACCATTGCTCTATTTTTTTTCATTGTTTATTGTATACAATCAATATTGTTAGATACCCTCACCCCCCAAAACCCGGGTTGTAAGGGGAGGTCCACAGAGGGTATATAAAGCGAGTATTAGGTGCCCCCTTTACCGATGTGGGACTCACCGGTGGACTTCCTCAACACCCCCCCTCAAGCGGATCACGAGGAGCGAGGCACAATCAGAAAGGGTCGCACCCGAAGGAAGACGGTGACCCAGCTCTGATACCATGTTAGATACCCTCACACTCCAAAACCCGGATTGTAAGGGGAGGTCTATAGAGGGTATATAAAGTGGGCATTAGGTGCCCCCCTTATCGATGTGGGACTAATCGGTGGACTTCCTCAATATATATATATATATATATATATATATATATATATATATATATATATATATATATATATATATATATATATATATAACAAGTATATAGCATTTGGATCGGGCTGGACTTTCATGCTTCCTTTTGGGCCAGGCTGCGGGCTCAAGGTGGCGGCCGAGCCCGGCCCATCATATGTTCGGGCCGGGTTCAGGCCGTTGACTTTCGGGTCGGGCTCGAGCCGATGGACTTTTTTTACACCCCTAGGTCAAGCCAAAACTGTGTTTTCCTCTGTATTGAGCTTCTAATCTATATGTACACTGAGCATTACAAACCAACCATGGCGAGGGCTCAGCTTGCAAGCACAAAATTTGGACACATCAGCTCCTAGTGAATTGAGCTTGCTTAGCCCATTCACACACACACACACAGAATGTATACACATGCTAGTATAAATAAAACAAGCTAGTGCATTTGAGTTGGCAATATCAAAGTTAAATGAATGTGTTTCTTAAACATATTTACATATCAACAAAGGTGCATCAAGCCATAAGGTTCACTTCTAGGACCATTTAAGAAAGGTGTACTAAGTCTCATCCCGAGATGGAAACATGAAAGATTTTTCCACTACTTCGATGAGTAATATCATCAACAGATCATGAACCATGAACATATAGTTAAATTGAGAAGACAAAACCTGATGACATGTGGACATAAATTTTCTATTATCATGCAAACGAAGTTGATAATTTGGGACAAAAAGGCCGCCTGCCAGGTCTAATTTCTTTTATTTCCCCTCTTTTGTTTTGTGAAGGCATGGAGTTTGGTTTTTGTTATCATGTTTTATCTATGGCATGTATTATGTTATGGCAACTGTACTAGGATAGGATTTAAGGCAATATTAAATAGGTCAAGTAGAGTTTCTAATAGAAACCATGGAGAAACAAAAACAAAAAAAAAACTAATACAACAAACAATTAAAATTATATATGGCTACAAATATGTATCATAAGGATACATGAACAATGAGAAAAATAAAAGGAAACATGTATAACATCTCAAATTAGCATTCATATCATGGTTTGAGCTTCTTTTCTTGTTGTCAACCTAACATCAACTCTCCACAGTTTCCATCCTAGCTTGGAACAAAGCGAGTAGAAATGATGTAACTAGTTTTCTGTTAATCTAATTTTTCTTAAGTCAATGTCATCATTTAAGAATATCTCCACTAGTTAATATTTACAATATAAAAAAGAACAAACAGTTCAAATCCAAAGTAGGAACATGAGATAAGTATTATAAGGGAAACTATGGAGGCCAAGGTTGCATGTATGAATAATTAGAATATGTATATCAATAATTTTGAGATGTATATCAATCAAAGAGAACTGAGATAAATTCAAAAGTGGGCATGTGCATTTTCCATGATGCAATTACAAAATAATATTATCAATATAATGTATTTCATAGTACCACAATATTTGTTGCCTGAGCACTTCTAGAATCTTGGGAAGTGCACTCCAGACTAACAGAATGAGTTAATATTATATAGCAGAATAACATCAGGCTCCATGTAGATATACCAAACAACGTATAATAAAAAGAAGAGAATGTGACTTACATCGGCTTCTCTAGCTTTCGTAGTCTTTGGCTTTACCAAGTTCGGATTCTCGATCTGTATCACGCCCTGTGTGCCTTTCCTTTTCTGTCAACAAGTTTAGCAATTACAAACAAATAATATCAATGGAGGTGAAACCCACGAATGATGGCTATGAAAAAAAAAAGCCTTGGATGCACCACTATCAAAAGGTGAAATCCAGAAATCGACCAAAAGCTGAGAAAATACAAAGAATTGCAGCATTGAATAACATGATAATCAAGAAACAGCATTGACCTCAGTTTCTTCTTCAGAACCCTCTTCAGATTCCTCTTCAGATTCCTTTTCTTCATCTTCAGCTTCCTCCTGAAAATGGGAAGTAAAAAATTAAATATTATTAAGGTCCAATCCACAAGGATGGCTAGAAGGCAACATTTAAGTTGTCATACATAATTTGCAAAATGTATTCTCTCTCAAGCAAAAGGATTTATCAACAGAAAAAAAAAACTTTTAAAAAAAAGCTCAAGTATACAGAACAGTTTGATAACTCTTAGCATAAAATAATTTATCTGTCACACTCGTTCCAAGTGGAGCAACCGATCAAATATAACTCATTAACTAGATCAGAGCCTTCATTGAGACTCATACCCTCCATCAAATGCAGGCTCCTGACTTTCTCTTTCAAACCACCTCTCTCTTTCGAATTCAGTTATCAAGACAATGAAGCACGCACTGAACGAATGTTGGCCTTGCCAAGTTTTAGTTATTAAATTATAGACGTTTAAGCCTACCCTCCATCTCTATTAAATTTGGAGGGTATCTATAAAATATAGACGTTTAACCCTAGAAGTTTAATATATAAAATATAGAGGAAGAACTCCGAGATGGATGCAGTACCGGTACTGCATCCATCTCAGAGTTTAATATATAAAATATAGAAGTTTAAGCCTACCCTCCATCTTGGAAGAGGAAGAAAGAATACATAACCCTAGAAGAATTCTTATATTTTGTTTTGAGCCCTCTCTTATATTGTTCTCTTTCCTTTCTTTTTTTGTGGAGAGAAGATTCTAACCTTAATCATTTTTGGACCTCAACATGCCACCACTGTTTCAATAGATGTATGTAACTGACCTTAGGACCCTCCAAGAACTTCTCAAAAATCGGATTACAAATGCAATATAGACCAACTTAGTAAAGTTTCTGAATTTCAATTTCTGTCTTTAAAGAGATTCTCTAGATGATGCAACACTTCCCTTTATATTTGACCATCTTGTTCAGGGGTATATTTAGTCATCCATAACTACATGTGGTCAAAATTTCTCCTAGCAGAACATGTAATCTTTCTATGTTAGTTCAATGTTCAAAAGAGAATAATCTGCAAATGGCATAATTAATCCAGCAATGAGAGCCAGCAAATGAGTTGAGTATATTACTACATTTTAGATAGACCAAAGCAAGTCACTTTCTTGAATATTTGTATAATGGGTTAAGAAGAATAAAATAGGATGATGATAATGTGATTATGAAGCCTGAGTAGCCTAAACCATGTGATGCAGGACGCCGACCAGCCCGAGCCGCGACCCGATGCCAGCTGGAAGCGCCATCTGTGGGAGGACGGTTGAGATCGTCATTCGAGTAGATCGTGGGCCGTAGTTTATTTTGCTGTTTAAATTATTTAATTTCGGATGGATAATTAGTCGCTGTTAATTCTGCTAGTTCGGTTATGATTTGGATTTCGTTTGTTAGGGAGTTGTTATCTCATGTAAGGCTATTTAAAGCCCAGTAAACGTGATTCTAAGTAGTTGATGAATGAGATTTTCGGATTAATCCTGATTGCTTTTCTGTGAAAGAAAAGAGGGTGCGAAACCCGCCGGTGCGAAACCGGATCTCGTCGGTGCGAAGCCGGCGAGCCCCATACCCCGTTCCATCTTCCCCACCCATCACATTCTTCATTACCATCTCCATCAAGGTTTACAACAGTAATAAGGAAGAGAAAAGAAGAGAGAGAAGAGGGGAAGAAAAAAACCGATCCGAGATCGGTCCGGTCTCCCGGCCCCGATCAGTGACCCCAGTCGTGGCCCGGCCCCGATCGGCGATCCCGACGCCGCCGGACCCGCTCCGACGCTGCCGGTCCCGAACCCGACGCCGCCGGACCAGCTCCGACGCTGCCGGTCCCGACCCGACGCCGCCGGACCCGCTCCGACGCTGCCGGTCCCGAACCCGATTCGCCACTTGCCGCCGCTCAGACTCGCCGGTGCCACCTTGACCCGCGGCCCGCTCCCCTTCGACATCTGCTCGGCCTGAGAGAAGAAGAGAGGGGCAGAGAAAGGAGTCCCCATCTCTTATCCTGTGCAGTGCTTGGGTGAGAAGAAAAGCTGTGAAGTCAAGTGCTTTTGAGTCAATATGGGGTCTGAAACTTCACGTGAGCCACATCCTTTTCTCTGCATTGATGTGAGGGAGGTACAAAGTCCATGTGTGGCCACACCCCTTGGTACTTGATGGCAGCCTTTTGAGATCAAAATCTGCAAGAGCCTAACACACAGTAATTGGTGGAATCGGCTTGGACTCCTGCATACATACAAATTCAGGTGCATTCGTTCCCAAACTTATAATAGGCAAATCCCTGTTCTTTGAAAATTTACACTTCAGCCTGTCCTATTATTATTATTAAGTATTATTAAACATAGAATCCCTGCCCTTCATTATATTTGTGGTTGCTGGTTTGCATATAGGCCCCTGGTTATTGCATGAACCTGCGCCTTTGAAAATACACCTGTTGAGCCTGTTTAATCATTGAAACCCTGTTACAGTGCAAATTAGATTGCTAATTAAGACCTGGTATTTCCTGTCCAACTTCGGAGGTATTCACCCCGAACGATCCTCGGTCTTGTCATTTGGGAAAACCGTGACGGTTCCCCATCAAATTGGTATCAGAGCATAGGTTGGATAGGAAGCCTTCCATTGCATGCAAACCCGTAGCGGTAAAACCTATTCCATCACAATGGACCATAGTGAACAGATATTGAAGGCCTTAGCTGACCTTAGGGCCGATATGACTGCTAGAGTCGATGGGATAGAGGCCCGCCTGAACACCCGCCTCGACCGGGTAGAGACCTCTATCCATACCGACAATGAGTCTTATGTGGATGGAGTCGATCGAGAGCATGGTAGGCGCAACGAGCCCCGACCACAATTCAACCGTCCGGCGCATGAAACCCCTGATGAGCGCGCCATGCAGCCCATGCGCAGTATCAAACTGGACGCCCCTAGTTTTGATGGTCGTTTAGATCCGACTATGTTTTCAGACTGGATGGCAGACATGGACCACTATTTCCAGTGGTACAACATGTCAGATGCCCAGAGAATCCGGTTCGCCAGAATGAAACTAATCGGTGCTGCCAAACTCTACTGGCATAACACCGAAAGGGCATTGGCCAGGAATCGCCAACCTCCCATCGAGTTATGGGAGGAAATGAAGGAGAAACTGTCTGAAAAGTATCTCCCCACCTCTTACCGACACCGTCATATAGACCAGTGGCAAAAGATATCTCAGGGCACCAAGTCGGTTTCCGACTATATCACACGTTTCAATGATTTCCTAATGCGGTGTGATGTGCAAGAAGAACCCGAGATGACTTTATCCCGCTTTAGGTTAGGTTTGAGGGAGGAGTTCCAGAAGGAACTCCACTTGCGCGATGTTGTGTCCTTAGAGCATGCCTACCAAGTAGCTCAGGACTTAGAGTTGTACAACAAACCGTCTGCTTACAAGCGAGCTGAACCTCAGGATTACCCCGCTAGGAGTCAACCTTCAAAAGCTCCTGAGTCAACCCCAAGTCGGGAAGACAAAGGAAAAGGAATTTTGGGCGAGCCTCCCAAAGGACCCCCAGGTAAGGGGCAGTGTTACCGCTGTCAAGGGTATGGTCACTTTGCCCACCAATGCCCATCGAAGGCACCTCCTAAAACTTTAATGGTTAAGTCAGGTGAGGGACAATGTGAGGATGATCTAGAAGAAGAGGTCTATGCCCCTGACTTTGATGACTGTGAGGAACTTGATGCGGGATGCGATAGGCTAGGTTGTATTGTCACGGGCCCACGGCCACCATAACACAAGACTGTGAACCTCTGAGAACGACTAGCGTTGGTCACTCACCATGGCTAAGGAACAATACCTTTGCATCTTGGTGCACCGTGTCCGGAAAGTTAGGAGTCCTACATATCGATAGTGGTAGCTCGGAAAATTATGTGGCTCGCTCGCATGTCGAGGAAAATCACTTGGTCATAGAGACACTCGCCAAACCTTGGCGTACTAGTTGGGTGACAAGCGGTCCCACGCTTAGTGTCACCGCGCGATGTCGTGTCCGACTCGCCGTGGATGATTACTTTGATAAAATTTGGTGTTACGTCCTTGATATGGACTGTTGTCATGTCCTACTGGGGAGACCATGGGAGTATGACAACAGTACCATCCACGATGGAAGGAACAATACCTACACCTTTATTAAAAACGGCGAGGAAATCACTCTGTATTCCCAAAAAGAGATACCACAATCCCTGAAGGAGTTTGCGTGTTGGCAAGATGACCTATACAAGCGCATAGATACTAGGATTAAGAGGGAGTTGGAAGCTGAGTCTTCCCAAAGTGCGAGGTTGGGTAGGTTGTCTGAGGTTGTAAGTGATCCCGTCTTTGGTCAGTGGGTATACCACGGTCCCAATATTAGTTTTCTGTTTGCACTGACAGGTCCAACAATCTCACCCCTGACACCCAATATTATGATCGAAAGGCCTACTCCAGTAATCCCCTTTCCTTGGTACCATGTTGAGCCCACATTGCCTATTGTTGCACGAGTTTGGATACAGGTGTACTTCTTTGCAGGTGAGCAAGTTGGAAGCATAGTGATCGGCAGCTGGTTACTATATTTTAATCACTGGCAGGATCGTCCGAATTCGCGAGTGTTAGAGTTTCTTCGGGACGATGCTCAGTACACGGTTCAAGCTCTTCAGAGGATAGATGACGTCTTCTACATTCTTACTCGACGGAGTCGAGTTCTCGTCACCCCGGGAGAGCTGATGCAGGACGCCGACCAGCCCGAGCCGCGACCCGATGCCAGCTGGAAGCGCCATCTGTGGGAGGACGGTTGAGATCGTCATTCGAGTAGATCGTGGGCCGTAGTTTATTTTGCTGTTTAAATTATTTAATTTCGGATGGATAATTAGTCGCTGTTAATTCTGCTAGTTCGGTTATGATTTGGATTTCGTTTGTTAGGGAGTTGTTATCTCATGTAAGGCTATTTAAAGCCCAGTAAACGTGATTCTAAGTAGTTGATGAATGAGATTTTCGGATTAATCCTGATTGCTTTTCTGTGAAAGAAAAGAGGGTGCGAAACCCGCCGGTGCGAAACCGGATCTCGTCGGTGCGAAGCCGGCGAGCCCCATACCCCGTTCCATCTTCCCCACCCACCACATTCTTCATTACCATCTCCATCAAGGTTTACAACAGTAACAAGGAAGAGTAAAGAAGAGAGAGAAGAGGGGAAGAAAAAAACCGATCCGAGATCGGTCCGGTCTCCCGGCCCCGATCCGTGACCCCAGTCGTGGCCCGGCCCCGATCGGCGATCCCGACGCCGCCGGACCCGCTCTGACGCTGCCGGTCCCGAACCCGACGCCGCCGGACCAGCTCCGACGCTGCCGGTCCCGACCCGACGCCGCCGGACCCGCTCCGACGCTGCCGGTCCCGAACCCGATTCGCCACTTGCCGCCGCTCAGCCTCGCCGGTGCCACCTTGACCCGCGGCCCGCTCCCCTTCGACATCTGCTCGGCCTGAGAGAAGAAGAGAGGGGCAGAGAAAGGAGTCCCCATCTCTTATCCTGTGCAGTGCTTGGGTGAGAAGAAAAGCTGTGAAGTCAAGTGCTTTTGAGTCAATGTGGGGTCTGAAACTTCACGTGAGCCACATCCTTTTCTCTGCATTGATGTGAGGGAGGTACAAAGTCCATGTGTGGCCACACCCCTTGGTACTTGATGGCAGCCTTTTGAGATCAAAATCTGTAAGAGCCTAACACACAGTAATTGGTGGAATCAGCTTGGACTCATGCATACATACAAATTCAGGTGCATTCGTTCCCAAACTTATAATAGGCAAATCCCTGTTCTTTGAAAATTTACACTTCAGCCTGTCCTATTATTATTATTAAGTATTATTAAACATAGAATCCCTGCCCTTCATTATATTTGTGGTTGCTGGTTTGCATATAGGCCCCTGGTTATTGCATGAACCTGCGCCTTTGAAAATACACCTATTGAGCCTGTTTAATCATTGAAACCCTGTTACAGTGCAAATTAGATTGCTAATTAAGACCTGGTATTTCCTGTCCAACTTCGGAGGTCTTCACCCCGAGCGATCCCCGGTCTTGTCATTTGGGAAAACCGTGACGGTTCCCCATCACCATGTGTCCATAATTAAGCAACCTCAAGCAGGACTGGAAGAAACTAAGCAAGGAAGAGAAACTCTCCAATGTTTTGTAAAGCAATTAATATAAATCCACTTCTGGTGGTTCATTTCTCGAGGTTGATGGTCGTATAAAAAAAAGAGTATGGGCATTGGATTCACAAATATAAAATATGGATTCAAAAAATTGGCAGAAGAGTACATAGTTCAACTTCAATTTAATTATGGTTGGTCTTGAGTCTTGACGGAATGTATAGTTCAACTTCAATTTAATTAAGGTTGGTCTTGCGTCTTGACGGAATGTACGATAAGTGAAGAGGCTGGAAACATCTCTTCAAGAAAGGATGAGCTACAAAAGAATGGCAACCAAATTGCATGCTCGCTACCAAGATCCAACCCAGAAGGCATGCTAAATAGTGCGGCAACTTTGGCAGGTTGGGTTGGGTAGTGGTGAAACGTAAACTAACCAACCTACATAGTGCTCAATTCTAACTAAACCCAATATAACCACGGGTTGGTATTTTTCCAGACCAACCCGAATGAATCGTAACCTAACCAACCTCCATACTATTCAATTCTAATTAAACCCAACAAGACCTCAGGTTGATATTTTTCCAACAACCCGACCCAACCCTATCTCAAGCTTTATTCAGATTGGGATTGGATTGAGGTCGGGATGGGTCAAGTTGGTTGTAAGATTAAACCTTGTTTATGGTTATAACAAAGCCCAATATAAAAGACTAAAAAGACATCCACAGTGCCATCTCATGAACAACAAAATCCATGAAACAAAAACCGCATCATCTCTTGAGCCCAAAACCTATCAACATCTACAGCAACATTACAACACAAGGTTAAAATAAAAAAACATTACCAACATACATTGTATACATAGTTGTAGATAGATCTAGCCTTCACGGCTTCACCTAGGCATGTTTGTCATTGATCCACTAAATAATAATAAGGCAAGCCCGATTTCCCATTTCCCATCCCAGCCCCATCCATATCAACAAAAAATTGTAAAAAAAATTAGATTTAATGAAAAATGGTATAGCATATAGGGTCGGGTGCAAGGGACCTGTGTGAACACAAAGAATGCAGAAAAAGGGCATAAGTCAAACACAAGAGGGTTGTTGATCGGGATCGAACTTGAAGGTGCGATCCAAACCGAGCAGCCTCGATAGATGAGCAAGGTTCAAAATCACGGTATCGATTGGTCCCGAACCGGTATGTACCGGCCGATATGGACCGATACCGGTTGAGGAAAAAAAACCCAAAAAAAAAAATTAAATATGTCAGTACCGGTCCGTACTTGTCGGTACTAGCCTGAACCGACCGATACGGACCAGTACATACTGATACCAGCCTGTACAGACCTAGTATCGGGATCGAGTGCTGTACCGGTCTCGAACCGGTACATACCGACCGGTACGTACCGGTATCAACCGAGATTTCAAACCCTGTAGACGGGTTTGCATGATCCATGGAAACCGATATGGAACATTATGAAGAATTATAGAAGACGAACAATTACACCCATGATCAAGGCGGTTATGGTCAATTATGGAACCTTCGGTAATGTTCTGAGGCAAATTATTTAGCAGAGAAAATGGAAGAATGTGGAATTAGTGAAAGTAATGGAAGTATATTAAAGGGACACTTGGCTAGAGGATATTAGTCCGACCACATCTACTGTAATTGCCACCTATATGCATAAATATAAGGGCAGACCCAATAGTTTTTGAGAGCTTGTGTGCACATTATGTAGTGTTGGGTTTATAATTCTTGTAAAAGGAGGGTCTAAGCTATAGTTACACGTGCTCTCATGGTTTGTTTGAATAAACTGTGTTTCTACTTTTGAGTGTACTGTTGTGTGCACGCCATTTTTAAGGTTGGATAATTATAATTGAAGGTTGGCAGTAGCACTATTATGGAGCGAACATGGGATTTTGATGCATGTGATACCAACCACACCTATTGTGAGCAGCTAAGAGATCTATAAGACTATATGATGCAAAACGATGCAGATGACGAGAATGCTATTAGTTAATTGAGCAGGCATGGCTTACTATTAATGTTGATACCGCGCGAGAAAAGTGATTCAAATAAATAACATGGGTAGATGCGTTGGAAACTACTGTAACAGTGCCGATCGATTTCGATATCAGGTGATAAAAGACAACCCTAATAGTCCTACGTGCAATATCGAGATTAACAGCGCTACAGGCAGGTGGACACTCAATCTCACAACAGGGCAGCAGTTGGCAAAGATAATAGACCGGAGATCCAATTTGTGAAACACGATAGTACCTGGTCGAGGAGGGAAATCCTTACTGATGAGGTGCTGATGGCGGCGCAGGCACAGACTCCTCCACGCTCTCTCCTTCCGAGTCGAGGAAGGGAGAGTTGATGTCGAGGCACCCTTCACAGACTCCTCCACGCTCTCTCTTCCGAGTCGAGGAAGGGGGAGTTGGTGTCGAGGCACCCTTCTTTGTCTTCGATCACTCCATGGTCCACGTCGGGACCTGTCTTGCGAGTATGCCGGGGCGATGAGAGAGGGGGTTCGGGTGTGCTGTGGGAGAGAGGTGGGGACAAGGGTTTCTGATCGGGCCGGATGGGGAATGAGGGAGGGGTCGAGAGGCTGGGCCGGGCCGGATGGGGAGGATGGAGGGGCTCGAGCGGCTGGTGGCCGGGGTCGGGTGGTCAGCCGGTGGAAGGGAGAGGAGGGGGAATCGGGTGGGGGTTGGGGTCGGGTAAGTCGCAGCAGCAAGAGGGGAGAGGAGGGGGAAAATCGGGTGGGGGCTGGGGCGGGTAGGCAGCAGCAGCAAGAGGGGAGAGGAGGGAGGATCGGGTGGGGGGCTGGGGGTCGGGTAGGCAGCAGCAGCAATAGGGGAGAGGAGGGAGGATCGGGTGGGGGCTGGGGGGTCGGGTAGACAGCGGCAGCAAGAGGGGAGAGGAGGACGTCGGGCAGGGGGAGGGGTTCGGCGCCTGGTGGGCCGGTCGGGTAAGAGGGACGGAGGAAGGGGGGGGTGGCGGCTAGGCTAGAAAAAGGGGAAGGAAAATTTAGGGTTTCAGTTTAGGGTTTCACACGCCTAAACTGAACCTAGGGTTTCACACACCTAGGGTTTGGGTTTGGGGTTTCACACGCCTCACCTTGGTTCTCTCAACACACAAGTGGAGGAAAACGGGAATTTTATTCATTCAATCAATGCCATTACATGTTCCATGGGCAGGCCTATATAAAAGGCTGCGATAACAAGCGAAAGTCCCTGAAAGCTGAGGTGGGACTAAATAACATAATGCAAGAAACAAAAATAAATAAACGACATCCATCATGGTGCTGACTGTCCGATCAGAGCCATAAGCTCAGGTGGCGCCTCCTGCGCTGGTACACGCGCCAGGGGCGCTGCTCGATGTCCCCATCATTCTCCCGGGGTGGGAGAGAGCTCGACTCCATCGAGTAAGGCTCGGTGCGGCTCTCGTATAGCTCCAGCAGGTCCGGGTCAAGCCGTTGCAGTTCTTCTCGCTCCATCCATGTATCCTCAGATGGGGATTTTCCTTTCCAGCGAATCAGGTACCTCCGAGTTCCACCGTCTCTACCAGAGACGATCTCGTCATCTAGAATTTTATCAATACCGTCTACTGTGGGCTTTGGGATATTTTGGGGTAGTGGAGGTAAAGAGTTGCTCTCAGAAACAGGATCCATGGTAGGCTCTACCAGAGGGTTACTAGGGTTGAAATTTGGGCCCTTGTAGGCCACTAAATCTTCGATATTGAAAGTCGGACTAATGCCAAAACCCTCAGGGAGGTCAATAACATAGCCATTGTCATTTATCTTCCTTAGGATCCGAAAGGGGCCGGCACTGCGTGCATGTAGTTTCTTCACAGTCCCCGGGGGAAACCGTTCCGGGCGGAGCCGGACCATCACATAATCCCCGATGTTAAAAGTTTGAGCTCGTTTTCTGGCATCGGCTCGTAATTTATAGTCAGCATTGCTCTGCTCAATTTTGTTACTGATTTCTTTATGTAGTTCATGCATATGTGATGCAAATGCAGATGCAGACTCGGAGACCCTATGATGATTAGCCATGGGAATGAGATCTATGGGTTGCTTAGGTTTAAAACCATGGACAATTTCATGTGGACTCATGCCGGTAGTTCTGTTAACAGATGAGTTATATGCAAATTCGGCTATTGACAGTTTCAGATCCCAACTCCCAACGTGTCCACCCACTAATGTTCGCAGAAGGTTCCCCAAGCTCCGATTGACTACCTCGGTTTGACCGTCGGTTTGGGGGTGGAATGCCGTGGAAAATTGGAGCTTTGTTCCTAACTTATGCCAGAGAGTCTTCCAGAAGAAACTGGTAAACTTGACATCTCGGTCCGACACGATGGTCTTGGGCAACCCATGTAACCTCACGATGCCATCAAAGAAGATTTTTGCGACGTGGGACGCATCGGACGTTTTTGAGCACGGGATGAAATGAGCCATTTTAGAGAACCGGTCTACCACTACCAAGACCGAGTCATGTTTACGCAGGGTTTTCGGGAGGCCGAGTACGAAATCCATACTAATGTCCTGCCAGGGACAGTTAGGAACTGGGAGAGGGGTGTACAAGCCAGTGTTTTGCTTTCTCTGTTTGGCCAGTTGACAAGTATGACACCTACCCACATGTCTGGCGACATCACGTTTCAGGCTCGGCCAATAAAATCGGCACTCGATGGCTTCGATGGTCTTGTTAACGCCGAAATGGCCAGCAAGACCACCCGCATGAAGCTCCCAAATAAGGAATTCGCGAAGGGATGTTCGGGGGATGCACAGTCGACGGCCACGGAAGAGGTACCCGTTTTGCATGAGGTACCCATCTATTTCTTGAACTGTGTCGTCGATTAGTGTCGCATAGACTTCGCCGAAATCGGGACAAGATTCGTATTCGGCCCTCACTCTTTCAAAACCTTCGACCGAAGCGGTCAATCTGGACAGAACGACCATGCGGCGACTGAGGGCATCGGCCGCCTTGTTTTCTACTCCCGCTTTATGGCGCAGGGTGAAAGTGTAGTCCTGGAGGAATTCCACCCAGCGACCATGCCGTGCGTTAAGCTTCTTCTGTGAGTAGATATACCGCAGGGCCTCATGATCGGAATAGATAACGAATTCTTGTGGAAGTAGGTAGTGTCGCCAGTGGCGAAGCGATTGGATCACCGCATAGAATTCCTTATCGTAAGTGGAGTATCGCTGTCGAGCTTCATTCAACTTCTCGCTAAAATATGCGACAGGATGACCTTCTTGGGAGAGGACGCCCCCAATGCCGATTCCGGAGGCGTCACAAGCTACTTCGAAGACTTTGGTGAAATCTGGGAGGC
Source organism: Chamaelirium japonicum (assembly GCA_947650365.1). Lineage (NCBI taxonomy): Eukaryota > Viridiplantae > Streptophyta > Magnoliopsida > Liliales > Melanthiaceae > Chamaelirium > Chamaelirium japonicum. Next base: position 50,213,613 of record OX393551.1, on the reverse strand, counting down.
GCATCACAGGGGCCTCAACCATTCGCTTTTTGATTTCCAGAAAGGCCCTAGTGGCAGCACTCGTCCACTCAAACTCGCCCTTCTTTAGGCAGTCTGTGATTGGGGCCGTAATGGTACTGAACCCCTTGATGAACCTTCTGTAAAAGGTGGCGAGACCGTGGAAGCTTCGGACATCCCGGATGTTTTTGGGTTCAGGCCATTCTTCAATTGCGCGGACCTTCTCCGGGTCGGCAGAAACCCCGTTGACAGACACGACAAAACCAAGGAAGTGGACTTCGGTGGCAAGGAAGGTGCACTTTTTAGGATTGGCGAACAGCTCTTCCTTTCTTAGCACGGCACAGACTTGCCGGAGGTGGTCTAAATGATGTGCTTGGGACTAGCTATAAATGAGTATGTCATCAAAGTACACCACCAGAAATTTTCCCATGAAAGGGCGGAGTACTTGTGTCATGACTCTCATGAACGTGCTAGGCGCATTGGTCAGTCCGAACGGCATAACCATCCATTCGTACAGTCCGTCCTTAGTCTTAAATGCCGTCTTCCACTCATCTCCCGGGCGAATGCGAATTTGGTGGTAACCACTCTTCAAGTCAACTTTGGAGAAGACTGTGGCTCCAGACATCAGGTCTAACAGATCATCCAGACGAGGGATAGGAAAACGGTATTTGACCGTTATCTTATTGATAGCTCGGCTGTCTACGCACATGCGCCAGGTTCCATCCTTCTTGGGCGTAAGCAGAGCTGGAACCGCGCAAGGGCTCATGCTTTCTTTGATGAAACCCCTTTTTAGTAAGTCATCAACCTGCCGTTTCAGCTCGGCATGTTCTGTAGGGTTTATTCGGTAGTGGGGCAGGTTGGGGAGGCTGGCTCCAGGAACCAAGTCGATGGCGTGTTGTATGTCACGCATCGGGGGTAATTGGTCTGGGAGATCCTCAGGGAAGACATCGGCGAACTCTCTCAGTACTGGGGCAACCTCTAGGGGAACAACTTGGGTGGACTCTCTAGGAACTTCCCGGGCTGCAAGGATCAAGATTGGGGCCCCTTTTTCCAGCTCGAGGCTCAATTCTTTGGCCCCGATAAAACTGACGTTGCTGGTTTTCTTCTTGGAGGTGGGCTGTTGCACAGGCTGACCACTCTTGGGTTGAGAGGGTAACAATTTAATCTTCTTGCCTTCATGTTCAAACATGCACATGTTGGATCGGCCGTAGATGAGAACATCGTTGTCGAAGAGCCAGGGCCGTCCTAGTATAACTTGACCCACATCCATAGTCAAAACATCACACCAGATCTTCTCCTAGTAGGCATTGAAGTTTATGGGGACCAAACATCTATGTTTGACCTCCATTGCCGTAGAATTGATCCAGGAGACTTGGTATGGTCGGGAATGGGGAACTGCCTTCAACCCAGTCTTGGAGATCACGGCAGACGAAACTGTGCGTTAACGCAACTTCCACTGTCGATGATCACCTTGCAGTTCTTATCTCCGATTCGAGTAAAGGTGTGAAAGATGTTGGTGCGCCTCCAATCATCTTATTCTTTGGGTTGGGACAACGCGCACCTAACAACGGCCAATTTAGTGGGGGCTATGCGCCTAAGGCAACCTAGGGTAACGTCATCGCCCTCTTCATCAAAGTCTTCTTCATCTTCATCAGCTTGGTAAACGAACCCATCCACGTCTGACTCCAGGGCCTCAACAGGTGTGCCGTCAATGATGTTGATTTTGACGGGGCTAGGGCAATTCGCAGCCACGTGCCCATAACCCTGGCACTTGTAGCATTTGATGAGGGGACTGACTTTGGAAAAGTCCCTCTCAGAGCCCTTACCACGACTGTCCCTTTCGTTGCTCCGACTCGTGGAGTCTGTCCTGGGTTGGGATTGGCTGGGATTAGGCTGACTCGGATAATTGCTCGAGGAAGGACGTGGGGCGTGACTTCGGGAATCTTGGCCCCGATAAGAGTGGGTGGACCTAAAGCTATCGAGATCTTGCACTAACGAGTAGGCCCTTTCTAACTCCGTGACATCTCGAGCGAGAAGCTCGTTCCTCAGGTCCTCTCTTAGACCTGACCGGAAGCGGGATAAAATCTGAACAGAGGTCTCAGTCCCTAGAACGTTGCAGCGGGTCAAGAACTCGTCAAACTTGGCGACGTAGTCTCTTGCTGACTTGTTACCTTGAGTGAATTGATGCCACTGATCTAAGAGACGCGCTTGATAGGACGGTGGCACGTATTTCCCCTTCAGTTCGTTTTTCATGGCTACCCATGTGTCGATGGGGTCTTGGGTTCGGGCCACTCTCAGGGCTTCAACGTTAGTCCAGTACTGACTGGTAGGGCCACTGAGTTTCATTGCGGCAAAACGGACCTTCCGGAGTTCCGTTAATGGGTACCAGGCGAAATACCGGTCCATGGATTGGAGCCAGTCTAGGAAGAATTGGGGGTCATGCCGACCATCGAAAGCGGACACTTCTAGCCTGATGCTCCGGAGATATTGTTCATCCGGATCTTGATTGTTCTGCCAAGGTGGCCGAAAATCTTGAGGGTCCACGGGTGGGGGAACTTGATCCAGACGGTCAAAACGGGCATTGGTATCGCGCTGGTAAGCTGCGAAGTTTAGGTTCATTGTGGCAATCCCCTGAGCTAACTCAGCGAGTGTTCTAGCTAGGGCGTCGGGATCCATGGTGCAACTGTCAGACTCACTAGACTCTCCTAACAGGTATGGCCTACCGTTACAGGTTGGCATGCACACACGAAGACAACTAATGCAGAGGAAATAATGACATATGAGAAATGCAGGATTCTTATCTAATAACCATGCTCTGATACAAAAATGATGCAAAACGATACAGATGACGAGAATGCTATTAGTTAATTGAGCAGGCAGGGCTTACTATTAATGTTGATACCGCGCGAGAAAAGTGATTCAAATAAATAACATGGGTAGATGCGTTGGCAACTACTGTAACAGTGCCGATCGATTTCGATATCAGGTGATAAAAGACAACCCTAATAGTCCTACTTGCAATATCTAGATTAACAGCGCTACAGGCAGGTGGACACTCAATCTCACAACAGGGCAGCAGTTGGCAAAGATAATAGACTGGAGATCCAATTTGTGAAACACGATAGTACCTGGTCGAGGAGGGAAATCCTTACTGATGAGGTGCTGATGGCGGCGCAGGCACAGACTCCTCCACGCTCTCTCCTTCCGAGTCGAGGAAGGGAGAGTTGATGTCGAGGCACCCTTCACAGACTCCTCCACGCTCTCTTCCGAGTCGAGGAAGGGGGAGTTGGTGTCGAGGCACCCTTCTTTGTCTTCGATCACTCCATGGTCCACGTCGGGACCTGTCTTGCGAGTATGCCGGGGCGTTGAGAGAGGGGTTCGGGTGTGCTATGGGAGAGGGGTGGGGACAAGGGTTTCTGATCGGGCCGGATGGGGAATGAGGGAGGGGTCGAGAGGCTGGGCTGGGCCGGATGGGGAGGATGGAGGGGCTCGAGCGGCTGGTGGCCGGGGTCGGGTGGTCAGCCGGTGGAAGGGAGAGGAGGGGGAATCGAGTGGGGGTTGGGGTCGGGTAAGCCGCAGCAGCAAGAGGGGAGAGGAGGGGGAAAATCGGGTGGGGGCTGGGGCGGGTAGGCAGCAGCAGCAAGAGGGGAGAGGAGGGAGGATCGGGTGGGGGGCTGGGGGTCGGGTAGGCAGCAGCAGCAATAGGGGAGAGGAGGGAGGATCGGGTGGGGGCTGGGGGGTCGGGTAGACAGCGGCAGCAAGAGGGGAGAGGAGGACGTCGGGCAGGGGGAGGGGTTCGGCGCCTGGTGGGCCGGTCGGGTAAGAGGGATGGAGGAAAGGGGGGTGGCAGCTAGGCTAGGAAAAGGGGAAGGAAAATTTAGGGTTTCAGTTTAGGGTTTCACACGCCTAAACTGAATCTAGGGTTTCACACACCTAGGGTTTGGGTTTGGGGTTTCACACGCCTCACCCTGGTTCTCTCAACACACAAGTGGAGGAAAACGGGAATTTTATTCATTCAATCAATGCCATTACATGTTCCATGGGCAGGCCTATATAAAGGGCTGCGATAACAAGCGAAAGTCCCTGAAAGCTGAGGTGGGACTAAATAACATAATGCAAGAAACAAAAATAAATAAACAACATCCATCATGGTGCTGACTGTCCGATCAGAGCCATAAGCTCAGGTGGCGCCTCCTGCGCTGGTACACGCGCCAGGGGCGCTGCTCGATGTCCCCATCACTATAACTAGCTATATTAAAGCCAAGAGTTTCCACATTTACTTCATGAGTGGTACAAATTCTTTATGCATGCCACATCGTGTCTCCATTTTTGATGGGGGCATTGAGCAGCGGGCATGACGCGTGTACGAGCGCAGGAGACGCCACCTGAGCCTATGGCTCTGATCAGACAGCCTGCACCATCGTGGATGTTTGCATTTGTTTTATTTTCTGCATTGTGTTATTTAGTCCCACCTCGACTTTCAGGGGTTTTATTTGTTATCGCAGGCCTTTATATAGGCCTGCCCATGGAACATGTAATGGCATTGATTGAATGAATAAAATTCTCGTTTTCCTCTACTTGTGTGTTGAGAGAACCAGGGTGAGGCGTGTGAAACCCCAAGCCCAAAGCCTAGGTGTGTAAAACCCTAGGACCAGATTAGGTGTGTGAAACCCTAATCCTTTATTTTTCTTTTCTGTTCCCTAGCCCCACCGCCGTCCCATCTCTCTCCATCTCACCCGCGATCCCCCCCCCCCCTTCTCCTTGCCCACGTCGCCCGACCCCCGAACCCCTGTCCGTGCAGCCCTTCCGGCCCCGGCCCCCATCCCGAACCCCCTCCCCTCCCTAACCCGACCCGGCCGACTCCTCCCCCCCCCTCTCCCGCACAGCCCTTCCGGCCCCCGCCCCTTGCCCTTGCCCTACCCGACCGACCTCACCCCGATCCCCCTCCCTCCCTCTGCCGACCACCATCCCGACCCCTCCCTCCACCCCTACCCGACCAGCCGCATCCCACCACCTCCCCTTTCCTCCCTACAGCCCACCCGAACACCCCCTCTCCCCCTTTGCCGCCTGATCCCTCCCCCTCCCGGTTCTCTCTTGTGATCCAACCCGACTCCCCCATTATTCCGAAACCCCTCGGCATGCCCACATGGCAGACCCCGACGTGGACCATGGGATGATCGAAGACGAAGACGGGTATCTCGACATCAACTCCCCCTTCCTCGACTTTCAATTCTCGGAAGGAGAGAGCGTGGAGGAGTACGTGGAACGGATCCGCTACACCGTGGTTTGTGACGCTGAAGCCCGCCTCGGCATCAGCGAGTGGTATCGTCGCTGGCACCCTGACGCGCCGGTGCATCGGAACATAGTGTACCTCCACCTGCTTGCAAATCCTCGCCCCGAGACGAGCGCAGCCCCGGAGGCCCCAGCACCACCATCGCCTCGCCCGGCAATCCTGCCGACTCCGAAAAACGCTCCTGCGCCACCATCTTCCCCTCCTCAGTAAGGATTCTCCTACTCGATCAGGTATCATCGTGTCTCACCCATTGGATCTCTAGTATATTATCATTGCCAACTGCTGCCCCTGTCGTGAGGTTGAGTGTCCACCTGCCCGTAGCGCTGTTAATCTAAATATTGCCAGTAGGACTATTAGCCGGTAATTGTAAGGATTGTTCTTTATCACCTGATATCGAAAGCGATCGGTATTGCTACAGTAGTTCCCAACACATCTGCCCGTGTTATTTATTTGACTTAATTTTCCCGCTTGGTATCAAAATTAATAGTAAGCCCTGCCTGCTCAATTAATTAATAACATTCTATTCACCTGCATTGTTTCGCATCATTTCTGGTATCAGAGCATGGTTTAGGTAGGCATGGTAATTGCATCCGAACTTAGCAATCATTAAGCATCATTTTGATTGTGCATGCCAACCCGTAGAGGTAGGCCATATCTTTTAGGGGAGTCTAGTGAGTCTGACAGTTGCAACATGGATCCCGACGCCCTAGCTAGGACACTCGCTGAGTTAGCTCAGGGGATTGCCACAATGAACCAAAATTTCGCAGCTTACCAGCGCGATACCAATGCCCGTTTTGACCGTCTGGACCAAGTTCCACCTCGAACTCCCCCACCCATGGACCCTCAGGATTTTCGGCCACCTTGGCAGAACAATCAAGATCCGGATGAACAATACCTCCGGAGCATCAGGCTAGAAGTGCCCGCTTTCGATGGTCGGCATGATCCCCAATTCTTCCTAGACTGGCTCCAATCCATGGACCGGTATTTCGCCTGGTACCCATTAACGGAACCCCGGAAGGTCCGTTTTGCCGCGATGAAACTCAGTGGCCCTGCCAGTCAGTACTAGACTAACGTCGAAGCCTTGAGAGTGGCCCGAACCCAAGACCCCATCGATACTTGGGTAGCCATGAAGAACGAACTGAAGGGGAAATACGTGCCACCTTCCTATCAAGCGCGTCTCTTAGATCAGTGGCATCAATTCACTCAAGGTAACAAGTCAGCAAGGGACTACGTCGCCAAGTTTGACGAGTTCTTGACCCGCTGCAACGTTCTAGGGACTGAGACCCCTGTTCAGATTTTATCCCGTTTCCGGTCAGGTCTGAGAGAGGACCTGAGGAACGAGCTTCTCGCTCGGGATGTTACGGAGATAGAAAGGGCCTACGCCTTAGTGCAAGATCTTGATAGTATTAGGTCCACCCACTCTCATCGGGGCCAAGATTCCCGATGTCACGCCCCACGTCCTTCCTCGAGTAATTATCCGAGTCGGCCTAATCCCAACCATTCCCAACCCAGGGTAGACCCCACGAGTCGAATCAACGAAAGAGACAGTCGTGGTAAGGGCCCTGAGAGGGACTTTTCCAAAGTCAGTCCCCTCATCAAATGCTACAAGTGCCAGGGTTATGGGCACGTGGCTGCGAATTGCCCTAGCCCCGTCAAAATCAACATCATTGATGGCACACCTGTTGAGGCCCTGGAATCAGACGTGGATGGGTTCGTTTACCAAGCTGATGAAGATGAAGGAGACTTTGATGAAGAGGGCGATGACGTCACCCTAGGTTGCCTTAGGCGCACAGCCCCACTGAGTTGGCCGTTGTAAGGTGCGCCTTGTCACAGCCCAAAGAACAAGATGATTGGAGGCGTACCAACATCTTTCACACCTTTACCTGAATCGAAGATAAGAACTGCAAAGTGATCATCGACAGTGGAAGTTGCGTTAACGCAGTTTCGTCTGCCGTGATCTCCAAGACGGGGTTGAAGGCAGTTCCCCATCCCCGACCATACCAAGTCTCCTGGATCAATTCCACGGCAATGGAGGTAAAACAAAGATGTTTGGTCCCCATAAACTTCAATGCCTACCAGGAGAAGATCTGGTGTGATGTTCTGACTATGGATGTGGGTCAAGTCATTCTAGGACGGCCCTGGCTTTTCGATAATGATGTTCTCATCTACGGCCGATCCAACATGTGCCTGTTTGAACATGAGGGCAAGAAAATTAAGTTGTTACCCTCTCAGCCCAAGAATGGTCCACCCGCGCAAAAGTCCACCCCCTCTGCGAAAAAGACTAGCAGCGTTAGTTATATCGGTGCCAAAGAATTGAGCATCGAGCTGGAAAAGGGGGCTCCAATCATGATCCTAGCAGCCCGGGAAGTTCCTAAAGAGTCCACCCAAGTCATTCCCCTAGAGATTGCCCCAGTACTAAAAGAATTCGCTGATGTCTTCCCTGAGGACCTCCCCGACCAACTGCCTCCGATGCGTGACATACAACACGCCATCGACTTGGTTCCTGGAGCCAGCCTCCCCAACCTGCCCCATTACCGAATGAACCCTACAGAACATGCCGAGCTGAAACGGCAAGTTGATGAATTATTGAAGAAGGGTTTCATCAAAGAAAGCATGAGTCCTTGCACGGTTCCAGCTCTGCTCACGCCCAAGAAGGACGGAACCTGGCGCATGTGCGTAGACAGCCGTGCCATCAATAAGATAACGGTCAAATACCGTTTCCCTATCCCTCGCTTGGATGATCTGTTAGACCTGATGTCTGGAGCCACAGTCTTCTCCAAAGTTGACTTGAAGAGTGGTTACCACCAAATTCGCATCCGCCCTGGAGATGAGTGGAAGACGGCATTTAAGACCAAGGACGGACTGTACGAATGGATGGTTATGCCGTTCGGACTGACCAATGCGTCTAGCACTTTCATGAGAGTCATGACACAAGTACTCCGCCCTTTTATGGGAAAGTTTCTTGTGGTGTACTTCGATGACATACTCATTTATAGTCAGTCCCAAGCACAGCACTTAGACCATCTTCGGCAAGTCTGCGCCGTGCTAAGAAAGGAAGAGCTGTTCGCCAATCCTAAGAAGTGCACATTCCTTGCCACCGAAGTCCACTTCCTCGGGTTTGTCGTTTCTGTCAACGGGGTTTCTGCCGACCCGGAGAAGGTCCGCGCAATTGAAGAATGGCCTGAGCCCAAGAACATCCGGGATGTCCGAAGCTTCCACGGTCTCGCCACCTTTTATAGAAGGTTCATCAAAGGGTTCAGTACCATTACGGCCCCAATCACAGACTGCCTAAAGAAGGGCGAGTTTGAATGGACGAGTGCTGCCACTAGGGCTTTTCTGGAAATCAAAAAGTGAATGGTTGAGGCCCCTGTGATGCGCCTCCCAGATTTCGCCAAAGTCTTCGAAGTAGCCTATGACGCCTCCGGAATCGGCATTGGGGGCATCCTTTCCCAAGAAGGTCATCCGGTCGCGTATTTTAGCGAGAAGTTGAATGAGACTCGACAGTGATACTCCACTTACGATAAGGAATTCTATACGGTGATCCAATCGCTTCGCCACTGGCGACACTACCTGCTTCCACAAGAATTCGTTATCTATTCGGACCACGGGGCCCTGCGGTATATCTACTCACAGAAGAAGCTTAATGCACGGCATGGTCGCTGGGTTGAGTTCCTCCAGGACTACACTTTCATCCTGCGCCATAAAGCGGGAGTAGAAAACAAGGCGGCCGACGCCCTCAGTCGCCGCATGTTCGTTCTGTCTAAGTTGACCGCTTCGGTCGAAGGTTTTGAAAGAGTGAGGGCCGAATACGAGTCTTGTCCCGATTTCGGCGAGGTCTATGCTGCACTAATCGACGACACAGTTCAAGAAATAGACGGGTACCTCATGCAAAACGGGTACCTCTTCCGTGGCCGTCGGCTGTGCATCCCCCGAACATCCCTTCGCGAATTCCTCATTTGGGAGCTTCATGCGGGTGGTCTTGCTGGCCATTTTGGCGTTAACAAGACCGTCGAGGCCATCGAGTACCGATTTTATTGGCCGAGCCTGAAACGTGATGTCGCCAGACATGTGGGTAGGTGTCATACTTGCCAACTGGCCAAGCAGAGAAAGCAAAACACTGGCTTGTACACCCCTCTCCCAGTTCCTAACTGTCCCTGGCAGGACATTAGTATGGACTTCGTACTCGGCCTCCCGAAAACCCTGCGAAAACATGACTCGGTCTTGGTAGTGGTCGACCGATTCTCAAAAATAGCTCACTTCCTCCCGTGCTCTAAAACTTCCGATGCCTCCCACGTCGCAAAAATCTTCTTTGATGGCATCGTGAGGTTACATGGGTTACCCAAAACCATCGTGTCGGATCGAGATGTCAAGTTTACCAGTTTCTTCTGGAAGACTCTCTGGCATAAGTTAGGAACAAAGCTCCAATTTTCCACGGCATTCCACCCCCAAACCGAGGTAGTCAATCGGAGTTTGGGGAATCTTCTGCGAACGTTAGTGGGTGAACACGTTGGGAGTTGGGATCTGAAACTGTCAATAGCCGAGTTTGCATATAATTCATCTGTTAATAGAACTACCGGCATGAGTCCACATGAAATTGTCCATGGTTTTAAGCCTAGACAACCCATATATCTCATTCCCATGGCTAATCATCATAGAGTCTCTGAGTCTGCATCTGCATTTGCATCACACATGCATGAACTACATAAAGAAATCAGTAACAAAATTGAGCAGAGCAATGCTGACTATAAATTACGAGCCGATGCCCGAAAACGAGTTCAAACTTTTAACATCGGGGATTATGTGATGGTCCGGCTCCGCCCGGAACGGTTTCCCCCGGGGACTGTTAAGAAACTACATGCACGCAGTGCCGGCCCCTTTCGGATCCTAAGGAAGATAAATGACAATGCCTATGTTATCGACCTACCTGAGGGTTTTGGCATTAGTCCGACTTTCAATATCGAAGATTTAGTGGCCTACAAGGGCCCAAATTTCAACCCTAGTAACCCTCTGGTAGAGCCTTCCTTGGACCCTGTTTCTGAGAGCACCTCCCTACCTTCACTACCCCAAAATACCCCAAATCCCACAGCAGACGGCATTGATAAAATCCTTGATGACGAAATCGTCTCTGGTAGAGACGGTGGAACCCGAAGGTACCTGATTCGCTGGAAAGGGAAACCCTCATCTTAGGATACATGGGTGGAGCGAGAAGAACTGCAACGGCTTGACCCGGACCTGTTGGAGCTATACGAGAGCCGCACCGAGCCTTACTCGACGGAGTCGAGCTCTCTCCCAACCCGAGAGAATGATAGGGGCATCGAGCAGCGGCCATGGCGCGTGTACGAGCGCAGGAGGCGCCACCTGAGCCTATGGCTCTGATCAGACAGCCTGCACCATCGTGGATGTTTGCATTTGTTTTATTTTCTGCATTGTGTTATTTAGTCCCACCTCGACTTTCAGGGGTTTTCATTTGTTATCGCAGGCCTTTATATAGGCATGCCCATGGAACATGTAATGGCATTGATTGAATGAATAAAATTCTCGTTTTCCTCCACTTGTGTGTTGAGAGAACCAGGGTGAGGCGTGTGAAACCCCAAGCCCAAAGCCTAGGTGTGTGAAACCCTAGGACCAGATCAGGTGTGTGAAACCCTAATCCTTTATTTTTCTTTTCTGTTCCCTAGCCCCACCGCCGCCCCATCTCTCTCCATCTCACCTGCGATCCCCCCCCCCCCTTCTCCTTGCCCACGTCGCCCGACCCCCGAACCCCTGTCCGTGCAGCCCTTCCGGCCCCGGCCCCCATCCCGAACCCCCTCCCCTCCCTAACCCGACCCGACCGACTCCTCCCCCCCCTCTCCCGCACAGCCCTTCCGGCCCCCGCCCCTTGCCCTTGCCCTACCGGCCCTACCCGACCGGCCTCACCCCGATCCCCCTCCCTCCCTCTGCCGACCACCATCCCGAGCCCCTCCCTCCACCCCTACCCGACCGGCCGCATCCCACCACCTCCCCTTTCCTCCCTGCAGCCCACCCGAACACCCCCTCTCCCCCTTTGCCGCCTGATCCCTCCCCCTCCCGGTTCTCTCTTGTGATACAACCCGACTCCCCCATTATTCCGAAACCCCTCGGCATGCCCACATGGCAGACCCCGACGTGGACCATGGGATGATCGAAGACGAAGACGGGTACCTCGACATCAACTCCCCCTTCCTCGACTTTCAATTCTCGGAAGGAGAGAGCGTGGAGGAGTACGTGGAATGGATCCGCTACACCGTGGTTTGTGACGCTGAAGCCCGCCTCGGCATCAGCGAGTGGCATCGTCGCTGGCACCCTGATGCGCCGGTGCATCGGAACATAGTGTGCCTCCACCTGCTTGCAAATCCTCGCCCCGAGACGAGCGCAGCCCCGGAGGCCCCAGCACCACCATCGCCTCGCCCGGCAGTCCTGCCGACTCCGGAAAACGATCCTGCGCCACCATCTTCCCCTCCTCAGTAAGGATTCTCCTACTCGATCAGGTATCATCGTGTCTCACCCATTGGATCTCTAGTATATTATCATTGCCAACTGCTGCCCCTGTCGTGAGGTTGAGTGTCCACCTGCCCGTAGCGCTGTTAATCTAAATATTGCCAGTAGGACTATTAGCCGGTAATTGTAAGGATTGTTCTTTATCACCTGATATCGAAAGCGATCGGTATTGCTACAGTAGTTCCCAACGCATCTGCCCGTGTTATTTATTTGACTTAATTTTCCCGCTTGGTATCAAAATTAATAGTAAGCCATGCCTGCTCAATTAATTAATAACATTCTATTCACCTGCATTGTTTCGCATCAATTTTCCTCTCCATTTCTCAGAGTTCAGCCAAGTCCATTGCTTCCTTATTCAAACAACATCATCATCCAAGTCTTATACCATAAAGATGTATGACTAGGGATCACAACTCCAATTAAGAAAATCAAAATTTGATAAAACTTTCTGATTGTATGAAAAGTGTAAACATGACATCAACCCTCTAAGATTGGTGCTGAAAATCTAATCAAGGCACCTTGGCAAGAGAGGGGAGAAACAAAGAAAGCCAATTGGAGTGTAGGGAGTCCTATCTTATTGGTAACACAGTTTAAACTCATGCAACAACAGAGCACTCTCCAAGGTTCCCCAAGACGAGGAAGGAATATAGACAAAAAAAAGGGTAGAAAGCAAGATTGTTAAAGGAAGTACATCTATCTATGTGGCACAAGCCGCACAACTCATATGCCAATGAGCCAAAGAAACAACATTCCCTACCATCTAAAACAAAGCAAGAATCACCTTTCTGATGCAAATGAGTGAACCACAGCTCCACCAATAACAATAAGGCAGGTGATGCAATTATAGAAAGAAAAGGAGAGTAGTAATTGAAAATACAAAAGAAATATGCTGTTGTGTATGTAGTACAGGCTTACAGCAATCTCACTAAACTAGTGCACTAGCACAGTATCATTAATAATTGTGATGTCTCTAATGTAAGAAAATATTAAAGCAACAAGAATCATGATGACAAGACGAAACAGCTTATATGACAATTAATGTATGGAATAAAAAGGATCCAAATTTCAAAAGGTACTAAAAATCAACTATGTATCAAAATAGAGCCTACCCGTTTAAAGCTGCGGGGACGAGTTGAGGTACCAGCACCTGAAATAAGTTTCACTAGTGGTAAGAAAAAAAAACTTGTTGCAACAATCAAGCAATTCAAACGAGCATTTGCATAACTTGTAGCTTCAACAATATCCATAGCTATCTCCATGAAATCTAATATAATGCACTTGGTGGTTACGATAATCCAAGTTAGAATTGACTCTGAATTCCACATGACCCAACCATCAGTTTCTCAATGTATAAATTGATTATTATCCAGCAAGATAAAAGAACAAAAAAATATAACAGGATAATAGCATAAGACAACTGTCCCAGCCTCCCAGGCTACCAGCAGCAACAAGAACCAAAGCCACCACAAGAAAGATTGGCAAGAGCCTAAAGGTTCCAATTTCAAGGTAATCAGTAGCTGACAGCATTTTTCTTTTTAACAGCTCTAACATTCAGTTGATTAGTTAATCTCCAAGTGCATCAAAAGAGAAAAGAAAGATCATAAATCTACTAGCAGCAAGCAGAACAAACAGTTCAAAAACTGAAGGAAACCTAGTCGTCGCAAAGTTTAACCATTTAAAGATCACAGTTCCAAACCAATAAATAAAATAATATAGAAAATTACTGTATCATTGTACATTCAACAACAATGAAGTCATCCAAAGAGGAATAACAACTGATGGACTTCAGAAAATGATAAGCATGATTTGCTGTCCACATCAGTACTAGAAATATACTGGAACAGGAATTTACAGAAAAGGAAGAATAGAGTAGATCTAGGCCTTTAGAGTTCCTATGGTAATGGTGGGCTTTGTAAACATTAAGATATGTAAGCAGGTAGGGAGGGGAATAAAAAAAAAATTGTATATCGTTTTAAGGCTTCTAAATCAGATCTCTTCAGATATGATATAAACAGGTACATCAAAAGAAAGAAGGGTATTATGAGATCCTATCTTTTTCACACAACTAGAGTATAAGATGACTTTTGTATCTAAGAGTTGATCAGTTTTCTGTCACGGTTTTATTAGCCAAAGCAGAAGCATTTAGATAGTGCTCTATCACATCAGCATCATCATTATCCAAGTCTTATCCCATCAAGATGGGATCGACTAAAGGGAAAATAGATCAAAATATTCTAAAGGAATTGCATTCATCTTTGTGGCACAAATTATAACAATGGGATGAAATAAAGCAGCATCCCATATCAGTACTCTATTATGAAACAGAAAATCAACACCATATAATACAAATACTGGCATAGAATGTTATAGATTTAACTGTAGGATGGAGATGTAGTTGGCGTAAAACCCATAGTTGCACTCCCAAAACGAGGATCGGCCTTCACCTCTTGTACCTGGATTAATCATCAAGCACACACAATGTAACCGCACTCTAAATATTGGTTTTCGAAAGCCCTAACACTAGAGGGGTTCTTGTGGGGTGAGAGAGAGAGAGAGAGAGCGAGAGCGAGCAGAGAAGAGAAGAGAGGGCATGACACAACATATATCATCATAGGGGAGTCGTCCTAGCCTTTCCCAAGCAAGGCTCCCTCTCTAACCTTCAGTAGGCCGACAATCATCTTCCTCTTTTTGGTGGTTCAAAACTACCACTAACTCTTGGGCCACCTAATAGGAGCCGATGGATGTCGCCTTTATCATGGGGTCAGCCCCAGCAGGTGGCCCAACAACACTAACTTCGGGCCCAGGTGTCTAGGGCCCAAAGTGTATGCCTCATCTCATAACCCACTACACACTCTCCTATAGGCTCATGAAAGCATTGGTTAACTTCCAAATCCAATGAAGCATAATGTGCAAGCTTTAGAAATAAATCACCTATGGCAGGACAAGTGGGATACTTACAACTAATTTAACTTAGCTAATCAAGATTAAATCTTCTATACTCGGAGACAAAAAACATTGATTTGGTCCAACCACGAGTGACCTGGTAATATGGTGTCATAGTAAATACTTTGCCAATATAGAAACCATGTGTAGAATTTCATAATAGGACAAAATCACTTTATGTGACTAATGAATACAATGGCATCCTTCCATTAATCAATATCCTATCCATGGATTGAAATTTTGGCCGAAATTACGAAATGTCGGTCCGAAATTTCGGTTTCAGAAGCCACCGAAACGAAAGGCCGGTGCGAAACCCCGAAAGTCTATATTTCGGTGCATTTCGCTACATTTCGGTGAAATTTCGACCGAAACTAGTGGGGCCCGGACGAAATTCCGATCACAAGTATGTGGAGCTTAAGAAAATGAAGAGTCAAAATCTGTCGACTCTTTCGGTGGGCTGTCGACGAAACCGGCCAAATTTCGCGGACTTTTGAGCATTTCGAACAAATTCTTACCGAAAGCACGTGTGTGTGTGTGTGTTGGGGGGGGGGGGGGGGGGGGGGGGGGGACGAAATGGATTGGGATCGAAATCTGTCGGTTCTTTCTGTGGGCTTTCGGCAAAGAAGCCAAATTTTGGTCATTTTGAAGGGGCTTTCGGTCGAAAACAACCAATTTCGAGGCTGAGGGCTTCTTTGTTTGATGCAAGCCTGCAAGTCATCTACTAAAACCAGCCAAGTGGAAGTATTACAAGTGCGGCGAGTCATCAACTCGTCGGCGTCAGCGCACCTGTAATACTTCTTAACTAGTTTCAGCTCGGGGTGGAGTAGAGTGTGTTTTGGAAGAATATTAGCGAGGTTGGCATATGGTTGAGACCATCGAGGTTGGCATATGGAATATTAGCGAGGTTGGCATATGGTTGGAAGATTAGGCTGGAGCCTAGAATCTAGAGGTAGGCTTTTCTCATATTTATATATAATTCATATTTTTTTGGCCATTTCAAAATGTTTCCAAGATTTCGATCGAAATTTCAAATTTTTGTTCAAAATTTTGGTTTCGATCTCAATCGAAACCAGACAAGAAATCAAAATCTCAAACCTTGATCCTATCAAACCAAGCCATATCTGCCATTAATCTGACTCGTGAACAAGTTCGATAGTACAAACAAACCTATTCTTCAGAAACTAAATGTAACAGTAAATTTCATTTTATCAAAATAAAGTAGTGTTTACAAAAAACATAATTTCGTTAAAATTGTTGACAGATGGATTTGATTTATGATCAACCATATAGATTTGAAATGAATGCTCTTCTCAGGTAGAGGTAGTGGATACCTTAATGAGACACTCGTACACCTTCAGCATTGATCAAGACACACCAACTAAAAACCACTCTAATAATCGATACACAATAGCACATAGCTTAGGCAGATTAAAGTGCAACGGACCACCGCGGAGTTATTATAGGCCTCTTAGGCCAAAGGATATTCATTTATCACAAGCGGAAACTCAAGTCTACCCTTACATCGCTATTTTCATACGATGATTTCTCGTAGACAGTCAGCCAATATGTACCTAACATACCCATTGGAACAGTTAAATATCACATCTGCTAGAATTACCAATGTCGTATTACAGCCACTGATGTCATCCAATTGAGAAATTTTGCCAAACATTCTCCTCGTTGTGATGATTTAAGGAGCAAGGAACAAGACACTCAATTCTCCTATGAATTTGCCCGAAGCAACTCACCTGAGTATCCTACATTGCTTCTTATGCATGTTAGGTAATACATGCCACATAAGTCATCACACACACACACACACACACACACACACACATATATATATATATGGGGGCGGGGAGCCTGCACCCGAGGTGCAGCAACAACGCTGCACCGCCCCCTTGTTTTACCTACCTAGAAGTTTTGGAATTGGATGATCATCCTCACAAATTTTCATCAAATTCCAAAACTTCTAGGGGAGTCAAATGGTCGAAGCAAAATCAACCGTCCGCAGTCACCGTTAAAATCTGCAGATTTTGCTTCGACCATTTGACCCCCCTAGAAGTTTTGGAATTTGATGAAAATTTGTGAGGATGATCATCTTACCCTAGACAACACCCTCACCAAATTTCATCCAATTCCAAAACTTGTAGGTAGGTAAAACAAGGGGGAGGTGCAGCGTTGTTGCTGCACCTCGGGTGCAGGCTCCCCGCCCCATATATATATATATATATATATATATATATATATATATATATATATATAATGTTCTCAACATGTCTTAAAAAGACTTTCATGGTTAGTGGCTATGTCATCAAGATAATATTGATTCAACCTTTGTACCACAAATATTCTTATCTTGGAAGATACAATAATGTGGCCTTTTCTTCCACATGCTTCACCCCATAGTGTTTACTAGAGTCCTTGCTTCAAGTCACTGAATACCGGCAACAAATTTGTCTAAGGTAGAAGCCCTAGCTCAGCAAGGAACCTCTAGTACCATATCACATCCTTTGAAGCCTCAAAGGCAGCAATGCACTTCACCTATGTCGTCAAATTTGCAGTAGTGTCGTGCTTGATGTTGCATTAACTGATTGCACCTCTGGTGAGTATCAATACAAAACAGGAGATGGAAGCTCCATCGAATGGGTCAAACAACAAATTGGCACTTTTGTATCTCAATGACATCATTTGGTCACGGTGAAGGCTGCGACATGATCTTTTTACCTTTGAGGTGCTTTGGGACGTTATTCACATCTGTTAGTGCTCATACTACGACTACTTGGAACCGACTCACGAACCAACCATAGAGCATATATTAGGTATAGTATGAAGCTGTGAAGCACGAGTACTTCAAAATGATTATCGTACGAGGACCGGGTACACACCGAGTACGAGTACGGGTACAGCCCCATACCCAGTACGGCGTTTTGAATCGGGTACGGGTACCCCGATTTGGGTACGATATGGGTACGAGTACCTCGACTTGGGTACGGCATCGATACAACACCGGTACGGCATGGGTGCGGGTACAGAATATTAGAAAACAATTAGAAAATTTTATAAATTTAGAAAATTTCCAAAAAAATATAAAAACTTAATACAAATTAAAAAAAAATAGATACAAATAATTTTTACTTTTTTGTTACTTTTTAATTATACTAAATTATAAAGAAATATCATTGATAGTATACTTAAATTATAAAAATTATTTTTTCATATAGGAACCCCATCGTATCCGAACCATACTTTTTTAAGATTTTGCCATATCGATGTACCCGTATTGTACCCATACAGGTATCTGTACCCGTACCCGTGCTTCATAGGTATGTAGCAAACATACATTAAGCTCCCAACTACCAAAACATAAGGAACTTTCCTGATTTGAACAGTATCATTGCAGGACTTGGGACATTGCTTCTTTGAGGGAGTAATCACGTGTCTAAGGGTATAATCGTGCATTTTATGTTTGTCATATTGTACTTAGACAATTTCTTGTCTGGGGGCATGGCTTGCCTCAAACCTATCATCCTACTACGGTTATCACAAAAGCTTAACGCCCAGGATATAGGATTCCTCACCCAAATCTTCAAAGGGAACTGATTAGAGAACCAAATCTTTAGTATAGGGTGAAAATCATAAATTCCAACACCTAGAGGCACACTATAGGTCATAAATGGGCTTACATAGTTTGCACAATGTATGCTCTTTAATAGGAGGAATAAAGCCCTCAGGTTGCTACATATCAATATTTTCATCCAGCTCATAATTTAGGAAAGTGATTTTAACATTCATCAACAAAATCGCAAAGCCAAATTCAGCAGCAGGTAGAGCCAATACAATTTGGACGGGTATTAAAATGGATACAAACGAGAAGGGTTTCTCAAAGTCAAATCCTTTGATATGAATATAAGCTTTTGGAACTAGTTCAGTTATTGAAAATATCTCAATTTCCATTAGCGAGAAGGTTTTCTCATAGTCAATTCCTTTGATATGAATATAAGCTTCTGATATGCCACAAAACCACCTCTTTTTATATACACCACCTCTTGTGAATCTGCTTACACCTTATCATTATGGTACCTTTAGGCTGACTCACATGAGTCCAAACGGTATCTAGTATGTCAAGGATTGAGGCATACACCACTTAGATGTCAGTGGAGTAATAGTGGTGGGTTGAGGTGCAGCTCTTGCATCCTCAAAAAGTAGGTGCAGCTCTTGCATTCTCAAAAAGTGCAAGTGCAACTCTTACATCCTCAACTTGTGGTGTACCTTGTAGAGAGTCGAATTGGTCATCTCCAGGGTGAAGTTTTCTTTGAGGAATACTATGTTTTTATTGACAAATACCTTCTGGTTCTCGTAGAACTAGCACCAATAACAGCAGTTCTCTCTTTGATAGAAAATGCAGATGCACTACTCTGATTGAGATCCAACCTTACCTTGATTCTTCTTCACACAAGCTGGCAGTACCAAATATTCATGTGATGTAGAAAGGGCTCTCGCCTGATCGATAACTCATATGGCGTATATGGAACTGGCCTACTTGGTATTAGGTTAATAGTGCATATTTAAGTCTTGAGGGTAAAGCACCAAACCGCATAGGCATATCAATGTGGCTTCTCATTGATCACACCATTCCTAATAGTGGTGATTGTCGCTAACGTACATATTTTTGTTACAGTGCACCTGGATCAGTCTGTTCAGAGGCAAACCCATCACCTCCGAGATTACCGAGAAAGCATTAGGAGAGATATTAACCACACTTTTCAAAGCAAAGCACCTTTATGGATTTTCCGAACTCATTTTCAACCATAAACACTTCAAACTTTTCAAAGTTCTAACTTACAGTGCATTAGATATATTTACCCCTAGCGTGAATAATCTTCAGCAAAAGTGACAATACTAATATCAACTCTCCCAGGCTTATTCATTGTTTCAAACTTATCAAATGAAGTAGTATTATCAATACTTCTTATGCAGGCTAATGCGATAATCAAACTAGTACTTTGTCATTTTTGCATTTTATTACATGACCCTTTTGCCCTTTTTCCAGTTTAATGTATTTTATTATTCGTTAGATTTCCATCGAATGTTTTAGGGCTTCGATGGGACAACCGAATGGTATTTTTTGTACTTCTTAGGTGTGTGGGTTGTCCCAC
Source organism: Chamaelirium japonicum (assembly GCA_947650365.1). Taxonomy (NCBI): domain Eukaryota; kingdom Viridiplantae; phylum Streptophyta; class Magnoliopsida; order Liliales; family Melanthiaceae; genus Chamaelirium; species Chamaelirium japonicum. Next base: position 50,193,705 of record OX393551.1, on the reverse strand, counting down.
CGAGCATGACCCGATATAGAGTGCTCGAAGCCTCGAACCCATGTAGATTAAGCTATGTTTGCTCAGTATTTACCGAGTTACCCTTAGCGTGAATAATCTTCAGTGAAGGTGACAACACTCGTTTCCAACTCTCCAAAGTGTATTCATTGGTCCATAGATATCGATGAAGTAGTACCAATAGTTCATGGGGTAATCCCTTGTCTTTCAAAAAAGGGTTCTGATAACTATTCCATGCAAACAAGGCTCACAAATGGTTAAGGATTCCACTTGCAAATAGCTAAGTGGATTGTCTTACCAAGGGGTTGGTACTTGATACCATCAACCCCAATATAATCATGGTGGAGATGCCAGAGATGTGCCATGGAAGATCTCAATTTCCTTATATGTTTCACATCTTGATCATTACCAAAAATTACGGGCTCATTAGAATAAACAATATTATCAATTAACATAAATGTTACTGGAAAGAAAAACCACATTACTTAGCCAAATAACCAAAACCACAGAAGTTTTGCGCCAAGTACGACTTTGCATCAATCTACAAGTGTAACCCTCTAGTATCAGACTAGCTAGAAAAAACGAATTCTCGATGAAGCCAAGTTCGTCATAGCAATCATGTAGAAAGATTTTACATCCTCCTTGCAAGTTGCACTACTACCATATCAATTGCGTCACCTCCACTAACTTTAAGTTCCTGCTAACCACAAACTAGACTTCTCTCCCCAGAAGCATCTACAAAGAGTTGCAAATGCGGGTGATGGATCTTAAATCCAAACACCACAAGTCAATGGGACCATCAATCAAATATGTTACAAGAACTACATGAGATTGATTATTACATTTTTGGGACTTCATAGTGACAAGGTAATGGTAATAGTTTTTCTTCCAATGTTTGGTTTCCCACAATGGAAATCGTTTTCCCTACCCCAAGTAACAAAGAATTTCTTGCAACATTGCCAGACTTATCAACTTACTGTGAGTGTTGTTGAGGTGGTTGAACCTTGGCCTCATTATTCTCACTCTTCCTCTTGGAACTCTTTCTCTGGGAGAACGTTCTTTATAAAGGAAGATGAGCAATTTAATACCCTTCTTCACTCTTGTTCCACAAGCTTATTAAGAAATTACACTAAAGTGGACTCCAACTTGTTTATAGTATGATTTAGAATGTATTGGCTGAAGCAACTCGGTAAATACTGGAAAATACTCCGCTTAGGACTCTCGATCCATCGAATATTGAAGTATCTATTACTCTTTGGAATGACCTATGATTTCATAATGTGCTCTCCAAAAGGAGTTACTTCTTCCATCTTTATGTTCAGCATAGACCACAAGTTGAAAGCGTGAATGGTCCTATAATTCTCCCCTAACAATTTTGTGAAGGTTCTTCATCATTGTCGTTGCAATCTCCATATGATGGTGCTCATGTTGGACTACATTTCATCTCATCACTTTTGGCATGTGCCAGGGTTCTCAAGACGCTCATCGGTAAAGACAAATTTAAAGCTGTAAAGAGTCTAAAGATAATGTCCCTTTTTTTTTTTTAAGTCGTCCAGCAAAAAAAAAATGTTTAAGTCAATGTTTATTAGGTCCTTCATTTTTTTCTCGAGACGTTCATCGGATCTTTTTCAAGTCTATATGAAAAGGATCCGATTCCATTAACAAGAAGACCGGCATGCACAAGTATACTAGAGCAAACAATTAAATTGATTTTAGCTCAAGGCCACAAAGTTAGAACGTTAGGTTGCACCATTCCCTCGATTGCTCCACAAGGACCACATAGCATATCTTCACCTTCGTGGTTTAGACTATAAGAATATAGAGAATCCAAAGCCATCCAATCATTAAGGCTAATTAGTTCCAGATCATGCCATAAGAAAATATTCACATCCATTTAGCATGTTAACAAATAGCTAATGGGCATCACCGAGATGGTTTTTCAGACCCATTTACACGTGATGGGATGTATCGCACATGCAAAGGTGACACCTCTTGACTTGGTTAATTTCATTTCACTTTTTTATCCAAAAGTGTTTGTAGTTCTTTGCTAGGGTGATATGTAAAAGTCTATGTGCATAACCATAGGTTTAAGTAAAGTTGTAGTCGTATAACATTAGGTGGAGCCTTGCATATGACTTTATTGGGTTGCAAATTATGTAATGTACTCTATATAGTATCATTGAAGATTCACATGGTTACCTTCTTTTAAGGTAGTTTCTCTTCTCCTCTTCTTACTTTTGTTAACTTTGCAAAAAGCTTGCCAAGCATTCTAAGCCATGATTAAATCGTAGCAACCTACCACTTTGTATTTATCAATATGCAAATGGTATGTGTGTGTGTATAACTCTTTGAAATCTCTCATCCTCTCAAAAAGACAGTTGATCTGAACTCTTACACTCTATCATGGCCTTCTCTCACTCCCACTACCAAGCAAGTGACAACAGTTGATCCCAAAGGTTAGCACCAAGAATATACAACAATACTTCCTCAAACTTCCCCTAAATTTTCCCCTGGAAAATTATCTATCAGGTTCCCACTCCTTCAATTCAGTTTTGATCAGATAAAACTTACCAAATAAGGAAATCAAGTAGTTGACAAATGGGGGTATTGTGCTAACATTTCAAACTTTAAGGAGCGATTTGGAACAACATAACTACAGGAGATTAAGGAGAACTAAATCAGATGTCGACCACAAAGCTTATCAGGATAGACGAAGCACGATTCCGTGATTTAGGGTTTACCAACAGAGAAAGCTCTTCTGCAGTTAAATCAAGCAAAAATACGTTCCAAGAGATTCCAACTATATCCATAATCCATGAAGGGACCGTAAGGTGATATCCAAAGTTGATCAGAGATATAGAACCAGAAAACCCTAGAAATCAGAGATCCAGACAAAAGAAGAGATGGAGGGAGGAGATCGGCGCTTACGCATCTCTTCTGGGGTGGAGAAGTTCCTGCGGCCCGTGGGCTTGCCCTTGAACTTTCCCCTTCCCATGATCGAGACAAGGGCCGACGACGGAGGAGAGGAAAGGAAGGAAGGAGTGGTGCGTTTCCTGAATCCGACGACGAAACCCCACCTCTGCACCGGCCTCTCGGCTCCTACTTGCCCGGCTTTTGCCGTTCTAATCACCCCCACCCGGCCGGAATCTACAATCTAAAGCGGCAAATTACAAGGGAACCGCCCTTTTCTCAGTGCGTCTTTATCATTGTTACAAAGATTGCAGCACGTGCGATGCACGTGTATGAAAAGTAGGAACCAGGCATCTAATCTATATATAGCATGGCAATTGCAAGGCGCTCTACAGGCTCACTCACTAAACAAAAACACATGCTGACTAGACAAAAACGAACAAGCTGATGTAGTCCTTTGCTAAAAAATTCAACGGTTAAGATCTGGCCATCTATATAACATGTTAAGGGAATTTGCATTAATTACAGTTGGGATTTGTTCTGTTGTAATCAAAAGGGAATAAGGAGAAATGATTTGTTCTACTTTAATCATGAGGGAATAAGGAAGATAAGGTATACGTTTGGGATGTGATCACAAGGGAATAAGGGACAGGTGATTAATTCAGTTGGGAACAAATGAGAAAGAAAGGGTCAGCAATGATACCCTTCTCATCATGACTCGATGTAATCTCGATTTCAAAAGCAATAAAAGGGTCATTCGATTTCAAGAGGAAATTGTGATTTGGTGGTCGCTCGAATTCAAAAGGCCATCTCGCACTCACAGCCAAAATCAAGACCAAAGGAAAGTTACAAATCCTCCCCAAATCTCATGTAGTCGCGCTCGCTCACTCGAAAATCAGATTTTGGCTTTCCATACACACCCCCCCCCCCCCCCCCCCCCCCCCTCCAATTTTGATGATTTCATCCCCTAATTTTCATCCTCAAAATCAGAATGAGACAGATCCCTACTATGATTTCGTCCCAAAATTTTGTCGATACTTTCGATTTCATAGATTCCTTTCGATTGTGCATAGAAAGGAATCTGATTTTGTCAATCCCTATATGATTGATTTTTTGTTTTTGTTTTTTTTTTGTTTCGAAAAGAAGGATTGATGGACAATTTGTTGTTTTTTCTTTCGGTAGGATCTATTTTAGCTTTATTTATGCCGAATTCTTTGGTTAAATTTTTATCTATTTATTCTTCATATTTAAAGAAGGGTTGTGATAGAAGAAGGGAGATAGACCAAAAGATAGAAAGGAGAGAGAGCGTTGCGACTCTCTCGGCCATTGGTAAAGTCCATCCTCCCTCCTAGCTTCGTGCCTATCCCTTGCTGATCACTAAGCATTGATACGCATCAAAAGATTTGATTTTTTTGATTCACTGATTTTTGGGTCACATGCTGTTTTTGCCGCCAAGAAAGAGAGTAGGGAGTGAGAAGGTAGCCACCCTCGATGCCATAGGCGACGTAAGAAACAAGCAATACATTGCATAGACTATTACATTTTGGGATAAGAGCTAGGAACATATGGATTGATGTTTCTTCTATGAGTTCTACATATGGATTTTCTTAGATTTAGTGATTTTGGAAGGTTTTCATTTTTTTTATTGTGGCAGTGAAGTTCAAATGTGAGTAATATTACATAAATATAAATCTTTTAACTTATTGATGAGAGAGAGAGGGAGGGAAGGAGAGAGATCAGGGGGGAGAAAGGGAGGGAGAGTCTAGGGTTGTGACTTGAGAGAGTTTTTTTTTATTTGGGGAGAGAGAGAGAGAGAGAGAGAGAGAGAGAGAGGATGACTAATGCAATGCAACCAAAGGCAGCTCGGGGGGGTGTTGCCGCCGAAGGCGGTCGTTTGAGTACCGACAGGCACATGCATGCACTATATCTAATATAATAAGGGACGTCAGGAGACAAACGAAAATAGATTTTCGAACCGTCTGATCCTTGGTGATTTATTTCAGTCTGTCCGATGGATACGTGAGTGAGATACATGAGAAACAAAAAGATTTCATCAACAGTCGTCATCGGATAGATGTGATGCATTGGAGACGAACGACATCGAAGATGAAGCGTTTATCGAAACGCTGCATCTCTCTCTCTTTCTCTCTCTCTCTCTCTCTCTCTCTCTCTCTCTCTCTCTCTCTCTCTCTCTCTCTCTCTCGCTTTTTTACATGCAACGCCCCCCCCGTTTTCTCTCTCTCTCTCTCTCTCTCTCTCTCTCTCTCTCTCTCTCTCTCTCTCTCTCTCTCTCTCTCTCTCTATGGTTCGTCGCCGGCAAGGGCAGGATCTGGTTTGAGGGTTCAAGTTACGGTAACTCTCGCTCTCTCTCTCTGGTTCGTCGCTGACAAGATTGGGTTCGTCGTCGGCAAGGGCGGGGTCAGGTTCGAGTCGGCAAGGTTGGGTTCTTCACCGGCAAGTGCGAGATCGAGGTCGGGTTCGACTTCTGCGGGTTCGTCTCTCTCTCTCTCTCTCTCTCTCTCTCTCTCTCTCTCTCTCTCTCTCTCTCTCTCTCTCTCTCTCTCTCTCTCTCTGTGTGTGTGTGTGTGTGTGTGTGTGTGTGTGTGTGTGTGTTTGCGTGTGTTTCATTGCCGACAAGGGCGTGGTTGGTCGGGTTCGAATCGACAAGGTTGGGTTCATCGCCGACAAGGGAGGGGTCGGGCTCTCTCTCTCTCTCTCTCTCTCTCTCTCTCTCTCTCTCTCTCTCTCTCTCTCTCTCTCTCTCTCTTGGCATGCAACGAACCCCCCGTTTCTCTCTCTCTCTCTCTTTCCCAGTTTACCCCGTTTCACTGTTTTTCTCCCTCTCTCTCTCACTGTTTTTCTCCCTATCTCCTTTCACCACTCGAACGCTACCACGTCAATTGGGTTGAGCGGAATCGAAAAACCTTTGGGCTGAATAGCACTCCTCTTTTTTTTGTGGAGTAATTCTTTTAATAACTATGTTGTCATGTGTGGTTATCTAAATTAAATATGTGTATAACGGTTATTAAAGTGTTTTTGCCGAAGGCGGACGAGGAAGTGATGCCACTGAAAGCGGCCGTTTGAGTGTCGACAGGCACGGATATTACTATATATATATATAACAAAACACTCCAAAATGTTTTATTGCCGAAGACGTCCAAGTGTGTTGTCACCGAATATAACGGTGGGGGTTGGGGGGGTGGCAATGTTGGGGGGGGGGGGGGGGGGGGGGTGTTGCCGCCAAAGGCGGTCCGACTGTGTTTTATCGCTGAATGCGGTCCTTTGCAGTGCCGACATGCAAGTGTATTCACTAGTCAGAAAAATAGGAAAAATTTTCAGCGCATCCTGCGTACCACACAATAGCGGAGCCCAATGCGATTCAAGAGACATGGGTAGTGGCTCCCAACACTCAGAGCGTGCTGATAGGCTATGGGGGAAAATCTGTTGTAGCTCGTGTGTCCTTAGTGTGGATTTTCTGTATTAACATTAATAAAGATACCTTTGGTTATTGCTTTAATTAGAATACTACTATGGTATATGTTAATACAAATATAATAAAGGACCCTAGGGAACACAGTAGGCCACTGAGGCGCATGGTGGATCCATGCTTGGGAGACCCAGTGGACCAGTTATGTGTAGACCTAGAACTAGTTCACAGCTTAGGTGATGCTGGTCGCTTCACCGAGAACAAGCTGTTGGCACGTAGAGGATGTGATGAAGTCTCCACCACAGGAACGCGGGATTTCCATTCACCTGACCAAGCACGATGATCGTGTTGAACAGGAACCAAGATGGTACACAGTTCAGTGATTCAGACACTGGTGCATAAACCGTCTTACTACTATAGATAATATGTCCTTAACCCTTAGGGACCATGTACACTAGGCCAACCAGTTGTGTGGTGCTTTGATATGCCAACTTGTGCGAACCTTCCATAGTCCAATACCACGGTACGTTGGGCTACCCGGCTGGTGCTTGAGTGACATGTAATCCCTACAGGTTATCCGACGTCCAGTGTTGGATGGGTGCGTTTTTGATGAGTCAATCTATCCACACAGTTAACCCAGGCCTGATGGTTGTCAGTATGACTAACGATGTTCCGGGTGCTAGGCATAGCACCGGAAGGTGTGTGGTGTTTGTGGGGGGAAATTTCCGAGCCGCCTTGATCGGGAACCCCGCCCCACAGCCTTGATTGAATGTGGATGGTTTGTAGAGTTAAAGAGATGGGAGAATAGATAGAGAGAATAAAGAGCGATGACACAAGGATTGGTGACGGAGTTCGGCCTTGCGACCTACGTCTCCGGGCGAGAGGTGCCACCTGATCTTCACTATAATTTGAATATAAAGGGTTGAGCGTTCTCTCGACAGGCCGAGAGAAGCTTCGTACAGTGGGGTTGCACGGAGCAACTAGAAGAGAACAAGGTGGGGAGAATAGAGCTCTAGCACTTGCTCTGGGATCCTCCTCCTCTGATTGAATGGCCAACCCCCTTCCTGGATGCCTTGGGGGTTCTTTTATAGCGTAGGCACGTGCCCGATATGACAGTGATGACGTGGCGCTGATGACGTAGCACTGGTTCTGGGCCTCCTTGCTGGGCCCTTATTGGGCCGTTGTTCGGGCCCAATAAGGGGGAGGGCTTGATCTGCGAGCCTCGTAGAGTGGGCCCATGTGAGCCCAGGCGGGCTTACCCACTTGGGCCGTTGCGCGGGCCCATGCTGCTCTGATCGATCTGGTCCGGTACAATTTTTGCACCCACAGTTACCCCCTCCCAGTCGAGTCAGGACCCCCTGGGTCGGCTGGGATTCCAAGGTGCAAACGCTTTAGGATCCTGGCGCGGTTGGCGAGGGTTATCGGTGCCGCGATTCGTATTAGCAGAGCCTTCTTCCGCCGATGCCGAGACCCTTTTTGGCGCGAGCCAAAAAGTCTCGGTTTTGCAAGGGGGTGTTTCCGAAGAAACAGTGCGTTTTCCGACCGAGTGGATACCGAGAGGGTACCGAGTGGGTACCGAGAGCATACCGGGTGGGTACCGAGACCCTTTTGGTGCAAGCCAAAAAGTCTCGGTTTTGCAAGGGGGTGTTTTCGAAAAGGCAGTGCGTTTTTCGACCGAGTGGATACCGAGAGGGTACCGAGTGCATACCGAGTGGGTACCGACAGCATACCGAGTGCATACCGAGAGGGTACCGAGAGCATACCGAGAGCCTTTTGGTAAAAGAAGAGCTTTTTTTCTTTTTTCCTTTTCTTTCTTTCTCTCTTTCCTTTTCTGTTTCTCATTCACGTGAGAGTGAGAGCAGCGTCCCTCTCTCTCTCTTTCCTTTCTCGGCCTTCACTTTCTACTTTGGATTTTCCTTTCCTTGCTTTTGAATTTCTTTCCCTCTTTCTTTTCTCTCTCTCTCTTTCCATTTCAGCTTTCATGCATTCACGTGCTGCAGCTACCCCGCCCTCTCTTTCCATTTCAGCTTTCATGCATTCACGTGAGGATGCCAACAGAACCTCAATGTATTTCAGACGGAGCGCTGCTGTTGAACATACAAGGAGACATCGTAGCAGACATAACGCCGATGTGGGTGGCATCGACACCGCCACCAAGCGCCCAACGTCGGCAATCTGTCGTCGAATGTGTTCTCTTCAATGTTTAAATACCACTTCTCTCTGGTTCGCGCGATACAACAACAGCAGCAGCAGCAGCGTGGAGGCCAACGAGCGGCTGTGTCGGGCCGCGGCACGGGAGGAGGTGATCAGTCCGGGCGCGGGGCAGGCGACGGTGTCGGGCCGCAGGGTCTAGGTGACGCCAGCGACGAAGGGCGGCTCGGCCGATCGGATCGGTTGCGAGGCAGGCTCCGTGCTAGAGAGAGCGGGTGCGAGAGAGAAGACCCATGCGAGAGAGAGCGGGTGCGAGAGAGAAGACCCATGCGAGAGAGAGCGGGTGCGAGAGAGAGCCTTCGGCGAGAGAGAAGACCCATGCGAGAGAGAGCGGGTGCGAGAGAGAGCCTTGCGGCGCAGGCACAGCACGGCGGCGACGGCGCAGAGGCCGGGCGCATGCGAGGCCCAGGCGGGACCGACGTGGGCTGCGGTGCAGGCAGTGGGCATGGGCGATCGAGGAAGGAGAAGTCGGCCCTCCCTTACGACTCGGATGTGCCGCCGAAGCGTGGGCGGGGGGCGACCGAGAAAGGAAAAGCCGGCCCTCGGGCTCTGATGAGCTGCTGCGTGGCCGGAAGCGGAAGGAGAACCCGGCCCTCTCAGAAGGCTCCGATGGAACACCGAACTGTGTGTTTTTTTTTTTTTTTGTTGTTGGCGCAGGCACAGCACGGCGGCGACGGCGCAGAGGCCGGGCGCATGCGAGGCCCAGGCGGGACCGACGCGGGCTGCGGTGCAGGCAGTGCAGTGTTTTCTCAGCTCGTGAATCTTTGGGAAGATGAGCAATCAAATTGCTGTTGGCTCCGGACATGATTTAGGTGGTGATGATTGGAACACACTATCGCCACAGAGGCTTCTCACCAATCCGAGAATGTCTTTCTTCCTTTCTTTTTTTTTTTTTGGTGAGAGAGAGCAGCATCTCTCTTGTGGGGCCATGGGATGAGCCTAGGCATGGCAACCCAAGGTTGGCAAGCCAGTTCCTACTTAGCATTTGTGTCATGCATCGGTGTTGGCTGCTGCGTACGAAGGAGCATCTGCGAGGCCCGGGTCGGCTGGGCGACGTGGTGAGCACGTGGGTCTGGGTCGGTTGCGCGATGAGGAAGGGAAGCTTGGGGTCAGATCGGCTGCGCGGTGCGGTGAGCACTCGAGGGGTCGGGACCCTTCCCCTTCTATCCTCTGCTCATGCCGGCTGTCAGACAAAGGTGCATGTGGGGGGTGGGTCGGACCCCACTCCCTCTCTCTTCTATCAGTATCATCTGCACGACGGGGGTGCATGCGGGGGGGTGGATCCAACGATGTGCAGACATGGTCGGCCCGCTATTCAACCTCGGTGATGACGATGGCGGCGAGCTTCTCCTGTTCGGCCTTGGCGATAAGGAAACGGGTGCGCTCGGCTACTCATTTAACTTCTCGATGGCGATGAAGAAATTTGGTGCCGTAGGATAGGTGGGTGATGGTGATGTCGTCAAAGGCGATATGGAAGTCTCGGGCATCTTTGCGTGCAATATTTCCAATGCATTTCTTCGAATAAAAAGACCTTGAAACCTTCTGTCAATCATAACTTTTCATACGCATGTCGGATGAACGCGTATAAGGTGCCATTGTGCAGGCACCGAAAAAACGGTCAAAGTGGACGTGAAACATTGTTCGCCTTGACGAGTAACTTTTCCTGTAATCACCTTCATAAAGAGATGACTCTAAAGAACGCTTTGGTCGAGTGTCCTACGCGCGTCTTGAAGAGGCATCGATACGTGGTAACTCATCCGTCTCTGTTCGACACCCAACTGCACCTAGTTACTGTATTCACTAGGGACTGCGGTCGGGCCCTAGTGATGACGCGATGGTTACCACGAGTCCACACCCAGATAAGAAGGAAGAATTTAGCTTGTGAAGTTTGTACAAGCAAACCAATAGGTTTGGATGAGATGCTATCCAACCGACCCAATGGAAGATAGCTTTTCGTCTTTCAATGATCATTGTGTGTGGATGACACTTGAATCGGGTTGACTAATAGGTTTGGATGACGTCGAGCACCACCCTCTTGGTTTTTTGACGAAACCAAGAGGTAGATTGTTGTTGATGCCGACGCACCCCCTCCCCACTTGGTTTTTCTGCGAAACCGAGGGGGGGCTGCTTGTTGATGCCGACACACACCCCCTCTCGGTTTTCTGACGAAACCGAAGGGCGGTTGTAGCTGATGGTGTGCCGTCGCACCCCCTCCCCATTTGGTTTTTCTGCGAAACCTAGGGGGGGATACTTGTTGATGCCGACACACACCCCCTCTCGGTTTTCTGACGAAATCGAGGGGTGTGCTGCTGATGTGCCGTCACCCCCTCCCCACTCAGTTTTTGTGTGAAACCGAGGGGGGGGATACTTGTCGATGCCGACACACACCCCCTCTCGGTTTTCTGACGAAACCGAGGGGTGTGCTGCTGATGTGCCGTCACCCCCTCCCCACTCGGTTTTTGTGCGAAACCGAGGGGGGGGGGATACTTGTTGATGCCGACACACACACCCTCTCGGTTTTCTGACGAAACCAAGGGGTGTGCTGATGGTGTGCCGTCACCCCCTCCCCACTCGGTTTTTGTGCGAAACCGAGGGGGGGTTGCTTGTTGATGCCGACACACACCCCCTCTCGGTTTTCTGACAAAACCGAGGGGTGTGCTGCTGATGGTGTGCCGTCACCCCTTCCCCACTCGGTTTTTGTGCGAAACCGAGGGGGGGCTGCTTGATGCCGACACCCCATTATTGGGGCTGCTAGAAGAGGCCAAAAAGTGTCGGTATTGAAAATAGTGTATTTTTCGAATTTCAGCCCCTTTTGAAACCGACACTTTTTCGGTAAAACGCTGGTGCGCGAGGATGTCGGCAAGGGACAATGCTACATTCGAGGGGGTTTCTTAGAGATAATCTAGGATGACGCCGCATAATGGCCAGCCGGTCTTCACCCAATGTATTACCGTACCTGGTTACTGTAGTCATCAGGTACTACGGTCACGTGAGGGTGTTGACTTGGCCAGGATCAAGGAAGCACCATTTTATCCCATGTTACCCACCGTCGACTGCACCAGTGTGGAGACACGCATTGACAGAGTCAGCCCAACCACCCCCTGATCGGCTTGGAACCGTTAGTCGTCGAGAAAAGGTGATGGCCATTGACAATCTAATGCTTAGACCTGAGTGACAAGACTAAGCTTGGACTTTTGATCGAATACCAATACGTCGGCGACGACGTCTCGGACCTTGTCTTCGAATGCCAAGAGCTGGGCCTTGGGCTTGTAGAGTGTTAAGGCGTTGGTCGCCTCGAACTTTGTCTTCAAGTGCCAAGGGCTGGGCCTCGGGCTTGTAGAGTGCCGAGGCGCTGGTCGCCTCGGACTTTGTTTTCAAGTGCCAAGGGCTGGGCCTTGGGCTTGTAGGGGGCCGAGGCGTTGGTCGCCTCGGACTTTGTTTTCAAGTGCCAAGGGCTGGGCCTTGGGCTTGTAGGGTGCCGAGGCGCTGGTCGCCTCGGACTTTGTCTTCGAGTGCCAAGGGCTGGTCTTGGGCTTGTAGAGTGTCGAGGCATTGGTCACTTCGGACTTTTTCTTCGTGTGCCAAGGGCTGGGCCTTGGGCTTGTAGAGTGTTAAGGCGTTGGTCGCCTCGAACTTTGTCTTCAAGTGCCAAGGGCTGGGCCTTGGGCTTGTAGAGTGCCGAGGCGCTGGTCGCCTCGGACTTTGTCTTCGAGTGCCAAGGGCTGGTCTTGGGCTTGTAGAGTGTCGAGGCATTGGTCACCTCGGACTTTATCTTCGAATGCCAAGGGCTGGGCCTTGGGCTTGTAGAGTGCCGAGGCATTGGTCGCCTCGGACTTTATCTTCGAATGCCAAGGGCTAGGCCTTGGGCTTGTAGAGTGCCGAGGCATTGGTCGCCTCGGACTTTGTCTTCGAGTGCCAAGGGCTAGGCCTTGGGCTTGTCGAGTGCCGAGGCATTGGTCGCCTCGGACTTTATCTTCGAGTGCCAAGGGCTAGGCCTTGGGCTTGTAGAGTGCCGAGGCACTGGTCGCCTCGGACTTTGTCTTCGCGTGCCAAAGGCTGGGCCTTGTGCTTGTCGAGTGCCAAGGCGTTGGTCGCCTAGGACTTTGTCCTCGAGTGCCAAGGATGTCTCCTTAAACTTGGTGCATGTCAAAGCGGCGACGTTTGCCTTGGACTTATTCTCTTCGCCTCGGATAAGTATAGTTGATAGTTTAGCTTGACCTGGATTGTCAGGAGCATTTTTATCTGACTTTCGCCTTGAAAGGGCGTAGCCGAATTGCCTTCGAGCTTCCGACTTGAATGGGCGGAATCGAAGGTCTTTGGTTGACCTGGGTTGCCAGGAGTCTTTTATCGGACTTTAGCCTCGAGAGGGCGTAGCCGGATTGCCTTCGAGCTTCCGACTTGAACGGGCGGAGTCGAAGGTCTTTGGTTGACCTGGGTTGCCAGGAGCCTTTTAATCGGACTTTAGCCTCGAGAGGGCGTAGCCGAATTGCCTTCGAGCTTCCGACTTGAACGGGCGGAGTCGAAGGTCTTTGGTTGACCTGGGTTGCCAGGAGCCTTTTAATCGGACTTTAGCCTCAAGAGGGCGTAGCCGAATTGCCTTCGAGCTTCCGACTTGAATGGGCGGAATCGAAGGTCTTTGGTTGACCTGGGTTGCCAGGAGCCTTTTGTCGGACTTTAGCCTCGAGAGGGCGTAGCCGAATTGCCTTCGAGCTTCCGACTTGAACGGGCGGAATCGAAGGTCTTTGGTTGACCTGGGTTGCCAGGAGCCTTTTTGTCGGACTTTAGCCTCAAGAGGGCGTAGCCAAATTGCCTTCGAGCTTCCGACTTGAACGGGCGGAATCGAAGGTCTTTGGTTGACCTGGGTTGCCAGGAGCCTTTTTATCTGACTTTCGCCTTGAAAGGGCGTAGCCGAATTGCCTTCGAGCTTCCGACTTGAATGGGCGGAATCGAAGGTCTTTGGTTGACCTGGGTTGCCAGGAGCCTTTTTGTCGGACTTTTGCCTTGAAAGGGCGTAGCCGAATTGCCTTCGAGCTTCCGACTTGAATGGGCGGAATCGAAGGTCTTTGGTTGACCTGGGTTGCCAGGAGCCTTTTTGTCGAACTTTAGCCTTGAAAGGGCGTAGCCGAATTGCCTTCGAGCTTCCGACTTGAATGGGCGGAATCGAAGGTCTTTGGTTGACCTGGGTTGCCAGGAGCCTTTTTATCGGACTTTAGCCTCAAGAGGGCGTAGCCGAATTGCCTTCGAGCTTCCGACTTGAATGGGCAGAATCGAAGGTCTTTGGTTGACCTGGGTTGCCAGGGGCCTTTTTATCGAACTCTAGCCTCGAGAGGGCGTAGCCGAATTGCCTTCGAGCTTCCGACTTGAACGGGCGGAATCGAAGGCCTTTGGTTGACCTGGGTTGCCAGGAGCCTTTTTATCGGACTTTAGCCTCGAGAGGGCGTAGCCGAATTGCCTTCGAGCTTCCGACTTGAATGGGCGGAATCGAAGGTCTTTGATTGACCTGGGTTGCCAGGGGCCTTTTTATCGGACTTTAGCCTCGAGAGGGCGTAGCCGAATTGCCTTCGAGCTTCCGACTTGAATGGGCGGAATCGAAGGTCTTTGATTGACCTGGGTTGCCAGGGGCCTTTTTATCGGACTTTAGCCTCGAGAGGGCGTAGCCGAATTGCCTTCGAGCTTCCGACTTGAATGGGCGGAATCGAAGGTCTTTGGTTGGTCTTCATCAGCAGTTGGAGAGTTGTGGGCCACAACCCCCGCTCTTTCAGCTACCTTCTTTAGGGAATCCCTCTCTTGCTCGAGGGCTGCGTTCCTCTTGAGAAGGTTCAACAGCCGGAAATCAGCAACCGAGATCTCGTATGTAGCCTGAGGCTTGCTCCCTTGAATAGCGTGTTCTTTGCCAGATCAACGCCTCGGGGATGATGGGTCTCGCCGATCGCTATGCCCTTCTGGATGGCTGCCTTGCGGCCCCAGCCGCTCCCGAACATTTCTTCGGCTGGTTGCAACCGAGACTTCTTGTTCTTCTTCGATCAGCATATCGTTTGTTCGTTTAGCACCCGCCTTTGGTGGGTTGGTGCTGGCCTTCACCATCGAGCGTGTTGATGTCGGCGTGATGAAGGCGTTGATGTTGATTTGGATGAGGACTTGTGGCTCGTCACCGCAAGTTGAATAGGAGTCGGTAGAGGTGTGGGTAAGACCTCTAACGATATCCCACAGACGGGGCCAAAGATTGTGGGGGGAAATTTCCGAGCCGCCTTGATCGGGAACCCCGCCCCACAGCCTTGATTGAATGTGGATGGTTTGTAGAGTTAAAGAGATGGGAGAATAGATAGAGAGAATAAAGAGCGATGACACAAGGATTGGTGACGGAGTTCGGCCTTGCGACCTACGTCTCCGGGCGAGAGGTGCCACCTGATCTTCACTATAATTTGAATATAAAGGGTTGAGCGTTCTCTCGACAGGCCGAGAGAAGCTTCGTACAGTGGGGTTGCACGGAGCAACTAGAAGAGAACAAGGTGGGGAGAATAGAGCTCTAGCACTTGCTCTGGGATCCTCCTCCTCTGATTGAATGACCAACCCCCTTCCTGGATGCCTTGGGGGTTCTTTTATAGCGTAGGCACGTGCCCGATATGACAGTGATGACGTGGCGCTGATGATGTAGCACTGGTTCTGGGCCTCCTTGCTGGGCCCTTATTGGGCCGTTGTTCGGGCCCAATAAGGGGGAGGGCTTGATCTGCGAGCCTCGTAGAGTGGGCCCATGTGAGCCCAGGCGGGCTTACCCACTTGGGCCGTTGCGCGGGCCCATGCTGCTCTGATCGATCTGGTCCGGTACAATTTTTGCACCCACAGTGTTATAGATGATAAGTCATCAATTCCTAGTCAGATGATCGATCGGGATCTGACAGTGCTCTCCACCGCCCGAGTCATAACATGGCACCAGTAATAAGAGGGACTAAGGATTATCGGAGTATAGTAGAGAACAGGGTTACGAGGGAGTAACATAAGTTTAGGATCACTAGAGTTCAACTCGCGTCGCACTCTAGGTGGCTACGTAGGTTAATCGGATTAGGGCCGATTAACGGAGCTTTCGGTGTGTCACTGGAACAGTTAATCAGGGATCCGGTTGGAGCTAGAAATCCGGAACCCTGAAGGTTCCACCCTGTCGTTGCGTATAGGAATTATTCCCTAACCTGGTTGGATACGTTGGATGCGAAGTAGCGCAATGGAGCGCAAGCCCGGAGGCTAAGAACCGAATTCGCATGTGTTACGGGCCGTAGAGGTATTTTGGTAAATACTAAAATATGGGTCAGAACATGTTGAATATTGATCTTAGAATGAGCGGAATAATTCCAGGAGCTCATAGGCGCTGACGGAACTCGATTTCGAGTAGCGCACCTCACTCAATCTCTCTTTCAGTTTTTCACTTTTCGTGAAGGGCGTTTTCGTACAGGCTTCACGATAGACACTTGGAATCCCTAAAAACTGACCCCCCCCCCCTCATCCTAATCTAATTAGGGCCGGCCCTAGCTTGCGCATGGCACTAGGAGACCGACCCTATATGTATAGAGGAGGGGGAGGGGCCGGCCTTTTTAGTGCCTCCCCTCTCCTAATACCTGAACCTCCCTCCTCTCCTCCTCTTTTATGGTTTTGTCCAAGGAAGAAAGAGGAAGAAGAAGGAGGAAGGAAGGAGAAGGAAGAAGAGAGACAGAGAAGGAGGAGGTCTCGCGGCTCGCCATCGTCTTCGCATCGAATTCCTCTGTCGGCTCGTAATCATTGCACTCAGAGACGGGATTTCGAGGATTCCTCAATTCGCAAAGGACAATGTGCTATCCGACATCTTCCCTTGCGATTCACGTGCAGTTCATCATCATTCTGTTCTCTCCGGATCATAGATCCAAAAGGTATGATGATTCTAAACACCTAACTAGATGCATGCATGTCTGCCGTAGATCGTAGTATGCCTCTAGGGTGTCCGCACATATGCTAAGATCATAGATTTGCATGTAGATTGTTTTGTAGAATTAATTGTAATGAAACATACACCGTATGATCTTCGGATCTATCTTTTGCTTCCGCTGCGACTCTAATAAGCGGATCAATTCCAACAAAATCTACGTACCATACACCCGTGGGGCCCATTGTGATTCGAGAGGCATGGGGTAGCGGGCCACAACACATGGGGGTAGTGGCTCCCAGTCCAATAGGCTCTAGGGACAGTGGGCATTGACTCCTAAGGTTATATGGTACGCAGGAAGTCCTGAAAACTTCCCCCATAAATAGATGGAGTGTGATTAGTCAATTTGGTAGCCAGTCTTGCCATGTAATCATTAGAATTCACTGAAATTCTACCCCAACTTTAAAGTGGGAAAATAAATATTGTGCATTTCCTTTCGGTGCCTTTTTTTTTTATGTTCATTCTCTAAGTGCCTCCAATATTGTACCATCCCATTTTGATAAAAGTAATGCTACTCATACAATCTAAAAAACAATCTCAGACCCAAGAAATGATGGCAGGACCCAGGGGCCATCGGTAATGCTACGTGTACAATCTAGATAGCCCCTTCTTGAGTCTGAGATTGTTTTTTAGATTTTACAAGCAACATTACTCTTTTGAAAAAAAAAAACTCTCATGTCACCGTTGTTGATTACCATGCATCCCAATGTCGTTGCCCCCCCCCCCCCCCAACACACCCATCCAACATCCAAACTCCCCCGATCCCCAAGATAGCATCTATTGATCCCTTGATCAAAGTAGCCCATTTTATCAACCCCATTACTAGGTCTTGGAACAAGGCTCTCCTCCATCAGGTTTTCGACACCTTCACAACAAATTCCATTAGCCAAATCTTACTCTCCCAACATTCTGGTGATGCTCCTGACAAACTCATATGGCAAACTACCCCTAATGGCAACTTTAGCTCCAAATCAGCATATGTGATAGCACGAGAAGACCATTATCCCAGTACCTCACCACCTAGCACTTCTCGAAATCCCGATAGATGGAAGAAAATATGGTCTTACAAGAATCTAATGACCTCGCATCAAATTCTTCATTTGGCGACTTTTAACCAATGCCCTACCCACTCTTGACATTTTTGCCATATGCATCAAGAACATGGACACCACCTGTCCACTATGCAAAAGTGCTGAAGAATCCTATTCCCACGTGCTATTCCATTGCCCTTATGCATTCGTGGTATGGTTTGGCTCACCTGCTTCCATTGACTCCCGTTCTATCATTGTTCCTATCATCGATTGGATAGCCCATTCAATGCATTCGGAGGTTCAGAGCCGAGACTTTACTACTTGTGGCACCACCCTATGGTTCATATGGAAAGCCCGATGCACCCGTGCCTTTGAGAAGAAGTTCATTCCACCATCATATACCATCAATCTCATCACCAACTCACTTCAGTCCATGGACCAAGCTTTCCAACCAGAGGCATCACTGGCACTACACATTCTGACAAAAGGATCCCCTATTAAGTCGCCGTCGCCGACTTGGCACTCACCTCCCCAGGGACATCTCAAAATCAATGTAGATGCAACTATCAAATCACCTCATCAGCTCTCTCATATATCCTCCGCGACTACAACAGCAACATGCTGGGTGCATCAACTTCATCATTCACTACCACGGATCCCCTTACGGTAGAAGCTTTAAGCTATGCGGAACACTCTGGTGACAACATCCAAATTACCTATGCATCATATCATTTTAGAAGGCGATGCTAAAATTATCCAAGATCTGCTTCCTCAATCGGATCACGATCCGCCATGGCACATTTCTCCTATTATCGCGGACTGTAGAGTCCTCATCAAGTCCCATCCTTCAGCAATAAATTGCCACTGTCCAAGAGGCGCAAATTCGGCGGCCCACCTAGTGGCGAGATATGTACTTTATAATTCAATTTTTTGTTATTGGGATCCTCTCTTTGTACCAGTAGCATTAACTTCAAGTAGCACATGATGTCATGTAGTTGTTTGTATTCCAACAGTAAAGTAGATTGCAGCTTTATTTTTACTTTATAAGACCCTGTTTATTTCCAACAGTAAAGAAAAACATGTTCACGTGGTGGGTGTTGAAGATGGGGTCCCGGTCAGCGGATCAGAAGATGCTCATGTTCTCCTTGTTCTTCTACGTTTGGTCACATGTGCACACGTGTATCGTGTTGTGGCAGACAGAGGCGCAAATAGAATTATTTTTTTGGACTGAGCTGAAACTAAACTAATTTTTTTTTAGAATAAAACTTTTACTTTATAAAAAAATACTGAGAAATTTTTTTTAAGCGAACACGGTATAAGAAATTATATTAATATAAAAAATAGGTTAATTACACTTTGCCCCCCTGAATTTTAGCTCAAAAACATTTAACCCCACTATACTTAAAAACTACATTTTGCCCCATTGAAGTTATATAAAAATTACAAAATGAGAGAAATTAAGTAGTTGACAAAAGAAGTATTGTGCTTGTTAATGTATATATAGATGGGTCGGGTTTACTGTACAGTCGGGTCGGATTGTATAGTGATACATGTACATATATTAGGCTTGAGTCCCTTAATGCAATGCATTCTATTCCTCTCCAAACCCTAGCCATCATCTCCTAACATGGTATCAAAGCTCTAGGGTTCTCCTGTGCGACGGCGACGACGACGGTCTCCCCTTCCGGCGAGCTCCTCCCCTCCGGTGTCCTCCTCACCCGCCGGCAGCCCCCCCGCCCCTCCTCCTCACCCGCCGGCAGCCCCCCCGCCCCTTCTCCGCACCCGCCGGCAGCCTCCCGCCCCTCCTCCTCACCCGCCGGCAATCCCCCGCCCTTCCTCCTCACCCGCCGGCAGCCCCACCCCCCCGAACCCCCTACAGCCCCCCCCGACCCCCCCGGACCCTCCTTCCGCCGCCCGACAGCCCCCGGGCCCCTCCTCCACCCCCCGAACCCCCTTTCTCCACCCTACAGCCCCCCCCCCCCCCCCCCCCCCCCCGACACCCCCCAACACCCTCCGACCCCCTCCCGACCCCTCTACAGCCCCCGCCCCCCTCCTCCGCCCACCTACTGCCCCCGACCACCCTATATACCGACCGTCCCCCCCTCCTCCGCCCTACAGAACCCCGTCGGACCCCTCTTCCTCCACCCGACAGCCGGCCGGCCCCCCCTTTTCGCCGCTCGACAGCCCCCGGCCCCTCTTCCGCCGCCCGACAGCCCCCCCCCCTCCTCCACCCCCCGACCCTCCTTCCGCCGCCCGACAGCCCCCGGGCCCCTCCTCCACCCCCCGAACCCCCTTTCTCCACCCGACCAACCCCCCGCCCCCCCTCCTCCACCCGACCGGCCCCCCCCTCCACCCTCCCCTGCACTCCGCCCCCACCTGCACCCCCTGAAGCCCCACCACCCTCCCTTCTCCTCTGTACCGAACTGCCCGTCTCCTCTGTACGGACTTCTTCAGATCTTCCTTGTGCCGGTTCGCCCCCGTACTTCAGGGGCATGGCTTCCTACAGCATCTCTCGGCTCCCATACTGCCTGCACACCGTCGCTGATCGTCGGGTCCCTCCGTCTCCTCATTTTGATGGTATTCTCGGGCCACGTCCCTCCACCACGTCAGTCGCCTGTGGACGTCGTCAGGGTCTCCTCCGCCATGATGGCGAGACTGCTACTACTGTTGATCTCCCTACTCCAGCACCGCCTGCCACCACTCCTGCTCCGTCTTGGTCTTACTCCGACCGCCTCCAGCACTTTGAGGAGTTACTGTTGCGGTACCTCGCCTCCACCAGCTACAGTCCCTCTGCCACTCCGGGTACTTCTGCTCAGTCTCGGTCTTACTCCGACCGCCTCCAGCGCTTTGAGGAGCTACTGTTTCGATACCTCGCCTCCACCAGCTCTTCGACAGCTCACAGTCTCTCTGCCACTCCGGGTACTACTGCTCCATGGATCTTCGACTCGGGTGCCTCCTACCACCTTACCTCCGATCCTTCTGTCCTCACGGACTGTAGCCCTGCTCCTACCCACATGGGAATCCACACTGCTGACGGGACTCGTCTACCTATTTCGCAGTGTGGATCCATCACCCCTGCCTCCGATCCCACTGGTCGCCTAACCTTACCTCGTGTTCACCTTGCTCCCCGCTTAAATATTAACTTAGTATCTGTTAGTTCTCTTTGTGACTCGGGCCTGATCGTTACATTTACTTCTTCTTCTTGTTCTGTGCAGGATCCGCGGACGGGTCAGAGAGTTGGGCTGGGTCGTCGAGCAGGGGGACTATATCAGTTGGATCATCTTCAGGTTCCCACTTCCACTCCGTCGGCTCTGTCTGTTACCTCTGATGCCGATTTGTGGCACAGAAGGTTAGGTCACATATCCAGTGATCGACTCCAAAGCGTTTTTCGCTCTGGCGCTTTGGGTCGGGTGTCCTTCTCCCCTCTCTCTGTCTGTACTGGGTGTCGATTAGCAAAGCACCTTGCTCTTCCTTTTTCTACTAGTGTTTCCCGTTCCAGCGCCCCTTTTAATCTCGTGCACTCTGACGTATGGGGTCCTGCTCGAGTTGCCTCTTTTACTGGTTTTTTGTATTATGTGAGCTTCATAGATGATTACTCCCGCTGCACCTGGGTCTATCTCATGCGTCGCCGCTCCGAGATTCTTCATATTTATAGGACCTTCACTACTATGCTTCACACCCAGTTTGGTCGGCACATTAAGACTTTTCGGTCTGATTGTGTCCAGGAGTATCTCTCCTCTGAGATGCGTGAGATCCTTCAGACTCACGACACTCTTCACCAACAGTCGTGTCCTCACACCCATGAACAAAACGGAGTCGCCGAGCGCAAACATCGTCATGTCCTCGAGACAGCACGAGCTCTCCTTCTGTCTGCTTCTGTTCCACACTCCTACTGGGCTGAAGCTGTCCTGACCGCTGTTCACCTTATCAACATCACTCCGTCCTCATCCCTCTCTGGTGTTTCCCCGTACGAGCAGCTTTACTCCACATCTCCTGACTACTCTCTTCTTCGTACCTTTGGGTGCACGTGTTTCATCCTCCTCCCTCCCCATGAGCGCACCAAACTCTCTGCTAGGTCTGTTAGGTGTGTTCACTTAGGACTCAGTCGGGAGCACAAGGGCTATCGGTGCTACGATCCCTTGGCTCGCCGGATCCGTGTCTCTCGCCACGTCTCCTTTGTAGAGGATGTCCCGTACTTTTCCACTGAGTGCAGGGATCTTTCCTCACCACTTACGTCATCTTCTACGTCGTCACCCCCTCTCCACATCCCCTTCCTACCTTCGTATCCTGCTCCTACGCCTGCCTCTCCAGTTGAGTCTCCTCCACCACCTCCACCTCCACCTCCCTCGTCTCCACCACCTCCCCCGCCACCTCCCTCTCCACCATCACCACCGCCACCACCTCCTTCGTCTTCCTCGACACCTCCACCACCACCTGTTACTCGTGTCTATGTTCGTCGGTCTGCAGCTCCTCCTCCAGAGTCGGTTCTCACTGGTACTCCCTCGCCTGACGCTGCTGCCCCCTCCTCCTCGGTCGTGGATCCTGCTCCTGTTCGGCGCTACCCAGCGCACGAACATCACCCTCCTGACAGATATGACTACTCTCCTGACAGGTTTGGCTACTCTGCCTTTCCCTCTGACTCTCCTGACTTCTATGGCTACTCTGCCAGTGCCTCCTATTCGCCATCTTTTCAGGCTTTTCTTACTGCTATCCACACCCACCGGGAGCCCCAGTCGTACCGTGAGGCAGTTTTACACCCAGAGTGGCGGCAGGCCATGTCAATTGAGCTTGAGGCTTTTCAGCGGACCCAGACATGGGATTTGGTGCCTTGTCCCTCAGGTGTGGTGCCTGTTAGCTGCAAGTGGATATTCAAGGTCAAGACTCGACCTGACGGATCCATTGAGCGACACAAGGCTCGCCTCGTTGCTCGTGGCTTCTCCCAGGAGTATGGGATTGACTACGAGGAGACGTTTGCTCCAGTTGCTCGGATGACTACTGTGCGCACCCTTTTAGCTGTGGCAGATGCTCGAGGGTGGCCTCTCCATCAGATGGATGTCACCAATGCGTTTCTCCACGGTGATCTCTCCGAGGAAGTCTACATGGCTCCTCCTCCGGGCACTTCAGTTCCTCCAGGGCACGTGTGTCGGTTGCGCCGAGCCATCTATGGGCTCAAGCAGGCCCCTCGTGCCTGGTTTGAGCGATTTCGCAGTGCAGTTCTGGCCGCCGGGTTTGTTGAGCGTCACTCCGACTATGCCTTGTTCACTCGCTCCTCCAGTCAGGGCATTGCAGTTCTTCTCCTCTATGTGGATGATATGATCATCACTGGGGATGACAGTGCCACCATCGCCTCTCTCCAGCGGCACCTCCAGAGTCAGTTTGAGATGAAAGATTTGGGCTCTCTTCGCTACTTTTTGGGCCTTGAGATTGCCCGGTCAGCTCGTGGTCTGTTGGTCTCCCAGCAGAAGTACATCTCCGACATCCTTGCTGATGCAGCTCTTACTGACACACGCACTGCTGATACACCCATGGAGCTCAATTTGAAGCTTCTCGCTACAGATGGTGAGCCGCTCCAGGATGTCTCCCGCTATCAGAGGCTGGTTGGGATGCTCGTCTATCTCACCATGACCCGGCCAGACATTGCCCATGCTGTTGGCATTGTCAGTCAGTTTGTTCAGGCTCCACGGTCAGTACACTATGCAGCTGTTCTTCGGATTCTCCGCTACCTCCAGGGCACCATCACCCGTTCACTCCTGTTTCCCTCCACCTCTCCGTTGGTGCTGCGTGCCTACTCCGATGTAGATTGGGCAGGAGATGCAGCCACTCGTCGCTCTACTACAGGATACTGTGTGTTTCTGGGTGATTCACTGATTTCGTGGCGCAGCAAGAAGCAGGAGTCTGTTGCTCGCTCCAGCACCGAAGCTGAATACAGGGCTATGGCTTCCACCACCGCCGAGGTTGTCTGGCTTCGCCGCCTTCTACTCGACTTGGGAGTGGTGATATCCGGGCCCACCCCTCTCTTCTGTGACAACCGGAGTGCTATTCAGATTGCTAGCAACCCGGTCTTCCATGAGCGAACAAAACATATTGAAGTTGATTGTCATTATGTTCGCCAGGCGTTTCTCGACCACACCATCTCCCTGCCTTTCATTTCCTCATCGGAGCAGACTGCTGATTTTCTGACGAAGCCCCTGACGATTGCTCGCTTCCGGCATTTTCTAGGCAAACTCTCGGTTCATGATCCACCGTGAGTTTGAGGGGGAGTGTTAATGTATATATAGATGGGTCGGGTTTACTGTACAGTCGGGTCGGATTGTATAGTGATACATGTACATATATTGGGCTTGAGTCCCTTAATGCAATGCATTCTATTCCTCTCTAAACCCTAGCCGTCATCTCCTAACAGTGCTAACATTTCAAAGTTTAGGGAGCGTTTTGGAACAAAGTAAACTATAGGGGGGTTAAGTGTTTTTGGTGGCGATTCACGTTTCGTAAGGTCTTAGAGGCCATAGTGATTCACGTACGTGTCGCGAGAGGCCAAGGACCTCGCTGGGTTGATGCGGGCTGAGGTCTTGGTTGAGACGGGCTGATACATGTGCTTAATAATATTGGCTAGTTTTTCTCAAAACTCAGCCTGACTATAGCCCGGCCAAGCCAACTGCTAAATCCACCCATGGTGGCAGATCCACTCCCCAGTCCTGAGCTCGGCGGGCTCCCGACCGAGTATTGATTCCCATGAAGCAGTCGGCGGTGGTCGGATAGAACAACCGGTGATACATGAAACGCAGTTACTGCAGGTCAAGTTGGTGTAAGACGATGGGTCATTGCCATTGAAGTTGAGGTCGCAAATGGGCGGGGACTGGTGCATGGTGTCCTGGAGCTGGTCGTAGAGGGTACATCTCAAGTCGGTGTACATGGCCGGGATCGTCAAGTTGGTAGGAACGTCGTAGTTTTATTATGGGGGGACAAAGGTGGGGCCGTAGAGGGTGCAGCTCTAGTCGACGTACATGGCATGGATCTTCTCTCTCTAGAGAGAGAAATTTTGAGGCAAAAGATAAAGTCAAACATAACAGTAAGGGTCTGTTCTTTTAGTTTCCAGGGAAAAAAAATCTGCAGAAATTGTTTCCACACCACAAAATTTTTACCGTTCTTTTGAATAGGGAAATAGATTGTGGAAATCGACTGAGATCGAGTAACCGACCATGGTTGCCGGAGATCGAGGAGGTTCACAGAAGATCGATGAGGTCCGCTTGAAGGTCTGCCATGGTTGAGAAGGTTCGCCGAAGGTTGAGGAGATCCGTCGAAAGGTCGCTGGAGGTCGAGGAGGTTCGTGGGAGATCGGCTGGAGCTCGGGCAAAAATCGCCTGCGAGATTAGAGTTTTGAAGAAGAAGGAAAATCGATTTTCTGTAGGTTTTGGACGGAAACTCATTTCCTTGATAGCAGGAAAATTTCAGGGGAGGAAAACAAGATTTCATCGCAAAAGAACGCCGGAAACGGATCAAGAAATCCCATTTCCACTCATTTATTAATTTCCTTGCTCCATTTCCATGCAAAAGAACAGACCCTAAAGAGATCTTTTACTTGGGAAAATCCAAGTAACTCAATACCACAACTAGTAAATGACTAGTAAGTATTCTGAATTTACTTTACTACATCAAATGTGAATACAAACAAAACAAAGAGGAGTAAAATTTGAGAGGGAGTTACTTTACTATATCTTCCTTTGATTGAATACAAAGATACGCTCAAGATTCCATGGGTCCCACCAAATCCAGTAAATGCAAGAAATCAATGTTGAGTACAAACAAATAATAAAAATCACTTATGCAAGAGGCCTAACATGCAAAACATTGTTGCTTCAAAGGCCATCAGAAAAAAGGGCCATTATATATGTTATGTGTTAAAAGATCATTCCAAACTCTCTAGTCACAAAAGCCTACACATTAAACCTGACTGTAACGCCACTGAATGAGAGTCATGGTATGTATAAGCCTATACATTAAGGCTGACTGTAAAGCCACTTCTACGAAATACAATAGCATCGACGGCTGAGATTCGCAGCTACGAGACGATGAGCAAATGTTTTACAAGCTGCCTGAAGCTCAAAAATGGATATTTATCAGAACCTTCCATGCATTATTCGGCTCTTCGGCGGTAGAACAGTTGCCGAAACCTATAGCTTATGCTCCATAATAGTCATTAGAGCTCTCAACAGAATAACCATACGGGAAGATCGGTCCATAAACAAGGTTTTCAATAGGATTCATCTCGTCCGAACGAGCATTTTCCTTCTGGTTAGCTAGATTACGAGCTGAATAAACATTTTCAGCAACAGCCCTCTGGTTAAGTTTAGGTCTGTCCTTGAGATACCTCTTGCTGTCCCCAGGATTCTCAGCATTGAGTCTCCCCATCTGCCGCTGCAGATCAGAAAGTGAATCACCAGATACTTTTCCTTTGATGCTCTTCTTGGGATCGATAAGTTTGAGTTCGAGCCGGTACAGAGCACAAGCATCACAATTACTGATCTCGTATTCATAAAGATGCCACTCGTAATGTCTTAGTGGTTGAGGATCCATGTAGTAGGACCTCTTCAGTCCTCTAAATTCCTGCATAACCTGCTTCCTAGATTCATGCCAACCCCGCCCTCCGTAATCCGGCAGTGATCTTTGCTTTCGGTTCCCACTCTCAAAGGCCCTGCGGGGCTTATCGAAGAAAAGCCATTCTCTTATGGATTCACCCTTCAGAACTAGAAGATCAAAGAGCTCTGCAACACCATGAAACCCTAGTATTCAGATAAAGCTCACATGAAAATCTCACCCTAACCGATAAATGACTGTTCTGGTGCGGGTTCATACCGGGTGCATTCCATGGAGACTTGGAAGTAGCCGCTCCTTCACATTCTGGAATGCCGACATTCTTTCCTTGCGTCTTCGCACTGAGAGCAGCAAATAGTGGCCCATCCTTCAGATCAATACCACCGGGCCGAAGTACCGGGCCCATACCAGGAGGGCCTTCGTTAAAAGCCAGAGTGGCGTGAAAGCTGCTGCAATAATCTTGCCACCATTCGGATCCCTGAGCAGACCTGGGGCAGTCCCAGAGTGCACACTTGAGCCTTAGGAAAGCAGAAGGTGGAGGACATATTGGTGGGATCAAGTCCGAAATGGGGGTCACCACATCCCCTCCATGCTGCATGCTACTATCAAAGCCAATCAGCAAGCTGTAGGGTAGTTCTTGATGCTGATTGAACTGTTGATAGTTTAATTGAGCAGTCGATTCTAGGTAATTCACCAGGGCATGTTGCAATCCAATTGAGAGGGTGCTTTCGCATTGTTCAGCCGCTAGGAAATTACCAGGCTCCTGAAGTTCCTGAGACAGGTAATAATCCTGCAGCACAAACTCAGAAGTCATAGATTAATAACACCATTATTCTGTCTCATGAATTGCCAACGCAAGGGAATTTTTTTTTCAAAGATTATAGCCACTGTTAAATTGTGGAAACGAATACGGTATAACTATGTTCAAGAATGAGAATGCCAGAGAGATGCGACTACATGTTGATAGCAAGAGAAATATTGGATATAAGGAATTCAGTCTTCACTAGGGGATCAGGTCAATATATACAGTTGTACAAGACTCATACCATATTAAGGCTCACACTTCTGAGTGGTGTATAGGCATCTAACCACAAGTCTTCGTATAAGAATTATACAGATTACAGACATAAAATGTACAGCATATCTGACTGATACACTACTTATGACGTAGAACCAATGACGCAATGCCTAAATGATCAGCAAACATTCGAAACAAGTATCCATCTATTGACTTTAGCAAATACTAATTCGATTATAAGTGAAGTTTAACAATAGGGTAATGTGAAGTTAGTAGGCAATTGCCGTCTCGTAATATGTACCAATCTAAAATGAGGAAGCGATTGGGTTGTTGGAAGCGTAGGAGCTTCCGTTGGTATAGGGATCAATTTTATATTAACAGTGGAAGTCTAAATAACTGCAAGGATTTCAAAAACAGGGTAGACTTAACATGTTGATGTTAAAAGTACTATAAATGATCACTTCCATGCACAAATCAGCAGTAGTAATTGTCAAATATTGGTCATGCGCAATGAGAAACTAAATGGAGTTTAATACCATGCAGGTGCAGGGCACGGATCGACGACTTCACGAAGAGCAGGTTTCCACAAGTAGACGACGGACTTCATGCAGCGGGAGCAACATTAGGTAATCGTCGGCGGCGGCTGCAAGTGATGAATTCTTCGATGTCGATGTAAACACGGGTCATTCGCCGCTCGTGATCTTCAATAGTTTCACCCGGGGATAGTCTAAAAGCTCGAGAGCTAAGATGGATGTAATAATTGTATGTGGCCGTTGTATGATCTCGTGAGGTAAAAGTGGTCGCCCTAGCAAGTTCTCGATACGTCTAAACAATCCACTCATGTCCCGTATTGTCGATGACACGAGGATGAAACGGGCTCGGATTGGTTGTTGCAGCGGGCAACGACCATCTGAACTGTGGATGGCGTGGCCTCGAGTGATGGTTAAGACCTCTGACCCGTGAAAAGGTCCCGGCCGAGTTCGTCGGCGTCGAAAAGGAGGGGCGGCCGAGCTGCGGGTGGAGATGTCATAGGCCGGCGGGTGGGCCGGCGTTGAGGAGGTGGAACGGCCGGGTTCGAGTGGCGGCGCCTCAGGCCGGCGGGCGGGGCCGGTGTCGGAGGGGTGGGCGGTCGGGCGTCGGTTGGCGGCACCACAGGCCGGCGATCGGGGCCGGCGTTGAGGAGGTGGGACGGTCGGACTCCGGGTGGCGGCGCCTCAGGCCGGCGGGCGGGGCCGGTGTCGGAGTGGTGGGGCTGCCGGGCTTTGGGTGGCGGCACCACAGGCCGGCGGTCGGGGCCGACGTTGAAGAGGTGGGCGGTCGGACTCCGGGTGGCGGCGTCTCAGGCTAGCGGACGGGGCCGGTGTCGGGGTGGTGGGGCTGCCGAACTTTGGGTGGCCATCTTCACTTGAGGAAATGGTGGGTTCAGGCTCGGGGTAGAGGTGGGTTCACAGGAAAAGAAAAGAAAGGAGAAAGAGAGAGAGAGAGAGAGAGAGAGAGAGAGAGAGAGAGAGAGAAAGAGGGAAAGAGAGAGAGAGAGAGAGAGAGAGAGAGGGAGAGGGAGGGAGAGAGAGGAATCTCAGAGGAAAGGAGGCTTTTCATTCATCAATCAATGCCCCCGTACAACCATCCCCCTTTCTTTTTGTCTTCCCAACATCTGAAAAGAAATAACTACACCCACTATCCATAACTACACCCACTACCCATTACAACTGAAAAGAAATAACTACACCCACTACTCATAACTACACCCACTACTCATTACAAATAGACAAAAGAAATAACTACACCCACTACCAACACTACAATCAGACGGATTGCAGCAAACAAAAAACTGAACAACATAAATATTTACAGAGAACCCCCTGTACGTTTTAGAATAGCAAGTAGCTCCTCTCAAGTGAACAAGTAGTTCCTGTGGGCCTCCAAAGCAGCTAATTGGGCCAAATAGACGACGAGACGACGGGCCCATCATCCCCCGATCCAGAGAGATACTGAATCCCTAGCTCTCCTCGGCCGGCGTCCGTATACCCGTGTGATGGGTAGTCGGATGTTCCCATCAATCCTCCCGGGGTGGGAGAAACTCGACCCTGTCAAGTGTAGATCCTGTTGACTCTGGTAGTGCTCGAGTAAATCTGGAGCCAGAAGCTGTATGTCGTCCCGAGGAATCCAAGTGCACTCGGAATCGGGTCGACCCATCCACCTGACTAGGTACCGCTGAAAACCACCGTCTCCTGTGGAAATTATCTGCTCATCGAGAATATCATCAATATGTTCGTTTTGTGGGGGAGGGTGCGGTAGCGGTACAATATCAGGTATAAGGCTATCAGAAGCTTCAAGGTTAGGCGGAAAGAATGAGTCACTTGGGACTACTGCTGAACCTTCAAAGCTATCCAAATCTTCTATGTTAAATATTGAGCTGATCCCGTAATCCAACGGTAAGTCTACAACATAAGCGTTTTGACCAATTCACTTTAAAATTTTAAAAGGTCCCGAACTACGAGCCTGCAATTTTTTTACGGTTCCTGAAGGGTACCGTTCTGGTCGGAGCCTAACCATCACATAATCACCAATGTTAAACTCCTTATAACGTCTTTGAGAATCTGCATAAGTTTTATAGCTGGTATTACTTTTTTCAATTTGCTTGTTGATGTTATGATGTAAATCATGCATATGCTATGCAAATAATTGTGCAGACTTAAAGATTCGTGTGTGTGGTGACATGGGAAGAAGACCTATAGGCTTGTTAAGTTTAAACCCGTGGACGATTTCAAATGGACTCATCCCTACACTTCTGTTGATGGAATTATTATATGCAAACTCGGCGACTGGTAGGACTGAACCCCAATTCCTGTTATTTTCACCCACAAGGCAACGTAATAAGTTCCCTAAACTTCGATTGACTACTTCGGTCTGCCCATTGGTTTGGGGATGGTAAGCAGTTGAAAATTTAAGCTTGGTTCCCATCATTGCCCACAAGGTCTTCCAGAAGTAGCTTGTAAATTTAACATCTCGATCAGAAACAATAGACTTAGGAAGTCCATGTAACTTTACAATATTATCAAAATAAAGCTTTGCCACCTTAGAAGCATCAAATGTTTTGGAACACGGAACGAAATGGGCCATTTTCGAAAATCGGTCAACGATGACAAAAATAGTCATTTTTTCGAAATGTGCGAGGTAAACCGAGCACAAAATCCATACTCACATCTTGCCATGGACGGTCAGGTATGGGCAAGGGAGTATACAGACCTGTATTGTGCTTTTTTTGTTTGGACGTTTGGCACGTGCGACACTGGCCAATTAATTTAGCAACATCACACTTTAGACTTGGCCAAAAGAACTGTCGTTCAACTTCTTCAATAGTCTTATCTCGCCCAAAATGTCCAGACAGACCCCCAGCATGTATTTCCCAGATAAGAAATTCTCGAACCGAAGTGCGAGGAATACACAATTTATTAGCCCGGAACAGGTACCCATCTTGGAGATAGAAGTCGTCTATTCCTCGAATCAGTTCGTTTTTCAAATCCTTATAGACATCTCCAAAGTCTAGGCATGATTCATATTCTTCCTTGAGCTTCTCGAACCCGACAACTTCTACACTGACAGCAAGTAATAGGGTCATCCTTCGACTCAATGCATCTGCAGCCTTATTCTCAACTCCTGCTTTATGTTTAAGAACAAATGTGTAGGCTTGCAGGAAAGCTACCCATTGACCATGCCGGAAATTCACCTTTTTCTGAGAATTTAGGTACCTTAGGGCTTCATGGTCTGAGTACAAGACGAATTCTTGCGACAAGAGGTAATGACGCTAATATCTCAGAGCTTAGACTACCGCGTAGAACTCCTTGTTGTAGGTGGAGTACTTCTGTTTTGCTTCGTTCAGCTTCTCGCTGAAGTAGGCAATAGGATGTCCTTCTTGACTAAGGACTCCACCAATCCCAACACCGGAAGCATCGCATGCAACTTCAAAAGCTTTCATGAAATCTGGCAGGCGCATGACTGGTGCTTCGGTCATTCGTTTCTTAATCTCGTCGAACGCACGAGTGGCGGCATTCGACCATCGGAACTCCCCTTTCTTCAGGCAATCTGTGATTGGAGACATGATCGTGCTGAAGTTCCTAATGAAACGCCGGTAGAAGGTAGCCAATCCATGGAAACTTCTCACGTCATGGATGGTCTTGGGAATTGGCCATTCTACGATCGCATTGACCTTCTGTGGGTCAGCAGGCACCCCTTCTGAGGATACAATGAATCCTAAGAAGATAACTTGGTCTGTGAGGAAAGAACACTTTTTAAGATTGGCGTACAAACTTTCCTTCCTCAGGGTGTGGCAAACCTACTTGAGGTGATCTATATGTTCCTTTGTGGACCTACTGTAGATAAGTATATCGTCAAAATACACCACGAGGAACTTGCCCATGAATGGTCGTAGTACCTGTGTCATGACACGCATAAAAGTACTAGGGGCGTTGGATAACCCAAAGGGCATCATCATCCATTCGTACAGACCATCCTTTGTTTTAAAGGCGGTCTTCAACTCATCTCCGGGCCTGATTCGAATTTGATGGTATCCACTCTTCAAGTCGATCTTTGAGAAAATAGTGGCACCAGCCATCATATCGAGCATATCGTCCAAACGCGGGATGGGAAAACAGTATTTTACCGTGATTCTGTTGATGGCCCTGCTATCCACACACATTCTCCAGGATTCATCTTTCTTAGGGGTAAGGAGAGCGGAGACAGCACAAGGACTGAGGCTTTCTTTGATAAATCCCTTTTGCAACAAGTTCTCCACTTGACACCTGAGTTCCGCGTGTTCAGTAGGATTGAGCCTATAATGGGGTAGATTTGGTAATGAGGCTCCCGGAACTAGGTCAATGGCGTGTTGTATGTCACGCATTGGGGGCAGGTGGTTTCAGAGATCTTCTGGAAAAATGTCTTCAAATTCTTCCAGGACAGGGGTAACTTCCTCTGGGAAATTGTTCTGAAGTTCCATAGTGACCTCCTTGGTGACGAGGGCAAACATAATGGACTCTTCAGATATACCCTTCTCAAACTCCGTAGGACTAATGATATGCAACCCCTTTTCTTTTGAAGGTTCTTTTTGTTTAACCTTGTCAGTGGGCTTAGGTTGAAGAGGGGTCAGTTTGATCCGTCTTCCTTCGAAAACGAATGAACATGAGTTAGAGCGACCATAGATAGTAACATCTAGGTCAAACAACCAAGGTCGCCCTAAAATGAAATGCCCAACATCCATCGGAATGATATCGCACCATACCTTATCCTTATAGGCAAGGAATTGAATAGGGACTAAACATCGTTCTTTGATAGGTATAGATGTTGTGTCAACCCATGAGACCTTATAAGGAGTAGGGTGTGGTACTGGTGAAAAGCCAAGCCGAGAGATGACGCTGGCAGAGACAGCATTGATGCAACTTCCGCTATCAATTATCACCTTACAGTTCTTGTCCCCACATTTGACAATTGTGCTAAAGATTGTCGTTCGCCTCCAATCATCGCTTTCTTTTGGGTGGGTTAGTGCACATCGAACAACCCCTAGAGATGAAGCACCAGAGTACCCTTCAGTAGGTGTTCTGATACATACCAAGTGCTCCTCATCATCCCCATACTCATCTTCAAGGGAGAAGTCATTTGTATCACACACATCCACTCCTAGAGCTTCATCACCCTCCTCTTGTTCCTCAATCATCAGAGTTTTGGGGAGTTCTTTGTTAGGGCATTGAGCAGCCATATGCCCAAAGCCATGACATCGAAAACACTGGACTCGATTCCCAGTTCGAGGTGCCTTTCCCAATATCCCTTTGCCTCGATTGTCTCTTCCACTGATGGGATTGTTGGTAGTAGACTTGTATTGGGGTGGCCCAACAGGGGTCTTGCTACCAGGAATTTGAAAAGTACTAGGTGTACTTCGAGGTTCAAAACGTTTTGGGAATTGAGGTCTAAGGAACTGTTCACAATTCTGGGCTAAGGTGAAGGCTTGTTCTAGGGTAGTAACTTCACGAATGAACAACTCTCTCCTTAGGTCATCGCGTAATCCAGCTCGAAATCTTGACAAGGTGACGGCCTCATCCTCAGTAGTGTTACATCTCATCATCAGCTCATCGAACTAAGCGATGTAATCACTTACTATTCTGCTTCCTTGCTTCAAATTCTGCCATTTATCTAGTAGACCAGCTTGATAGGTGTAGACATTGAAATATTGCCTAAAGCCAGAAAATCAGAAATTTGGCTAAGTCTGGAAGACTTTATTTCCCTGATGACCAGCGAAATTTTGCTAAGTCTGGAAGACTTTATTTCCCTGATGACCAGGGAAATTTTGCTTCCTTATACTTTATTTCCCTGATGACTAGGGAAATTTTTCTCTACACTCAGAAATTTGGCTAAGTCTGGAAGACTTTATTTTCCTGATGACCAGGGAAATTTTGCTTCCTTATACTTTATTTCCCTGATAACTAGGGAAATTTTTCTCTACACTCAGAAATTTGGCTAAGTCTGGAAGACTTTATTTCCCTGATGACCAGGGAAATTTTGCTTCCTTACATTCTGAAATTTGGCTACGTCTGGAAGACTTTATTTCCCTGATGACCAGGGAAATTTTGCTTCCTTATACTTTATTTCCCTGATGACCAGGGAAATTTTTCTCTACACTCAGAAATTTGGCTAAGTCTG
Organism: Chamaelirium japonicum; assembly: GCA_947650365.1. NCBI lineage: Eukaryota > Viridiplantae > Streptophyta > Magnoliopsida > Liliales > Melanthiaceae > Chamaelirium > Chamaelirium japonicum. The sequence continues at coordinate 50,159,881 of OX393551.1, read as the reverse complement.
GAAGACTTTATTTCCCTGATGACCTGGGAAATTTTGCTTCCTTAGACTTTATTTCCCTGATGACCAGGGAAATTTGTCTCTACACTCAGAAATTTGGTTAAGTCTGGAAGACTTTATTTCCCTGATGACCAGGGAAATTTTGCTTCCTTATACTTTATTTCCCTGATGACTAGGGAAATTTTTCTCTACACTCAGAAATTTGGCTAAGTCTGGAAGACTTTATTTCCCTGATGACCAGGGAAATTTTGCTTCCTTACATTCTGAAATTTGACTAAGTCTGGAAGACTTTATTTCCCTGATGACCAGGGAAATTTTGCTTCCTTATACTTTATTTCCCTGATGACTAGGGAAATTTGTCTCTACACTCAAAAATTTGGCTAAGTCTGGAAGACTTTATTTCCCTGATGACCAGGAAAATTTTGCTTCCTTATACTTTATTTCCCTGATGATCAGGGAAATTTGTCTCTACACTCAAAAATTTGGCTAAGTCTGGAAGACTTTATTTCCCTGATGACCAGGGAAATTTTGCTTCCTTATACTTTATTTCCCTGATGACCAGGGAAATTTTTCTTGCTTCCTTACGCTCTGAAATTTGACCAAGTCTGAGAGTAAGGAAAGTACTATATCCCTATCGTCCAAAGGCTATATCTAAGTCAATAGATTGATACTTAGAGATGAGCATCCTTCGACAAGCCGATATACAAGGCCGAAGAATAATCAAGCTTAAGCCCCTACAAATAAGCTTACGCTAGATTCGACAAACTCGTTGAATCCACCAAGTCAGAAATGACCGGATCAAGAGTTAACTTTGTTAAAATATGAGTCGCAGTAAGTCGATTCGGATTTTAAGACCCGAACCATAAGTCGTTTTAATCAGACCGGTTCACTCAAACTCAAAAGGATTAAACTACCAGTGGAAGTTACAAAACCACTTGAATATGATCATAATCATCAAGGAGTTATATAAACCACCTGGAAGTTTCTCTAACCATCCAAGGGAAGTTATAGAAACCACCAGGAGGTTGCTTCAACCACCCGAAGTAGTTATTCTCTACAATAACTACTTCGACCCTTATAAAAGGAGGGACAAGAAGAGAAGAAAGGATCTTTGGCCATAGCAAGAAGAACCTACAAAGCTCCCGACTGAAGATACTTCAAAGCTCCCAGAAATGCCGGAGAAGAAGGATCGAAGATCGAAGCAAACCAAAGAAAATCGAAGACCGAAGATCGAAGATGGAAAATTGAAGATTCAAGTCCAAATCAAATCGAAGAACAAGTGAAGATTCTTAGAGAAGAAGAGTAAAGCAAAGCCCCTAGCCGATCACGCGCAAAACCCGGAAGGATCAAGCATCGCAACGCTCTCCTCTTTTCATTTTCTCACTTGTAATCCTTGTACTTCGAAATCGAGTATCAAAGAATCAAAGACGGATTTCCCCGCAATCTTCTGATATATTTTGTACTCTGCTCCCTCGAAGCGAGTCCTTTGAAATTTGTACTTGAGTGAAAATCAACTATTTGCTCTTACAATAGGTTTGGGGTAGGTACTTCTCCTTAAGTTTTTCCTTCATCTCCTCCCAATCAACTATTGGGGGTTGGTGCCGCTTGTGGATGCTCTGCTCCACATTTTGCCAGAACAGTTTGGCATTGCCAATCAATTTCATTTTGGCAAATCGGACTCTACGATCTTCCGACAGATTATACCATTGAAAGAAGTGATCTATGTCGAACACCCAATCAGAAAATGCTTTTGGGTCCAACCGACCATCAAAGGCCGGGGCATCCAACCTGATACTCCTCATTGCTCGTTCATCCGGATCTTGCTCGAAATTGTTCCAGAAAACAGGGTTGGGACCCTGACCATGACGACCTTGGTAGGGTGGCAGCTACGGAGGCTGATGTCTAAAGACATTTTCAGCTTGCCTTTCACGATCACCATTCCCGCCTATTTGCAATCCCTCGCCCATATTACGTTCCAAACCTTGTTGGAGTTGGGTTTCTATTTGATGGAAGCGAGTTTGGGTTTCGTGGTCCGATGCTCGACGAGCTTCATTGGCCGCTTGCACTGTAGCGGCTAACTCATTTAAGGATTTTATCACGTCAGCTAGAGTGGGTTCCATAATGAAGTGGGATTCTTGAGAGTCGGTTTCTAGGTCACTACGGAGACGCATGCACTCTAGTACGTATATGTACGCAAATTACTCTGGTTCCTTATACTGACCTTGCTCTGATACCAACTGATGTAGAACCAATGACGCAATGCCTAAATGATCAGCAAACATTCGAAACAAGTATCCATCTATTGACTTTAGCAAATACTAATTCGATTATAAGTGAAATTTAACAATAGGGTAATGTGAAGTTAGTAGGCAATTGCCATCTCGTAATATGTACCAATCTAAAATAAGGAAGCAAATAGGTCGTTGGAAGCGTAGGAGCTTCCGTTGGTTTTGGGATCAATTCTATAATTAACAGTGGAAGTCTAAATAACTGCAAGGATTTCAAAAACAGGGTAGGCTTAACAACTTGATGTTAAAGGTACTATAAATGATCACTTCCATGCACAAATCAGTAGTAGTAATTTTCAAATATTGGTCATGCGCAATGAGAAACTAAATGGAGTTTAATACCATGCAGGTGCAGGGCACGGATCGACGACTTCACGAAGAGCAGGTTTCCACAAGTAGACGACGGACTTCATGCGGCAGGAGCAACATGAGGTAATCGTCGGCGGCGGTTGCAAGTGATGAATTCTTCGATGTCGATGTAAGCACGGGTCATTCGCCGCTTGTGATCTTTAGTAGTTTCGCCCGAGGATCGTCTGAAAGCTCGAGTAGCTAAGATGGATGTAATAATTGTATGTGGCCGTTGTATGATCTCGTGAGGTAAAAGTGGTCGCCCGAGCAAGTTCTCGATACATCTAAACAATCCACTCATGTCCCGTATTGTCGACGGCACGAGGATGAAACGGGCTCGGATTGGTTGTTGCAGTGGGCAACGACCATCTGAACTGTGGATGGCGTGGCCTCGAGTGATGGTTAAGACCTCTGACCCGTGAAAAGGTCCCGACCGAGTTCGCCGGCGTCGAAAAGGAGGGGCGGCCGAGCTGCGGGTGGAGATGTCACAGGCCGGTGGGTGGGCCGGCGTCGAGGAGGTGGAATGGCCGGGGTTTGGGTGGCGGCTCCTCAGGCCGGTGTCGGAGGGGTGGGCGGTCGGGCTTCGGGTGGCGGCATGACAGGCCGGCGGTCGGGGCCGGCGTTGAGGAGGTGGGGCAGTCGGACTCCGGGTGGCAGCGCCTCAGGCCGGCGGGCGGGGGCCGGTGTCGGAGTGGTGGGGCTGCCGAGCTTTGGGTGGCGGCACCACAGGCCGGCGGTCAGGGTCGACGTTGAGGAGGTGGGCGGTCGGACTCCGGGTGGCGGCGTCTCAGGCCGGCGGACGAGGCCGGTGTCGAGGTGGTGGGGCTGCCGGACTTTGGGTGGCCATCTTTACTTGAGGAAATGGTGGGTTCAGGCTCGGGGTAGAGGTGGGTTCACAGGAAAAGAAAAGAAACGAAAGGAGAAACAGAGAGAGAGAGAGAGAGAGAGAGAAAGAGGGAAAGAGAGAGAGAGAGGGAGAGGGAGGAAGAGAGAGGAATCTCAGAGGAAAGGAGACTTTTCATTCATCAATCAATGCCCCCGTACAACCATCCCCCTTCCTTTTTGTCTTCCCAACATCTGAAAAGAAATAACTACACCCACTACCCATAACTACACCCACTACCCATTACAACTAAAAAGAAATAACTACACCCACTACTCATAACTACACCCACTACTCATTACAAATAGACAAAAGAAATAACTACACCCACTACCAACACTACAAACAGACGGATTGCAGTAAACAAAAAGCTGAACAACATAAATATTTACAGATAACCCCCTTGTACGTTTTAGAATAGCAAGTAGCTCCTCTCAAGTGAACAAGTAGTTCATGTGGATCTCCAAAGCAGCTAATTGGGCCAAATAGACAACGAGACGACGGGCCCATCATCCCCCGATCCAGAGGGATGTTGAATCCCTAGCTCTCCTCAGTTGGCGTCCGTATACCCGTGTGATGGGTGGTCGGATGTTCCCATCAACTTACCTCTAGCACTCCTCTCAAACTCAAGGTGGATCGACCACGAGTTTTTTGTAAACAACAACTCAACAACCAAGTAGGGACAAGTAGGTCAATCGATGGGAAGAGGAGATGCTAAAGAATGTAATGCAGGATTTAGAAGAGTATGTATATAGCAAGATGGCATCTATTGCTGAAACTGAGCTAAAAAAGTTGAAGAGCTGAAACAGGGTTGAAGAAGAATTAAATTGAGCTGAAGAAGCCATTGGGGAAGAACAAGAATATACATATGTGTTAGATACCTAAAAAAAACTGACGCTACAACTGTCGCACGGAAATCGATGCTACACCCGCTGTTTTCATCAACAAAAGCTGACGCCACAACCATCGCACGAAAATCAATGCTACACCTGTCGTCTTCAAAAGAAGTCTTCGACTCTGATATCAAGAGAAACCCGGAGAAAAAGAGAAGCAAAGTCGATGCCACAACCGTTGTTGCCAAAACCCATCCTCATAAATCCAGAAGAATAAAGAAGATTCATAGACATTGCCATTGCCCTTCGAGGAGAAGATCAAGCCAAAACTAAAGCAAAAGTCAACGCAAAAAAGCCGAAGCAAAGCAACGGTGAAGCCCACGCCAAAGCAACGCACGTGCCAAAGCCAAGCAACTATAATGGTCACGAGCAAAGTAACGCACGTTCTAGCCGATACGACGCGAAGTCCGGAAGAACTAAACCACCGTAAGCCTCTCCCGTCTACGTTCAAGCGCAAGCGCCAAAGCACCATTAAAGCCAGAGCTACGCCAAAGCCAAAGCAAAAGCCGATGCCAAACGCAAGATCAACGCCGCGAACCGACGATCATGGACGTCGAGTTCTAACAAGAGCCGAGGTAGACGCGAAGGTCGAACAAACGACGCCGAAAGCCCCCTAGCTAAAAAAGTGCAAAGCACGGAAGGGACAAAAGCAAAGGCCAAAACCCTCGACCTCTCAAGAAAATAGAAACCTTGTAAAGACCTCTGTCCTGAGTAACCCCTCCAGAGCTCTCGCACGAAATAACGTGGAGGCGCAGATCAAAATGACCCTCCAAAGGATCTCTCCCACAATCTCCTGATCAAGTCTTCGTCGCACCCGGCTCACCACCCCCAAGTCCTCGGGTCCCTGACTTTGTAATCTTGTATGTTCACAACAAAAACAATCCGTATCTTTTTCCGCGCCTACAGTTGTCGAGGTGAAGTCCGGAGAGCGCATCGTGCTCGTTCTGAAACCTCCGAGTGAACTCTCGGAGAGTTTCATCCAATCCCATCCTAAGCCGGTAGAGGGAGTCTAGTTTCTTCTCTGGCTTGAGATTCAATCGATAGTGCTGAACGAAGAGGTCTGCCAGATCCTCAAACCAACTTACAGAGCTCATCGATATGTGGTGATACCAGTCGAGCGACAGGTCATCCAGGCTTCCCGCAAAGGTGTGGCACATAACCTGGTTGTCATGGTCGTGCGGTGTCAACGTCTGCTTGAAAGCGAGGACGTGTAGCGTCGGATCTCTCGTTGGGCAATTGAACTTGGGAAAAGATTGAGTTCTCCAGCTCCGAGGGAAAGGAGCTTGAAGAATTTGCTGATTGAGAGGTCCCTCGGAGGCGTGGTTGCTCCAACGATCACCTCGCTGGCCAAAGAGGTGTCTCGGAGGAAGGGGAGTCCGTGAGGGTGCTAAAGGGCCCCTCACCGTATGATGCTCTGCCAGAGCTCAGTCGTTGTTGCTATGTTGTTGGACTCTGGGGTGGCGATCGCCGTTCTGAGTATCCCTCACGATGTAGGGATCGGAGGATGACTCAGAACCGAGTAGCTCGGGAAGACGAGTATACTCGTCGAGATGCTCCCAGACTGTCGGTCTAAGAGGAATGGGCGAGGGTCCTCTTGAGAGGGGTTCGAGGGACCGTCATGGGGTGTCAGTGATGGAACGTCGGGAAGGAGCGGGAAATGGATCGACCGATCAACAGACGTCTGCTCTGTCGTTGATGCCGGCTGCTGACCTCGGGAGATTGGCTCCCGCTTCGGTGGCGACTCGTCGGAGAGTCTCTCTCAACCATGAGAACATCATTCTGTTTCATGAAAATGAGGAGTTGGAAGTCCTCCGTCGTGATCTGGTACGTCGCATGAGGATCAGCGACAGATGAGGCGTGCATTTTCTCCGGGAGCTACGTAGTTGCGTCGGTAGGCTGAGGAGATTGTTGAGGCTCAGTCGGAGCGGCACAGTCGACTGACCGATGATTACTCGAGTCCACAGCAGGTTGTTGCTCAGGGCGTTGGCTTGTCGTAAACCTACGACTCATTGAACAAGTCGTAAGATGCTGGATGTCTAGATAAATGTTACTTCCCTCCGGCTGGCCCACAGGTCGTGTCTTCACCATTCTGGTATAATGACGGAGACAGACGGATTGCTCAGGCAATCAGTGGTTGTTACTTGACTGAAGGAACTGGGAAGCTTGGAGGTCGCAAGTCAATAGAGGAGGATCCCACAGACGGTGCCAAAATGTGAGGAGAGATTATGGCCGTCGTACAGTCCCCTTCTAACAGTCGATGGAAGGTGTTAACCTTCGAGATGTGGTGCGTTGTGGGATGCTGAGCTGTCACACAGACATTGTAAAGTAGAGAGAAAGTAAGAAGGGTTGACACAAGATGTGGTGACAAAGTTCGACCGAAGCCTACGTCTCTGTGCGGTAAGACGCAACCTTTGAATCCACTAACTCTGAAGAAGTAGAGCTATTCTTGACAAACCGAAGAGTGCTTATACAAGTAAACAAATAGTGGAGTAGGCTTGACTGGAGTCTGATCACCAGAAGGCTTAGAGAGCTCTGGAAAACAGAAAGTGGAATGTGGAGTAATGAATTCCAGTCTGGAATGTTCGATCCTGAAATATTTGTCAGGTTTGTTATTTATAAGATGTTTTGGAATACCGGGGGTTTTGGTAAATATCCGTGGGTCTCAGGCAGGCCTGCGGGTCCAAATGTTGTTTTCGTGGACCCTAGGTAGGGCGCGAGTCCCACTGTCGTCTCCATGGGCCACAGGCAGAGTTGCGGGTCTCATTGTCGTATCTATAGGCCCGAGGAAGGGCTACAGGTCCCACTATCGTCTCCGTGGGCCCCAGGTATGGTTGCGGGTCCCACTGTCGGGCATTAGGTAGATTTTATTGGAGAGAGTTTGTCCTTATTAGTGATTAGTTTGTCCTTGTTACTAATATTGTTTTCATTGAGGACTTATTTGTAATTCTGATATTGGTTTATTATAAAAGAGCGTTAGGGTTTCTTTAACCCTTAACGCGACTTCGTTCTTGGTATCAGAGCCACGGCCGGCTCCCGCGACTCGTCCGGTCGACACTGCGCCCTCCGACGACTCCCGCTCGTCGTCCGATCGCCCCCGTGCCCTCCGGCGACTCCAGCTCACCGCCCGAACGCCCCTGCGGCATCCATCCGGTCGACTCCGCGCCCTCCGACGACTCCAGCTCGTCGTCCGATCGCCCCCGTGCCCTCCGGCGACTCCCGGTCACCGCCCGAACGCCCCCGTGCCACCCCAGCACCCCTCCGGCGACTCCCGCTCTCCGTCCGGCCAACCCCGTGCCATCCCCTGCGCCACCGCACCCCCCCTGCGCCACCGCACCACACTGCACCTCACCAGCAACCCCCCTGCGCCTCCCCTGCGCCCTTGCCGCCACCCCGCAACCCATCCTGCGCCTCCCCTGCGACCTTGCCGCCACCCCGCAACCCCCCTGCGCCTCCGCACCACCCCAGAGACCCCTCCTGTGCCACTGCCGCCCCTTCCGCGCCACCCTGCCCCCCACCCTGCGGCATCCCGCACTCCCTGCTGCCCTCTACGGCGCCTCCTGTTGCTGCTGCCTTTTTTTTTCTGTTGACTGTTGCTACGGCGTCTCCGATGTCGCTTCTCCTTTTTTTTTTTTTTTCTGTTGACTGTTGATGGCTGACTGCCATTGTTGATGGTTGACTGAACTTTGTTTTTTTTTTTTGGGGGAGTGGTGATTCTGTTTCGTTTTCATCTACATCAACCCTATCCTTTTTTTTTTTCTTTTTTCCCCACTCCCCATGGATTCCAAGGTCGCCCCCTTTGTTGGCTCTCAAGACGGTTTTGCCCGTCGCATTACTACCGTTCTCTTGGATGACAAGAATTTTCTTTCCTGGTCCAACTCTGTTCGTGTCTATCTTGCCGGTCGCGATAAGCTGGCATGGCTTACTGGTGTCTCCAAACCTACAGAGGCGACCGACGTCTTAAAGTGGACCACCGAAAATTTTCAGATCCTTGGTTGGCTTCAATGCTCGATGGAACCCAAAATCTATGAGCAGTTCATGCGGTATGATTCTGTATCTGATTTATGGTCTGCTCTCCAAAGGACTTATGGACATACTCGGGTTGATGCTCGGATCTATGCTGTCTATCGGGACATTACTGCCGCTACTCAGGGCGATCGTTCTGTTCAGGAATATTTCTCCTTTCTTCAGAGTCGTTTTCTAGAGCTGTCTGATTTAGAGCCGCTGAGTGCTTTCCAGGACCCTACTGATGCTGCGCTTGCTCGGCGCCGACAGGAGAAGAGGGAGACGTACCAGTTTTTGATGGGACTTCGATCCGAGTTTGAGGCTATTCGTGTTCAGATTATTGGGATGTCTCCTCTCCCCGACCTTCTTGATGCCTTTTCTCTGGTTGCTGATCAGGAGTGTCGCCTTCGTCTTACTGGTGCACCGCGGATGTTTGTTCCTCCTACCGGTGATCTCCCGACTGAGCAGATGGCTCTTGCTTCTGGTTCCCGTCCTCCGCTCTCGCACGCTCGTGGTCGTGGAGGTCGCTCTCTGTCTGGTGGTCGTGGTCTACCTGGTGGCCGTGGCACTAGTGCTCCTCCTGGTCCTTGTACCTATTGTGGTAAACAGTTTCATGATCGCTCCCGATGTTACCAGCTGTACCCACATCTGCGTACTACCCCGCCCCCTGCTTCTCGTTCACCAACTGTGGCTGCTGCAGACATCTCTAGCTTGTCCACGTCTCCTGCCCCAACTCCTGGTGTTACAGATTTGAGTCAGATGGTCTCCCAGGTGCAGCAACTGATGCGTCAGCTTCAACATCTTCAGCCTTCGTCTTCTCAGCCTTCCGCATCCACTGCTTCCTCCTCAGGTACTTCGTTCGCTTTTCAGGCATCAGGGGTCGCTCCCAGTTCTTCACCCTGGGTGATTGACTCTGGTGCTACTGACCACATGACTGGTGAGCTTAGTCTTCTTTCCCATATTGAGCCTTATCGTCAGCGAACTGTGCGCCTTGCTGATGGATCCGTTACACCGATCCTCAGTAAGGGTACTGTTCCTCTTTCTTCTGCTGTTAGTCTTGACTCTGTCTTGCATGTTCCTAAATTGTCCCTTAATTTGTTATCCGTTAGTCGTTTGACTCATTCGTTGCATTGTTCTGTGACATTCTTTCCTGGTGGATGTGTTTTCCAGGACCTGATTTCGAGGAGGACTTTTGGCACGGGCCGTGAGAAGGATGGGCTGTACTTGCTGGATCGACCGCTTGTTCCTCCTGCTGCTGCTGCTGTTTTGCCTGTTGCCTCTACCGCTTCTCCTGCTCGCGTCTCTCCCTCTACGAATGGTGCTCTGTGGCATGCTCAGTTTGGTCATGCCAGTCCCCTCACTGTGGCTTCTGTCTGTCCTGAGTCTTCTTTTACTTCTTCTTTTCGTTGTGATGTGTGCGAACTTTGTAAACACACACGTAGCTCTTATTCTACATCTCTTAGTCGATCATCTGCTGCTTTTGAGTTAGTTCACTCTGATGTCTGGGGCCCGGCTCCCACGGCCTCTTATGATGGTTTTCGTTACTATGTTACTTTTATTGATGATTATTCTCGTTGTTGTTGGGTTTATCTTCTGAAGCGCAAGTCTGATGTGTTTTCTATGTACTGTCACTTTTCTGCAATGGTTCAGACTCAGTATGGAGCTCGCATACATGTTCTTCGTTCTGACAATGGTGGTGAATATACTTCTTGTTCTTTTACTTCTTATCTTGCAGCACAGGGCACTCTTCATCAGTTTTCGTGCCCCTATACCCCTGAGCAAAACGGTGTGGCGGAACGTAAACATCGTCATCTCTTGAATATTGTCCGATGTATTCTTCGCGGGATGTCAGTTCCTAAGTCTTTTTGGAGCTCTGCTCTTCTTACTGCCGCTTATTTGATTAACCGAACTCCTTCCCGTTCTCTTAATGGCAACACTCCGTTTCATATGCTTCATCCAAACATGCCTCTTTTTCCCATTCCTTTGCGTGTTTTTGGCTGTGTGTGTTTTGTCCAAGATCGTCGTCCTTCTCGGTCAAAACTTGATGATAAGTCTATTCGGTGTGTCTTTCTTGGATACTCCTCTGGGGTCAAAGGTTATCGGTGTTTTGACCCCCAATCATGTCGCGTTTACCATTCTGGATGTTACTTTTCATGAGGACGAATCCTTCTTTCTAGTTCGGTCTCCCCCTTTGTCTGTTCCTGTGCCATCTACGGCTGCTCAGCCTCTGCCTGTCTTTCCTATCACCGATCTGTTGCCTCCTCGTCCACCTGTTACGCAGACATATCACAGGCGGTCGCACCAAGCTCCAGTTGTCCCGTCTAGCCCTCTCACTGTGCCAGAGCCTCCTCCGACGTCAGGTGCCCCTCCTTCCTCTATCCCTCCTGCTTCTTCCGATGACATGCCTATAGCTCTTCGCAAAGGCCAGCGTACTTGTGTCACTAATCACCCTTTGGCGAGTGTTGTCTCTTATCAGGGCCTTTCCCATGCATACCATGCTTATCTCACTGCCACAGACTCTATTCGCATTCCTCGTTCTACTACTGAGGCTCTCCGTGATCCTGAGTGGGTCAAAGCTATGGATGCCGAGATGTCTGCCTTGCGCCAGAATGGAACTTGGGCTTTGGTTCCTCTTCCCCCTGGAAAGCGTACTGTGGGCTGCAAGTGGGTTTACACTGTCAAGTATCGTGCTGATGGTTCTCTTGAACGTTACAAAGCCAGGCTTGTAGCTCGAGGTTTTACGCAGACTGCTGATGAGTTTGGTGCTACCTTTGCTCCTGTTGCCAAGTTGACCAGTGTTCGTTTACTGCTTTCTCTTGCTGCTAGCCACTCTTGGCCCCTTCATCAGCTTGATATCAAGAATGCCTTTCTTTATGGTAATCTGGATGAGGAGATATATATGGACCCCCCTCCAGGGTATCGTCTTCAGGGGGAGTATTCGGGACAGGTTTGTCGCTTGCTTAAGTCACTTTACGGCTTGAAGCAGTCTCCCAGGGCTTGGTTTGAGCGTTTTAGTACTGTGATTCTTCGTATCGGCTTTACTCGATGTTATGCTGATCCTACTTGCTTTATCAAGATCACTGCTGAGGGCCGACGTGCTATTGTTCTGGTATATGTTGATGATATTATTCTTACAGGGGATGATGCAGCTGGGATTACTGCTGTCAAGAATACTCTTCAAGCTGCCTTCGAAGTAAAGGATCTTGGTCCCCTTCGTTACTTTCTGGGAATTGAGATAGCTCGTTCTCGCAATGGTATCTCTATCTCTCAGCGGAAGTATACACTTGATCTTTTGCATGATACTGGTCTCCTTGGGTGTCGACCGGCTCGTACACCGATGGATGCTAATCACCGTTTACATGCAGAATCCGGCGATCTTCTTTCTGATCCAAGTAGCTATCAGCGTCTTGTTGGTCGTTTGATTTACCTAACTCACACTCGACCTGATATCAGTTTTGCAGTTAGTGTGGTGAGTCAGTTTATGCATGCTCCCCGCACATCTCATATGGCGGCTGCAATTCGGATTCTACGTTATCTTAAAGCTGCTCCTGGCCTTGGCCTGTTTTATCGGGTTCAGGATGGCTTCGAGTTGTCCTGTTATACTGATTCGGATTATGCGGGTTCCCTTTCCGATCGTCGCTCTACTTCTGGTGTCTGCACATTTTATGGTGAGCATCTCATTTCCTGGAAGAGTAAAAAGCAGCATGTTGTCTCTCGCTCTTCTGCTGAGGCTGAGTATCGTGCTATGGCACATGGGACCACTGAATTGATTTGGTTACATTCTCTTTTATCAGAGCTTGGATTTCCTACGTCCGGTTGTTCGACTCTTTTCTGTGATAATTAGTCAGCAATCATGCTTGCTTCTGATTCTGTTCTTCATGAGCGAACCAAGCATATTGAGGTTGATATTCACTTCCTCCGGGATCATGTTCGGTCTGGTACCATTACTCCAGTATTCATTCCATCTGCTGACCAGATTGCTGATGCATTTACCAAGGCTATTGGACCTACTCGTCTTCTTACTACTGTTTCCAAGCTGGGAATGTCTGATGTCTTTGCTCCAGCTTGAGGGGGAGTATTGGAGAGAGTTTGTCCTTATTAGTGATTAGTTTGTCCTTGTTACTAATATTGTTTTCATTGAGGACTTATTTGTAATTCTGATATTGGTTTATTATAAAAGAGCGTTAGGGTTTCTTTAACCCTTAACGCGACTTCGTTCTGATTTTGCACCCACAACGTCATGCCATGGATAAGGAGTTTGATGCAGCATGATCAGCATCATCAGATCATCGCCGCATCTTCCATTTATCGTCAGAGACATTATTTTACTGTCGTTCTATTTTGTGATTGGAGAACATTAGTCGCATGGGATTTATTAGTCGTTTGTTTCAGTTTTTGGCCATTTTTCCCTGTTTTTGGCCTTATTTCAGCATTTAGTTTTATTTCTGTTCTTGCCCAGTTCATGGGGGATGTCCATGATCTCATCCGAGGGCTTTTCGGATTGAATCCGGGTCTTTTCGGGTGAGTTTCAACATGATATTAATAAAATTATGGGTGTGTGTGTTTGCGGGGCACCGACGGACGAGATTAGATCTCGAAACCGACGGTTAGATGGCGAAATAACACCATTTTGATGACGTGGCAAGTTATGGGCTTCATAGGGTTTTAAATGGGCTTATCTTAAGCCCAATAGGGCTCTAATGCATTACCGCCCCCCCCCTCCTTTCTTTCCCGTGAACCGATCGGCCTCCCTCCTGTCCGCGCGGGTCCCAAGGCCGACCCCCCTTTTTGTCCGTTCCCTCTCTTCTCTCCCTTGTTTCTCTCTCTTGTCATTGCCTTTCGTGGCCTCTTGCATCCACACCATCAAACCCTAACTCCCTTTGATCTTAGCCATCCAAAAACAAAACCCTAGTCTACAAAAGATGAAGAAAGAAAAGAGAATTCAGATTTTTATGAATTGCTGAAATTTGGTGCCTCTTCGTGAGTGCTTCCAGGCGAGACTCGTGTCCCCGATCCTCGCCGCTTCCACGACTTCGCCTCGTGAAGGCCTTGGTGCTGATTTTCCGAAGGTTCCGGCTTCTCCAGACGTCCGGCCTTGCTCCGTGTGCAGGATCGTCGGCGCATCCTTGCAATCGACCCACGGCGGGAAACCCCAGGCAGTATCTTTTCTTTTCTTTATTTTTCCCTTCACATCCGCACCATTTTTCATCCGTTTCCATTGCCTCCGCTCCGCATCGCAGCCTATTCGCCCTATTTTATTAGTAGTTGAAGCCATAACGTATGCTACTTATTATCATTGCCATCTTTCGTCTGTCGGGTACCTTTGCAAACACTCGTAGGCCTTTTCTTTTATAAAATCTGATGCAAATATGCTCTTAACTTTCAATATTTACTGCTGCGATTTAGTCCTTTTATATGCTGAATTTTAGTCATTGTGATAATATTGCATCTTACTGTTAAATCTGAAATCTGCTTTATAATTGATTATATAGTCCCTTAATTCTGCGTGAAATAACTCCTGATTGCTGTCCTTTTGAGGCATATAGCGCTATATTGACAACTAAACCCTAGTTATTGACCAAAGAAAACCCTAAACGGGTTCAGGATTGTAGTGTGCCTTATTGGTGCCTGCATCAGAGTTCTAGGCCTTTCAGCATACTCAAACATGGGATGTTGTCACACTGCCCTCTGGCGTAACTGGCGTTGAGCCTGTCAGCTGCAAATGGATCTATAAGGTCAAATACCAACCTAATGAATCCGTTAAGCGACAAAAGGCTCGGGTGGTGGCCCGTGGCTTTACTTAGGAGTACGGCGTTGACTACGAGGAGACTTTTGCTCCGGTGGCTTAGATGACCACATCGTTCGCCCCTTCTTCAGATGGATATGAAGAATATTTTTCTTCACGATGACCTGTCTGAGACTGTTTACATGGATCCTCCTACCGGTCTCTACATTCCTCCCCAGCACATGTGTCGTCTTCGTCGGGCCATTTATGGGCTCAAGCAGGCTCCTCGCACTTGGTTTGAACGATTTCACCGTGCTGTCAGCGAACTTGGTTACTCCGGATGCAGTCAGGACCACTCTCTGTTTGTGAAGTCATCCCCGCAGGGCCGGGCGATCCTACTATTGTATGTGTATGACATGATCATCACTAGGATGACTCTGTTGCAATTGCTTGTCTTCAACAGCACCTGAGGAGCCAGTTTCAGATGAAGGACTTAAATAATCATCACTACTTTCTCGGCCTTTAGGTTGCATACAGTACATATGGCATTCTGCTCTCTCAGCAGGAGTAACTTTCAGACATTCTTAGCCGTGCTGCCCACTCAGATACCCGCACATCGACACCCTTCTTGAGCTTCACTTGAAGCTACGTCCTACAGATGGAATCCCTCTTTCAGATCTCACTCGGTATAGGCAAATTGTGGGACAGCTCGTCTACCTCTGCATCGTGTGACATTAAACATACTGTCAGCATTGTCAGTCAGTTTGTTGCAGCTCCATGTTTAGTTTACTACGGTGCTCTTCTTCGGATCCTCCGATACCTTAGAGGAACAGTTACTCGTTCCTTGTTTCTGTCGTCGTCTTCCTCTCTCAGTCTTCGAGCCTATTCAGATACAGACAGGGCTAGAGATCCGACTACACGCCACTCCACCACTGGCTACTGCTTATTTCAAGGCGATTCACTGACATCCTGGCACAGGAATAAGCAGAAAGTGGTGTCTCTTTCCAGCACTAAGGCTGAGTACAGGGCCATGGCCTCCATGCTAAGGAGATAGTCCATCTTCGGCGTCTTCTCAGTGATCTCAGTGTTGCTTTCTCCGGGCCTACTCCACTTCACTGTGATAATCGGAGTGCTATTCAGATTGCTAGCAATCCGGTTTTTCATGAGAAGACAAAGCACATTGAGATTGACTGTCACTTTGTCCGACAAGAGTATGAGACCAAGACGATCTCACTCCCCTTCGTTACCTCAGCAGAGCAGATAGCTGACTTCTTGACAGAATCATCCTACGCCACGTTTTCGGTCTTTGCTAGGCAAACTCTTGGTGCATGATCAACCTTGAGTTTGAGAGGGGTGTTAAGATGTGTGTGTGTGTGTGTATATATATATATATATATATATATATATATATATATATATATATATATATATATATATATATATATATACATGCTCAATGTATAGAGAATCACATGTATTTTTGCTCTTATATTGGCCCATTGGCCTAATGAGAGAATCATCTCATTCTCTCCCCAAACCCTAGCCGTCTCTCTCTCCCTTCTCCCTAGGGCTTGTCACACTGAAAAAGTGGATCTTCCCTCCACTAATATTGAAAACACTCGACCATCCACTTCTGTGATACCAACAAGCATCAGGGTTCAAAAGGATCATTCAAAATCTAGTATCATAGGAGATCCAAAGAGTAGTGTAAAAACAAGAGGACAACTCAAAAATGAAATCAATTTTCTTTGTTTGACATCCTCTTTTGAACCTAAAAATGTGAAAGTAGCTCTTACTGATTTAGCTTTTCTTGCATAGCATGTCATTGGTACTAAATGGATCCATAAAATAAAACCGAGGAACTTGGTAAAGTTATTAGGAATAAGGCAAGACTAGTGGCACATGGCTATACTCAAGTAGAAGGCATTGACTCTGATGAGACATTCACACCTGTCGTCCATTAGAATTTTACTTGCTATATCATGACAAATGAGATTCAAGCTGTAAAAGATGGATGTTAAGAGTGCTTTCCTGCATGTCATTCATAATAAAGAAGTGTGTGGAACAACCAAAAGGTTTTGAGGATCCACTCCTGATCATGTCTATCATCTTATGGTTTGAAACAAGGTCCTCGAGCTTGGTATGAGAGGCTGACTACCTTCCTTTTTGGTCAGGGTTTTACCGGAGGAAGTGTAGATAAGATGTCATAAATAAATTCAGTGATAAAGGTCTGTTTGCCCAGATTGATGTGGATGATATTGTGTTCGGTTCCACATCGGATCACCTCGCTCACTTCTTTGTTGAGCAAATGAAAAGTGAGTTCGAGATAAGCATGGTAGGCAAACTAAGGTACTTTCTAGGCTTGCAGATTAAACAGCTGGATGAAGGAATTTTTATCACCCAATCGAAGTACACAAAAAACCTAGTTAAGAAATTTGGTTTGGAGAGTTCTAAGCATGCTCGTACTCCAATGACCACTAGTGTTAAGATGGATAAAGATGCTTCAGGAAAAGGCATTGGCCATACTCTTTATATAAGCATGATTGGCAGTTTACTTTATCTTACTGCTAGTAGGTCTAACATTTCTTTTAGTGTTGGAGCATGTGCTATATTTCAGGTAGCTCCTAAGGAATCACATTTGCATGCAGTGAAACGCATTATCAAATATGTGAATGGTACTTTGGGATATAGTATGTGGTATTCACACGGCACCACCTCTGATCTAGCTGGTCATTCCGATGTATGCTAAGCAAGGAATATAGATGATAGGAAGAGCACCACGGGTGGGTGTTTTTATTTTGGAACCAGTCTAGTTGCCTGACATAGTAGAAACAAAATTGCATATTTATTACTACTATTGAGGCTGAGTATGTCGCTGCGGGAAGTTGCTGCACTCAATTGCTTTGGATGAAGCAAATGTTGAGTGATTACGGAATTGAATAATGTACCATGGTTATTCACTGTGATTCTTTACGTGCCATTGACATTTCCAAAAACCCAGTTCAGCACTCCAGGACCAAGCATATTGACATTTGTCACAATTTCATTCATGAATTGGTGGAGAAGAATGTCATGTCACTTGAGTGCATTCTACTCAAAACCAAATTGCTGATATTTTCACCAAACCTCTTGATGCACATAAGCACAATTGTCCGAGAAGGCATTAGGAGTTTGCCTTATGAATTGAGTAGATTTCGTCATGATTCAGGTATGGCTCCTTCATTGCATATTCATTGCATGCCTGAATTATGAGTCAACTTTTGCTTGTCATATGTTTTTTTGAAAATATGTTTTGTTTTGGGGGTATGAAAAGCTGAGTTTTTGTTCGATTTCTAATTATTTGCTTCATGATCATTTTTATTGATAGAATTGGATAATTGGTTCCATGGTGCATACATGCAAAACACGTCATTTTTAATGAAACCATGAAAGAATTCAAAATGGGATGTCAATTTGGGGGAGTTGGTGAGAAGACCATCTTAGGAGATGGTTTCAAGCTGCAGTCCCGACAACCTTTCCATTTGAGCTCAGACCCCTGTGGACAAAAATGCCCCTCACCTTACATCAAATTTAGATTTGCTGCCACTAGCCCCCCGCCCCTGCCAAACCTAACGGATCTCCCTAACCTAAGATCTACATGCCATAGGATGAACCCTAGACCTATAAATATCAAAATCATAAACCTAATCCGAACCCCTTGCCGCTGCTGCCTCTGCCGCTCATGCCTGCCACCTCCGTCACCACTGCGCATGGCCACTTCCGCTGCTCGTGCCCTTCGCCTCCTTCACCTCTGCTCGTGGCTGCCTCCTCCTGCACCTGCGCCTCCGCCCCCTCCACCTCCGCCTCCGCCATGGCTGATCAAGAGAGGAGAGGTGGTCTTGGGATTAAAAATAAAGGGAAGGGTTTTTCCTAATGTTGGGTTGGTTAGAGGTGCTGGAGCTCTATTAGATATAGAGTTACTATTAGTCCCACCTTAGTTGTGGTATTGTAATGGTGTGCGTTCTCTCCTTATATAAGGAGAGGTAGTCTTATGTAATGATATAAGATAATACAAGGAGTTTTCTCCCCAAACCCTAGTCTCTCTCTCTCTTTCTTCGTAACATGGTATCAGAGTCGACCTAGGGTTTTGGAGATCCCATCTCTAGCCTCGGCCTCCTCGGTCGCCACGTGCGACCTTGGGGAGGCGGGAGGCCGGCCATAGTAAATTTGTTTCCCTCCCGTCTCAATATGCGATCATGTCTCGGTATCTCGATCTCCCTTCCTCCCCCCTGCGCTCGATCGTCAACCTCCCCTTGCGAGATTCCGATCTTCAGATCCCCCCTGTGCGATCTTCCCCTTCTGTGATCGTGATCGGGGTCTCGATTTTGTGACCCATCGCGATCTCCCTTCCTCCCCCTGCTCTCGATCTACTTACCCTCGCCGGCCACTTCCTGAGCAAACCGCACTCCGGCGCGATCCCCTGCCCAATGTTTTAAAAGGCGAAAAGCGTATCAAGGCGTTTTTTCCTTTGGAAAGGCAAGGCATAAGCCTCGAGGTGTAAGCCTAGAACTTTTTCGAGACATTCTGTTAAAAACAGTTTTAAAAAAAGAAAAAAATACTACTACTGAATGTGTAATAATAATTGAACTAGATATGCATAAAAAATCACAATGTGTTAGAAAATACATTATATGACACGCTTCAAGACTCCATCGAGCAATCTAATAACAAAATGGAAAGTCAAATTGCTCAAACAAGCTTTATTCTGTAATATTTAAGATAATAATTAAAGTAGCAAGTAACAAGTAACAACAAACAATAAAATATCAGCATATGACTAACATTGTCAAGATTCAAAAAAACAAACAATGATACAAATAGGGGTGGGACTTGGGCGGGTTGGAGGGTCTGCCCATGCCCAACCCGTTTTGCCCGTGGAACCCGGGGAACCCGTGGAAGCCCAACCCGTGCTTGCCCATTCTAGTTGCTCGGGTTGCACAGGTTACCCAATTTGCAAAATAATGAGTGGGCTAGGCGAGTTGCCCAATTAGAAATGCTTGTGCACATAAATAGATGGAAAAAAAAGCCAACAGATTTTTGAATTGCATAAAAAAAATCTTTGATTTGCATAACGAAAACATAAAGTCCAACCTATATAACCTCACATATTTCAAATGAATTATTCGCATTCAACATCAAACAGATAGTCTTTGATTTCCATAAAAAAAACTACCAAAGCATTCAACTTTAGTATGTCACTTCCTCGGGTTGGGAAGATCGGTGCCCAAACCCGTCCAAATTAAAATCGAGTTGATCTTTTTTTGTCCAAACCCATCCAAGTTTTTAACTAGCTTTGCCCATGTTTGTCCATTGTTCGGGTTGGACGGGTCGGGTTCGGGTCAGACCCGCCCAAGTCCCACCCCCAGATGCAAACACATGAGAAACATAAAATACAAAAAAATTCATAGAAAAAACTAGTAGAAGAAGCAAGATCATTGTTAGGAGATGAAGGCTAGGGTTTGGAGAGAATGGAATGAATCTCATTGAGGGACTAAAGCCCAATATATAAGTACATGTATACAAATAGAATCCGACCCGACTGTACATAGAACCCGACCCGGTATATACATTAACACTCCCCCTCAAACTCACGGTGGATCATGTACCGAGAGTTTGCTTATAAAATGATGAAATCTAGCAATCGTCAGGGCTTGGTGAGAAAATCAGCAGTTTGCTCTGTCGAGGGAATGAACGGCAGGGAGATAATGTTTGCAAGAAACTCCTGCCGAACGTAATGACAGTCGACCTCGATGTGTTTGGTCCGCTCATGAAAAACCGGATTGCTAGCAATTTGAATGGCACTCTGGTTGTCACAGAATAGAGGTGTAGCCCCAGAAATCCTGACTCCCAAGTCGAGTAGAAGACGTCAAAGCCAGACAATCTCTGCAGTGGTGGAACTGAAGCCATGGCTCGGTATTCGGCTTCGGTGCTGGAGCGTGCAACAGACTCCTGTTTCTTGCTGCGCCAAGAAATAAGGGAATCACCAAGGAACACGCAGTAGCCGGTGGTAGATCGACGAGTAGCAATATCTCCAGCCCAATCTGCATCGGAGTAAGTACGCAGAACCAGTGGAGATGTGGAGGGAAACAACAGCGATCGAGTGATAGTGCCACGGAGATACCGAATAATCCGAAGGACTGCTGCATAGTGAACCGAGCGAGGAGATTAAACGAACTGACTGACAATACCAACGGCATGGGCAATGTCAGGCCTCGGCATGGTGAGATAAACGAGCATCCCAACCAGCCGTTGATAACGAGAGATATCCTGGAGAGGCTCACCATCGGTAGAGAGGAGCTTCAAGTTGAGCTTCATAGGCGTGTCAACAGTACGAGAATCAGTAAGAGCAGCCTCGGCAAAAATATCAGAGATGTACTTCTGCTGGAAAATCAACAATCCTCGAGCTGACCGGGCAATTTCAAGGTCAAGAAAGTACCGGAAAGGAGTCAGGGGAGCCGACGGGTGGAGGGAGGCCGAAGGGGGAGACCGAAGGTGGCTGCTGTCGTTGCCGTCGTTGCACGAGAGAACCCTAGAGCTCTGATACCATGTGAGGAGATGAAGGCTAGGGTTTGGAGAGAATGGAATGAATCTCATTAAGGGACTAAAGTCCAATATATAAGTACATGTATACAAATAGAATCCGACCCGACTGTACATAGAACCCGACCCGGTATATACATTAACAATCATAATCTATACCTCTAAACATGAAACAAATCTTGATCTTCCACTTGTAGTTGGTAGAAAATCCAGAAAGAAGAAGAATGCAAGCTTTGGAATCGCAATCGAAGAAGAAATGAGCACTAGATCTTGATTTTGGGTTTTTGGGGAACAAGGGGTTTCAAAACTTAAAGAGAAGATTTAAAAGGATTTAGAAGATTTCAATGGGTGAAAAAAAAGACCATGGGTGCGATTTACATATCAAACCCTTAGTGCCCCCCCCCCCCCCCCCAACCCACCTTGGTTTTAACCCCTATCTGCTTTGTGATCCACGCATGCAGCAAGAGGAGTACGGCATGAGGCGCGCTTCGGACAGAAGTGTATGTCTCTTGCTACAGAGACTTAGGCTTTTATATATGGTTGCTGAGGCGTGCGTCTGGAGGCAGCACAAGACCGCCTCGCCTCGAGGCGGGCCTCGAGGTGTAAGCCTCGAACACTTTTTAAAACATTGCCCCTGCCAGCCGACCATGAGACTCTCCTCCTCCCTGTCGCACCTGCCGGCCACGAGACCTCATCCATGCTGGACCTCTCTTTATTGGCCACCCGCAGCCCTGCGCGATCCTTGTTGTGAGTCCGCCTCTCCTCTGCTGCTCGCCGTCCGGCAAACCTCCTCCCTCGCCTGATCTACAAAGGCCCTCAAGTAAGGCTCCCCTGCGATCTACACCGAACGGCTATGATCCGATTGCATCGGACGAGGATTAGAGGATGTCCCCCTGAGCGATGTCTTCCTTGCGCGATCCGGTGGCCCAAATTCCATGTCCACCCCCTACACGATCTCGTGATCTCGATCTCACGATCTCTGTCGGAGAGGACGAGGGTCCGGCGATCGTCATCGACGACCACCTCGAGTTCATGCCGCCGGATCCGACGGGCCGTCGTACGCCTACAACCCCGCGCCGTACTCATCCCCTGCGCCCGACCCTCGTCTCACGATCTGCTGGCCCTCGCGCGATCCCCTGGACCGCCTTCTTCCCTGCGCGCGAGCCCTCCAGCCTCCTTCCTTGCGCCGACCACCTCCGGCCTCCTTCCTTGCGCTGACCACCGCCAGCCTCCTTCCTCCTTGCGCCAATTCTCTGCTCCCTCGCCTCCAGCCTCCCCTTGTTTGTCTCTCTCTGACCAGCCTCCTTCCCTTGCACCGATCATCGCCGAAACTACCTCCTCCCTGGTCGGATCTCTCTCTTTACTTCTCTCTCTTTCCTTAATTCTCTTCTCTTGGATTCTATCCTCTTAAAACTAATCACAACTGTCCCTTATTCTCGGACTCCCACCTTCCACCTCGGTCGGATTTGTTCTCAGGCCTCCAGGTAAACTCCACCAAATACCTATTGGACCTCGATCGGGATTTGTCGACAACACTTGTGGTTGTCCTCTCCATCTAAAATCATTCTTCTCGTTTCCGCTGATCCTCTGCTTCTTAGCGGCCTCTTTTCCTTGGTGTGCGTTCTCTCTTTGATACGACCCTCTATGCACCCTGCTGGTCCGTCTTGCACTCTACCGGTCCGCCTGCGACTGCACTCTGTCGACCTGCTTGCACCTTGCACACTTTCGGTCCAGCCGCCTACGCCCTGCACTGGTGCCCTGCGCCCTTGCGCTTTGTTGGTACGCCTACGCCCTGTACTCGCGCCCTGGGCCCTTACACTTTGTTGGTTCGCCTGCGCCTGCACTCGCGCCTTGCACCCTTGCGCTTTGTCGGTTCGCCTACGCCTGCACTCATACCCTGCACCTTGCGCCCTACCGATCCGGTCGCTTGCACTTTGTTGACCTGCCTGCGCCTTGCGCACTGTCAGTCTACGCCCTACGCTCTTCTTAGTCGTTGTCTACACCCTTGCGCTCCACCGGTCTTCCCGTGCCTTGCCGATTGAGATCTTCTCCCTCCTTCCGATCGAGCTTCTCTCCCTCTGGAGTCTCTCTTCTTAGTCGTTGTCCTATCTGGCCTGTTTCTACCCTCTCACACGAACCTTCGGATTCGCTCTTTTCTTGGTTATGCGACCTTATCAAAGTTATCTCTATTTTCTCTCCCTTGTCTGTGATTATTGAGATCTTCTACGAAATGTCAAGTGCTTGCTTCGGCCAAGTACTTGTCTCCTATGAGGTCTCACGCATCCACACCTTTCTTAGTCGATCTCTCCTCTTTTGGCCTCCTTCATTGCCGGCTTCCATCACTGCCAGTTTCCATCGCTCCGTTCCTTAGTGATCATTGACAGTTTCCCGATTGACATGTTTACAGGTTGGTCGGGTTCCCCCGATTGTCCTGCTTGAAGGTCAATCGGGTTTCCAGGACAACTTGCTTGCAAGTTGCCCTGACACTATCAGCATAAAAATGAGATATTTGATGTAATTTTTTTTTCTTTCCTTTTTCCTTTCTTCCATTAAGTAAACTGATGTCGGTTTATACCTTACATCATTTTGACGGGGGTATTAGATATAGAGTTACTATTAGTCCCACCTTAGTTGTGGTATTGTAATGGTGTGCGTTCTCTTCTTATATAAGGAGAGGTAGTCTTATGTAATGATATGAGATAATACAAGGTGTTTTCTCCCCAAACCCTAGTCTCTCTCTCCCTCTCTCTTCGTAACAAGCTCAAATGAAATGTTTCACTAGGTTTATCCTAATGTTGGGTTGGTTAGAGGGATCTTAGGCTAATAACCCCTTTAAATTTTCATTTTGGATTTCTCTGTTGCTTGATCAGAGCTTTCGTAACTTGCATTTAATGTAAAATCACTCATATTTTATTCGGTTATATGTTTTTGACGCCAGAACATAGCATTCCAAGAGATTGTGACTATGAGATTATATTCTTATATGTATCTTTTCTAACATAGTCTTATCCACTTGTGCTCACTTAGTAGGTGTTTGGGATTTGTTTTTTTTAATATATCCATTAGAAAATGTTTTCATTTTTATTCTTTGATGATTTCCTGACTTGAAAAGTTCTTTAAAACTATCTGAATTTGATGATTAAGTTTGGTTTCCAATCGGGTTTTAAAATGGTTTCAAAATTATAAGCCAACGATTTTCTGCACTAAAAGATCGATCTTGCGGTTCTAGTTTCTGCTGTTCAGAAGGACAGAACTTGTTTTGGAAGATCGATCTTCTGAGCCGATGACAAAAAGTGTGCAGTACAAGAATTTTTGTCAGAACTTCCAACTGGAAGATCGATCTTCTGAGTCGATGACAAAAGAGTAATCCAGAACAAGAACAGGGAACTGTCACACCCACAAAAATTCCAAAAGGGGAACTCACATCTTGAAACGCAGCAGCTCCTCCGCCCTCAAGGCCCCGACCACCGAGCTCGAGCACCTCCACCGGCTCGGGCTTCGGATCCACCAGCGGCAGCTCAGCTAACCAACTCGCCGCCCCCTCCTCGTCCTCGCAGATCTGCAACAGGCGGCGGATGTCCAGGGAGGGATCGGAGGAGGTGCGAGTACTCCCCTGCACGACAGAACCCATGTCACCCATCGATCCCATCACCCAAGGACAAAGAGCAAGGAAAGGAAGCACGAAGTACGCAGGGAGACGATGACGATGCGTACGGGGAGGGAGGAAGCGGGGGATGCCTCGTCGAGCTCGGCCTTCCACTCGCGGAGCATCCGGTGGACCTGTTCCTCCAGGAGGGCAGCGTCCCCGGCGCAGCCGTCCTTGCGGGCGAGCTGGAGGCCGGAGAGCATGCCCTGCAGGTTGTCCACCCAGGCCCGGGCCCGGTCCTTCAGGAGCCGGTGCGCCGCCGATCCGCAGCCGGCCTTGGAGCCCTTCCGCATCGCCGTCGCCTGGAAATCGACGAGGAGCCGCAAAGAGACTGTGCCGGAATTTCCAAAGAGGGTGCGATGGGCTGACGGTTAATAGTGAGTCTCGCGGGGGCGCGGGAATCTGAAAGTGGCCGCCACTTTACTTTTTCTACCAGCCCCTTCCGTGGGGGGAAATTCTCAGTACATCCTGCGTACCATACAACCGCGGGGTCCACTGCGATTCAAGAAACATTGGATAACGGTAGGGGTGAGGCTTGTGTGGGTCTGATCGGAACAGGACCTGAAAAATAAACAAACATGGGCAAAACTGGTTAAAAACATGGACATACGTGGACAACATCTTTTTAAACCCGAGTAGACGAGTACAATGACATACATGCTTGTAGGCCCGCTACTGTTGATGCATCGATTCACAGCAGCCATTCGATGGATGTTTTAGAGAATGAGAGAGAGAATAGTGTTGGCTGATTTTATTTTTTAATAGTGGTGGTAATTGTTGATTAATATTTTTTTTTTCTTTTGATTTTAAAAGATCAAGTATTTATATTTATTGTGATTAAATTAAACCCAACCAACCAATTCATTTTTTGGCAAATTGGGCAACCAAGTTATCTGACATGGATAAGCACGGGTTAAATTTTCACATGCAAAACGGGTTGACATGTGTGTATGTTGGGTTGGGCATGGTAAACACTTCAACCCGCCCAAACCCCACCCTTAGGTAGTGTGGTGGCACCCAGCACTCAGAGCATGCTTATAGACTCTTGTAGGGGGGGGGGCAATGGGCCCGTGGTTATAGGGTACGCAGGATGTGCTGAAAATTTTCCTCTTCCGTGGAAAGAAATGGGCGCCGCAAAAGGGAAAAAGGAATCAAATTTTCTTGATTTATAAAGGCAAACTTATGGTCGTCATGGTTTCGAGAAAGGGCATCAATGGATGCCTTGTCTCTCTCTATACTTACTCCGTAAGTAAAGTAGTAGCCTCAAGGATCAGAGGGCAACTCCGATCGGATGGCCATGCTGGATAGGCAAGGCGCGGAGCGGCCGGCTTCACTAAGAGCAACTTCAACCCTTTTTTCTTAAATTTTTACCCAAATATAAGTAAAAATTTGAGTGAAAACTCAATCTAAATTTGAGTAAAATATCAATTTGTTATGGGTTTGAGTAAGGAGAGAGTCACACTCGATTTGATGAAAAATTAAATCGGAGTAAAACTTAAATTGGTATGAGTTAAGTAAAGGGCCGGAGCTAATTTTGGAATTTTCTTATACATATTCAAATATAAGTAAAGATTTGAGAAGGATTGAAGATGTCCCAATGTGGAAAAAATCTTTGGTATAATTGTGTTACGAGATAGCTGGTATCACCGGAAAAGCACAAATGCCGGAGCACCCCTTGAGGGGCATCCTAGTCTTACGATGGCAGCCATCGTGACAGGTGCATCTCACTCAACCCCAACTGCATCCCGTTGGTTTCTCTGATTTAAAGGACGATTATGAAGATAGGGGTTGGACCAAAGTTTTTCTCTCTAATGTTGCACCTCCACAAGTCGCGCTAGAGCCTAGAGGGGGGTTGGGTGATGGGTTATCTCGAAGGCGGAGTGTGTCATGTAGTGATCGGGTCACAAGTTGTTGTGATTCAGTTCTGACTTCAACCTATCTAATCCTTTGAGGTTATAACATCAGAGGATCAGATAGGTTGAAGCCAAAACTGAATCGCAGTCGTTCGTTTGCATGCCATTTGGGCCTGAGTGTGATTCACTTATTAGGCTAGTTGTAACGGACGGTTTCGATTCAGTTTTGGCTTTGACCTATCTGATCCTTTGAGGTTTCAGATAAATTGAAGCCAAAACTGAAACACAACTGTTCTTTTTCATGCTATTTAGGGATGTGTGTGATTCATCGATCAGGTTGGGTGTAACTAATGGTTACGATTCAGTATACATTAAAATTTTATTTTAGTTATTTTCTATGAGGTTTTTTCGGTTATTGAAATATATATGAATTATAAACACACATAAAAATATAAATAAAAAATATTAGTTTATTTTACGTCTCCTCCTTTTTAAAGATTTTATCGTGTCAGTGTACCCGTGTCGTGTCGTACCATGTCCCCGTACCAGTGTCAGTACTTCTTAAGTCAATATATATGGTACATATGTGTTCTCATGAGAGGCTAATTTATATGTTTCACAATCAGTCAACCATCAACTTCAATGCATTTAAAAGTCGAAAACAATACTGAAACTGCTGAACGAAAGTTACAAAACATTGGTTCACTGAAAAGAAACACGACCCAGGTCAACTAAAAGTAAAATAATAATAAGTATACATACTATAATTTTTTACAAATCGACCCCTGCATTTTTCTCTATTTACATATAAATCCCTATAAAGTCAATATTTATATATAAATTCTTTAAATCATCTAATATTTACACCCCTACATTTAGTTGGCATCCAAAATGAAGGAATATTTTTGAAATATTCCTTCATTCGGCTGTTATTTTATTAATCTAAAAGGAAAATAATCTATTTACCCATATTTTTAATTACTTAAAGTAACATATCTTTATTGAACATGGACTTAATCCAAAGCAAACACAAACATAACCCGAATCTAATTTGGACCTAACCTGAAGAATTCTCACATTGGAGGGGTATTTACAGAGTTTAGGTAAAATATTAAGGATGAAATTGAAAATATTCTCTTATTTTTTTATGTCAGCTAACTGCATGGGGCAATATGTAATGTTTGAATGAATTGAGGGGTTTATATGTAAATATCACTTTGGCATGGGTTTATATGTAAATAGAGAAGATTGTAGTGATTGATTTGTAAAAAATGCTAAATTTTAATCGGGTTTACAAAAAAAAGAAACAAACCAACCCAGTTTTTCAAAATACTCGAACTGACCATCCCATTTAGGTTGGGTTGGTTTTTGTCTCGGGTTTACATGACCCAAGTTGAACCACTACACAGTATGGTCTACCGTGATAAGCATCCCACGACATTATGCAGTCAGGCCTCCCAATCCAAGTTTTCCCCCAAGGTTGCTTCCCGTCTGACAATGTGGGAGTATGCTTCCCTTAAAAAATAAAAAAGTGATGGAATTCTTTTGTGGCTTTTAGAATTTGTGAGACCCGTTCTGCTTCCCTTCCCTTCTCACGATGTGTGCCTAGTGTAATTCTTTTATCTTTTTATTTAAAAACTCCCTCTTGATGAGAGAGAGAGAGAGAGAGAGAGGGGGGGGGGTACGTGGGATTTTAGGCTGCTACGTGAGGCTATAGAAGACACTCGGTCGCTTAGGGGAAAAACAAAAAACAAGTATATATAAAAAAAAAACGGCAGCACTCGATCATCAGAAAAAAAAAAAAAGAAAAAAAAAACTAAATATGGTTTCCGATTCTAAAGGGATATGGTGATTGCCACATAAAAAAAAAATTACAAAACAAATCAACAAAAGTTCTTTCACGCTTCGGATCTGATCGTAACATCAGACCAAGGATTTTAAGATTCTACCGACTGAGAAAAAATATAAATTATGATTTAGATAATGTTATAAATCTCAAACATTTAGTAAAAAACAAGAGAAGACCTCAAAAATATAGATAATTTAACTAATATGAGAGATGTAGTTCAAAAATATAGAACCCTTGCTTATGAATGTAATTTGTAAACTGCAAAATATGTGCAAGAATATCAATGTTTGAGTTTTTGCATATCGATTATCCACTTATAATAACTTAAGAAGCTAGTTTAAACATTAATTTAACAAGATAAATCTACATTATTCTTATCCCTTAAAAATATTACATTTGTCATAACTAACAAATTAATTTCATACTCAAAGCTAATGTTCAAAGAGGAAAGAAAAAAAGAAATTAAAAAAACAACATTCGTCTAGTGCCAACATCTTTATTGAAATCAAAATAACACCATCAAAGCCAATGATATCATCTTGAATCCATCAACAACATTCTCATGATAACTTCAACATCATTGTAGTCCATTGAAACATTCAAGAACTTATATATCAACCCATATTTAGTAGCCTTAAGAATATTCTCAACCTTTGCACCTGGTGTCCAAGCATGTTCAACGCCTAAAGTGTAAAAAAATATTATATTAGATAAGTACATAAATAAATAAATCTTACAAACGAAACTTAAAATTGATTTCTTTCAATCCCTCACCTTCATCAGCATCATGTTGAACTTCTTTGATAGTCTACTTAATATCGCGGGAGTCGGTTAACTTGAGAGTATTAATGGGAATGGGATTGATTTGTAATCTTATGGATCAAGAATCATAGGATCGTAAGATTCGGATCAAGAGTTTAATAACTTTGGTATATATGATTAAAATATAGAATCTTGGTTAATGTAAATATACAGATCATTCGACACCATGATAGTACTTTGACGGGATATGGATACACTGAGCAACATATCTAGGGAAAAAAAATACAAACACACAATACAAAAAAAGGGTCTGATCTTGAAATCGTGCCTCGTGATCTATCACACCACCCATGTTTTAGACTAGCTGCCTCAACAACATCATGAGCAACACCGGAATTTAAGGCCGCCATGTGGTGTTATAGAAGACACTCAATTGCTAAGTGGAAAATGAAAGCTACAAAATAAAGAAATCAAAAAAAAAAATGATGGTCTTCTGTCGTCGAGAAAAAAAATACAAAATACAAAAACAAGAAGTGAATATGTTTTTCCGTTCTAATGGGCTAAAGTGATTGACATATCACAAAAAAAAAAAATGCAAAAAAAAAAAAACATAATATGTTTCACATTCTAAAGGGATACAAGAATAATTTTGGTGAACGTTAAAATAGATATCACTATGATACCATGATGATGTTCAAACGGGATACGACAATCACAACTTTGTGGGAATAAAATGTAAGTACAAGAAACAAAAGAAGAAAAAAAGTGTGCTCGCCTCCTATATTAAGTCAAACCCCCCTTTTTTTCTCGTGAGATTACACACTAGTAATCCATAGCAATATATTAAAACAGTAGCCTCAATCAATTGGGCACCACATGTCAACCTTCTCATCCTTCTCTAGGTGCCATGTGGCAACCTCAAGAGAGCGTTCCTCTCTCTCTCTCTCTCTCTCTCTCTCTCTCTCTCTCTCTCTCTCTCTCTCTCTCTCTCTCTCTCTCTGTGTGTGTGTGTGTGTGTGTGTGAGAGAGAGAGAGAGAGAGAGTTTTTAAGACCGGGTTGAGACCAGGTCAAACAACTTGTAATAATAATATAATAATACTAAAGCAAAAGCAATGGATGCAAGTGGCTGAACAAAACCCGGTCAATGCATGGGTGTTGAGCTAGTAGACTTGAGAAAGAAAGACATGGTTCATGCATGTCTTCACTGAACAAAACAACCAAGTCATAGCTCCATGAACAAACTTCAAATATGTATACAATGTGGGCACCTATAGAGAGATAATCGG
Source organism: Chamaelirium japonicum (assembly GCA_947650365.1). Lineage (NCBI taxonomy): Eukaryota > Viridiplantae > Streptophyta > Magnoliopsida > Liliales > Melanthiaceae > Chamaelirium > Chamaelirium japonicum. The sequence goes on along the minus strand of OX393551.1, from coordinate 50,129,769 downwards.
TGCACAAACTTGAGCTAGAATCACTTTTCACCCATTGTGTTTAAAACCTGACAAATGCCCTAGTTTCTATTTCCTTGCACAAATACCCCTCGGGACTTGGAAGGGGGTAAAAGTTGTATGTTCTTCAAACTATCGGGTGGCATTTACAGGGTTTATACATGAGGGGGTGAAAGTGCTAATCGTCAAACTACAGGGGGCTTACTGTAATTCATCTTAAAAATACTACAAGCAAGTAAGCCTAGTTTTACTATTTTCTCTCTCTAGATGTGCGATATTTGGATATTGCCCAACTTGTTACTAATGCTCATATTTATATGGTTTCATTATATAAAATTCTAAATAGAGTAATGATAGGGGAGCCCCCATTATATAGGCCCCATTAGCAAGCCCCATGACATGGCAAACATCCAATTAACTCTCACATGTAAAAAGATGTCAAAGTTCAAATTATTAAAATGCCCATACCAGCAAGCTCAATACGTGGCAAACATCAGGTGGGTCAGCTCCCATATCTATCAGATTTTTTAAATAATAGTTTTTTGGGAGTTGGATTTTCCACTTTAAAAAATCCATAACTTTTATTTATACATTTCAAAATTTTAAATTTTTTTATATTTTTGGAATCTACTCATCGAGCGCTACAAAACTGGACGCATGTCGACTATGAAATTCTAAGGAAAAAAATTTCGAATATTGGACTACCCTATCATTAAGTAACATTTATCGAATTAAGTAATATTTATTGATAGTTATAAATAATCCAAATATATCATTTTTACAATAATGATTTTATGTAAACTAACTAAAAATCATTTTCAAAAGCAAATATCACGCAAAACTGATAGTTAAAAAAATCACGAGGCACTTTATTAGATGCAAATTGTTGATAAAAGTGATGTTTAGTAAGTTTATGTGGCAATTTAGTTTTGAAAGTGACATTTTCGGCTATTTTTAACTATCAGTAAATGTCAATTATTGGTCACTCTTGTATCCGGGATTTTTTTTTTCATCTTCGAAATTTCATAGTCACAATGGGGCTAGTTTTATAGAGCTCGATGAGTAGATTTCAAAAATATAATTTTTTAAAATTTATGATATGTATACAAAAAATTATTAATTTTTTAAATAAAAAACACAACTCCCAAAAAAATTGATAGCACATTCTTTAATTATTTTAAAAATTCTGACAATACACTTAGGTTTATAAATAGGTTCAATAGAGGAATAATATGGGCATTTGTAATCAAGCATATTTTTGGCATCTAACAAATGTTGTGCTGCATGAAGGCCATGTGTAGTGGTTTATCATGAGCCTATTTAACAATGAGTCATGAATCGTTTTCCTTCCAGATATCATGTCCTCTGGTTGAGCCATAGCTTACATCGATTTTGACTCTCTCTTGAATTTATACTCGGCCCATTGCTTATTTATCACATATACAGTCTCAAATTTTTTATTTATGAAAATGAAAGTGCCATTCCAATACCATATATTGTCGATCATATGAATTATCGTCAAAAATATGAGGTCATAACTTTGTGGATTATGAGATAAAGACGATATGGCTTATGTTGGGATTTTTACCACTAGTTAGGAATGTTAATCGGTCGGGTTTGGATTGGGCCACTCCATATCCAGGGCCGACCCAAACTTGTAAGTGTGCATCCATACCCGGCCCGAGCCTTGAAATTTTTGGGTTTGGACAAGACCCGGACCGAAACTTTTTATGAAGCCCAAACCGAAACAATTATGTATTCATTGTATATAAAAAATTAAAAATTAAACATTTAGAGCTTCCGTTCGGGTTAGTGGTTGTCCATACCCGGTCCATTACATAGTCGGGCTTGAATGTTCGAGCCCAACCCAGCCCGAGCCCATTAACATCCCTACCACCAATCCTTCCCTGCAATCTTCCTTATTTACTTACAAATCACTATAGAAGCAATATTTACCTAATAACCCCTCAATCAAAACCCAGATTATCCGCTCCTGCAGACAAAGAATATTCCTTTCATTGGTTGCTTTTTCATTAACCTAAATGGAAAATGACCAATTTACCTTCAGTTTTATTTACTTAAATTGAACCCATCTTTGTTTAGCATGGACTTACCTAAATCTAATCTAGGCGCAACCCAAATCTAACTTGTACCTAACGCAAACTATTCTCACTTTGAAGGGGGAGGGGGGGGGGGGGGGGGGGGGGGTATCTATGGGATATAGAGAAATTAAGGGTAAAATGAAAAATAAATAGTTATTCTAACTAATAACCTAATAAAGGAATCTTCTCGGAAAGTCCCTTGTCAGCTAACCAAGGGTTCAACATGTAAGGTTTCAATAATATTAGGTGTTTATGTATAAATATTAATTACATTATGTACATAAGAAAGATTTTAGTAGGGGTGGCAACGGACTCCGAAAACCCGACCCGAAACATTGGATTCGGGTACAAATTTTGTACCTGAAATATGATTTGGGTAGGGTATAGGTATAGAAGCTATACCCGATTAACTTTCAGATATGGGTATCGGTTCCTCAATACCCATACCCAAAACCCGATTACCCCTCTAACTTGTGTATACTAGTAGATATACAATTCGACCCCAATCTTATTATCATATACCCAAATTCTAACCTAACTCAAATCCCTACCCAAACGTATACTCTACTAAAACCACCACTGTAATAAGAAAACAAAGGAGCTTCTTAACATTGTATTGTGATGCTGTAGACACACGAATTTTGTCTAACCCGAACCCGACTTGCGTACACCTACGCGGATACAAACCCGACGCGCGCTCCGACTCGGACCCGACTAGCACGGACAGACGCGGACCCGGACCCGACTCGCACCCGATAAGGGAACCGGGCGGGCCCACCCTCAAGTGGGGCCCACCCGGCCGGCCCCTACTAGGGACCCGAACCCCATGGGGGCCGGCCCCTAGTAGGGATCCGAACCCCATGGGGCCGGCCGGCCTTGCAAGGAAAAAGAAAGGAAAGGAAAGAAAAGAAAAGAAAGGAAAGAAAAGAAAAGAAAGGAAAGAAAAGAAAAGGAAAGAAAAGGAAAGGAAAGAGAAGAAAGAAAAGGAAAGAACTACAGTCATGCGCGGGGGGAGGTTGCGTATGACGTCTGCTCACACACGGATCTGCGCCGATCCCTCGATCCGACGGACAAGAAGAAGAGCATGGTCGCCATCGATTTCATGTGCAAAATCCAGCCATAATTACCCCGGCAGAAAAGGAAAGCAAATAAAGATTTATTCCCCTCATCAATGGATGAATAAATCCCGGGTAATTATAAGGGAGATATTAAAGGGATTTAAAATTAAAACTTTCCTTATCTCTCCCCCCTCCCCTTTTGCCTATAAATAGAGGGGGTGGGGGAAGGCTCGACAGGTCGAAGATTGAAGACAAAGCGAGGAAGCTCTACAGAAAAGGAGACGCTTCTTCATCGACCCAAGGCTTCACGAGGCACGAGCAAGCCTGTCCCTTCAGGATCGGCTTAGTCCATTGAAAGCCCTCATCAACGTGAAGACCCTTGCACAAGAAGATCAAGACTTCGACTCCGTGCACGAAGAAGAAAGCTCGGAGAAGAAGACCCTTCGACTCCGAAGACGCCAGAAGCAAAGGCCGGAGAAGAAGCTCGGAGCGGCACTACCCCGTCGGCTCCAACAAACCCTCAACTCCGATCAAGCTCTAAAGCTCGGAGAAGAGGAACGAAGCGTCATCAACCCGTCGCCTTCGACAAACGTCTACTCCATCCATGAAGAAGAAAGCCTGGAGAAGACTACTTGAAGCGTCGCTACCCCTGCCGTCTTCATCAACAAAAGTCGACGCTACAACCGTCGCACGAAGACCGTCGCTACCCCCGCCGTCTTCATCAACAAAAGCCGACGCCACAACCGTCGCACGGAGATCGGTGCTACCCCCACTATCTTCGAAAGTATTCTTCGACTCCGATCATGCCAAAGAAGCCCGGAGAAGAAGAGAAGTCCAGCCGGCACCCAAACCGTCGAAGCACCGAAGAAGTAGCCCACGTCGTTCGAGAAAAAGACCGAGTTTACGCTGAAGCCAAAGCCCACGCAAGAAGCCAAAGCAAAAGCCCCGGTAAAGCCCGCGCCAAAGCAACGCAAGTGCCAAAGCCAAGCGACTACGTCGGTCTCGAGCAAAAGCACCGCACGTTCTAGCCGATACGACGCGAAGTCCGGAAGAACGAAAGCATCGCAAGTCTCCCCCGTCTACGTCCAAGCGCAAGCGCCAAAGCAAAGCAAAAGCCAGAGCCACGCCAGAGCCAAGCCAAAGCCAAAAGCCAAAGCCAACGCCAAAAGCACGATCGACGCTGTGAACCGACGATCAAGGATGCCAAGGTCAAGCAAGGAACGAGAAAGACACGAAGACCGAGGAACGAAGCTGAAGACCCCCTAGCCGAGGAAGCACGAAACACGGAAGGGACCAAAGAAACAGCGGATATTCCTTAGCCTCTCAAAAGCCCTCACCCTGTAAAGACCTCCTGTCCTGGGCAACCCCTTCAGAGCTCTCGCACGAACACCACGTGGAGACGCGGATCAAAGGGACCCTCCAGAGGATCTCTCCCATAATCCCCTGATCAACACTCGCCGCAACCCGAACTCGCGAACCCCGAGCCACCCGGGTCCCGGCCACCCTTGTAATCTCGTGTGTTCGCAATAAAGATGACCCGCATCTTTTTTTCACGCATACAGATTTCTGGCACGCCCGGTGGGACACCTCTCCTTTTATCCGTACGGCTGAAGAAGTCGCTCCAAGTTCGCAATGGTCGGGACAAGCAACGATGCGTTTGCTCCAAGCCTCTCGCCAATCGCCGAGTCTTCTCTACTCCGACACGGTGATCCAGCAAACCCGGAGGGTGATGCTCCCCCGATGGTACGCGTCTACACTCGACGTACTCGAACTCTTGCGGATGTCTTCATGCCAAAAACTACTGCCGAAGATGCTTGCCAAAGCGCCGATGTGATGACCAAGATCCAATAGGCCAATAGCCAAGAGCCAAGACTCCTGAGGCGGGAATGCCAAGATGGATGAGGTGAGGTGAGGTGTACAAGGCCATGAGTTAGCTCTACATCGCCTGGAGAGAAGGAGATCCTGAGCTACTTATATAATTTTCCGTCCCAAACACACAAGATTTTGTCCGCTTTGCCCGTGCCCGCACGAGAACTTCCCAGGGGGTCACCCATCCTGGTACTACTCTCGCCCGAGCACGCTTAACTATGGACGTGTAGCCCTAAGGGGGGTGGATTGTGACAACCAAGATCCAATAGGCCAATAGCCAAGAGCCAAGACTCCTGAGGCGGGAATGCCAAGATGGATGAGGTGAGGTGAGGTGAGGTGAGGTGTACAAGGCCATGAGTTAGCTCTACATCGCCTGGAGAGAAGGAGATCCTGAGCTACTTATATAATTTTCCCTCCCAAACATAGAAGACGCGTTTTAAAACCGTGCGCCGCTACGGAATTCGTGAGAACTCCGTAGTTAAGCGTGCTCGGGCGAGAGTAGTACCAGGATGGGTGACCCCCTGGGAAGTTCTCGTGCGGGCACAGGCAAAGCGGACAAAATCTTGTGTGTTTGGGATGGATGTTACAGCCGACAAGGCCTTGGTGCATGAAAAAACGAGCCTCGATCCTGGAGTCCATGTCCAGAAGTCTGGGGAGGACCAGCCCCAACCCCAAGCCCGTTCAGGTTCTCCAGCGGAAGTTGCACCTCCTCTGCAGGGGGCAAACATCAATCATCAACCAGAAGCAAGTCGGCTCAACTATGTCTCCGACGATGACGGCGAGGATGCTAGCATGCAACATCGGGACGTCCTCCGTCACCATCCTCCGTCCGCTCTCTAGCTCCAAGTCATGCAGATGAGCGAGCATATGGTGCAGATTACTCGGCTGATGGAGGAGAAGGTCGTCACATCAATACTCTGCTTCAAAAGCTAAGCGCAAAAGACGCTACAACAGTCAGTCAACCCCTTGCTTCTCCAGTAGCCGCTCCAGCTCTGTCTTCAACCCCCGCTCCTGCAGAGGTAGTTCCGACAATTCAAGCGGTTACGCCAGCACTCTCGTCAATTCCTGTCCCGGCAGAAGTCGTCTCGCCAGCACCAGCCTCGGTGGCCACACAATCTCCGGCAACAACAACAATGAATGCTCAGCGGATACAAGCATTGGTAGCCGACATGATGCGCTCCCACGGCAGTGGTCTTTCTCCAATCACGGCGGCATACTCGAAACCTTACACCGTGAGGATCCAACAACTGAGTTTCCCAATCGGATTCCAGCCACCAAAGTTCCAGCACTTCTACGGAAAGGGAAATCCAAGACAGCACGTTGCTCACTTCATCGAAACCTGCAACAATGCCGGCACATATGGCGACGAGATGGTGTAACAGTTCGTTCGCACCCTCAAAGGTAATGCTTTTGACTGGTACGTTGATCTTTCTCCAGGGACCATCGACAGCTGGGATCAGATGGAGAGGGAGTTCCTCAATCGCTTCTACAGCACCAGACGCACCGTCAGCATGACCGAACTCACCACCGTCAAGCAAAGGAAAGATGAGCCAGTGATCGACTACATCGACAGATGGAGGAACCTCGCGCTAAATTCACAAGATCGCCTGTCTGAAGACTCGGCCATCGAGATGTGCACCCAAGGCATGCACTGGGGCCTGCTCTACATCCTCAAGGGTATCAAACCTCGGTTTTTCAAAGAACTCACAACTCGGGCTCACGATATGGAACTCAGCCTAGTAAGCCGCGGGGATTCGAAGAACAAGGACTTCTCGAAGGTGGAGAAGAAGGCCAAGCCGCAAGCACCGAAACCGAAACAAGCTAATGTCGCTGACGTCGCTTCAACCTCCAAGCCGCTCAAGATCGTTGACAAGCCGGATCAGAAGAAGGGAGTCACCATACCGCCGCCTCCGCCACCAAGACAAAGGCTGACTCTCGAAGAGCTCAAAGCCAAGGAGTACCCCTTTCCGGACTCGGAAGTCTCCTCTATGTTCGATCAACTGCTGTAAGAGAAGATGATAGAGCTTCCTCCTTTGAAGAGGCCCGAGCAGATGCATCGCGTCGACGACCCTCTCTTCTGCAAATATCACCGGGTGGTAAGTCATCCCATCGAAAGATGCTTCGTCTTCAAGGAAAGAATAATGGCGCTCGTAAAGCAAGGGAAGATAGAGATCGACTCCGGAGAGGTCGCTACGGCCAACATGACGTCCATCACCTTCGGCTCCTTCTCGCCGGTACTCGTTGCTGCACGACAAAGAACGCCCAAATTGCGCATCAATCGTCAAAGGCCAACCGCGAAGACAGTTTCCCAACCGAAGGTCTCGAGGCGACGCCAACGTACTCCTGCGCTCACCGAGGAAGAAACACCGCTACCCTGGGGGCAACCATCGCTCACGCCAGTACCTCTTCCAAGCAATGCTACATCCCAATGAGCGCTCCAAAGGAGATACGAGCGAGGAGATCCAGAAGTCGGTCTACTGGGCCAGCCTTCGGGGAAGTTCGACTATTACGTCCTCTACTCAAAGACTCCATCAGTTTCGATCGAGGAAATCAAGCCCACCGGCTGGGGATCGGAGGACGAGCCAGTAGAGCCTCCGGAAGAACAAGTGTCCCCAAGGGAACTAGTGGCGACTGCCAGTCATCATCTCAGCAGAGGAGAATCCACCGACGAAGAGGCATGGGTCATGCTACCCCGGCGGCGAAGGCCACGACAAGAAAAGCAGCACAAGCAAGACCGTGTGATGAGGAGGTTTTCCGAGCGGAAGATCTACAAGAAGAAAAGCAAGACTCCAGGAAGGAAGGCGTTCAAAGTGCCGCCAGCAAGCCAAGACGATCTCCTTCAACAGAGCCTTCCAGAACCAGCAACCTTGCAAGAATTCTTCCCCGATCACTTTCTCCCAGTCGATCAACACATCAGGGTGTCTTGTTGCATGATCGAAGCACATAAGGCGTCGGAAGGAAAAGACGAAATCGAAACTTCTGAAGGAGGCGACTCCACTGATGAGGGAGACGATCCCGACAAAGGGGGCACCGCCTCTCACGACGAAGCAATCATGCACTTGCCGCTCGTAGAAGTTTTGCATCTTCCGAAGAAGGCTCGCCTGGCAATGGCTGCGGCCTTGGCCGACCCGGATAGCTACAAGAGGAAGAGGAAGGGTGACCAGAAGGGCAAAGCTGTGGCCTCGTGTGATGCGACTATAACCTTTTCAGATGAGGACTTGCAACTCGGGACATGATTGCACAACCGACCTGTCTACGTTTCGGGATACATCAAGGAGAAGCCAGTGAATCGAATCTTGTTGGACTGTGGCTCCGCCGTCAACATCATGCCTATCCAGACAATGCGGCAACTCGGCATCACCAACGACCAGCTCTCGCCCAGCCAATTGGTCATTCAAGGGTTCAACCAGGGCGGACAGTCCACTATCGGAATCATCCGCCTGAAGCTGTCAATCGGCCCGCTAGAAACAACGGTCCTCTTCCACATCATCGATTGCCAGACGTCATATCGCCTCCTGTTGGGCAGGCCATGGCTACACGAGAATGGCGTCGTAGTGTCCACCTGACATCAGTGCCTCAAGTACTACGAAGAAGGCATGGAGAAATGCATAATTGCTGATAACAAGCCATTCAATGAGGCCGAGGCACATTTGGCTGACGCCAAGTTCTACCAAGCGAGAGACCTAGTCGTGGAAGTCCTTCCAGCTAAAACCCCTCGAGTCCAGAAGGCTGAAGAGGTAAAACTGGGCGAGGCTCATCCACCTGCAAAACCGATGCAACCTTCCGACAAGGCAAAACTCAAGGTCCAAGAAGCATCAAGGTCAAGGCAAAGGATGCGCACCAATTTCGAGTCAAGAGCAATGCAACATACTCCGTTGCCCGTCCAAGCGACGCCAGTCCTGCGTCTCGCACCCCAGTGGCTCCGTAAATCTGAGCGATCGCCTTCTACTCCGACAAGAAAGCTAGCCTCGCCATTATCACAGGCCAACGTCATCACTCTTCAAGAAATGATGTTGCCATTACCTACTCTGACGCGAGCTCCGGACCCGAGCAGACCTGTCGAATCGGTCGACCCCAATCAACTTGGATTCAAGCCGAAAGGAAGTTGGGGGCAAAACACCACCAAGTTGCTGTTCAGAGCCGGCTACAACGAAGAAAGCGCCATAGGCACACTTCTCCCAGCAGCAATTCCACATGGGATGACGAAGACTCAAGCTCGGTTGTTTCAAAACGGTGAACAAATTCTCTCGAACCGCCGAGGCATTGGCTCCAGTCAAACTCCGATGGTCGTCAGGATTGCAGCGAAGAAGACCTTCACCTCCAACTACATCGAGGCGAAGATGGTAGACGAAGCAGCTGAAGGATCGACAATCTCCGATGCATGCTCTGCCTACGCAAGACGTCCCGACAGCAAAAGAAGACGGCGACGGGCTCGATACCAAGCCTTGCTCCAGAAGCAAAACAGAGGCAGTAAAAACCGGTTGAATCGAAAGCGCACGTCTGTCTTCGAAAGGCTCGGGCTAGTTAAGCATTCAAAGAAGAAGTCAGTGTTCGATCGTCTGGGAATGTCAGTCGAGGACAGCGTTTCAACACCCACCCACCCACCCATGGCAGTCGTCCATTACATCTCCGTTAATCAAACTGACAACGATGCTTCTTCTCCTTCGGACGACGAGTTGCTAGAGGCCCCGCCAGTCCTCGAAGAAGGGGGGCAGTCCATGTAAGATCCATCCCAAACACACAAGATATTGTCCGCTTTGTCCGTGCCCGCACGAGAACTTCCCAGGGAGGTCACCCATCCTGGTACTGCTCTCATCCGAGCACGCTTAACTACGGAGTTCTTACAAAATCCATAGCGGCGCACGGCTTTAAAACGCGTCTTCTACATGCGATGTGGGGCTAACTCATGGCCTTGTACACCTTACCTCATCCATCTTGGCATTCCCGCCTCAGGAGTCTTGGCTCTTGGCTATTGGCCTATTGGATCTTGGTCGTCACAATCCACCCCCCTTAGGGCTACACGTCCTCGTGTAGGGTTAGACCCCCTATTGCGAGGAGAACCGGCTCTGATACCATTTTGTAACATCCGCCCCAAACACACAAGATATTGTCCGCTTTGCCCGTGCCCGCACGAGAACTTCCCAGGGAGGTCACTCATCCTGGTACTACTCTTGTCCGAGCACGCTTAACTACGGAGTTCTTACGAAATCCATAGCGGCGCACGGCTTTAAAACACGTCTTCTATGTTTGGGAGGGGAAATTATATAAGTAGCTCAGGATCTCCTTCTCTCCATGCGATGTGGGGCTAACTCATGGCCTTATACACCTCACCTCATCCATCTTGGCATTCCCCGCCTCAGGAGTCTTGGCTCTTGGCTATTGGCATATTGGATCTTGGTCATCACAATATTGTGACGACCAAGATCCAATATGCCAATAGCCAAGAGCCAAAACTCCTGAGGCGGGGAATGCCAAGATGGATGAGGTGAGGTGAGGTGTACAAGGCCATGAGTTAGCCTCACATCGCCTGGAGAGAAGGAGATCCTGAGCTACTTATATAATTTCCCCTCCCAAACATAGAAGACGCGTTTTAAAACCGTGCGCCGCTACGGAATTCGTAAGAACTCCGTAGTTAAGCGTGTTCGGGCGAGAGTAGTACCAGGATGGGTGACCTCCCTGAGAAGTTCTCGTGCAGGCACGGGCAAAGCGGACAAAATCTTGTGTGTTTGGGGCGGATGTTACAAAATGGTATCAGAGCTGGTTCTCCTCGCTATGGGGGGGTCTAACCCTACATGAGGACGTGTAGCCCTAAGGGGGGTGGATTGTGACGACCAAGATCCAATAGGCCAAGAGCCAAGACTCCTGAGACGGGAATGCCAAGATGGATGACGTGAGGTGAGGTGAGGTGTACAAGGCCATGAGTTAGCCCCACATCGCATGGAGAGAAGGAGATCCTGAGCTACTTATATAATTTCCCCTCCCAAACATAGAAGACGCGTTTTAAAACCGTGCGCCGCTACGGATTTTGTAAGAACTCCGTAGTTAAGCGTGCTCGGGCGAGAGTAGTACCAGGATGGGTGACCTCCCTGGGAAGTTCTCGTGCGGGCACAGGCAAAGCAGACAAAATCTTTGAGGACGTGTAGCCCTGAGGGGGGTGGATTGTGTAAGAACTCCATAGTTAAGCGTGCTCGGGCGAGAGTAGTACCAGGATGGGTGATCTCCCTGGGAAGTTCTAGTGCGGGCACGGGCAAAGCGAACAAAATCTTGTGTATTTGGGGCGGATGTTACAGTCCACCGTTGATGACTTGAAGAAAATTAATTTGGGCACAGAAACGGAGCCTCGACCTACATTCGTCAGCACACTCTTGACTCCTGAAGAGGAAGCCGCATACATCAAACTGTATAAAGAATACGGAGACGTCTTTGCATAGTCCTACAAGGAGATACCGGGCCTCGATCCCAAAATCACAGTGCACCAGCTCAGCGTCAAACACGGAGCCAGCGCTATCAAGCAAGGACAAAGACGCTACTGGCCGGAACTGGTACCCCAAATAGAAGGCGAAGTTAACAAGTTGATCGAAGCCGGCTTCATCCGAGAGGTCAAGTACCCGACATGGATCTCTAGCGTTGTCCCAGTCAAAAAGAAGAATGGCCAAATCCGGGTGTGTGTGGACTTCAGAGATTTGAACAACGCATGTCCGAAGGATGACTTCCCCTTGCCAATCACGGAGCTAATGGTAGACGCCACGACAGGCCACGAGGTGCTAACTTTCATGGACGGATCCTCAGGCTACAACCAGATTCGGATGGCACCCAAGGATGAAGAGCTCACGGCATTCCGCACACCGAAAGGAATCTACTGCTACAAAGTAATGTCGTTCGGCTTGAAGAACGCAGGAGCCACTTACCAGCGAGCTATGCAGAAAATCTTCGACGACATTCTTCATCAAAACGTGGAGTGTTATGTTGATGACCTCGTAGTGAAATCCAAGAAGAAGTTGGTGCATCTACAAGATCTCGAGCTAATCTTCAAACGGCTTCAAAGGTACCAACTCTGCATGAATCCACTCAAGTGCGCATTCGGAGTCTCCTCAGGCAAGTTCCTCGGCTTCGTCGTACGACATCGAGGTATTGAGATAGATCAATCCAAAATAGATGCTATCGTCAATATGCCTGCGCCGAAGACAGTGCAAGACCTCAGAGGCCTCTAAGGGCACTTGGCGTATATCCAAAGATTCATCGCCAACCTAGCTGGGAAATGTCACCCGTTTAATCGCCTCATGAAGAAAGGAGCACCATTCAAATGGGACAACGCTTGCCAAGAAGCACTCCAAAACATCAAAGCCTATCTACTGAAGCCGCCAGTCCTATCAGCACCAGTTCAAGAAAGGCCGCTAATCCTCTATATTAGTGCCCAGGAATAATCCTTGGGGGCACTCCTGGCTCAGAACAATGAGCTTGGCAAGGAGACGGCTTGCTACTACTTGAGTCGCACTCTCGTCGGCATAGAGCTAAATTACTCCCCGATCGAGAAGGTCTGCTTGGCACTCATCTTCGCCACGAAAAAGCTACGACACTATATGCTGGCTCACACCGTCAGACTCGTCTCGAAGGCCGACCCCCTCAAGTACATCATGACAAGACCAGTGCTTTCCGGACGTCTGGCAAAATGGGCGCTGCTTCTCCTCGAATTTGATATCACCTTCGTACCACAGAAAGCGGTTAAAGGGAAAGCCCTCATAAATTTCCTCGCAGAATATCCTCTCCCAGCGGAATGAGAGTTATCATAAGATCTCCCAGACGAAGAAGTGTTTTCCATCGACATCGCCCCATCCTGGAAAATGTTCTTTGACGGCGCAATAAGGCAAGACATAGCGGGAGCCGGAGTCATCTTCATCACTCCGGACAATGAAATACTCCCCTTCTCATTCCTATTGTCGGAATCATGTTCCAACAATGTGGCAGAATATCAAGCTCTGCTCATCGGGCTCGAGCTGGCCGACGAAATGAAGCTTCAAAGACTTGAGATTTTTGGCGACTCTCAACTCGTTATCCAACAAGTCTTGGGGGCATACGAAGTCAACAAAGAAGACCTGGTGCCATTACATGCGCGAGCTTTGGAACTCCTCGGCAACCTCAAGGCTGCTTCCATTCAGCACGTTTCCAGGAACCTCAACCAGCAAGCTAACGCGCTCGCAAATCTGGCGGCTACACTCCCGTTCCCAGAAGAAGGTCAGCTCATCGTCCCCATCTGCAGAAGAATAGTGATCACTGAAGAAGAAGGTCCGATCGAAATCCCAGTTTAAAACAACACGGTGCACGTCCTCGAAATTGAAGAGCAAGACTGGAGGCAACCCTTGGTGGATTACCTCGTCCATAATAAACTCCCCGAAGATCCGAAGCGCAGAGTCGACATCCGGCGACGATCTCTGAAGTTCTACCATTTCAACAATGAGTTATATCGACGAAGCTATGATGGCACACTGTAACACCCGTGGTGTTAAATTTGGAAATAATAAAAGTTCGCCTTGGGTATTTTCGTCATTCTTAGTCAAACTTTTTCTTTGGGCTTTTTCTGGAAGAATAAGTCGTAAACCCATGAAATATTTTACGTTCACTTTTGCTATGGCTTCGAACAGGTCGCAATGGCGCATCCCGTGCAGTAATCGGGTGTATGCACAGCTAGTTTCGGCAGTTCGGTAGTTATACCCTAGAATATCGATAAATTAACTAACATTTGATATTGCCACGGAAGTTCGGGTAATCGGATCGCAGCAAGGCTGGATAAGTTGGGTGGGGATCTGAGAGACCTTTTCAACGAGCCTGAGCTGGGGTCGATCCGATGCCTGGGTGATGAGTAATTGCTATTTTAAATTTTAAGTATTTCTTTCTTTTCAAGAGATCCATAAGTCAGAAAATTGTGTATCAAGCGCCGACGCGCTCATGTCGACGAGAGCTTTCCAATGAATCCTCTTAGGCCCAATTCTGACATCCTATTTATAAGCTACGACTAATTATCCTTTTCAGCCCAGTAGGTACTCGAATCGCACCCGGGTTCGTACCGAGCCCACTTCAGGGCGCGGGACCGAGCCTGACCAACCCAAGGACCTGACTTCTAACCTCCTAGATGGCTTTAAGGCTCATAATTATCCCTCCCCAAGGTTTTAAATGTTAAAATTCAGATGGGGAGGATCAAGCAAGATTTGGAGTAATAAGCCCAACATCTTCCGTTCCTTTTTTTCATTCCTCTTCATTAGGAATTAAGGGGTTAACAACTGATCTTTTAAACCTTCTTTAATTACCACCATTAACAACCTACTTCTATACTTCTGTCTTCATGACGAATCTAGAGAGAGAAAGAGAACGGTAGAACCAAGAGAGAGAGAGAGAGTTATATATATAGAGAGAGAGAGAGAGAGAGAGAGAGAAGGGGAAGGAGTTGCAGCGGCCCGACGATCCACGCAGCGGCGAGCCACTCCGAAACCGAACCCGAACCCATCAGGTAGTCCTCCCCTCCTCCTCCTTTCTCTTCTTCGTTGTAACCACCGGCGACCCATCGGCACTCCGCGACCCAAACTCATCCACGGTCCTCTCCTACCTTAGCCGCGGCCCACTCGGGTGAACGCCACCGCGACCCCATCTCCGGTCCTCGTCGGGAGGACAAAACCCCAGGCTCGACCGGCGATCGCCGGAGCAAAACCAAACCCAAACCCAAAACCCGCGGAACCCTCCGGCCAAAGCCTTCTCGGGCTTCGATGGAACGCATGTTACCTTCTCCCGCGTCTTCCCCGCGGGGGAGACCGGCCGGGCACCGCCGGCGCCACCCCAAGCCACCGGAGCCGAGCACCCCGCGGCCATGCATGGCTTCCCTTCCTCTTCCACGAGTTGGGTGGGGATCCCATAATGGTCACAAGCGGACTCTAACGAATCCGAAGGTGTCGGGGTGTCTGGGAGACCACAATCCCATGTCCGAGCGGCATGGAGTGGTCGAGAAAATGGTGCCGTAGTGATGGGTTCACAGTGAACCCATTCCTCTGTTTTCCTTTGTTGAAGAAGAAGAGGACAAGGGTGGCATTTCTTGAATTGTTATCAACCCAAACTTAACCCATTAATAACTCAACCCTGAATCCAGACCCGACCCGACTGCACAGCAACCCGACCCACCTTAAGTGCACAGTAGACCCGATCCGAACAGCAGACCAGACCCGACCCGCAGACCCAACCTGATAACACAGACCCGATCCAGCAGTGAACCGGTCTGGTTCACCTGAACCAGACCCTTAAACCGACCAGAAATTGGTTTAGCCGCCATTTCTTCGTCCGATCTCGGAATCGAACGAAACCAGCGGCATTACGACCGGATCGGAAAATCCTACCTGTTGGCCATAGTTAGGTACAGTAATAATACTGTATAGTATCCCCTTTTATCCATGAACCCAATCTAGTCGGTGCACTGTGGCTTGACCGCCAATTCTCCGTTCGATCTCGGAATTGGACGAAACCAGTGGTATCGTGCTCAGATCATCGATGCCGATATATTAAACCTAGTTTGGGACCCTATAGACCCCTTTACCCTATTGAACCGATCATAGACCGGTTTTCACCGGTTCGACCCTAAAACCTCCGACCAAAGTCGGATTCGAGCGAGACCGGATCCCATGGGTCCCTCATCCCTAAACCAAGATTTTTAGAACCCTATTTTAAGTAATTCATAGATGTAACGACTTATATATTTTAAATCATGGTGGTCAGTTCCTCCTTCGACGGTACACCGGACCGATAGGCGTAAGGAGCGTGGACTACCGAGCTATTCTCCAGGTGAACATGATTAATTCTATTCTAGTTAGAGTAGATGGTAGTCGTATCTATAAAATAATAAATAAAACCGTATGTGGCATAGTATGTCCAATGCATGCAGGCGGGAAACCGGTACTCCATGTGGGAGGTGGGCATACTATCCCTTACCTCTGAATAGTCATGCATGTAATATTTTGATAGCTGTAACGGTGATTGACTCAACCTAGATTCACACTAGGATGCATGCAAACAAGTAGATACTTGTACTGATTATTTATTAATATTCTGTTGAATGACTGTGTTTGGTGACCATGGGTCGCATGGTGCAGTCTAATTGCTATTGAGCAACGAAGACTGGTGGTCTCAGTGGAGAGACCGGTGGTCTCAATGGAGAGACTGGTGATTGTACTTCCTCAGTTGAGGTTCTCTTCCCAGAGGGAAGACTCACTACTCACGGGCATGGGTAGGGGACCCGAGTGCACAGGATGGGAGGTGAACCACCGCCTGTGCATAATCCGAATCAAGTAGGTAGGGTCACAGGGTTGGGCACGCGGTAAAGCCCCTAGTGGCCTAGTAGTCCACCCCTGGGTAATGACCCCGAAAAGCAAGTTGGGCGGGAGTGCCCCATGGTGAAAGACCTAGCCCCCTTATGGCCATATGGGTATTTCTGGCTCTCCAAGGACACTTGGACCCAGGTTTCTGTTGGCAGACTCAGTTAGAAAACTGCCGGTTCACTTTAGGAGTAGGTAGAACTAACCTTCGGTAATTAGTTACATACTTTTGATCTGGATGATTATTTGTCTTATATATACTAGTTGTAGTTGTAATATAGTAGAATTGCCATGTGTAACTAGTTCATTTCACTTACTTGCAATATATGTATGTGTATGTTGTCGCCCTCGTAGACTTCTAGAAGGGCAGGGTATGACTATGGTTTACCTTAGCTAGTTTAGGGTTAACTGTTCACTGAGTTTACCTAGTAAACTCACCCCGTTGTTGCACACTCTTTTCAGGTACCGTAGATCCTTCTCAGACGCTTCCTAGAGGATCTTAAATAACTATCGAGAGAGGACACTAGAGCTATTAGCTAGTTTTTATTACTTCCAGTTGGTTATGTAATAATTATGGAACTATGTTTTAGATGCTCTGAATAATGCCAGAATTAGTAATGTTTCCCTTGGTAAGCTTCTTCTCAAAGCTTCATGCCCGGTAGGCCTTTCCTCAAGGCCAAGCTATTGGTAGGCTTCTCCTCAAAGCCATTCCCTATCAACTAGTAAATAGTTAATGATAAATTAATAATAAATAACTAAATAATAAAATCAACCTCGCAACCTTACAACATCGACTTACCCTTATAACCCCATCACCCCTGGGTTTGACGGGTTTACCCATGTAGTCAGATCCGGGGCGTGACACACACTCCTGAGGTGCCTCGCGAAAGAAGAGGCAAAAGCAGCACTGGAAGAAGTACACGCTGGAATCTGCGGCTCACACCAGTCTGGCCCGAAGCTCCACTTTCGAGTCAGGAGGATGGGATATTATTGGCCCACCATGATCAAAGACAGCTTGGAATACGCAAAAAGATGTCACGCTTGCCAGCTGCACGGGGACTACATCCGTCAACCTCCGGAACCTCTGCACCTGACAATCGCGTCATGGCCCTTCGATGGATGGGGACTCAATATTATCGGCTCCCTGCCCAAATCATCCAAGCAGCATCTGTAGATTCTGGCGGCAACGGACTACTTCTCCAAATGGGCTGAAGCAACACCTATGCGAGAAGTTACAAAGCACTCCGTCATCAGCTTCATCCAGAATGACATCATCTTTCGATATGGAGTTCCTTACTACATCGTAACAGACAATGGAAAGCAATTCAAGAATGCTGCCGTCAGCCAGTTCTGCGCATTGTACAACATTAAGCAGAATTGTTCGACGATGTACAACAGTCTGACGGAAGCTTTCAACAAGACTCTTTGCAAGTTGCTGGAGAAAACCGTCTCGAAGATGACGAAAGACTGGCACGAACGCATGGGCGAAGCACTATGGCCTTACCAGACGTCCTTCCGCACGCCGACGCAAGCAACACCGTACTCCCTCGTCTATGGTGTAGAAGCTGTTCTTCCGCTCGAGCTCCAGATCCCATCGCTCAGGGTAGCAATCCAAGAAGGCCTCACCAGCGACGACAACGCCCAGCTCCGCCTAGGAGAATTGGAAGCATTGGACGAAAGACGCCTCGAAGCTCAGCAACGTCTGGAGTGTTATCAGGCCAAACTGTCTCGCGCCTTCAACAAGAGGATCCGTCCTCGATCATTCCAGGTGGGGGAATTGGTGCTGGCAGTCAAACACCCCATCATCCTCTCGCATCGAGGAGGGAAGAAATTTGATGCCAAATGGGATGGCCCGCACTCCATCAAGGAAGTCTACTCCAACGACGCTTATCTCCTCACCACGCCAAAAGGGCTGACACTTGGCCCTATCAACGGCAAGTACCTCAAAAGGTACTACGCCTAAAGCAAGGCCACACCCCTTGCCAAAAAAAAAAAACGAACTACGTGCGACTTGATCCTCCTTAGGGGGGTACGTAGGCAGCCTGAGAAGTTACTTCAGGTTCAGTCCGACCAAAAGAAAAAAAAAAGATCAACAAAGGTCCGTGCAAAAGATGTGACAAAACGAGGTGATATTATTAGATAGTGAAGAAAAGACGATACATGGCATAAGTTCCAAAAGAAAGCTATAATGCAAAACAACTAGACAAGGAGCAGCTAAAAGAAGGTATCCAGAGCTTGAAGACGACGCAATAGCTCCTCTCTAGTAGCCTCCACTCGCTGAAGTTCCACGGGACGAGCGGCCAGAAGCTCGCGACGGGCCGCCAAGTCCGACTGCTGCTTCAGGTAGCTCGCCTTCAAAGCGCTCTCCGCGGTCTCAGCTCGCTCCAGACGAGACTCCGCCTTCCGAAGCGAGGCGCACACCGATTCTATCTTCTTTTGAGCCTTCGACAGGCTGGAAGCGGCCTCCGCAAGCTGGTGCTCTGACTGAAACAAACTCGCCTCAGCGGCCTCCAGCTCAGAAGGGGAGCTCCCCTCTAGTAAAGCTCACCGGGAGCGATAAACCTCGCTATCAGTCACAAGCAAGTTCATCTGGGTGACAAAAGAAGAACTGTCAACCTTGAACTCCTCCAGGCTCGCGCAAAACTCTGCACCGTCCGTCGACCACCAGTCCTGGAGGGCACCAAAGCCGGTGTCTTGAAAGGGCTCCAACGTTGACTTGATATACTGCCGGCAGCTCGCAAGAAGAAACTCTGAAACTCTGTTCCTCGGTCTTAAGCTCGGGCGAGGTGCCTCAGAGTAGGTGGGCAAAACCTTCCCTTCCGCTGCAGTCGTTGCGGGAACCGCCTTCGCCAACAAAGTCGGCAAAACTGGAGAAACAGCCGCCACCGTCGCGACAACCATCTCCTCCAACAGACCTGAGGACACAGCAACCGGGGAACGCTGCTTATCGACACTCGAAACTTCGGCCTCCTTATGGAAAGACAAAGCGTCAACATCAATGTCGTCTAGATCAATATCGCCACTAGGGAAGTTCTCCCCACAAACCCCGAGGATATCCAGATCATCCGGAGGGATATCTAGCCGGCACTCCCCAGGCACTTCCCGTGCGACCCCAGTAGACGAATGCCCAAGAGATACCTTCGGAGAGTTCGCCCCGCGTTCTACCACTATAATGGAATCTGTCCAAAGAAAAAAATACACTGCTCAGCACGATGGAACTTCCTGAGCATGGAAGGGAAGTGAAATAAAGAGAACTCCATACCTGCAAAGTCAGACGAAGCAGCCCTAGACGGAGGGATCACCTTATATATCTTTTAGAAGTCCGGGCTCCTCGGTATCCTCCACCGGACAAGGGACCCTCGAAGTCATCCCGCGAGGAATGCACACTTTTCATCTTTTGGACAGAGTACCCTCGACAGCAGCCTTCGGAGGAAAAGATAGCCCGGGGGCACTAGCAAGGTTGGCTTCTAACACGGGAGCCGAAGTGGGAACACGGCGAGCACTGGAAAGACGGCTGCAACTCTTCTGTGACCTCTGAAGCCCCAATCGAAGGCGACGATCCTCCACTCCCGCAGCAGGATCAAAACGAAAGTTTTTGAACTCACTGCTTGCCAGAACGTCAACCGGGAGATTCGCAAGCAAGGGGGAGACTCGCCCTTCAATCCACTTACAGTACTCCGGAGTGGCGGCGTCCCGGGACCCGGACTTGGTCCCAGGGAAGAACCTGCCGCCAGTCAATCAGGCGTAGAGAGAAGCCCAGAGACGGTACCCTTCCTGAGGACTAATGCGCCCCTGCAACTGCTGAGGCACACCGGGAACTTCCTGTCGGAACCCTTGCTGGCGAGCAAAGCGATGAGGGGAGTACTGCTCCACCTCCACCACATCCCCCTTGCGCCAAACCAAGTAGCTAGGACGGCAACTGGCCATGTTCCAATATAAGCTGTCCGAGAGCTCCTCGTTGTCATAGACAGTCGACCTCTCCAAAGGTAGCACCGAATGCTCTGACAGAAACTCGAAGTCGACACTTCCCATCCTCCGCAAAAGAGTGCGAGCACACTCCCTCGGGCGCTCCCAACTAATAAAAGCGTTTAAGATCCTGCCTATCCCGGGCAAGAACGGTAGGTCGGCTGGATGTCCGCGTCTGGCGAAGATCCCCTTCGGGAAGTGAAGATCTATCCAGCCGTACAGGTAGTGCAGAGGTCCGAACGCAGCAGACCGGCCAAGCTCCTCCTTGGCATTATCCGAGCTGGACAAGTCCCAGTAAGTCCCGTTGAGACCCCGGTACAAGGCGCATAAGATGGCCAGGGCTAGATTGAAAAGCTCCCCCCTCGCCATCCTGGAAGCTGCAAGAAAGGTCCCCGGACGGATGACCTCGCCAGGACAGGGAAGCACGAACCGACAAAGAAAGATGACCAGTCCGGCGGCTCGATAAACCGCCCGCCACTCCTCGCTGTCACGCCTCAGGCCGAGGATCTCCCAGGGACACTGTTTTCCCTCTATTGAGTACCTCTCTCGAGCCAAGGACTCAATGGGCCTTACAAAAGAACGAAGCGGAGGCCTTTTCATCTGAGCGACCTTCCACATCGGGTGAGCCGAAGGTGCTGGGGACCTATACTCGCCTCTGAACCAAAAGTCAACCCAAGAAGAAGGACGCACTCGATCTGACTGATCCCATGCCGCGATGATGTCATATGCCTTGAACAGAAGAAGACAGGAACTCGGAGCGAAGCTGCTGTCCGACAGATCCTTCAAAGCTGGCACCTCCTCCTGGTAGTAATTCCGCACTTCAGGGCATCCGGAAACGATGTGGACGTCGCGAAGTGAGATCCCTATATCCCCCACTCCAGTAAGGAAAGTGTTGGTGGCCGGACACCAGAGTTCACAAAGTGCACGATACATCCCCTCAGGACGACTGTATTCTCGACGAGCCGGCGCCAGAAACTTGGCCAATGAATTTATCTCGGGTTCCGCACCAAAAACCTCGTAGAGCTCGTCCATCCATTCACGAAAGCCGCAAAGGTATTGGACGTCTCCCCGTGGCCAAGAGTCGGTACCCCATCGGGTCAATCGGGAGCATATCTTTGAGGCAACAACCGGAGTGGGCACGAAATCTTCATCACAATGGTAGAAAGGAGTACTCAAACTTGGACGGAGGAGTTTCATGGAGATCCCTTCGTCAGTATAGATCTTCTCGCTCAGCTTCAGCATCCCACAAGCCGCGTCGGTGACTCCATCTTCCGTGATGCGCTCGTGGATAAAAACACGGAGCAACGACAGAAGGTCTTCTCGCCTCGAGTTGCGATAACGGTACACCCGAGTAAGGGGGAAGCGAAGGCACCTCCTCCCATCGGAGAGGTCCTCAGCAATCCACCCTGACGAAGTCTAGCTCTCAAAGACGCGAATACTGAAGAACCATGAAAGGAAGCAAGTCAAGACAAGTGCGCGCGAAAAAAAAAAAAAACCAGGGGGCCACAGCCCCCCTGTCAGGATCGCCCGACTCAAAGTCACCGCTGCGCCCGGGCCTTCGCACCGCACTCCCGGGGGTCCGTACACCACCCGTGCCGGCCCGACTGCGCCAACACCACCCGTGCCGGCCGACGACGCCAGCGCCACCCAGCCGGAGCCGCAGCCACCTGCCGAGCCGGCCCCCGCCGCACGGCGCCGTGTCACCAATAAACCTGCACCCGGCCCGCACGACGCCTGGCCTTCGCTGACGCCCGCGCACCCGAAACCACCGAGGCCACCGCCCCGCGCTGCAGCCTCAAAAAAAAAAAAAGAGGGGGAGAAGTTAAATAGCAGAAGCAGAGGGGGGGCCCGCACGCCCCCCTCTCCTCCGATCTGGTTGGGGCCGACCCGACCCCGTCGCCAACGCAACCGGGGGGGCGCGCTCAACTCAGGGACGCCACCCCCCTCCTCTCCGATCCGGTCGCGGTCGAGCCTGACCCGGCCGCCGCGACCCCCGCGCCCGCGGCACCCGATCCGGCAGCCGCAGCCCCGCCGCCGCGCCCGTGCGCCGCTGCCCCACGCCGGTCGTCGCCGCCCACGTGCCACCGCGCCGCAGCCCCGCCGCCGTCCGCGCGCCGGCCTCCGCTGCTGCCGCTGCCGGTCCCACGGCCCGGAGCCGAAGCAGAGAAAGAAAGAAAGAAAGAAAAAGAAAAAAAAAAGAAAGAAAAAGAAAAAGAAAAGGAAAAAGGAAGAAGAAGAAGAAAGAGGAAGAGAGAAGAGGCGAAGGCGACCCGCACCTCAGCCGCGCTCCTCCATCCTCCTTGCCTCGGTCCTCGCCGCGTTGTCGCTTCAAACCCGTCTTCGCAACGACCTCCAAATCACGCACCATCGCCGCCGACGAAAGAGGCGACACCGGGAAGACGGAGCAAGTCGCGTGCAACCCCAGGCAGCTCTCTTCCGACGGTGGTCTCCAGAAGCCGGCGGAACCTTCGCAAAGAAGCAGAATGTCGGATGAAGGGGGTAGGGGTCCTTAAATAGACCCCCAACCCTGCCCACAAAAGGAATCAATGACAAGTGCTCTACGATTCCTACGTGTCCAAACCCTACACGTTCTCATCGACACACTCGTCCTTGAGGGGGCATTTGTAGACACACGAATTTTGTCTAACCCGAACCCGACTTGCGTACACCTACGCGGATACAAACCCGACGCGCGCTCCGACTCGGACCCGACTAGCACGCACCGACGTGGACCCGGACCCGACTCGCACCCGACAAGGGAACTGGGCGGGTCCACCCTCAAGTGGGGTCCACCCGGCCGGCCCAGGACTAGGGACCCGAACCCCATGGGGGCCGGCCCCTAGTAGGGATCCAAACCCCATGGGGTCGGCCGGCCTTGCAAGGAAAAAGAAAGGAAAGGAAAGAAAAGAAAAGGAACGGAAAGAAAGGAAAGAAAAGAAAGGAAAGAAAAGAAAAGGAAAGAAAAGGAAAGGAAAGAGAAGAAAGAAAAGGAAAGAACTATCGCCATGCGCGGGGGGAGGTTGCGTATGACGTCTGCTCACACGCGGATCTGCGCCGATCCCTCGATCCGACGGACAAGAAGAAGAGCCGGGTCGCCATCGATTTCATATGCAAAATCCAGCCATAATTACCCCGGCAGAAAAGGAAAGCAAATAAAGATTTATTCCCCTCATCAATGGATGAATAAATCCCGGGTAATTATGAGGGAGATATTAAAGGGATTTAAAATTAAAACTTCCCTTATCTCTCCCCCCTCCCCTTTTGCCTATAAATAGAGGGGGTGGGGGAAGGCTCGACAGGTCGAAGATTGAAGACAAAGCGAGGAAGCTCTGCAGAAAAGGAGACGCTTCTTCATCGACCCAAGGCTTCACGAGGCACGAGCAAGCCTGTCCCTTCGGGATCGGCTTAGTCCATTGAAAGCCCTCATCAACGTGAAGACCCTTGCACAAGAAGATCAAGACTTCGACTCCGTGCACGAAGAAGAAAGCTCGGAGAAGAAGACCCTTCGACTCCGAAGATGCCAGAAGCAAAGGCCGGAGAAGAAGCTCGGAGCGGCACTACCCCGTCGGCTCCAACAAACCCTCAACTTCGATCAAGCTCTAAAGCCCGGAGAAGAGGAACGAAGCGTCATCAACCCGTTGCCTTTGACAAATGTCTACTCCATCCACGAAGAAGAAAGCCTGGAGAAGACTACCTTAAGCGTCGCTACCCCCGCCGTCTTCATCAACAAAAGCCGACGCTACAACCGTCGCACGGAGACCGTCGCTACCCCCGCCGTCTTCATCAACAAAAGCCGATGCCACAACCGTCGCACGGAGATCGGTGCTACCTCCACTATCTTCGAAAGCATTCTTCGACTCTGATCACGCCAAAGAAGCCCGGAGAAGAAGAGAAGTCCAGCCGATACCCAAACCGTCGAAGCACCGAAGAAGTAGCCCACGTCGTTCGAGAAGAAGACCGAGTTTACGCTGAAGCCAAAGCCCACGCAAGAAGCCAAAGCAAAAGCCCCGGTAAAGCCCGCGCCAAAGCAACGTAAGTGCCAAAGCCAAGCGACTACGTCGGTCTCGAGCAAAAGCACCGCACGTTTTAGCCGATACGACGCAAAGTCCGGAAGAACGAAAGCATCGCAAGTCTCCCCCGTCTACGTCCAAGCGCAAGCGCAAAAGCAAAGCAAAAGCCAGAGCCACGCCAGAGCCAAGCCAAAGCCAAAAGCCAAAGCCAACACCAAAAGCAAGATCGACATCGCGAACCGACGATCAAGGACGTCGAGGTCAAGCAAGGAACGAGGAAGACACGAAGACCGAGGAACGAAGCTGAAGACCCCCTAGCCGAGGAAGCGCGAAGCACGGAAGGGACCAAAGAAACAGCGGATATTCCTTAGCCTCTCAAAAGCCCTCACCCTGTAAAGACCCCATGTCCTGGGCAACCCCTTCAGAGCTCTCGCACGAACACCACGTGGAGACGCGGATCAAAGGGACCCTCCAGAGGATCTCTCCCACAATCCCCTGATCAACATTCGCCGCAACCCGGACTCGCCAACCCCGAGCCACCCGGGTCCCGGCCACCCTTGTAATCTTGTGTGTTCGCAATAAAGACGACTCGCATCTTTTTTTCGCGCATACAGATGCATTGACTTTTCCTTAAGTAAGTGCATATATGATGGAGAAAAAGAAAAAATTATATCCATTTCATACACGAAACCCAAACCAAAACCCGAAACCCGATTGGGTATGGACCCTCTTCTACCGGGATTTGGGACGGGTATGGACCTTGTCATACCCGAATGTGTATGAGTAGGGGTCGGGTCCAACACAAACCCGATTGCTACCCCTAGATATCAGGGGTGGTCCATTTGTTAAAAAAGCCACCTTTTTTATTGGTTATTTTTTTGGGTTATTAATGTTAGCATCTTGAAAATGCTTCCATTTTACGTTATGGGTATGTAAAGTTTGAACTTAATGTTCAGCCTCTGTAGTTGGACTTTGGCTAATGCGATCTCCTTCTTCCGCGCATATGTAATAACAAAATTTTTAAAATAGCAATTTTATCTCTACAAAACGCTTGCGGCTCTTCTTGTATGGCGTCAGAATTACCCGGTTGGCAACAATGCCGCCATAATCCAAACCCGAGCCACCCGGACCACACCGGACAGCCACATGGCTACATCCCTTCCACCCCATGCATGGACTCCAAGGCTGGAGCTCATCCCGGACCTCGGAGTCCACTGACGTGAAATTGACGAATCTCGGCACAAACGGATGGTCTCCGGTGGTTTTCCTCTACGCCCTCTTCGCATCGAGGACACGGGGGAGGCCGATCGATGTCCGAGCGTGATGCGGGAGCTGTGAAACCCCCCCCCCCCCCCCCCCCCCCCTCCCCCCCCCCCCCCCCCAAAAAAAAAAAAAAAAAAAAAAAAAAAAAAAAAAGAAGCTCGGTTCTATGTTAAAGAATGGGTGGCACCATTCGTAAATTCGAACGCCACTTTGGGCATTTACGTGATAAATTCAAATGCTACTTTATTTGTAGTTGGACTTTAACCAACACGAGCTCCTTCTCCCGCGCACATGTAATACTGAAAATTTTTAAATGATAATTTTACCCTACAGATAAAGTGTAACAATCGTAGCAAAAGAATAACAATCGTTAAAGAGCAAAAATCCATTAGTTTTGGCTACTGCGGGCTCCTTCTGTCGCGCACATATAATAACAAAATATTTTAAATAACAATTTTAGCCCAACATATAAAGTGTAAGAATCTTAGCAAAAAAGTAACAATTAGTAAAGAGTAATAATCCGTTAGCAAAGAGTAACAATTTGATATGGTAAAATGCCTTAATTGTCTATTGGTTGTAGCATTATTTCTGCCCATTTGGTCACAATATGATTATCTTTGTGACAAAAAATGCATTTAACTATGCAAAACCAAGTCGATTCTATCACGCACATAAAGAGTAACAATTAGGTAGAAAAGTGTAACTATTTGGTCGGTTAACATAATAATTTTTTTTGATGAAAATATATAGAAAAAAATTATTTTGTGGTTTTAAATCAATAATCTAGAGTGATTTCAATTGATTTTTATATAAAAAATGGTTTGTGTTAAGTTGATGGCAAAAAATATACATTTAATGAACTTGGGCTGGACGCTATTGTCTTTTTTTCTATTTGGTTCGGCAAGATTTTGAGAGGAAGCTATTGTAATAAGGACCTTGTAGGAGGGCTTATTGCATATTGATACCTTTGGTAGGAGGCTATCACTAAGTCCCCCTTTTTTTTTTTTTGGGTAATGTGTGAGAGGTCCCTAACAATAGATCCAACTTATGCACATGACACCAAGTTTCATATAACCTAAGGTCCCTGTTATTATTGGTAAACTCGTAACTACCCCCCAACCCCTCTCCGGTTTCTTCTTCCCTCTCCCCCCGATCAGCTCCGGCGACGGCAGAGGCGGCGGGGCAAGCGGCCAGTAGCTCCGGTGGTGTCGACGGCTACAGCAGAAGCGGTGGGGCAAGCGGCCAGCAGCTCCGGTAGCGTCGGCGAGCAACGGTTCAGTGGTTCGGCGACAGATCTCAGGTGAAGTGTTCATCCCATGGCCTGTTGATCTCAAGGTTAGGGTTAAGTTCAGTTCAGCAACAAGCGACAACGAGTAGCTCCAACAAGTGATGAAGGCTGCATTTGGTGATTCGATGGTGACGAGCATCTCTAGTGACATCGTTTAGTGGATCGACGGCGGCGGTGGTTCACTGATTCAGTAGCATACCAAATTTTTTTTGAAATGCTATGGAAGGCAATTTCGTCAAGAGCATTTCAAAGTCCTTATGCTTAAAAAGCCTCTCCTTAAAAGGAGTTTTCATCAACTCCCCCCCTTTTTTTTTTAACCTATCACTACTTTAAACACTCACAAGAATTATGTGGGCACCCTGCCTCATGCAATTGATTGCTTCACTTTCCTAACATGAAAGCTCAATGCCTCTCTAAAACAGTATAGATTACATACCAATCTAAAAAAGAGGCGAAAAAATTAGATACCTCTACAATACACAAACAAAAATAATGGCAACAAAAATCATTGCTCTTTGAGCAAGAGGCAGACCACCACCAGATGACATTCGAGCCATTTCCGTCTCACCCAAAACCCATCGGAACTCCATCAAGCGGCGGTCGCTGACTTTCCGCCTTCAGATGCATGGTCCTGCCTCAATTTGAGAAGTCCCGAGAATCCACGGCCCTTGGCAAGGTGCTCGATCTCGCTGAGCTTCTGCTTCAGTATCTCGATTTCTTGAGCTAGAGCATCCTCTTTCTGCTTCATAGCCTAGCAGAAAAGTTCATCAAGTACGTCACTACGTCAGCGACCAAATGAGAAACGAGGAACGTGATAAGGTTGAGCGACTAATAATAACGATATGATCGCAAAATCACGAAACTACGATCACCAAGTGTTTCCCTGTAAGAGGCGACACCGATATGGACATGAGTTCCAAATTGGAAAAGTGTGGAATGAGTTGACTCAGCAGATTGCTGGAAAACAATGGTGCGAGATTACCAAGGTGAGAACATATATACGGATACGGGGATGTCGATGAACATTTCTTTATTACAGAAGAAAAGCCTTCAGTCAAGGGGATGACAAAAGGGAATAGATCATAGCTCAAAGTTCAATTACTGAGTTTTTTAAGCAAGGGTTTTCAAGTCTTTTTTGCGTAATGCCTGCCATGGCAAAAATGTCTTCAATAGTCTTTTCATAAAGTCCTTTTGGTGTTCTATATGAAATTAGAAGCTTTATTTGCTGATATATAGTGGGACCCATTTGCTAATGTATATGAAAACAAAAGTCTTCAATAGTCGTCGTATTCTTACCGACAAGTTTCTGTTTTGCAAGTTGGATGTAACGACCCTTAATTTTTTATATTTATTTTAATGTTTAATAGGTGGCAAAATACCTTTTTACCCTCATGACAGTTCTGTGAGATTTTTTCGGAAATGTTTATTTCAAAATATTTAATTACTAAATGATGTCATCAATTATAATGGTTTTGTTCTTTGTGTGGTTGACGTGGACTATTCACACACGTTGGTTCAAATATTGGGTTGTAAATAACTGGGTTTTCTAAAAAGGACATTTTGATCATTTTCTATAAAAATGTTGTTGTTTAGTTGATCTTCAAAAGTATATAAAATTAGTATTTGTGGAATCGTCTTGTCGAAAGCTTTCCAACGGATATTTTTACGGATTTATCTGATAAGAGGATAAAAAGTTAAGTCTTTTGAAGTTGGCAGATGTTGAGGTATTATAGCGGATCTGAACCCAACTTAAATACATGAATCCGAACCCAAGTAAAATCTGACATTTTGATCCAAAATCCATTAGCCTAGAACCTCATTCCGTGTGATTTTGTTTTACCAATTGATCGTTTGATCGTGATTAGATGAGCAAGTAAATACAACTTCAATTAGGGTTTAAGAATCAACACCTGTATATGCCATGCCCTCTCTTTATCTCTTTCTCCCAATCCGATCAAAACCAGACAACTTCAATTAGGGTGTGGCCAGTCGACCTGTAGAATGAAATTCCCAAAGCAAGTAAAATGGGTATGAAACTCCTCCGTGAAAGACAAAAAAATAAGTTTGGCCAAATATGGATATGTTTCTTCTCTCTCTCTCTCTCTCTCTCTCTCTCTCTCTCTCTCTCTCTTATCCCCATCGGTATGTCGGTTTGCGGGTTCTCCACCTCTCTTAGGGGAACGACATCGACAAATCTACAATCATTTAATCGAACAAACTTAATTAATATAATAGATCTATTATAGTAGGGTCACGTTCTTAGCGTGTGCTAGTGTTACTTCCGTTTTCTTTGTTGTACTTTACTGTTGTAGTTTCTAGTTTTACTGTCGTGATTTTATATCTCCACATAAATCTATAACTAATATTTTCTTGAGAAATGCTTATTTTCGTATGCTTTCTACCAAGGTTGTCAAGGCGGCAAGGCGAGGCGATATGCCTCAGGTGCACCTAGACGCCTAGGTGTCGCCTTATGTTTTTTTTTTAAAAAAATACAGCCAACTAAGATATTGTTACCATTTGAATATGCAATAATGCAAAGTATGATGAAATTTGTATAACATGATTACAGAGACTAAAGTTCGTAACATAACTATGAACAATAAATAATGATAGATTCCATAACCACCAACAAATGAAGATATGATTGAAGTTTATCACAAACAACCAATTAATAATTAAGCACATGAAGCTGAAATGATCAAATAATTAAAATAATCACATAACAGTAGACAATTGATATATGACAAATGAATCATGATCCTAGGACAAAAGAAAACAAACAGAAAAAGAAGCACTGACCCCTCAAAAAAAAAAAAAACCATAAGGCACACCTTATTGACTGCGCCTAGGCATGCCTACGCGCCTAGGTGTGCGCCTTATGCACATGCGCCTAGGCAGCTTGCGCCTTACCCTTCCGGAGCGCCTTGTTGTCTAGGAGCACGCCTTGACAACACTGTCGTCTACTAGCCAAGTTTTGTCATATTGACGCCTCTTATGGTATAATTTTTGAGGCGCGAGTAGTCAACACTCAACAGTAAGGGTTGCAAAGTTACATCAGTTGTAGTAGTTATGTTGCTGGGCATTTCCTGCGCATCTTGGTTCCTTTCCTTTCAGTTCTGTGTCTTTTATTTCTGTTCATAATAGTTGGACATGTTCTTTTAGAAGCTTTGATGTAACTGGAACTATTTGATTTAGTATTAATGGACTGGATTAATTTAGTTATCTTTCTGCTTTATCACTAATTATCCGTTGATAAAAATATATATATATACACCCTAAACTCTTCGTATTTTTTTATTAGCTTAGTTAATTAGGCTGATAGAAAATCCGGAGCATTACATTGGAACCAAGATATTAGCAATGATGATGGATAATTGCAGAATTATATACACAAAAGATCAGAATTTCTAAATGTCCAAATGAAGGCAAGAAACTATAATAGATTTACGATCATGAGTATAGAATCTACTTTTTTGCAGTTTATAACAGTATTAGTTCTGTTAGCAGTTGGCAACAACGGCATCAATTCAATAAAATAATCAAGATCTGATTCTCAAAAATAAATAAATAAATAATCAAGTTCCTTCATAAAATAAGCCATCAGGTGGGACATAGCAAACCAAAAGATATCTTGGTACAAGACTACTATAACAACATTATATAAGAAGAGATAGAAAAGAAGAACCGAAATATAACAGGGGAGAAGATTAAACAGAGGAGAAAGAAGAAGAAAAAGAACGAAGGAAGACAAAGGGGGGAGGGGGAGGGGGTATAGCAGTACCCAAGGTACAAAATCTCGTGAAATTTCGCAAAATATCACGAAATATCTCGATTTTCTCAGACCTCGGCACGAAATTCCTACTGCGATATCAAACGAAATGGAAATCACAATAATATCGCGATATTTCGCACGATATATTTGTCGGCACGAAATATCGCGATATTTCATGAAAATTTCGAGATTTTTCGAGATTTTGGCACTGAAATATTGTGACTGACTGGTTATAAAAGGGGACTGGGGGTTTCGTTATCAGCAACTTATTTACATATAATAACATTTTCTCCATTTACTTTAAGTTATTATATATAAATAAGCAAATACCCCCCCATTTGATTTCAATAAAAATATCAAAAAAAATCAAAAACCAAGTGAATCAAAAAGTATGTTTTCAGTTTTAGTAGGAGAAAACAATTTTTTCGGTTTTTCATAAAATTTGTATGTTGAGAAAAGTGGTTAAATCAACTCATTTTTAGCTCAAAAAATTCCACAAGATGTAGAACTACAAGTACATCTAGAAAACCATGGTCCATCAAAGAAAATTTTGAATGTATAAAAACTTTTCTTTATAAAAACTCATTTTTTCAGACTTAGAAAAAAAAACAGTGTTTTGCATTTCAGCATAATTTTTGCACGATTTCAAACTTGCACAAGTTTCTTGTTTTAAGTCCGTTTTCAAAATTGTTTGAAGCATTATTTTAACAATTAACTAATCTTTATTTTGGAAACATTTGTATCCACAAAAAAGATTAAAAACCATTTTAAAAACATAGATCAAAACAGGACCAAACAAGACTGCACAAGACTCACAGACTCAAATGCAGAATACATGTTTTGTGATACTCTACACCCGTAGATAGGGTATAAATATTATCTGAATGTTCCAAATTGTGTAGATATACTTAGTTTATGACTATGCAGAGATTCACTGAAAAATTCCATTAAAAAATCAATATTTCCACCATTTCTATAAAATCACAATATTTCCACACTGTCGAAATATTTCCATGAAATATTTCTATATGCAGAGGGGTCAAAACATTGACCGAAATGAAAATTTCGAACCTTGGCAGTACCTCGCGCCATATAAGTAAAATAAGAACCAAATATCTAAAACCCTTAACTGATCAACTAAAATGAGAAAAACTAGAACCACCCAATGGGTACCAGATTTGAGAGTAGAGGGGGATCATTGGCAGAGAAACTAACGCCCATTTGGTCCATCCAATTTATAATTCATACTTTGGATATTTATTGGATAATGTGGTTCATCCCACGAATTAACATTGCATATCAATCTCGGAGGGGCCCACAAGGCGGCTTGTAGGTGTCATGGTGTATAGGCCGAGTGATGTCATGCACATGAAATCTATGTCATAGCCATTGTGACTGATCATGAGTAACAGTCTGATGAAATTGGGTACTTCATTTGTGAACGGTATTACACATCTTACCTCCATATGGCGGGATGATCAATCTGTGTCACCGGGGTAGAAACTCCATGGCAGTGTGTTAGGGGTGTGTGTGTGTAACATACTTATCAAGCCAAACTACAGTGCCAATAAATCAGTAATGTTGTGCTAAATTGACTGATGAACTCAGGTATGGTGACAGTCCATTTGACTTACAAACTCAAAATCTTTGTATCTTGGGCCATTAGTATTAGGACTATGCGACACTGATTCATCAGATATGTAATCCACAAAGTAAATATCCCTTTGAGTGAACTTATGATTGTTAATCACTGGAAATTCTCGATACCTGATTATTTCAAGTAAAATGTTTTTGCTTAAATGTCTTCCTTTGCATAAATCCTAGTTCTTTAACAAATTGGTTAGCTAGGCCAAATCTAGTCCAAATGTAGTTTCCTGTAGCCAGGATCCAGAACTGGACTGTCAAATTGGTATTAAAATAGTTAAATATCGTATGTGAAGATTCTAGTTAACCCCACCAGCAACATACTCCTCCTTTTCCTCACTTGTTCGATTCCGTAGCCCCACAAGCGGAAAGGTCACTTGATGAGGTGGCAAGACGACTTAAGCTAGAGGCCATCTACCCTCCTTTAAGTCCCAGTTGATTTAAATCTCCATCATTCATATAATTAATAACTAAAACTCAACTGATAAAAAATCTATTAAACTGCAGAAACTAGAAACTTAAGCCTAAATACTTTGATATTCATTAGAATTCCATGTGATCTCTTTCATTGCCTCCCGATTTCCATTTTGAAGCATTATGGCATCAATCTCTTCAATCTGTTGCTCCCT
Organism: Chamaelirium japonicum; assembly: GCA_947650365.1. Lineage (NCBI taxonomy): Eukaryota > Viridiplantae > Streptophyta > Magnoliopsida > Liliales > Melanthiaceae > Chamaelirium > Chamaelirium japonicum. The sequence continues at coordinate 50,096,823 of OX393551.1, read as the reverse complement.
TACACATCAACCTTGCAAACAAATTTCCTAAACAAGTCACTTCTTCGAGCTCCTATAGCCTTTTGAGCATCGGAATTGAGCCATCTATTAACAATGCTTTTTCATGGTCCATTGTTCTATCACTTTGTAGGATTTTACTAACCATTGCACATCTTCCACCATCTTGCATACTCTTCTGAAGAACAGTGTTATTTAGTGCAGCACTTATTATCTTAGAGTCCTTTGTCTAACCTCGGTTGGAATAGAATCCCCCAATGGAAGTGGATGAAGCACAGGAAGTATATTCTGTCACATCCATGTTGATAACAGATACTCAAATCAATACATGATAGTAAAATCAATTAGACAATACTTCTACGATCACATTAAATTACATGTTCATATTCTATTTTACTCAATACTGCTACAAGAATCAGGTAAAGGAAGGATTGAATAAATCAATCCCTCAAGGTATAGAAGAGTTGGAATTGCGTCTAATACATATTGGATATCTGTCATCTGACAAGCTTCTGCATCAATACAGCTTAATTATTGTGTTCCAGCTACTGCTGTTATTGTACTACTCCATAGTTCATCATGACTCTGCATAGCAAGAGGATCATACTAATGAATATGACTCTGCATTCCAGCTATTATGTTCCATGCTATTATGTTCTTATTATTGGTCGGTTGATCTCTCTTTAAAAGTATATATTTAAGTTATTCATTCTCTAAACATTTAGACACTTGTTTTATGAAAGCATGATGAAATTAAAGCATTTTGATGTCACTTGGAAAAAAATAAAATAAATAACCAGAGGATCTCCCAAAAGATGAACGGAGAATCTTTAAGTTACCTCGATCTCCTGCTTGCGTATTTCCTCCTTTCTAGCTTCTGCCCTAGCACTTCTCTGAACCTCAAAGATTAAAGCAGCTCCAGCAACCTATAAACCCAAGGAGGCATAGCCATACAATGGGTTAAAATTACAACTGCAATGAAATTGTTGGTACTTTTTTTTTTTTTAACATCGGCGTGTGCCTCAAAACCTTTCGGGCAATTAACCCACTTTGGGCTCGGACTAATCCCTCCGGGAATGCATGCCAACCAACTCGGAAGTTTCCCTACGTACTCCTGGGTAACTCGAAAGAAAGGGACGGGACCGGGGGGGGGGGGGGGGGGGGGGGGGTTATTGAACCCACAACCTAACCTTATCTCCAAAGCATCAGTTGCTGACCAACTCCCCTATCCCCTGGTGGGTAATTGTTGGCACTTTCTATGACCAAGATAATGTAGCCACAAGATCCATTGCAAAGGATTGATTGGTGATGCATGCACAAACACACAAATGAACTTGTTCATATTAACAAACATACGCATGCATATAAATATTGCACGCTGGAACTCGTAAAAACCATTAATAACCACACTAGGATAACTCAAATGACAAGTCTGTGCACATCAAGGCATCATAACACCTAGCCATCACCTGTATCATCAATAAAATTAAATGGTGCTTGAAAATTAATAATATAGTTCACTTAAGATTACTGATGACCGTAAAGACGAAGAGTTCCCCTATAAGATCTGCAGCAGCTTGAACAGCTTTTTCCTCATTCAAAGGTCGGATCTCAACATCAGTTGCATGACTGTGAAGGCGTCTTTGTATGTTTGTGGTGATGCGATGGTTGGCCTGGTAACAACAGTATTAGTAAACCATAATCCTGAAATGATCAATTAAAGCTACTGATCACAAAATCATGTTCAACAGAAGCCGGATATTAGGAACTGCAAACAAAAATAACTTTCAGTATGAAAAGCGAAAAACAAATACTGACATGTAAGATCCGGATTAGGCGTGTATATTAATGCATACATATGAAGCACAAACACAATAGAACGCATAAAAACATGCTGTCAATAACATATATAGAGCAACAGTAAAATACAATTAAGTCAGATAGTCTCTCTTTCTTCTGAAAAGTAGTCAATATCCTTGTTAGAAGATACAAAAATATTTCCAGAAGAGAAATGGGTCCTCAATATATCTAAAGTGATAATGGAAGCATAAGAATTGAATGGTGAGAACTCTGTGTTACTCTTCTGAGTTGCAATACAATTTACAACACCGCAATGCAATTACGTAAAAAACATTAACAATATCACAAAAAATTTGGGACTCCAAAAGTTGCACCTTGTTGTTTGGAGTTCGCCACGTATTGATTTTGTGCAAAGTTCAGGCCCTTCAAAAGGTATTAAATTTCTATTTCCTTGAACTAGTAATGAAGATTAGATTCCAGCTCAACCTTTCTTAAGATCATTAATTTTTTATAAAAGCTTGCAATTTCTTCACAAACTGCGGTATCTACAATCATATAGTTTACGCTTTGCAACATTTTCTTCGCGGTACATTGAATACCTCTTCTTGCAATCCCCTTATATTTAAGTTAAGAGTAACGAGCTAAAAATTGATATATTTTGTGATATGTCACGAATTATATCGTTTGGTCTTCCCACTGATTCATAGTATATTTTCCACTCGTAACGCAGGAGACCCAAAAAATGGGGTATATCACGAAGTGTCACACAAAATATCTCGTTTTCTGGCATTTACAAAATATTGTTTGAAACCAATATTGTGAAGTTTGGTGACGAGACTCCTATTCCATCCATATTGTTGCAAAGATTTTTTGATGCAAGACACTAATGCAATTTGCCTATATGATGGATTTTAGAAGATCAGGAATTTAATTCTCACAAGAAATGTTTCAATATAGAATTATAATAGACCACTTTAAATTATAGATAAATTAAAGACAATGATATTCAATATTCAGACAGTAACATGAAACCCTATAGTGCCAAGTAATTTACAGGGGTGAAAGGGCGATTGTTTGGAAGCAAGAGGCTTCCGTTGACTAAGGGAAAGCTCACAGTTAATATAAAGATCAGATAATCCTTAAATAAGAATTTCAATCGACATAAGAAAAAAATCCAAAAATTGGCTAAGAAATCGGAAAAAATATAAAAATAAGTGCAACTGAGCCTCAAAAAATCTAGGGTTATCATCCTCCAAGCCATAGGGCCACTGAGTGGGATGTTCCCCTGTATCGATGCCTATAAACGTGAGTGATTGGTAACATGGTGTCCTCACTATATCCTAAGATTGAAGCATTCATCTAATCATATTTTTATGCTTCAACATCTTGAAAATCAACAAAAATAACTTCATCTGATACATAGATGGAGTAGACAGTACTTCTAGATTTAATTTGGAAATATGAATCTTGATGTTTTTCAATTTTGTTGTAACATTGCCTTAACTAAGAAATCTACAAAGACAGACAAAAGGAAAGGTTTTAGAGATGGTTTCAACCCCCTCCAAAGTGTTGGTTTAGATGGATTCACCGATTTTGATTGTTTTGACTCAAATTATTTAAGAGTAAAATACAAAGTGATAAATAAAAAAATTCAAATTTTACAAATAATAATAAAAGTTACATAAAATATTAGATATAATTTTATATTATAAGACAGTCTTACACTCCTACTAACTTAATAAAGTGAATGTGGGTTGCCACTTGAACAACCATCCCCCTTGTTCAACTTAAGCCCCATCAATAACTGCCCCTGTGGCTGTGATCAACTTAAAAATTAGACCAACAAAACAATATTGACTACTAATTGGACCTATACCCTCGACGGATTTAAATCAGCTTATTTTGTCAACAGAATCACTTCCTATAAGAAATAGGGTAAATTACACTTTGCCCCCATGAAGTTTAGCCCAAAAACACTTAACCCCCATATAGTTAAAAAACTACATTTTGCCCCCTTCAATTCAGTTTTGATCAGATAAAAATTACCAAACGAGGAAATTAAGTAGTTAACAAAAGGGTGTATTGTGCTAACATTTCAAACATTAGGGAGCGGTTTGAAACAAAATAAACTACACGGGGTTAAGTGTTCTTGAGCTAAACTTCAGGGGTGGCAAAGTGTAATTTACCCTAAGAAATAAACTAAGAGAAATTTTATTCATACCCCAAAAATCTGTAACTAGCCACCGTCTTCCATCCGGTTCATAATAACTTACTCATAATTTTTTAAATACCATTTCTACCCTTATCTAATACCCTACATACATCTAAAACATAAAACAAAACATTTTGAATAAGAGGGCATCCACTATAATTGGGAATAAATTGAGCGATGGCGATGGCATGGTTGTGGCGTCAGTGGCAGCAACATCGACAACAAGGCTCAAAGACTCACTTCCCCCGATCGGATTCCTCCATAGGAAATCAAACCCCTCCAGCAATGGACAAAAAAGAACATCTCTCTCTCTCTCACACACACACACATATGGGGATTCAACATCCGAAAGAAATGGGGTATAATTAAGGTATGGCGGGTCATTTAACTGGGGTGTATTCAAGGTTGGGTGTAAGGGGAAAGTATATTTTTGGGATGGGAATGGGGTATGATTAAAGAAATCGGGGTGTATTCAAGTTTGTTGGAAATGGGGGCTAATTATAGATTTTTGGGGTATGAATAAAATTTCCCTAAACTAAAGGGTAATTTACACATAGACCCCCTGTAGTTTGACCGATTATCAGGTTCACCCCCTCATGTTTAAAACGCTACAAATGCCCCCCTTGAGTATCTATTTCCTTGCACAAACACCCCGAGGGAGGGGGTGGATACGTTCTTCAAACTATAGGGGGGCATTTGTAGGGTTTTATACATGAGGTGGTGAGAGTGATAATTTGTAGGGTTTTAAACATGGGGATTCTTGAAAGTCTTATTTTGGGAGGAACAAGATCGAAAAGAAAACCGTATGAAGAGATCGAATGGTTGCATCATTTCAAAGTGTTTCGATCCATTTGAAGCATGGGCGAGAGATCAGGGGGGACCTGAGCCAAGCTTATGATGAGCCGGCGGAATTTGGGGTGGATGCCGGCCTCTTTTTTGAGCCTGGCGGCGATGGGCTTGCAGAGGGTCTTCAGGGCGAGCGATCCCAGCTTCACCACCGGCAGGATCATCGTCTTTCTCCCCCGGACCGGCGGCCACCCTCGGTTATGCCTTGCTCTGAGCGGGAGGAAGTGAGCGCATGCGGCGCAGGGTTGGGTGCAGACAAAAAAGGAATGGAATCAGAGCTGCAAGCGATGGGAGGAAGAGGAAACGCGACCAGATCAGCAGTCGCGGTTCGAGTCAGCTGTCCAACTCAATCAAGACTCTCTGTGCGTGATGTTTTCATTGTTTTACCCAGGTCTCCTAGGGTGTCAACGGGCCTGGCCTGGCCGAACAGGTCAGGCCCAATCAGGCCTGAACTGAAATCCAGGCCATTCGGACTGGATCAAGCCTAAAAAATGGCCTCGGCCCATGGCGATTTGGGTTGGCTCGAGCAGGTTCCGACAAAAAGCTATCTCGTGTAAGGACATCTAATCGATATAATAGGGGACGGTTTTATGGGGGGTACATACAACGGCTATGATGGCCTCCCTCTAAATCATTCATAGCCATGGGATCAGTCGTTCCGTTCTCGACTGACAGTATTAAATAAGAAAAAAAAAACTGAAAGAGAGAAGAAAAAGAAAGCAATCGTGAGGGTTCTACAGCTGGCATGAGAGGGGTTGTCTACAACTGGAGAGAGAGAGAGAGAGAGAGAGAGAGAGAGAGAGAGAGAGAGAGAGAGAGAGAGAGAGAGAGAGATGGCTGTGGTGAGTTCAGATCTTCTCTAGTCGGTGGGCCCGTGCGCATCATAAACGTACGATGGTAAGCGATCCGAAGTGAATTGTATTTCAGCGGACAACATGCGACAATGATGCGTGCGGGCCCACCGAACGGACTGACCAACTGGAGGAGATTGGAACTCGGCTGATTGTGGTGGGGGATCAATTGAGAGAATATGAGAGAAAGCCTCATATAGGGAGCACAATCAATGCAGCGATGCCCTTTTCTGGAGTTCGAATCTCCTCCAATCGATCGGCTCCGCTCGGTGGGCCTGATGCTTGTAGTCCGTTGGAGTACAATTTACTTTGGGGTCGGCTGCCATTGTGCGACTGTGATGCGCAGAGGAGATCTGAACTCCCTCTTCTGTGGAGCAAAATCAATGTGCATCTTCGGTGTCGTAATTGTCGCCCACGTTCTTCCATATCTGATCAGTGCTAGAGATTGAGAGAACCGTTTGCAAAAAAGAGAGAGATGCAGCGGCCGAGGGTTGATCGCTTCCCCATCCTTTTTCTTATATGGATCGCAACGAGTTCCTTCTTTCTCCGATGGATCACCAGCAAAGGGGAGGGGGCTGATCGAATCCCCCCCCCCCCCCCCACCTTTCTTCTCCAATTATACGGCAGTGGAGAGGGCAATGATTGGGGGGGGGGGGGGGGGGGGGGGGGGGGGGGGGGGGGGGGGGGTTGATCAGCTCCACCTCCCCTCTTCTTCTCCACTGGATCGCCAGCAAAGGGACTCCCCTCTTCTTCTCCTATGAATCGCCAACATAGGGGGGGAGGGGGGTCGATCGGCTCCCCCTTCCCCCCCCTTCTTCTCCAATGTATTGCCAACAAAGGAGGGGTTAATCAGCTCCTCCCTCCCCCCCTTTCTTATCCGATTTGATGGAAGCGAAAAATTTTACACGAAAAATTGCCATAAAAAAAGTCTGATTTTTTCCATGAAATTTCTGCTATTAATCTAGATTTCATTGGAATTCTATTGAATCTGCTGCTTCTAAGGTGGACACTTCGAAGCTGAACCCAAAAAGGAATATGGTCTTCGATGAGAAGCGACAAAGCATGTTCAATTCTGTAATTTTTTTTTCTTTATTTTTTCTCATCCATTTTGCCTCCTATTGTAACAATTGTCTACTAATGGCAGAAGTGAATTTTCAATCAAGATTTATAAAATGAACTGATATGTAATGCTTCATCAGAAGTTTTTAATATATGTTTTTATTAGATATACGTGCGTAGTCTTTATGATTGCATGGGTGAAATATGGGAAGTTGACAATGATACTAACTGTGTTGTATATTTTCCATATGCGTCGATCGTTGGATTTTGGATGGGTTTTCAATATTCTTTTTTGTATCATGTTTCATGTAGATTTACATTACATGGATCGAATATAGTACTCCCAATCTAATGAAACTAACGTTAATGTGCCAATGATGTTATGGGGAACCCTATGGAGGAGGAGCTGCTTATGGATGCAGGCATTCAGTTGATTTAACTCTTCAATATCAAAAGGTAGACATCGAATAATTTATTGCGGCTTCCATTAGTTATTGTGGTGCCACAAATGTTTTGGCTAATTCATTAAATGAAGTCCGAAATCTCGATCATCTAATCGAAAACTTTGTTCATTTCAATGTAAATCTAGAATAGATAATGAAAAGAATGCTTTCTCTACTCATCATGAAATTCAATAAGTAATAAACTTATGTAACCTTGGTCGTTATATTATACACATTAACATTAAATGATTCATATGCTATCTGGATCATGTTTAAGGAGTTATATTTTTTAGTATTGATTATTATGATACTTTGCATCTATATTTAGTGATATGTGTTATACAGAAAAATAGAACTTTTTTTGTGATCAACGCAAATAATTAATTTTTTTATAAAAAAACCCAAACAATCATCTGTGTATAGTATCTCTACTTCAAGGATCAATACATTTGCTTTATGTAGATGCTAACTTTTTTAGATTTTCATTTAATGTGAGATGACAGTATCTTTTAGTTGTATCAAGTTCATGATTTCTCAATGAAGAGTACTTGCTTGGTGCTGTGTCAGCATTGTTACTTCGAGGCCATCACAACTTCTTCATGAATTACTATGCGAGTTGATATAATAGAATATAACCCATCAAGAGATAAAGAGAAAGCAAGAGAGAGAGACTATCAAGATGAATATCAGGTTTGGGGATAAAATAATAAGGGACAAAAGCAGTCAGAAAAGACAAAAGTAGTTGTCGTCTGATATAATAAGGGACAAAAGCAGTTAGAAGAGACAAACAAAAAGATATTCGAGGGGATAAAAACAACCGTGTGATTCATTGATCACATCTTTTGGGCCGTCTGATTCACCTAATGCCTCGGGTGAGTGCGATTCATCAAATTTGATGGAGTGTTCGATTGATAGAAAGGATGCAATCAGAGAGGTTATACCATAACGGCTTTACCTAGAGCTATATATTCTCATCTCTCTCTCTCTCTCTCTCTCTCTCTCTCTCTCTCCCAACATATATGCGCCAGGTACCCCCCTTCCCGACTCCCTCTCTCTCTCTCTCTCTCTCATTGTTTAATATGTGCAATTTCTTTAGAAGCCATCTCAAGGATGAACCCAATGCTCTTGATGAATGTGACCATCTTTGGCACATGGAATTGAAAACCTTGAAACTCGGCAGTCGGCATGATTCATCCCTCTTAGTGTAATTGGAAGCCAGTGACCTCAATATTGCTATCAGTACCAGACCACCTCCAAAGGTAATGCTGTTTGTCTTATGTTGGAGAATTAGTCTCACCTTGGTTAAGTAGAGGGCGAAAACGATCCTTATATGTATGATGGGACCTCATGTCAATACCCAGGTTTGGGGGTACGAGGGTATCTAACATGGTATTAGAGCGAAAACGATCCTTATTTATATGATCGCACCTCATCTCAACACCTGAGTTTTGAAATAGAGAAAATTTCACATGGTATCAGAACTTAATTGTTTCACTCACCTACGGGGTGTGGTCCCCACACATCTATCATTCACGTGACAAGGACCACAAAAGATTGGCCTTCACGTGAGGGAGAGTGTTGAAGCATTAGTCCCACCTTGGTAAAGTAGAGGGCGGAAACGATCCGTATATGCATGATGGACCTCATTTCAATACTCGGGTTTTGGAATAAAGGAAATCTCACACCGCATCTATAGGTCGAGGGATTTTTCTTTTTTCTTTTTAATTAAATACATTCACTTTGTTTTAAGCTACACTATGTCGATATTAAGTTACAGATTTTTCTACCGAAATTGATAACCATCATGGCTGAAACATGTTGCCGCCGATGGCGGACGTCCCAGTGTCGAAGGCGATCGGGGGAGTGTTGCCGCCGAAGGCGACCGTTCGAGTGCCAACCGGCGCAAGCATTACTAGTTGTACATTTGAGATATATTAGTGATAATTTGAAAGTCTAAATATGATCATGCAATAACTACAATTGATCTCAACATAGTTTCCCACTCGGAAGGTCATAGGATTGAATCCTGAGTTTGTCTACAATGTGGGGGATATAACTAATGTGGTGCTCCTATGGTAAAAAATAAGGATGTGGTCAGCATGTTTGAACTCTAGTCTCTCTCGTGAAATGGCATTTACATAAGGGTGTAAAAAATGCCCATCGGCCCAGGCTTAGTCCGAGCCCGGCCCAAAAGTCAACGGCTTGAGCATGGCCCAGTCGGGTCAACAACCCAATCCAAATACACCAATAGGCCGGGCTCGGACCGCCAGTTAAACCTGCAGCTCGCCCGAAAGTCCAGCTCGAGAGCTCGATCCAAATACTATGTATATGTATATATATATATATATATATATATATATATATATATATATATATATATATATATATATATATATATATATATATATATATATATATATATATATATATATACAGACGATATACATTTCAGCAGTAAAAACGTATAGTGCAGTAGTCATGGTGTTTTTTAAACTTGTAGATGTTGAGTACTCGGGCCGGACCCGGACCAAAATTCTCAATATATGAATAGCCAGGCTGGGTCCGGGCACAGACCCTTGGCCCGGCCCAACAAGCACGATGGGTCCATCAGGGCATGACATCTCTGAGCCCGACCCAACCCAGCCTGAGGTATTTTCGTCCCGGCCTGACTCTATGGGCTCGTTTTTCACCCCTACTTTTACAGGCTCCTCTAAGGCTCTAACCGGACATGTATGTCCACTTAAAAAAAAAAGATAATACAAAAACCTCTCCTACACTATACACCTCGTTTAATATTGGTCCCTTAACTTTTTTTTTTGAACAATTTGATCCCTGACCTATGCTCCGTCTGCATTTAATCCCCTCAGTTAACTTTTATTCCGAAATACCCTTATCCTAGTAAGCATAAATTAAATATTTTAAAATAATCTTGAGTTATTTGAAATTGATTAGAATATTTTTGGAACAGAAAATTGATGGAGGGGACTAAATGCACACGGAACATAGTTCAGGGATCAAATTGTTCAAAAAGTTAGTTGAGGGACCAATATGAAATGTGATGTATAATTTAGGGGAGGTTTTTGTAATATGCCCAAAAAAAAAAATACAATTGTGTAAATTTAAGTTCACAATTTAGTCCAATGCATTGGATTCTATTGAGCAGATTCGTCCTGACATTGATTGGGGATCAAGTTGGACTGGAGGATCCCCTGGACCAACCTCTAAACCACCCCCAGCTATCTCACCCTCTAACCCTGATAGGGGTAGGCCTCTCTAGCTAGCCCTTAGGGTATTATTATAGGATCGACCCCATTTAGCTGCTCTATATAGGCCTAATAGGGGTTCGGCTTCATTTAATTCCTTCTATAGAAACCACCCCCAAGTGTAGGCCTAGGGTTCTTGAAAAGCTAGAGAAAGTGAGGAGGGATCGAACATCATGTCAATGGCTCATCTATCCCACGTTGTCTGTGGGCTCTATGTACCAAAACATAGAACAATCATCGATACACGTGGAAAACTCAACACAAGCACGAGACAGTGATTTACGTAAAAGATCCAAATATGAAGGAACAGAGAGCGACGATGATCGAAATCTATTACGAAGCCACTGAGAGACAATGATTTACATGGAAAATTCAAATCGAAAAAAAAACCATGGACGATGATGATCTTTTTTTTGAAAAGTAAAAAGGATATCATTAAGAACTAAAATAAGTACATGAGTGAATGCCTAAGACGACTCCCTTAGTCAAACACTTACAAAATGTTACAACCAGCCCCATCTATATCTGCACTCAACTAGATCGGCTCTCTTATTGAAATTGGATAGCGTCAATTCCACCCTGCTAAAAATATCCAATAGATCTGTGCATATAGACTTCACGACTGACTCCTCGGATCTATCCATGTCTTCAAAAATTCTTTTGTTCCTCTCTCCCCACAAGTGGTACGCAGTGCAGGCAAGGGACAGCCTGACAACCTTGCTTTTAATGTGACCCGAACTTTCAATAGTTGATAGTCTACAAATTGTTTCCTGGAAAGCTTCAAGGAGGACCCAAGGGATTTTGCCCCTCTCGCATATCTGTTTCCAAACATTCGAGCTGAAGTTGCATTGAAAGAACAAATGATTAATTGATTCCTCTTCCTTTCTGCATAATTCGCACCGGTTAGCAAGGTGATGACCCTTCTGCTTGAGTAGATCTTGTGTACTAACCCGATTCCATATGATTCTCTACAAGTGCACTGCCATTCTGGGGGGAGTAGGAGCCCTCCAAACCAATTTGGCCCATTCGACTATCTGGCCTCGGTCCCGAGAAGCCTCCCAAGCCTCGACAAAGTTAAATGATCCAGATTTCGAGTTCTTCCACCTCACCTTCCCAGCTTCTTCGGATCTAGGGACAATTGAGAACTTCGAAATTTGCTCGAACAAGTCCTTCATTCTTCTATTGATGGGTCGGGGTAACTCCCATCTTCCATTCGAAATAAAATCCCCAACTGTAGCTTGAGGATGCCCTTGTTCCTGCATCGCAAGCGTGCCCACTATATCAAACGAGCTTCTTCCATTGATCCACGGATCCCACCAAAAGCTAAACTTAGAGCCATTGCTAATTGCATACTCCATCTGGTCCTTCAATATCATTCTGATATCCAGTATATCTTTCCAAATATCTGAATGAATGTTAGACCTAGCAGCTATCCAGAAATTCTGCACTCATAAATATCTTGATGACATCCATTGTGCCCAGAGTGATGGATCATCTGTTGCAACCTTCCAGCCCAACTTCATTCTGCTTGCCATGGATATGTCCTTCAGCAATCTTATACCCAGCCCTCCTTCGATTCTTGGTTTGCAAACTATGTTCCATTTCACATGAACACTCGAGGTTTGCCAAAGGAATTCCCTCATCATCCTCTCCACCGATCTCTGTACTGCAACTGGGATTGAGAAGGCGGCAGTCCAGTAGTACGAGAAACTCTGTAGGACTGTACGAATCAGCTCCATCCTACCCCCTATCGAAAGGCTCTTCATCACCCAGCAGTCGATCATCCCAGCTACCTTGTCTTTCAGTGGTTTAAATAGTACTTTGCTGATTTTATTAGACGCCAATGGTAAACCCAGATATTTAACTGGAAGGTTCCCGATGCTAATACCAAAGCTACCAATCACCTCTGCAAAATTAGCACACGATTTGGACACAAAGGCTTTGCTTTTCTCTTTGCTCATCTTCAACCCAGATATGTCGCCGAATCTTGCCAACATACTAGCTAGCTTCCTCACATGCTCCTTCACAGGTTTGATGAACAACATAATGTCGTCCGCAAAAATCAGATGAGTAATAGGAACACTATTACCAATGTTATAGCTTTTCCAATCCCCTCTAAGCACTCCCCACTCTATCTCCAACGAAAGACACTCCATAACAATGGTGAAGAGATAAGCTGATAATGGATCCCCTTGCCTCAGACCTCTATTTGATTTGATCAATCCTGAAGGGACTCCATTAAGGAGGATGGAAAATGATGGGGTGCATATGCAAGTTCTGATCCACCTCAGTCATGTGGCATTGAACCCCAAGCACTTCAAGGCATGCAGAAGAAACTCCCTGTTCACCGAATCATAAGCTTTTACCAAGTCCAATTTTAAGCATACCCTTTTAGGGCCTCCTTTCTTCTGGAATCCTTTGACTAATTCATGCGCCAACAAGATATTATTGGTGATACTTCTACCCTTGATGAAGGCCGATTGATTCGGTGAGATGAGCTTGTCCAATACCACTTGCAGCTGATTCGCGAGGATCTTAGAAATGACTTTGTATATGCAGTTGCAAAGTGAGATAGGGCGAAAATCCTTGAAAGAGTTTGCATTCTTCATCTTAGGGATGAGGGTGATAAAAGTGTGATTCAGAGAATGTACCATTTGGCCTGTACGGGAGAAGCAATCCACAACTTTCCAAATATCCTCTCTGACTATGCTCCAATACTTCTTGAAGAAATGGAAATTTAGTCCATCCGGTCCAGGGGCTTTATCTCTATTGGAATGCTTGATGACGATCTCCAGTTCATCCCTCATAATAGGAAGGCTAATCCACTTCGCCGCTTCAGGAGTGAGAATTTTCCTGAACACAATTGGATCAAAGGAGGAGACCTGCATGGGTTGAACAAACATATTAGTGAAAAATGAGACTGCTGACTCTTTGATGCACTGGGTGTCCTGGGTAGTACTTCCATCGTTAAGAGTAATGGAGCTGATATAATTATTACTGCAACGGTGCTTGAAAGAAGAGAAGAAGAATTTAGAATTTCTGTCCCCTTTCTGCAGCCAAGAAACTCTAGATTTTTGTCTCCAATTGCTCTCCTCCTTGGCCATGAGGATATCCAACTCAGAGAGCAGTTCCTTCTCAGCTTTGGCTAAAACGGAGTCTAATGGCTTCATTTGTATTTCCTTTTGCACCTTATTGAGATTGGCCTTACTCACTGCGACCCTATTCAAAACATTATTGTTTTTATCTTTGATCCATTCCTTAATCCCCTTCTTGACATTCTGCATTTTTCTTTTGAGTTGGAAGGAAGGACCTCCATCCACATCTATATCCCAAGCTTTGGCTACCACTTCTTCGAGATCTTGATCTTCACTCCAATAGTTAAAGAACTTGAAAGGTTTTGGACCCCGGTTATGCATTTCCGCCCAATGTATGATAATGGGGGAGTGATCGCTAGAGCCCGCCGCCAAAAAATCAGCCCAGGCTGACGGATACTCATTGGTCCACTCCAAGTTAGTGACCACACGATCTATTTTGCTCAAAATACGGGTACTAGAGTCTTGTCTATTCGACCAAGTCCACGCATGCCCCTTAGAAGTGATTTCTTTTAAGTCAGTCATTCGCAGACATTCATTAAATCTATATAGCTCCGACTCTGCCACAGGCCTTCCACCTAATTTCTCATGAGGGTATCTAATAGCGTTGAAATCTCCGGCTACTATCCACGGAGATGTAGACAGATTATGATTGGTATACATCCTCAAAAGATCATCCCATAACCTCCTTCTATGCCTCTCCTCATTGCACCCATACACCACTGTGACAACTCCCACTAGGCCGTTATTGGTAACTATGGCTGTCATGTGTTGATCACCAACTTCCAAGAGGCGAAGTCCCCACACTTGAGGATTCCAACAAAGTAAAATCCTATGTTTCACCATCCCTCTCCATTCCCCACTATTTCCCACCCTGCTGAGAGTCTACCTTTAATTCTCTTCAATTTTCCATCAGACACATTTACTTCAACAAGACCGCTCAGACTAACCTTATACTCCTTGCATAAATCCATAATTGCTTTGGTTCTCTCCGCTTTATTGATTACTCTCATATTCCATACTAGTATATTCATAGAATTACTGGGAATTGGATATTGGATCTGAGGGACCAGAACTCCGAAGAGTTCTGTCACTTGCTGGGGTATTCTTTGTATCTTTGATTGACTTGGTAATCTCCTTCTTGGCTTGCTTCTTCATCGATTCTGCCTTATATTTAGCTTCCCACTCTTGATTCTCGGTTGCTAAAGTCTTTGGGACAAGAGAGAACACTTTGGCTGCCAACTCTGCTTCCTCTTCTGCTCCCTTGCCAATACTCGCTACTTAGGAAACTTCCTCCTCACATTCTGCACCCGCCTTTGCACTTATGAGTTCGTAACTTGATGAGGCCTTCTCTGCTGTACTACCCTCCTGCAAGACCTTGTCAATGACCCCTGCTAGTGATTCCTCTCCCGAATCGGGCAACAGCTGAAACCTGGTACTGCTGAATCCTGGTGGTCCTTCATCGCTCGTTTCGTCTTCCTCCACTGGTATATTAGATGGCTCTACGCTTAGTGTAATCCCCTCTTCATCTGCTATAGCTTTCCCTACTTCCTCAATATTCTCATCAGCGAGCACTTGGAATGCGTTGTCTAGCTGAATGTCCCCTACTGTGTTGACCCCTCCACCCTTTTCGGGATCTTTGAATGAGACTCTCTTAGTGGCTTTGCTGAGGGTATCCTGCGCTTCGATGATAATCTCTCGCATCCCTCCATTGTTTCTGACTTGCTCTGATTCGCTGGTCTTCTCCGATTTACTCCCTTCTATATCGCCTACCTCTCCCTGAGCATTGTCCAAGTTTGTGGAAGCCTTCTTAATATCTCCAATTGGTTTATAACTCTGCACTGGCTTCCCAATAGGGTTCTTTCCCCCACGAACTGAATGCCTCTGGCCTGCTCTGCGAGAATCAGAGCTATGACCCAGCAATATGCAATTCGGGCACCAATGGGGCATTTTTTCAAAGACAAGACGTTGTCACCTTCCTCCCTTTGATCCCATCCCTACCCACAGCTTGTCTGGTGGCACAATGGAGCAGTCCATCACAACATTCACCCTTGCCACACTTGGTCGAGACCAATTCCTGGTGGGCGTATCAATTGCGAGCGATTTCCCCAAACCTCCCAATAAACCAAATAAGAACTCCTCATGGAAGAAGTTGATTAGCAAACCTGGAAGGGAGATCCAAACAGGCACCAGTGGCGAATCCGTCTCTGTGCTAAACATGGGATCCCATTTCAACAATTTGAAGTAGCGACCATTGATGGAGAAGGACTCCCTGGTCCAAGCTCGAATAAAATCCACCTTGCTCTCGAGCAGGATTAGAGCGTGCCTAGCATCCAAAGCCCCCACTCGAGCTGAGTTCTGCAACCCCCACAGTTTCTTGATATGGCTGTGGATGACTTCTATAGAAGGCCTGCTGGAAGCAAACTTCGCTACAAGAGTAAACTCAAAGGGGGCACAAGAAAGATGGATCTCCCGATCAGAGAAATCGACTGCTGGCAGCCCATCCTTGAGGTGATACGATCTGGGTTCCAGAGTAGGACCTCTCGACCCGATCTGATGATTCCTGCCACTCACCACTTGAGCGAAGGAGAGGGGCTCCTTCCCACTCCTTGGCTCTGGAGCCGCTGAAGCCCAAGAGGCCTCCATCATATCACCAAAAAGAGCATGGGCGACCTGAGGCTGCCGACTCCGATGACTCCAGCCCTCAGTTGCCTCCGACGACCGGACCGCCCTTAGCCCTCCGACCGCTCCGACAACCGGATCCAATCCACAGCTGACTCCGACGACCGGATCCGGCACTCCGACGGTCGGATCCAGCCCTCCGACTACTGGATCTGGCACTCTGACAACCAGATCGCCCTCTGCCCTCCATCCACTCCAACAAACGGATCCAGCCCACAGCTGCCACGACCAGCTCCGGCACTCCGGCGAGCGGATCTAGCCCTCCGACTTCCGGAACTGGCACTCCGACGACCGGATCGCCCTCAGCACTCCGGAACTCTAACCTTCATCTCATGTCCACTACCTCCATGTCCCTTATGGACGATGATGATCGAAATCTACTATGAAGCCACGGATCAAAGGAAGCTACAATCAACCGTTCACTCAACATGAAAATAAGGTTACCGAGATCGTACATATTGATTTCAGCCCCCGAAACATCATTTATATAAATAAGGTTACACGGTTTTAGAAAATTACAGAAATAAACAGATTGCTTGGAACAAAATCTGCCATGCTCATTTAAATCGTCCATTATTTCCCGGACTACATGAATGAGTATTATTGCCATTAATTGGGTGCCAATACTGTTAGATATTCTGGCATAATTAGACATTAAAAGAAATTAGAGAGGCTCAAGAATCCACAAATTCTATTGAATATTTTATAAAATATCTATTTCTAAGATTGCATACCTGCTGTTGGACAGATCTCAAGGCTGCTCTTGATGGCGTGATTGGTAACTCTAAGATTGTGACTGGCACTACTATCACAGATTTCACGGGTTGACTTTCCTTCTTGAAGGAAAGTTTCTTCAGAGAGAGCGATCACTTTGGGCTCTTTGCTTCGACGGCTTCTCGAGGACTCCATCCTATGAGCAGATCCCAGCTGTATGCGCAGAAAAAGATACGGGTCGTCTTTATTGCGAATCACACGAGATTACAGAGTGGCCGGGACCCGGGGGGCTCGGATGTGGCGAGTTTGGGTGCGGCGAGTGTTGATCAGGAGATTATGAGAGAGATCCTCTGGAGGGTCCCTTTGATCCGCGTCTCCATGTGGTGTTCGTGCAAGAGCTCTGAAGGGGTTGCCCAGGACAGAGGTCTTTACAGGGTGAGGGTTTTTGAGAGTCTAAGGAGTATCCGTCGTTGCTTTGTCCCTTCCGTGCTTCGTGCTTTCTCGACTAGGGGGTTTTTGGCTTTGTTCCTCGATCTTCGTGTCTCCCTCGATCCTTGCTTGACCTCGGCGTCCTTGATCGTCAGTTCGCGGTGTCGATCGTGCTTTTGGCGTCGGCTTTAGCTTTGGCGTGGCTCTGGCTTTTGCTTTGCTTTGGCGCTTGCGCTTGGACGTAGACGGGGGAGACTTGCGATGCTTTCGTTCTTCCGAACTTCGCGTCGTATCGGCTAGAACGTGCGGTGCTTTTGCTCGTGACCGGCGTAGTCGCTTGGTTTTGGCACTTGCGTTGCTTTGGCGCGGGCTTTACCGGGGCTTTTGCTTTGGCATCTTGCGTGGACTTCTGCTTCGGCGTCGACTCGATCTTTTCCTCGAACGACGGTTGCTACTACTTCACTGCTTCTGGCTTACTTGACGATTTGGGTGTCGGCTGGACTTCTCTTCTTCTCTGGGCTTCTTTGGCGTGATCGGAGTCGAAGAGTACTTTTGAAGATGGCGGGGGGTAGCACCGATCTCCGTGCGACGGTTGTAGTGCCGGCTTTGCTGTGAAGGCGACGGGTGTAGCGACGCTTCGGGTGTTCCTCTCCAAGCTTTCTTCTTCGTGGATGGAGCGGGCGTTTGTCAAAGGCGCCGGGGTGATGACGCTTCGGTCTTCTTCTCCGGGCTTTTGGGCTTGATCGGAGTTGAAGGTTTGTTGGAGATGACGAGGTGGTGCCGCTCCGATCTTCTTCTCCGGCCTTTGCTTCTGGTGTCTTCGGAGTCGAAGGGTTCTTCTTCTCCGAGCTTTCTTCTTCGTGCACGGAGTCGAAGGCTTGATCTTCTTATACAAGGGTCTTCACGTTGATGAGGGCTTTCAATGGACTAAGCCGGTCCTGAAGGGATAGGCTTGCTCGTGCTTCGTGAAGCCTTGGGTCGATGAAGTAGCGTCTCCTCCTCTGCAGAGCTTCCTCGCTTCGTCTTCAGCTTGCGACCTTTTCGACCCCTTGAGCCTTCCCCCTCCCCCTCTATTTATAGGCGAAGGGGGGAGGGGAGAGATATGGAAAGTTTTAATTTTAAATCCCTTTAATATCTCCCTCATAATTGCCTGAGATTTATTCTTCAATTGAAGAGATGAATAAACTTTTATTTACTTTCCTTTTCTGGCGGGGTAATTATGGCTCAATCATTTTTGGATTTATCTTGAATCTTGCACATAAAATCGATGGCGACCCCACTTTTCTTCTTGTCCATCGGATCGAGGGATCAACGCAGATCCACGTGTGGGTAGACGTCATGCGCAACCTGTTAAAATTGGATCCGCTAATCAGAGTCACAACGGAAGCAAAAGAAAGATCCGAAGATCATACAGTGTATGTTTCATTACAATTTCGCTATAAAACAATCTACATGCAAATCTATGATCTTAGCATATGTGCGGACACCCTAGAGGCATACTACGATCTACGGAAGACATGCATGCATCTAGTTAGATGTTTAGATTCATTATACCTTATGGATCTATGATCCGGAGATGACGGAACGATGAAGAACCTCACTTGAATCGCAAGGGAAACTGTCGGATAGCACTTTGTCCTTTGCGAATTGAAGAATCCTCGAAATCCCATCTCTGAGTGCAAGGATTACGAGCCGACGGAGGAGTCCGTTGCGAAGAGGATGGCGAGCCGCGAGATCTCCTCCTCCTCTCTCTCTCCTTCCTTCTCCTTCCTTCCTCTTCCTTCTCCCTTCTTCTTCCTCTCTTTTTCTTGGCCGAAACCACAAAGGAGAAGCTAAAGGAGGGGGTTCAGATTTTTGGAGAATAGGAGACCATAGGGCCCGCCCCTCCCTCTCCCTATTCCTTTATAGGGTCGGCTCCCATGGCTCCAAGGAGGCTAGGGCCGGCCCTAGGTGGATAAGGATAGAGGGGGGGCGATTTTTAGGGATTTCTGATGTCTATCATGAAGCTTGGACGAAAACGCCCTTTACGAAAAGCGGAAAATTGAAAGAGAGACTGAGTGAGGTGCGCTACTCGGAATCGAGTTCCGTCAGCGCCTGTGAGCTTCTAGAATTATTCTGCTCATTTCAAGATTCATATTCAATATGTTCTAAGCCATATTTCAGTATTTACCAAAATACCCCTACGGCCCGTAACACATGTGAATTAGGTTCTTAGGCTCCGGGCTTACGCTCAATCGCGCTACTTCGCATCCAACGTATCCAACTAGGTCGGGGAACAATTCCTATACGCAACGACAGGGTGGAACCTTCAGGGTTCGGGATCTCTAGCTGCAATCGGATCCCTGATTAACTGTTCCGGTGACACACCGAAAGTTTCGTTAATCAGCCCTAATCCGATTAACCCGCGTAGCCACCCGGAGTGCGACGCGAGTTAAACTCTAGTGATCCTAAACTTATGTTACTCCCTCGTAACCCTGTTCTCTACTATACTCCGATAATCCTTAGTCCCACCTATTACTGGTGCCATGATACGACTCGGGCGGTGGGGAGCACCGTAAGATCCCGATCGATCATCTGACTAGGGTTTGATGACTTGTCACCTATAACACCACACACCTTCTGGTGCTATGCCTAGCATCCGGAATATCGTCAGTTATACTGACAACCACCAGGCCTGGGTTAACTGTGTGGACAGACTGACTCATCAAAACGCACCCATCCAATACTGGACGTCGAATAACCTGTAGGGATTACATGTCACTCAAGCGCCAGCCGGGTAACCCAATGTACCGTGGTATTGGACTATGGAAGGTCCGCACATGTTGGCACATTAAAGCACCACACAACTGGTTGGCCCAGTGTACATGGTCCCTCAGGGTTAAGGACTGATTATCTATAGTAGTAAGACGGTTTCTGCACCAGTGTCTGAATCACTGAATTATGCACCGTCTTGGTTCCTGTTCAACACGATCATCGTGCTTGGTCAGGTGAATGGCAATCCCACGTTCCCGTGGTGGAGACTTCACCACATCCTCTATCTGCCAACAGCTTGTTCTCGGTGAAGCGACTGGCATCACCTAAGCTGTGAACTAGTTCTAGGTCTACACAGAACTGGTCCACTGTGTCTCTCAAGCATGGATCCTCCATGCGCCTCAGTGGCCTACTGTGTTCCCTAGGGTCCTTTTATTATATGAGTATTATCATATACCAGAGTAGTATTCTAATTAAAGCAATAATCAAAGTCATCTTTATTAATGTTAATACAGAAAATCCACGCTAAGGACACACGAGCTACAACACAACCCCCCCCCCCCCCCCCCGCGCATGGCGGTATTTCTTTCCTTTTCTTTCTTTTATTTTCTTTCCTTTTCTTTCTTTCTTTTTTTTTTTTCTTTTCCTTGCAGGGCCGGCCACCCCATGGGGGGTTCGGATCCTAGTAGGGGGTCGGGTGGGCCCCACTTGAGGGTGGGCCCACCCGGCCTCTTGTCGGGCGCGAGTCGGGTCCGGGTCCGAGTGCGTGTCGGGTTCGCATCCGCATTGGTGCATGCAAGTCGGGTCCGGGTCGGAGCGCGCGTCGGGTTTGCATCCGCATTGGTGCATGCAAGTCGGGTCAGGGTCAGAGCTCGCGTCAGGTTCGCATCCGCATTGGTGCATGCAAGTCGGGTCCGGGTCGGAGCGCACGTCGGATTTGCATCCGCATGGGTGCGTGCGAGTCGGGTCCGGGTTAGACACAATTTGTGTGTCTACACCAGCATATCTAATCATTGATTTATATGACATTTATCGCCTGTCGGATGAGAATCTTTTCCCACCATGGTCGATACATACCTATGTATCCGACTAGATGCATCTTCCTGAAATTTTCAAGTCTAGTAATTTTTATCATGTGGTATCAATATGCATCTTATCTCTTGGATTTTCTAAGAGCTTTATGTTGAAGGTTTGTAATAATGAATTTCAGCGGACTGCAGCGTCATGAATAGAACCAATAATTTCTACAAAAAAAAAAAAGATTGCATATCCAAAATTAGTAGTTGGGTCGGGGTCGTTTCCAAACTTAGTTGTTGGGTCTGGCAGGTTCGATTTAGTGTGGTCTCGAGTTACACCCACCATTTCCTTTTATTCAAAACATGGTTGCCATATCCAGTGCTGAAAAACTCAAAACTCAGACTCGACTCGAAAGCAAGTCGACTTGAGTAAACTTGGTCCAACTTGATTGAGTTTTATCCTCACTCGGCTTAACTTGACCAAATAATTCGATTCATAATATAACCGAGTCGAACCAACTCGGTCCGAATCGGCCCAAAACCCTGTCCATTCTTTAAAGCAGTGCTGGTCCAGTTTGAACCTGGACCGAATCGGCTGAGTTTTAAAACAGTGGCCATATTCTTTCGAACCAAAACCCTGACCATTCAACCTGGACCAACACAACATCCAACTGAGTCAAGCCACATGCGGGGTCTCTGATCGCATCTCATCCCCGCAGGACTGCTGGTGAACCCACTCCAGCCAAACCCTGCTATTGCATTAGTTGGCCTCCCACTGGTCTTCGAGTACTCGACTTGGCTGGCACCATGTGTGCCCACAATAAAAAGATAGCAGAAGTTGCCAACTTCCATACAAAACATCCATCCCATGTTCTTGCACCCAATAACTCACATTCTTTAATGAGATCTCACCATGAAGCAGCTAAACTTTCATAAAAACAACTTTGGTTGTCTTGTCAAATGATATTTGCTCCAATCAATCTTGATATTTTATCAAAAACCTTGTCGCCTCGCTAGACTTGATTAAAATTAAGGTCCTATCGGTTCGTATCATCCCAATCGTCACCACCTTCATCATCGACGATTTGCTTACCTTCGATTCGATAGCAGATTGATTCCGAATATTCGGAATATAGGCAGAGTCCAATCCCGATCCCACACCCGAGTTTCGAACCAAGTTGTCAAGCATTGTACACCATTGCGAAAAAGAGGGAGAGAAAGAAAAGTGATATTTCAAAATCAGGGATATATATATATATGTTCATTCTGATGTGGCACCCGATCACAATCATTGGCGTGGATGTTAAAATAATATTCTTTTAGTCGTTGTCAAGAGTTTTCACCAGCGACGTATCAGAGCGTGTGTTTAAGGTCGTCCCATGCCTATTATATACTTGGTGCATGAATGCGGTATTCGATGCCAGAATTTTTTGGTACAACTCCCAAGAGACTTTATCAGCCAGGCTAGCCGGTGCCCTCAATTTATTGTTTCTTTTTTATTTTTTGAACCATCAAGATGAGAATGGTTAGGTATGGACCCCAACATGTTTATTAGTGTCATGATACCATGCCCCCTCAAAACCGGTGATGAGAGGGAAGGGACAATAATATATAAAGATGTGGAACTCCCTCCCCTTTACTGATATGGGACTATTCTCAACACCTACCCGTACGCAGAGCACCTCTTGATCGGACGGAGGGATAAAATCTCGACTGAGGGTTAAAGAAGGTACGACGGGACCACATAAAGACGAGACGAGATGGGGCCTAGCTCTGATACCATGTTACGATTCCCATGCCCCCTCAACTTTAATGGAGGCTTAAACCAAGGAAGCAACAAGGCAAGCGCAGGTTATTGTACCGGGCCATCAAGGCATGCCTATCACTATTGGGTCTATACCATTAGCGTCAACAATAAATATTGATGCGGAAGGCATAGAATTGTGGAGGCCTTCAGGTCTTGACCAAGATTGAACACTGTGGACAGATCGGTATTGAAGGAGACAAGGCATGTGTCATAGAAAATCTAGGATCGGAGATCATTTTATAATGGAGGATATCCAGAAAATTCTTCAGTAGTTTATCATGATTGATCTCCCACATTTATCGAGATACAATTAAGCAGCACAGACTCGCTACTGTGGCCAAGAAGGGCACCAACTAAATCTATTGGTTGATGAACATGCCAATAGGGCTTAAGGGGATTTGTCTTTTTAAAGTTTTAGTCCATTTTTTTTTACTATCTTTCAACCAAACATCAATTGCTAATAATTTTCCTCCGAATTTGAGACCAGTCTTTGACAATTTTACCCTCAAGAAGCATTCATTGGTAGAAAATTGTGACGGATTAACGAGAGTGGAAGCATCGAATTTACTGTGTTTCTCAATTCAATTTACCGGTTATCAGGCACAATAGTTCGTATCATCCATCATACATCATTAAAATTCTTTCTTCTTTAATTTGTAGTACACCTAACATTCTGTTTGGTTAGGGGAGTCGCAGTTACACTTACCTTCCAAAAAATAATTATACGTAATTACACTTATAGTCGCAATTACAACTACAAGTAGTTTCAACTACTGTAGTTAAAACTACAATCGTTTGCTTACCTTCTTCCTCCACAAACAAACTCAATTTTATTTTTGCTTCCAAAGAGAGAAACCCTAAGACGATGGATTTACCCTAGGGGTGGGACTTGGGCGGGTTGGACGGGTTGAAGGATCTGACCATGCCTAACCCGGCTTGCACAAACCGTAACCCGTTTTGCCCGCGGATTCCAGGAAACTCGTGGAAGCCGAACCCGTGCTTGCCCATTTTAGTTACTCGGGTTGCCCAATTTGCAAAATAATGAGGGGGTTGGATCGGTTGGGCGGGTTGCCCAATAAGAAATACTTGTGCACATAAATAGATAGAAAAAAAAATCAACATACTTTTGAATTGAATAAAAAAAATCTTTGAATTGCATAACGAAAACATAAAATCCAGTCCATATCCTCACATATTTCAAACGAATTCTTAGCATTCAACATTAAACAAACAGTCTTTGATTTCCATAAAAAAAAAACTATCAAAGCATTCAACCTTGATGTGTCACTTCCTCGGGTTCCTCGGGTTGGAAAGATCGGTGCCCAAACTCGTCCAAATCAAAATCGGGTTGATATTTTTTTATCCAAACCCGTCTAAGTTTTTAACTAGTTTTGTCCATGTTTGTCCATTGTACAGGTTGGGCGAGCCGGGTTTGGGCCAAACCCGCCCAAGTCCCACCCGTAGTTTACCTTTACCCCCTCAAATCCTATGCAGCCGGGAATACCATAGTTTGTACACCAATAATTTCTCAGGAGAGTTAAAATTATATTAGTTTGTCAAGTTCTGTAGTTTAAACTTACAGTAGTCGACTACAACTACATGAACCAAACAGATGTGTTGTGGGATTATAGTCCGATCTGCTGCAGTTTGAACATTGCAGGAAAATCCGACACCAAAGAGGATGAGAAATCCAAATCCAATAACAATGAGGATGGGAGGATTTGGATTCGGAGCTATTTTTTATCCCCAGAATAGGGTGGCGAGTTTATTTTCCGGCTGATTTCGCTTATTTTCTGGCTAATTTGGCGAGAACCAAACAGGATTGCCATCCCTCACGTGAGGCTACAGTGAAACCACATCATTTAGCTGGCATTTTGGGTCAAGGGTAGTTTTGTAAACACGGTGGCTCCTGCTCAGTCGGCAAAAGAGTAGGACCGTCTGATCATTGCTTCCCACGATTTGTGAGAGTCGATCAGCACTCTTGTCGAACGTTGCAAGCCACGGCCCTTGCCCAGAACCTGAGCTGCTCCTTCATGTCCTCCGCCGATCCTCCGCCGACCCATCTGAGCTTCGGAGGTGCCGACCTCTGCACATTCCACGCCTCGGAGAGATACGGCCTCCTGACCTTCTCATCGTCGTCGTCGTCCTCCTCCTCCTGCTCCTCCTCCTCCTCGCTCGGCCTCCGGTCCCGAAGGCCGGGGATCACCCTCACCAGGCTCGCGTCCAGCCCTTCCTTGTCGAACACGAAGCCGAGGTCCCTGAATCCTTTCACCTCGAAGCACTCCAGATCGCTCGAGCTCTTCCACTTCTTCTCCTGGAACGCAGCACTCCTGAAATCCGCCTCCTTCATCGCGTAATCGTTGCTCGCGCCGCTCGGCCCTTCGACCTTGACGTGGCGGCCCCGGCGGTGCCTCGCGCTGCTCGGGCTTGGCGTCGTGCTCTGTAGAGAATCATCAGAGTGGGGCGAGGGCGATACTGAAATTGAAGAAATAACTCAGTTTACCTTAGAGGAGGGGAAGGATTGGTTCTCATCCAAAGAGCTACACGAGTGTCGGAGACCCCGATTGCTGAGCTTGAAAGGGGCTGACTCCTCTCCCGCGATCTCCCGCTGTTCGATGCGCGGCGGCAGCGACGGCGTCCTGAGCAGAGCACGGGCGGCAATTCGATCGCCGGCGGGAACCCTTGCGGCGGCCGTGACTTGGCCTCCTTGCCCGGTGGAGCTCCTGGCCTCGACGGCTTTCTTCGGGGAGGAGGCGTCGGGCGGCGGCGGCGGCCTTCGGAGGATCTGGGTTCTCTTCAGTACGTTGTGGAAGTGCCAATACTCATCCAAAAAGTCCATGGCCACAGCTTTTCCATATGTGGAGGAGCAGAAACATGGGGCTTCATCCTCCTTTCCTTTCATGGTCATCTTTTCTAGAGAGAGAAAGAAGAGAGATGAGAGAGAGAGAGAGAGAGAGAGAGAGATAGAGAGAGAGAGAGGTTGTGGAATCTGTTCGTTGGCTTTAATGGCGATTGCGTCGCGTCTCCTTTTTGTATGGTTTTCGGTGTGTTATTACTGTAAAGACCAGTCGGGACTCGGGAGGGGGGGATGTCTTTTGAGGGTGTGGGGCCAGGCCTCGAGACACCCAACTTAGGGGATTCAGACAACCAGCACATGCCAAGTAAGCAGAGGCGCACAGTGAGTGTTTTCTGTTTGGTGTGTGCGTGTGGCCCCCACACACATCTGATCCGCGTGTATCGGGCTAGGTGGCAGCATGTGCTACGGCGGCTCACTGTTTACTTTTGTCCTTTTTTTTTTGGGTTATTTTGACTTTGCCCCCCAAATTTTACCTTGAATTAGACTTTACCCCCATTTTTCATTAATTAGACTTTAACCCCCCCAAAACTAACTGTTCCGTCACCCCACCATCTAAGAGAAAGGGTGAGCTGACGGAAAAGAAATAAAGTTTTGGGGGTTGAGCTGACGGAACAGTTAGTTTTGGGGGGTAAAGTCTACTTAATGAAAAGAGGGTAAAATCTAATTCAAGGCAAATTTTGGGGGCAAAGTCAAAATAACTCCTTTTTTTTTTGGATGGGAATGTTTACA
Organism: Chamaelirium japonicum; assembly: GCA_947650365.1. Lineage (NCBI taxonomy): Eukaryota > Viridiplantae > Streptophyta > Magnoliopsida > Liliales > Melanthiaceae > Chamaelirium > Chamaelirium japonicum. The sequence continues at coordinate 50,070,275 of OX393551.1, read as the reverse complement.
GCGGCGCTTGTTAGTGCCTACGCGCAGGACAGACCATGGTTCGAAACATGCAAAACAATCCAAGCAGTACAAATATTTTTGTCCGAGAAAATGCTATTTGAACATACAATTGGACATAAACGAGGACAAAGTATCGACGTGGAGTTCTCATGTCAGTGCTGATGCTGTCCATATCGACATTGTATTCACGTTTATGTCCTCTTTAATGTTCAAATAGCAGCACTTGATTTTTATAACGGACAACAGGGGACGACAATTGTTGCCACACTAAAAAAGATCACTCACGGAAGTCAGTTACTAGTAGTGATTCCTACTCCGCCAAATAAATACGACATGCTAGAAGGTTATTTACACCCTAAATATCTTCAAGTTCGACTACCCTCCAATAAGAACAATACTTTGCGGCTATCTCGTGTATTGCTAGACCCAGCATATGAGGAGGTGGCGTATAAGAATTGTTGAAAGAAAGTCGAGCTCATAATATAAAAAGATTAGGCAATATGATAAGGTAGGGTGACTTGGCATCCAACGCGGTCAAACCTTTCTCCCTATCTCTTTATTAAATGACTCTTGGTTTTTTGAAACTTATTGAACGGTCCCTGACGAGAGATCGGTTTAATGGGAAGGATGGCCAACAAGCCAGGTCCCTCCTGAAAAGGATGCAACAAGTGCAAGTCCCACACGTGACTTTTAGCCCTTTTAAACCACTTACTTCTTCAGTGTAATATTTCGAGGGAGATCTAGAACTACTTCAAGAGAAAGATGGACATCTCCTACCATCCATCCAGCCTACTCTCTCTGTGGTCCTCATGGCGCATCCAGAGAGTTCTAAGAGAGTTGAGGAAGATGTGGGACATTTTTGCGACCGCAATATCCTGAAATATTTGGCTAGAGAGGAATAGAAGAATATTCAAGAAGAAGTTCAGCTCGATCACAGAGATCATCCGACGAAAGGTGGAAACCATCAAGCTATGGGCCACAACCATTTGCGGGAAGCTTTGGGAGTCCGTTGAGAGTTTACTCTAGTCTTTGTGGAGATCACTCCGTTTATAATCTTTCTTTAGTCATGCTTTTTTGTAATCTACTTTTTACTCAATAAAGAGGTAGGGGTCCAAGCCATACCACCCCTCCGATAAGAAGGATTTCCCAAAAAAGAAAGACCAAACTATCTTTTAGAGCATGCCCTTTTGTCCTTGTCGCTACATGGCTCAATCTGCGGATTTACTATAGTGATTTCACTGTAGAAAAAAAAAATTGGAACGCGATTTCACAAAAAAATTAAATGCTACAGTGCTTTTATTGTAGCAAAGAGTAACAATATGCGTAAATTGTTACTCTACAAAGATTGTTACTCAATCTGCAAAATTTTTTACTCTTTTGCTACAGTGGTTTCACTGTAGTAACCCGACGACATTTCTCAAAAAAAAAATGATAGTGATTTCACTCTAGAAAAAGAGTAACAATTTGCATAGATTGTTACCCAACAAAGATTGTTACTCAATATACGCAAATTCATTCGTACGATCCATTCTAATTCATTCGCACGATCAATTCTAATTTATTCGTACGAATGTATCCATTCTAGTTCATTCGTACGATCCATTCTAATTCATTCGCACGATCCATTCTAATTCATTCGCAAATTGTTACCCAACAAAGATTGTTACTCAACAAAAATTGTTACTCAATATACTCAACAAAATTGTTACTCAATTTATACATATTGTCACTCTTTTGCTACATTGATTTCACTGTAGAAAAGAAAAAATCATTTCCGATATTATTTCAAAAAAAAAAAAAAAACTACAGTGATTTAACTGTAGCAAATTAAAAAGTATCAATTTTTAAAGATTGATAATCTTTTTACTACAGTGCTTACGTCAAGCTCGGACTGGACCCACATGTACAGCGGCATGTAGGGATCATGTCCGGACCAGTTCTCATATGTACAACTGCACATAGGTGTAAGTTAGACATTTACCAATCGGGGAGGGCTTATCACCAATAACTGATGTTGACCGACTTTTCCTCTAAATACCATATGTTAGAAGAACCTAACACTAATACCCCCCCCCCCCCCCCCCCCCCCCTTTTTTTTTTTTACTTAGTGTGGCTCTAGCAAGGCCATAAGTCTCCACTATAGGGAAAACAACACACAACCACCGGCTTCGAACCGGCCTAGATGAATGGCCCACATGATGTCGCCACACTATCGAGCTGAAGCGCCACACAAAGCGGGGAAGGACCCACCTGACACGAAGAAATTTATCGCACCAGCAAGTGGGAGCACCGGCCACAACGAGCGGAGAGTGGGTATTGATTCTGGGTTAGTGCCCACGCGGAGCAGTACCACTAGTTCCTAGGGCCCTGTTTGGATAGGATTCTGATTCTGAGATTTTTGGAGCTAGAATCCCAGAAACAGAAAAGCTGATTCTGAGCTCCCAAAATCTTATTTCTTTGGAGCCCAGAATCCAAGAATCATGTTTGGTAAAATCAGTCTGTTTTAGAGATTCTTGGAGCAAAGAATCCAAGAATCCCGTTTGGCAACACGAAACTAAAAAAATTTATTTAAAATATTTTTTTGACATTCATTACCAATGTTACTCATAATATTATTAAATTATAAAAAAATTATACTAGAAGTCTCATTCGAAGATATCATACGTCCATCAAAATACCAAATTTTTTATTACAAGTCCCATCCCAAAGCGATAATAGTAGAGCATCAAATAGAATATGATACATCAAATTGGCATATTGTAATGCAATGCTAAACCATGTGTGATGCTATCCCTAAGTTCATGGATCTCATGCGGACCTGTCGCTCCTCCAACATACTCTGTGGGGCCATCTTCAGCTGCTACCACTATATCCTCACCTTCAAATCGGGCAGATATCTCATCCATCTCTTTCTCAATCCGTAGATAGTTATGTATTATACAGCATGCTGCCACAATAAGCCTCTGACGATGTAGTGGATATGGTGGCATTAACTTCAGGATCGGAAAACGCGCCTTCAACATGCCGAAACATCGCTCAATGACATTTCTAAGTGAGGAATGACGTTGATTGAATAACTCTTTAGCCCTTCGAGGTCTTCTGTTACTACCTCCCCTATAGTCAGACAAGTGATACCTCTCATATCGGTGTGGAGCCATATATCCTGTCATAGTTGGGTAGCCTGCATCTACCACATAATATTTTCCTGTACCAGCAAATATTATATCAAAATTTTATAATTTGAAAACGATATGATTATAAGTTTCATTCTTACCGGGTGGTGGATGAGGGAACCCAAGTGAGGGTCTGCTAATAGCTTCCATGAATACTCTTGAATCATTGGCTGTACCCTCCCAACCAGTATACACAAATGTAAATCGCATATCGAAAGAACATGCTGCCATCACATTTTGTGTAATAGTTGTTTTCCTCCCTCTATAAGGAATTTGTCGATTTGTCGGTACGTGTGCACTTATATGTGTTCCATCAATTGCACCTATGCAATTCTATATAACAAATAAAAAAAACATATTTTAGTTATAATAATAACAATGAAAGTTATAATAATAATAATTTTTTATTCACCTCGAACCATGGATAATACTTTTCGTTATGTCTGATCTGGGGAGGAACGATGTCAAAGTTAGGTGGGTTGACTATCTCTTTACCCCAAGCACAAATAGCTCGTAGTACAATATTGAAATGTCGTGACGTCGTCTCCCCCGAATGTTGAAAACGATCAGAAATAACCCTGTTGCTGCCACGATGCCCCAACGTCATCAAGAAAATAGCCACCCGTTCTTCAATACTGACATGTCTAGTATCTCTCAGAAATCCTCTACCTCTTAATAAAGTGCACAGGTTAAGAAAAACATGTTGCTCTAAACGTAGCATATCAATGCAGCGTTGTCTATTTCGAGTAACAACACGCATTACATATTCAGCACCTGTTAGGGAGTCATCCCTGTATGGATTTCTACAAAGAGTCCTCAGTGCATATAATCCTGTTGATATAGTAGCAGCAAACACCATATCAAAAAATATCTCGTCATCAGATGATTTGTCGCTAGATACGTCTGAATTATCAGACGATTGAGGGGATAATGAACCCTCAGTATCGCTAGACATCATAGAGTTTGGCATCCTGTCAATTTTACAATATAAACATATTCAAGTCCGAGCAAAAACAATATAGAAAAACCATTATGAAGAAGCATAGTCAATTTTTAAAATCTAAACAATATACCATGTAAAAAAAGATTTTACTTTTACCAATTTAAGCAGTAGATCATAGAAGATAAAATATATCTAGTTATTACATGCCAACAGAAAAAAGAAGAATGGATCATCATTCAAAATACTCCATACTCTACCTTATATGTTCATTAAGCATAGACACGAAGGTCTAGTTATTACATGCAAAGCAAAAAATAAAGAATGGATCATCAGTCCAAATGCTCTACCCACCACCTCCTATGTTCGTCAGACATAGATATAAAGGTCTCCCTCCAACTTTTCACCTGAAGCTTCTCAACAGCCTTCATATATTTCTCTATTGGAATATCCTCGAGCTTCCCTAGGACTTCCATGCAGGCACCGATAGAAAAAGCAGCATTACGGCTAGATGAGGAGGAAGTCCTCGAGTATTTCTCCCGTGCTATCTCTGCAATACTGTTTAGGGCTTCTACAATTGAGTCGCCCTTGGTAAAACTCTTTCGGCGCCTACTGCTAGCAGTAGTAGGCTGGGTACGGTGAGAGGAGGCTTGTGAATTCAGTGTAGGTATGCCGGTTGTAGGTGCTTCAGGAGCTTGTGTCTCTGGGATATAGTCTGGATCTTCATCAAGAAACTCAGACTCACGGTTATGGGGGCTTGGAGGAAGATCCTCGTTGATAGACCATGCCAAGTCACCTCTGGCAGTAGTATCACCATAAATTATACATAACTTAGGAAATTCAGGACAACCTCTGGTCCTAAAGATCTTTGCATCTTGATTTACCTATAAAACACAAAGCAATGTAATTTGAAAGTTTTATTTGCCTAATATTTCAGTATTCATTATAGGAAAGAACTGATACCTTAAGGTAATCCTCCCACAATTGATCAGGTGCTGTCACATTGTTAGTGACCGGGTCCCATCCAAACCCAGTATGGTCAACAAGCTTTTGAAAGTTTTTATACCTTTGACGTAGCTTGTTAAACTTGTTTCTAAATTGTTTTGAATCATAAGACTTTTGTGTCTTACTAAAAAACTCAGCACGTATTTCCTTCCAGCCAGACTTTGAAAATGTCGAAGTAGTCAGATCCCCCTTCTTAACATGTTCTACCATTATATCAATATAAAGATTCTCGTGCTCATGGGTCCAAATAGCCGTAACAACCCTCTGAGACCCAGTCTCCACAGGAATAGAAGATGCAGATGCCATCTATTACAATAATCAAAATATAAACATTATTTTTAAATCATAGTAAATCTCTATTGTAAATATCCACAGAAATACCATCAAAGCATTATATAAAAAAAATCAAGTTTTATAAACATAAGAGAAAGTGTTATATAAAAATTGGGGTTCCACGGCAAACCGAGTTAAGATGTGTGTTAGGGCTGACAATTTCGGACCCGATACGGCAGACCCGACACGAAGTTAGCGGGTCTGGGTCAGGGCTAAACGGGTTTGGGTCATAAACGGGTCGACACGATAGACCCGTTTTATAAACGGGTCGGGTCCGGGTTTAGGGTCTGGACACGGTAGACCCGGGAAGACCCGTTTAGTATTCAACGGGTCGGGTCGGGTTTACCCGCAATCTGATACTGTAATATATAATACCAGCGAGTCTTACTGGGTCAACTGAATAGACCCGGGTGGTAAACGGGTCTTATCGGGTTGTATCAGGTCTACCCGTTTATTAGCGGGTCGGGTACGGGTTTAGGATCTAGACACGATTAGTTAAACGGGTAGGGTCCGGGTCTAGGGGTTTTGGACACGACACGAACCCAACCCGACACGACCCATTGCCATCCCTAATGTGTGTAGGCCAGGTTGGACATGGGCAGATCCTTCAACCTGCCGAAGTTCCACCACTACTCTTCGCCACAATGGTGATGGTGTTAGCTTCACCGGAGGTGTGTTGCACCAGTCTTTCTTTATTGTACCTAGTTGTGCTTAGGTTTTTAAAAACTATATAGTGCAACCCTTTAGTTGACTACGACTTCAAAGATTGGCTTTATATGAGCCTATGGGTTGGCCTCTCAATGTTCAGCAGCAACATAATAGAATTGGGGTTCTCAGTGAAAGCTTTTGAGAGAGAAATTTTCACTCAGATAAAACAGAACAAAGGTTTGATCTCTCTCTCTCTCTCTCTCTTTCTCTCTCTCTCTCTCTCTCTCTCTCTCTCTCTCGCTCTCTCTGTGTGTGTGAACAATGGTTTGATCTCTCACTCTCTAAAAGCTCTCTTAACGGTTTGAGCAGCAGTGGTGCCAACAAACCAAGCGGCAACAGTGCCAGGCGAGAGCAAGAGAGGCGGCGAGCAAGAGAGGAGAGGCCCGATCAAGCGTCTCCAGCGGCGGAGCGAGAGAGGGGAGGCCCGATCTGGCGCCCCCCGCCCGGCCTTCTCGCAGCGACAGCAGGAAGCCCCGATCCGGCGCCCTCCGGCGAGCAAGAGAGGGAGGCCCGATCCGGCTTCGATCTCGCCGGACCCGGAGACAAAACCTCGTGCCGGGTCGGGCACGATTCCGGCGAGCAACGATCAGAGAGACTGGCTTTGGGGGAGAGAGAGAGAGGGGAGGGGGGGGGAGGGAAAAACCTGGAAGAGGGTTCCGGCGAGAGATTTGTATCCGGTTCCGGCGAGCTTCGAGGATTGGAGAGAGATATGATGGCGAGGGTGAGGTCGAGGGCGAGCTCTTCTGTTGTGCAGCCGTGCAGGGATGGGAGATTATCGCGTATCGCTATCTCAACAACAGATCTGTTTAAATATTTTGGCTCTCCGTGGAATCCCAAAAATTGACTCCAGATCCGGAAGCTTCTTTTTTGGGCTCCGAAAAAAGCACTCCCAGAATCTTCTTTTTGGCTCTCCGTAGGATCAATTTTTGGGCTCTTTGCATTTGCAAATGCAAAGAGCCCAAAAATGCTCTTTGCATTTTTGGGCTCTTTGCTTTTTTAGTTCAATTTTTGGGCTCTTTTCAACATCAGCTAATTTATTCTCATCATGAGATAGGGGAGTTGGTAAGCAACCGATGCTTCGGTGAGGAGATTGTGAGTTCAATTCCTTCCAACCTCGAGTTACCCAAAGTGTGGAGGAAATTCTTCGATTGGGTCGATGTGCATTCCCAGAGCGTTTAGTCTATGCCGAAGCGGTGGGTCCATTGTCTGAAAGGTTTCGAGACACCCACAATATCAATAAATAAATAAATAAATAAATTACTGAGTTAATAAAAATACTAGTATAGCATCCATTTTAATCCATAAAAGACAACTCAAGCAACCAGAACATTGATACTGCTCTCTGATGCTCTCAGACAATGCTGTTGGGTCACAACTCACAAGTTAAGGACACATCACATGCAGCAAGGGAATGTAAAAGACAATACATCAAACACCTAGAGTGCAAGCGAAGGCTTACATGAAAACCACTCCAATGAAGAGGGCAAAGAACTGAGATAAATCCAAACAATAATTCAAGATCTCATTAAAAAAAAGAGGAAATACAAGATCTCTCAGCTAGTTGCCCAACATGTGAGGTATTACCAAATTGTGAGAAAACACAAGAGGAAATACAATGATCCTTCCCTAACTAAAGTGATTTCATTATAGCTACAATAATTTAGTTTAACCAATATAGTCTTATGTGCCCTATTTCATCTTTATATTCAGAACATGGTCTTTTTGGGAGTTATAAAAAATTAATGGTCCAAATCAGTAGTTTCCATTTTTACTATTGATACATTGAAATCACTGTAGGAACCAAATTAATACTCCAAACCACATTGTATATAGCAACTGAATTGATACTCCAAACTGAACTGGTACTGTACTGTAGTGAATGAAAGGTAATTTTATCATTTGTAAGCCTTTGAAAAGTCAAATCTAGCACACACGCCGGGGGGAGGGGTTATGTAAAACGTATCTTTGTGGGAGGAGCTGGAGCCTAAATGATGTTGTTGTGGAGAATGGAGCTTAAAAGCATCTCCCAATTTGACCAAGTCTCCCTATTTTTTTTGCTGGACCGGGCAAGCGTTCAGAGGACGAGGTACTAGAGCATGACATCAACAACCAGGATTCGCACGTGTAAACAAGGCACAACAGCCTTGAGGGAATGTTTTCTCCACGGTATCCATTCCAGGAGTTGAACAACGAACCTCTCCAAAATGGGAGAGACGAAGTATTACTCAAACAAGAGCTCGTGGTTTAAAAACAGAGGGGGCTTAGCCATAAGTCCTTTTAAGAAAATCCTTCTGAGCTAAAGGACAGACAATATCTCAGTTTTGAACTAAATCTCTACCAAAAACTCACTATTACAATAAGTCCCCCAACCACCCGTGTTGACTTTTTCAAACCATCCAAATGATAAAATTAACCCATAATCTTATTTGCAACAGTTTTTAGCAGATTTTTACATCAGTGATTCGCTATAGCAATTTTTTTTTAAAGCAAGTTTCTCCCTCTCTTTTTTTTCCTTGATCAAGGCTTTCGGTGGCCCCCCCCCCCCTCTTGACGAATGCTCCGGGGAGGCCGGGACCTCGGTGTAGGCGTTTTTTGGGGTGGGATCTGGCCCCTTCCACCCCTTCTGTAGATAGGGCATCCCTGGCGAACGGTGTTTTGTGATCGTCGTGCCGGATACGAGCGACGACCCTCCACCTTGATTGTCGGCCTCCTCTTGGCGTCAGGGGCGCGGTTCTTGCCGACAGTATTTGGAGGAGTAGATCAGGCCTCGATCCCCTGTTGGAGACGGTTGTGATTTTCTTTCCTTCTTTTCTTAGGTTTTTTTGAATACGATCTGGCATCTGGTGTCTGCCGGAGTGGCAGCCTGTTTGTGCATCGGTTTGGTGCTATCCATGGCCTGGTTGGCCTTGTTCCCGCTGGAGCTGGCTGTCTTCCTTCTATTGCGTTGGCATGTGGCGCCTCCTCGGGGGTCTGTTTGTTGCATGAAGACATTTAAACAAACATGAACGAAATGAATAATTCCCACTGACATTATCAGTAGCATCCCAAACCTGCATAGTTCTGTCAAAAGAAGACGTAGCCAAACGAGGCATGCTTGGGCTAAACTGAACATTAGTAATCTGCAATGAGTGTTCCTCCAATGTAGATTTAGGCTTCAAAGTATCTGTATACCACAACACCGCCTGCAATGCAAAATCATCCCATATATGTAAGAAAAATTACCTCTTCATGTAAAACACTCTAACACCAAGTAAAACCCTTCATGTAAATGGTACGAATGGTACGCAGTATGATCACTTGAGTGTCCCTGATGTGTCTTACTCACCTTCTTATCATGACCACCAGTAGCAAGCTGGTTTCCGTCGGATGAGAAAAGGCAACAATCAACTTTACTGGTAGTTGTCTGGGTAAATTCAATCTCATTAAACGTAACTCCTGCCAACAAAGTTTAGATTACATCAAATAAAGACAGAACCGGCAAAGAAAATTCCTTTACTGTACATATATCATCACTTATGATCAAACCCGAATGATAAATTTTCAAGAACAAAAAAAGAATGCACCTTTGTTCACATCCATACAACGGCCAACCATATCTCTTGGATCCGTGTCATCATGAGATAAAAATAACTCTGCATTATTGTCCAAAGCTCCATCATCCACAAATCGATCTATGTCAGCCTGCAATTCAACACTTATCTTATCCTAATGCCAAAATGGGGGACTGTTGGAGAGGCATTATTTAGTATGAAAATTTCGGCCAGTTCATTGCCTAACCTCGGATTTCTTTCTATTTTTGTGAAACAATAAGAACTAGCATATGATGCACTTATTCCTTCAATTCCCAGAGCATTTGGAAAAGGATATAAAAAGGACATCCTAAAAGCAGACACTGAGCCTGTCTGCTAACTACCATAGAACAGGAAAGCCAAATATGCCCTTAATCTCCTCCAACACTGCATGCAGCAAACCTGAGATGTGCAGAATTGACGACAGCAGACCCTTATCTTCAACTCTCTCTCATTAGAGTCATAGAAAACCATGGATCTACAACGCTAGACCACCTAGAAGCCTAGTGATCACATCATTTTCTGATCTGGAATCCTAAATTTGTACTAAAGGTGGTGTTTTTGTTGTTCCAAATAATCCAGATTGATTCTTCAAAAAAAAAAATTCCTGATTGATTAGCATCAATATCACATCACAACTGAATGATGAAATGATAAACATAAAGAAAGAAATGAAATGTAATGTAATTAAGCATAGGAAGTGATAGAAGATTTTTTCACAACACATCTGAATGATAATGATAAACATAGAGAGAAATATGATGTAATTAAGCATAGGAAATGATCAAAGATGTTTCCCTCACAAAATATGGATAAACAAGATGAACAGCCTACTACATATAAGTCTAATGGATGAATTATTAACACAAAAGTAATTGCAACTTGCATGAATACATCTAAACAAGCATGAAAGAAGGAATAATTGTCACTGACATTATCAATAGCATCCCAAATCCGTGCAGTTCTGCCAAAAGAAGACGTAGTGAAACTAGGCATGCTTGGGCTAAACCGGACATCAGTAATCAACAATGAGTGTTCCTCCAATATAGATTTAAGCTTCAAAGTATCTGTATACCACAACACTGCCTGCAATGCAAAATCATCCTTTAGATATAAGAAAAATTACATCTTTATGTAAAACTCTCTAGCAACTACAAAAACTATCCATGTAAATGGTACACTGTATGATCAGCTGAGTGTCCCTGATGCGTCTTTCTCATTTTCTTATCATGGTCACCAGTAGCAAGCAGATTTTCGTCGGATGAGAAATGGCAACAATCAACTTTACTGGTACTTGCCTGGGTAAACCCAATCTCAGTAAATGTAACTCCTGCCAACAAAGCTTAGATAACATCAAATAAAGATAGAGCCGGCAAAGAAAAATGCATTAACTGCATCACTTCCTTCCAAAAAAAACCCGAATGATAAATTTCCAAGAAGTGACCAATAAAAGAATACACCTTTGTTCACATCCATACAATGACCAATGGATCCGTGTCATTATGAGATAAAAATGACTCTACATTATCGTTCAAAGCACCATCATCCACGAACCGATCTATGTCAGCCTGCAATTCAACACTTATCTTATCCTACTAGCAAGATGAACTGCTAACGAGAAGAGGTGCAAGCAACGGCTCTATATCAATGACCAAAAAAATAAAATTGCTCTATACCATGTTTACATGTTCTGCAACGATCGTTTTATTATGAAATAACTGCACACTTAGCAACTGATTTGATGGGGATGTTAAAGTTCCAGTGCCATTAGAACCAAAAACAATTAAAGGTTTAGCTGAGTTGCAGTTGTGCTACAACGATGGTATTAATATCTCATCCCCTGGTGTGTGAGTCAAGGGGGTTGAGAGCGCCGAGCTCGGATAGCGACCAACAGTATTTGTAGTTCCTGAACTATTGGCAGGACGTGAGGATGACACAAGCTTCTTTTTCTTGCCAATTTGATTTTTTGAAGCCTGTTAATCAAGGGAAGCACAAACATGATTTGTAAAGCATGAAAATGATCAAGAAGTTGGAAAAGGGGTACCAACTGTCGATGGACGACCTAAAAAATAAGATTGTGCGTCCAACGTGTGTTTCATGAATTTCTAAATAATCAAACATGATTTATAGCAGCATAAGCAAAGTATAAAAATCAAAGAATTTGGTGAAATATTTTCTTTTTCTAAGGGACCAAAATGAATATTCCTGCAATCTAGTGCGATTTGGAAAACATAGTGATGCGGGAGTAGATTCGACGAGGCCACGTTTCGAGACTTGCACCCATCTTGAGACTTGAATAAGAATAATATAATTATTTTTAAATTTAATAATTCTTGAAAATAATATTTTTAGAATAAAATATAAAATTCATAATAAAATAATTATTTGATTCCAAAATTATTATTTTAATCCAAAAATAGGTTATTTTCGGATTTATTAAATATGGTAGTTTTAAAAATTCCTTTTAGAAAAGATTTGGATATATTGAGGTATTTTAAGATTTGTAGTAGTTATCTTTATTTAAGGATAATTTTAAAGATAGTGATATGATGGATTAGGAAGTTAATTAGGTGAGATCTTTATTTCATTAGTGGTTATCATTTTTATTTTTTTATTTTAGAAAGTTGTTATTTTGTTAAATCGTATAACCTTATCTATTATGATTTGTTAAAATTATAAATAATTTTTTAGGTGAGATCTTTATTTTTTTATTTTGTTAAAATTATTATTATTATTTTTTTTTTTTCTGGACCGGGCAAGTGTTCAGAGGATGAGGTACTAGAGCAAGAGTTCAAAGAGATCCAAAGATTGAAACAGGGGAGACAACAACTACTATTTATTAAATTCCATAATCACACGACCATGACATCAACAGCCAGGATTCGCACGTGTAAACAAGGCACAACAGCCTTGAGGGAATGTTTTCTCCACGGTATCCACTCTAGGAGTTGAACAACGAACCTCTCCAAAATGGGAGAGATGAAGTATTACTCAAACAAGAGCCCGTGGTTTAAAAAGAGAGGGGGCTTAGCGATAAGTCCTTTTAAGAAAATCCTTTTGAGCTAAAGGACAAACAATATCTCAGTTTTGAACTAAATCCCTACCAAAAACTCACTATTACAATAAGTCCCCCAACCACCCGTGTTGACTTTTTCAAACCATCCAAATGATAAAATTAACCCATAATCTTATTTGCAACAGTTTTTAGCAGATTTTTACATTAGTGATTCGCTATAGCAATTTTTTTTAAAGCAAGTTTCTCCCTCTCTTTTTTTCCCTTGATCAAGGGTTTCGGTGGCCCCCCCTCTTGGCAAAGGCTCCGGGGAGGCCGGGACCTCGGTGTAGGCGTTTTTTGGGGCGGGATCTGGCCCCTTCCACCCCTTCTGTAGATAGGGCATCCCTGGCGAACGGTGTTTTGTGATCGTCATGCCGGATACGAGCGACGACCCTCTACCTTGATTGTCGGCCTCCTCTTGGCGTCGGGGGCGCGGTTCTTGCCGACGGTAGTTGGAGGAGTAGATCAGGCCTCGATCCCCTGTTGGAGACGGTTGTGATTTTCTTTCCTCCTTTTCTTAGGTTTTTTTGAATACGATCTGACATCTGGTGTCTGCCGGAGTGGCAGCCTGTTTGTGCATCGGTTTGGTGCTATCCATTGCTTGGTTGGCCTTGTTCCCGTTGGAGTTGGCTGTCTTCCTTCTATTGCGTTGGCATGTGGCGCCTCCTCGGGGGTCTGTTTGTGACTCCGACTTGCTAAAATACAAAAAAAAAAGGTTTCTCAAAAATAAAATGCTATAATGATTACACTGTAGCAATTGTTGTCAACATGATTTCTACAAAAAAAATTGCTATAGTGATTTCACTATAGTAAAAAAAATTAACAGCAAGATTTCTATAAAAAAATTTGCTACAGTGTTTTCACTGTGGCAAAGAGTAACAATCTTTGCATATTGTTATTCTTTACAAATTGTTATAAAAACTTGTATTGTTACTTTTCTTGTAAAAAATAGACATTTAAAAGGTAGTCGCAATCCTCTCTTTGTACAATTGCATGTAGAGATAAAATAGATATTTTAAAATAGTAATGAGAGACTTTACACTAAACTCAAATGTTATATGTACTTTTGCTAGCAGATAATCTGCTGCAAGGACCGAACACACTTAACCCAAAACATATTACGATTGGAAAAATTAATCTTCCCACCATATTCAAACTTGTGATAGAAACTTGAATAAAGAATCATATGATACATGTCCAAAGAAAACCAAATCTTCTCATAAAGAATTTTTGAATAATTTTTTTTATTGATGAAGTCATTCATGTATATATAGGGGTGGCAATCCTTGACCCGACCCGAAGTTAGCGGGTTTGGGTTTGGCCTAAATGGGTTCGGGTCATAAACGGGTCGACCCGATTGACCCGTTTATTTAATGGGTCGGGTTCGGGTTTGTACTTATAACCCGATTGACCCGACTTGACCCGTTTACCAAATGGGTCGTGCCAACCCAACCCGACCCGAGCCAACCCGAACCAACCCAACCCAACCCGATCAAAACCGGCCCAATCCGACTTGTCTTGACCCAACCCGGCAAGTTTACATGGGTTCTGTTGATCCAACCCAAGCCAACCCGACCCGACCCGTTTAGTAAACGGGTTAAACGGGTTGGGTCGGGTCAACCCGTTTATTAGGCAGGTCGGGTTTGGGTTTAAGTTTTTGACCCGTTTGTTAAACGGGTCGGGTTCGGATTGGTGTTTTGCCCTTATACCCATGTCTCAACCCGACCCGAACCCGACCTGACCCGACCCATTGCCACCCCTATGTATATATCCTTTTTAATGATGGACGTGGCACAATCCGATTGTACCGTAAGCAAGTGCACCAAACCGATCGGGTGGCAAAAATTCTCACCGTACTGAACCAGATGGGCCCCCCTATCTTCTGAGGAATGATTGGGGGTATGAGTTAACCGTTTAAAGCACTAAAATATCTTCGAAGTGATTGGGACTACATAACATGGCTTTAGTGGCGTAGGACGCGGTTGATAGGACTGCTCAAATGGCAGTAGGCCCCTCGATTAACATCGCCACCACGTGTCCAGGGCTCTTGGTTGATTGAGCCCACTCCCCGACCGCCATCGTGGCGATCCAGCTCAGACGATCCCTGCACGTGGATCGCTCCTCTGTTCTCTCTTGCGAGACACGGGGCCTTGCTCCGGATTCAGATCGGCCGTGCACGTGGATCGGTCCCTTTTATGGACAGAATCATAGAGAGAAAGAGAGATGATGTTTGTCCTCTCCAAAACTAATGCACTGCAAAACCCCACACCACCTGTTCGATGAATTGCTTCGGAGACTCCAGATCGAGAGTGTTTCACCCACTAATTAACCGGAGGCCACTATCCGGGTTGGTCCATTCCTGATGTAAACCCCAAACTCCAACACTAAGAATTACCAATAAACAAAGCACTAACAGACTAGCTGCACATATAGAGAGAATAAAGGAAACACCAGGTCTCACGGTGTACCTGTTTCGGTTTGTTTGGCGGACGTCCGGTGGTTGGATGTGTATGAAATCTGTTGTGGGTGTTTACATGATTTACAGATTTTGGTATAAGTTTGGGTTCAATTTGAGTACTAGATGAAAAGGTTATGATGGTTTCTTCAGGCATGTGCAATCCTGATACGAAGAAAACTCTAAACGATGGTTGGCGTGCAAAGTGATCAAACCAGTATAGAAGAAAAGGAGACTGATTCGCTGTCGTGAGGAAAAATACAAGCGTCGCACCAATGAAAGAGAAGACGTCGCTCCAGCGTTGGCACTAAAAGGGAGGTTTATGGTGCCGTCGCGTCGCCAAGATTAGAAGAGAAGATGGCCAATGCCAAGACAAGAGAATAAATAAAAAATAATGGAGAAAGAGGAAAGAAAGAGGCTTTTAAAGATGCACAAAGATTCATTATCCATGGGAGCTCTATAGCCTTTATACATAGAATTGTGGCCATCATGGGGGGATGAGGTGGAGATTTTGGAAAGATAATGGGGGAGTCAAGAATTCCAAGGAGGAAAAAATGGAGCAGGTGGAGTGAATATCATCCCCTAATTGGGCCTTCCATGGGCTTTTCTAGTTAGGCCTTTTTATGGGGATTGGGCGCACTTACACGGGACGGGGTGCGACAAGTGCCACCTAGTCCGATTGTTTGTTAGTGTGCTTCATTAACATAGAATCGTAGATGAGCAATTGTGTAGCAATCATGGAATTCAGTGACAGCATCTCAATAGTAGGCAAAGATTGAGATGAGCAGGCCAACCAACATACAAGGTAGAATTCAATGTCTAAGATATTACCATGCCTTAGAAAAAAAAAAAAAAGGGGGGTCCAAGCCATACAGATTCATGCCAACATTGGTGGGATAATCGCCGCTTCCCTACAAGAACTAAACTACATCAACAGAGAAACAAGATGCATCCTTAGAGACACCATTGGCTCCAACACCGACCACATGGCAAGCCATCATCTCCACCTCGTCACGAGTGTATATGATGATCTTCGACGCAATGTTGCAGAATTCCCTGCAGAATCAAGGAAGGGCTATATTCAAAACTCTTTGCGGTAGTATCATGACAACAGAACAATCAGAAAGAGAGGATACTGAGCACTCAACTGCCAAGGACCATCTCCGACTCGCATCATATCATCCTCCTGATCAGTGTAAACAACCTGCCATCTTTTCTGGGGATCGTTCAAAAGGCCCTTCAGATTGAGGAGTCGTTCCAGCTCGGACATCAGATCAGCATACCCAGCAAGCTTGGAGAGATCGATGGCCCTGCCTGCACCACTTCCTTGCTTGTGAACCTGCGACATTATTCTTATAATGAAGCAAAAGAGCAAAGGGGTCGTAAACAACCATGGCACGCAGTTTTAAAGATCACTTACTTTGATGCGACCACGGCCTTCTGTTATATTTGGGAATTGAGCCTTTACAGGTGAGAAAGATGTTTCAAGTGCAGACTCAATCGATCTACCATCCACCTCAGTTACTACTGCCATTCTATCAGTAAGCTGATCGGAAAGGGAAAATCCAAAGATTCTGCAGCTGTTCTTGCCATTAGGGAGGATATTTTGGTCATTCTTTGTATTTGGCTTGCTATCGTAACCAGTAGCATAGACATTCTCCATTTCGTAGTGCTCTTCGATGAATTCATTTCCTGGGTAACAAGGCAAGGACGCTTGCTTTCCATCGGATGCACCCAAGCATTCAAATAATCTTGAATTGCCATCTTCACTGTTCTTCCTTGCATTCACCCCATACACTGAAGGAGGGTGTGGAAGCCGAGAGCTCGCCTGCTGAAACATCAGCACTGAAGACGGAGAAGATGCTTGAGGTGATGATGTAAGCGGTCGCACAAGAGTGTTGTATCCATGTATCGGTGCAGAAAAGCTGCCTCCAACACCAGATCCAAAGGTTTTGAAAACACTATTTTCAGTCTGGGAGTCAACTAGAGCTCCTTGATATGGTGGCATTCCTCGAACTATTTCTTGACCTTGCAAGACCTTATCGAATCGAATAGATTCCCCAAAGCCTATGCCATTGTGGGAAAAATCAGAGCTTCCGACCGGGACCTTGATGTTGCTTCCTGAACCAGCTAACATGCAGCGATTAGCTTGAGCTACGCAGCTCCTCGATTCAGAGGATTGGTGACTTCTCATCTCTGGTGCCCAAGGATTGGTTGCATCATAAGGACTTCTATAACCCATAATTTCTTGACCTTGCAAGACCTTGTGGAACCTTGCAGATTCCCCCAAGGAGGGAAACCTAATTTCTTGACCTTGCAAGACCTTGTGGAACCTTGCAGATTCCCCCAAGTAGGGAAATTCACTACCAACTGCATATAATCAGAGAGATTTAGTACATGCCTAGTAAATAGCACAAGAATGCATCACAAACTTACTTGAAAGTGGAAAATCCGGATCAGCCGAAGGATGGCAAATTTTGGTTCTCTTTGAACCAGGTACTGGTAGACTGTTGGAACCAGAAACAGATCCAATCAGCTCGATTTCCCACGGAGAAACCTTATTATGGCGACTGATATCTACACCATCATCCCAACTCACCTGTAAGAACGAGCAAAATATTTGTGCTAAGAGAGAGAGGGACTAGGGTTTGGAGAGAATACTCTCTATAAATTGATGATTAGTATGAAATGGCATTTGCGTAATTTTCAACTACCACAGAGTGAAGTCATAACTTGATAGTAGTTCTAGCCATGACTAATTAGATATGGATGTAGACATGTGATGACAAAAATCCTAGTATAATTGGAGTTGATGTTTTGGAATCTTGACGAATCCCAACTTCTTACCATCGTCGATAGACCAACAAATTACTATTCCTAATAGGAGTAGGAGTGATAGTCATTGTCTAACCCACACTAACTAGACCTCTAATTCATATTTGGATGGCTGCCTAAAAAGTAGAGATTCCCCTGCTGACCAAGAGTCCTAGAATGACTAGGATTGGGAGTAGCAACAAGTGGGAGTCAAAAGTTGCTAAAAATCCTATTAGGTCTCCCACTTAGTGGGTTATCAAGATTCCTCAAAAGTTGTATATAGGACACGTGTTCTGCCCTATATGGAATCTTAATGGCCACTTGCACTCCTTGCGGGCCTAGGTCACATTGAGGAATAACAGGAAGACTTGGGCTTCTTAGTCCTTATTAGTTACATAAATGATAAACCTAGTGCATCTAAGATTCTAATTGCCATGGAGTTGTCTATTAATTAGAAACACTAATTTAACTAGGATTAACACTAATAGAAATCCTACTGCGACCAAGATTCCTAGTACCATGAGTTAACACACTTACTAGGAATTCATTAGAATAACTGAAGGATTAAGAATTCTGCTACGACTAGTACTTCATGATTTTATCCTTAAGTTAGAAACCCTAATCTCACTAGGACTCTTAAATGACCACCATCGAGGCTATGACTTGGGATCAGCTAGGACTTCACCATTCCTGGCTCCAACTAAACTTAGTGCTCACAGTCATCTAATGACTGAGCCTCCATCCAGTTATCCATAATTAGCACCACTATGAAACTATGGTTGCACTCCAAAGATGTGAGAACAACGCAAAGACCCTTTCCTATTAACTTGCACCAAACACCTTCTTATCCAGAGTCCAGCATCATTAATCGGGACATATAATCGTCCTACCCAGTTACGTGATTCCTATATTCAAATCCTCTTATCACTTTATGATCACCACTTTACTTTATAGTTACGTCTGGTCAGACCTAACGATCAACTTTCATGAGAGTGTGAGTCAAGGTGACACCTTCTCTAAGAGAGTTTAGAATTCCTTAAGTGTGTCTGTGTTCCCCAACACCCAATGCCATGTGACCCAACCTACATATGTATTGATCTCCATCAATGGGTCTCACTGGTTTGTAGATCAAAACCACACAGACTAAGTCTAGGCGCACACAGCACTTTAGGATTTTGAATTTAAGCAATTTAGCTGTTGAGAGACCATTGTCTTATTCCAGTTATTTTGATAAGGTGCTCTCACTGCGATCCAGTTCAGTATATTTCAAATATAGGACCCACTTGACTTTTAGTCTGTACTACAATGGTTGAGATTTAACTATTTCACTATGTGAAAGCCAAGTGCATTACAGTCTTTCAGATAAGATGTCCAATCTTATCACCGATTGTTAACACTAATCAGATATGGCACATTGGCAAACTCTAATATCTTGTATGTGAATCTCATCCACATGTCTAAGTCACCTAAACCATGCCTGACATACTATGTATATCTAAAGTAACTAGGATTGGTATATAGAACACAACCAATCCCAATAGTCCCCACTGCAGATCAAAGTAGATCTCAAAAGGGTCCTGATCATAGCACATCCATACTGCATCAGGGAAGATCTGATAAGGGCAGCCCCAACAAGCTCTTGAGGTCCCAGTAAATGATCACAGGGTGACGGATCCGGCGATTGGAGACCTGTAAAAGCAGCGGAGTTAGGATAGAAGATATGCATGGACCTTGGCTATGTGTCGCTTGATATATGCTCGCTTGATCTGCAGGATTACCAAGGATCTTGTTATGCATTGCTTTGGGTCAAGGGAATGGTGTCTTTAATTTTTTTTTTTTTTGAGAAATCCCTCTTATGTGGAAGAGGGTTTGGCCTAGACCCCTACCAGTTTATTAAGTAAATAAAGATTGCAAAAGCAAGAAAAGGAAACAAAAGGATGCAGTCAATACGACAAGAATCATACCAGTAACCCAAGTTAATTCTCGGGTTTTTTTTAACCCCCACATAGATACAAGAAAAATAGCAATCAAGCTAATGAATTATATTTTCCTTTGATGACCGATACTAAATATCATGATAAAGAGGGTACTACATTCTCGTCTAGTAGACAACTTCATGAGAGTCGTGTAAATCTGCACTTTCATGCCTTTAACAAAAGTTTGCTGATGAAGTTTATTTTGTTATTGCAAAGACAATGGATATTGGACATAAGGGACAGACATTAAAAAAAAACCAAAAAAAAACAAACGAGAATGCATAAAACAGAAACAAGAAAGCACAAATAGCTCACAGGCATAACTGCTTATATCTGTAGCTTCGAGGCGCTATTAAATAGACCTATAAGCTCTAGAAACCCAGAAACCCTCAATAAATACAGTTGATGGTGAGAAGCAAAAAGAACCTGGAAATGGGTAAAGAAAAAACAATCATGTAAATAACTCATACATTACCAGAATCTTAGTGATTCAGTGACAGATAATAATGAAGAGCAAAGAAGGCCCAAAATGGGTAATAGATATCTGGGGCAATTTGATAGTTGAATGAAAGATATCTCCTAAGTCTGGGTAAATAAAATTTAAACAAGATCAAGACAGCCTTGGAATGCAATTCCTGACCACACATCAACCCAGGTCCCATGTATTAAGGAATGAGGAACCCCTTTCGAAACAGCTTAAATAAGCAGCCTTATAGCCAATAAATTAAGGGTTTTTTACAAATCAACCCTTACAATCTTCTCTATTTACATATAAACCCATATAAAATATATTTATATATAACCCCTCAATTCATTCAAACATTACATATTGACCCCTGCAGTTAGCTGATATCCAAAACGAGAGAATATTTTCGATTTAATCCTTAATATTTGACCTAAACTCTTTAAATACCCCTCCAATGAGAGAATTCTTCGGATTAGGTCCAAGTTAGATCCGGATTATATCGGTGTTTGTTTTGGGTTAAGTCCATGTTCAATAAAGATATATCAATTTAAGTAATTAAAACCATGGGTAAATCGGTTATTTCCCCTTTAAATTAATGAAATAACAGCCAAATCAAGAAATATTTAGGAAATATTCCTTCAGTTTGGGATGCCAACTAACAAAATGGGTCGATATGTAAATATCGGATAATTTAAGGGTTTTATATGTAAATATTGACTTTGCAGGGGTTTATATTTAAATAGAGAAGATTACAGGGGTCAATTTGTAAAAAACCCATAAATTAAATAGAGTCTAAAGACTGAATGACATACCGAAAGACATCTCCATTTTGAATCAGGCCACCTGATAGGGTCCACATCCCCGATTCCAGTTATAACTCCAGTGTACCTGAAGAAAGAGGCTGATTAAAAATGTCATCTAGCATTAAATACATGAGGTAAATTTTTATAAGTAATATTTACACACCTTCTTTCTGATGCATCTTCACTTTCAAATCGCATTTTAAACCTCATTGAAATAGAAAATGAATAATCCAAGCTCTTTTTGAACTGCCAATATGGTATTATGAACTCTGATGAGCTTTCCCTAATGAAGTTAACAAAACATGTTTAGGAATGACATGATAGAAATTTTTGTTTCTAGATAGTTGGAGGTTAATATACTTTACATAAAAATGAAAGTGACAGGCTAATTAAAGATAACAAGCTATGATATCAGCACTCAGTTCAATCCCATGTCAAACAAACAAAAAAAAGCAGATTAGTCGGGTGGGGGGGGGGGGGGGGGGGGGGGGGGGGGTAGTTGCAGAACTTCAATAAAAATTGATGAGCTGAAGCATGTTCTCATGGCTGGCTTCACTCATGGTTCTCTAGTTCTCGCCTTCTTCAACCAACATATCAGCATTTGCCTGGCAACTAAATACATCCTAAAATTTAAGATTGTGGAAGATCAACAACTTGTGATGTAATTCACAGTCTGTCTAGAAAATGACCGAATTGTTGTTAGGATGATCTTAGAGAAATTAGCAACGATATACAGTGAATTCCGCATCAACTTGAAACTAGTGACTTAAACAGATGAAGGTAAATGTTCCAATATGAGAATGTGGTTGTTGACGAATAGTCCCACATCGGTGAGGGAGGCACTCATCACCCGCTTAATATACCCCCTGTGGACCTCCCATTACAACCCGGGTTTTGGGGCGAGAGGGTATTTAACATGGTATCAAAGCGGGCTCGTCCCCTGTTCATGCTCTCGCTCCGGGTGCTCCCCACCGATCGTGCCTTGCCACGCGTGCTCCGCGTGGGAGGATCCTTGCCCGTCTCCTACTCATGCTCTCGCTCCGAGTGCTCCCCACCGATCGTGCCTTGCCACGCGTGCTCCGCGTGAGGGGGAGTGTTGACGAATAGTCCCACAGCGGTGAGGGAGGCACCCATCACCTGCTTAATATACTCCCTGTGGACCTCTCCTTACAACCCGGGTTTTGGGACGTGAGGGTATCTAACAGTGGCATTGAAATGAAAGTTGATATTCATTGGTTACCACTTGCCACATACCTTTTACCTAACCCTTATTCATCAAAATTGATAAACACTTGTGACCGAATCTCAACCACAAGTTGGCCTTCTATGAGCCCCTGCAAAAGCATCTTAGGGCAAGAACGGAAGGAAACATGAAGTTTAGAGGTACAGATAGGGAGGGAAACCTACCATAAAGAACAAGTACTTTAAGCTCATGCAACAAAGAGTAACATGTGCTCACGCGACAAAAGAGCAACATGCCAAGAGTTACCTGGACTTGGAAGGAGTATAGACAAAGTGAAATTGATATAGAGAATGGCATTATATCTAAGTCACAAATTTTGGTCAAAGTGCCATATTTAAACAAAATACTCATGTCAGATTGCCACGAACTATCGTTATCAATGGCTTGTGTCAAAGCTTGCGTCACCAAACCATCAATCTTAAGTAATCAATATGAGTATATAGCAACTACAAAGGGTGCAGGGCACCGCAAGCAAAGAATAATAGCAGGTTTTATAATGAATAATCACATGCATGATTGCACCTACTGACTTCATTAAAACCTTGGAATTGGCATATATAGATGTAAGGGTATATATGTGATGAAAATTTTCTTGTTTGCAATTACTGATCCTAGGGTTGCGAATTGCGATACAAATATTTACAGATCTCAAGGTTGAGTACATGTGTTGGAAATGTCTTAGAAAGCATCCAGTATGTTTCTGAACTGAGGATTGATGATATCAACTGAATGTATTCTTGATCATTGATGACATAGGCTTGACAATCATGTTGGCACTTGACATTATTATATATTTATAGAAGCCCACAATTTAGAATATCATGAAACTTGTACAGAGAGTATTAGAACAATAAGTGAGGGTGGGAACCTTACCAGTATGCTTTCATGTGGATGTGTCTAATGGAGTTTAAAATAGCGATCCTCAAACTATTGGAGTCTCTAAAACAATAAACGGTAACATCCATTGAGCCTATGGTGTAAGGAAATTGCGTCTGCTAGATGACAAAGTCATCTAAATTAATGGCCAAATACCTTAAATCCACCCCATAAGGACTATCAATTGGTGTATTGACTTCGTCATACTTGATTTACAAAGGCCCAAAAACTATAATATATTGGGAAAATTACAAAACCCTCCCCACAACTATAACCTCATTTCATATTAGTTCCTAAACTTTTTTTAAAAAAATTGATCCCTGAACTATGCTCTGTCTACATTTAGCCCCCTTTATCAACTTTTATTATGAAAATACCCTTTTCCTAGTAAGCATAAGTTAAATATTATAAAACAATTTTGAGTCCTATTGGAATTTGATAAGGGTATTTTTGGGATAAAAAGTTGCCAGAGGGGGCTAAATGCAGATGGAGCATAGTTCAAGGATGAAATTGTTCAAAAAAAAGTTGATAGACCAATATGAAATGCTGTGTATAAATCCAGGGAGGTTTTTGTAATTTGCCCTAAATGGTTTTAATTCAATAGAATTCAGCCAATGAGATGCACAGGGCTTCAACCTCTCTCTCTCTCTCTCTCTCTCTCTCTCTCTCTCTCTCTCTCCACCCGGTGGGGGACATGGGTACCTAGGCAATGAACAGTGGGAGAAGCTCCCATTACCGTTCACCTGGGATACACCGATACTTCAAAACAGATGTCGTACCCGTATCGGATACTTCCCGATACTCCGATACGGCCCGATACAGCGGGATATGTATCCGATACGGCTACGAAGTATCGAAATTAAAAAAAAAAAATCCGATACGGCAGGGATACGGGCCCGATACGCCGGGGATACGGCTCGATACGTCGGGGATACGGGCCGATACGTCGGGAATACGTATTGGGTCTTAATATATAATTGTTAGGAGATGACAGCTAGGGTTTGGAGAGGAATAGAATGCATTCCATTGAGGGACTCAAGCCCAATATATGTACATGTATATCTATACAATCCGACCCGACTGTACAGTAAACCCGACCCGACTGTATGTACATTAACACTCCCCCTCAAACTCACGGTGGATCATGAACCGAGAGTTTGCCTAGAAAATGTCGGAAGCGAGCAATCGTCAGGGGCATCGTCAGAAAATCAGCAGTCTGCTCCGATGATGAAATGAAAGGCAGGGAGATAGTGTGGTCGATAAACGCCTGGCGAACATAATGACAATCAACTTCAATATGCTTTGTTCGCTCATGGAAGACCGGGTTGCTAGCAATCTGAATAGCACTCCGGTTGTCACAGAAGAGTGGGGTGGGGCCAGATATCACCACTCCCAAGTCTAGCAGAAGGCGGCGAAGCCAGTCAATTTCGGCGGTGGTGGAAGTCATAGCCCTGTATTCGGCTTCGGTGCTGGAGCGAGCCACAGACTCCTGCTTCTTGCTGCGCCACGAAATCAGTGAATCACCCAGAAACACACAGTATCCTGTAGTCGATCGACGAGTAGCTGCATCTCCTGCCCAATCTGCATCGGAGTAGGCACGCAGCACCAACGGAGAGGTGGAGGGAAACAGGAGTGAACGGGTGATGGTGCCCCGGAGGTAGCGGATAATCCGAAGAACAGCGGCATAGTGTACTGACCGTGGAGCCTGAACAAACTGACTGACAATGCCAACAGCATGGGCAATGTCTGGCCGGGTCATGGTGAGATAGACGAGCATCCCGACCAGCCTCTGGTAGCGGGAGATATCCGGGAGCGGCTCACCGTCTGTAGCGAGAAGCTTCAAATTGAGCTCCATGGGTGTATCAGCAGTGCGCGTGTCAGTAAGAGCAACATCAGCAAGGATGTCGGAGATGTACTTCTGCTGGGAGACCAACAGACCACGAGCTGACCGGGCAATCTCAAGGCCCAAAAAGTAGCGAAGAGATCCCAGATCTTTCATCTCAAACTGACTCTGGAGGTGCCGCTGGAGAGAGGCGATGGTGGCACTGTCATCCCCAGTGAGGATCATATCATCCACATAGAGGAGAAGAACTGCAATGCCCTGACTGGAGGAGCGAGTGAACAAGGCATAATCGGAGTGTCGCTCAACAAAACCGGCGGCCAGAACTGCACTGCGAAAGCGCTCAAACCAGGCACGAGGGGCCTGCTTGAGCCCATAGATGGCTCGGCGCAACCGACACACGTGTCCTGGAGGAACTGAAGTGCCCGGAGGAGGAGCCATGTAGACTTCCTCGGAGAGATCACCGTGGAGAAACGCATTGGTGACATCCATCTGATGGAGAGGCCACCCTCGAGCAGCTGCCACAGCTAGGAGGGTGCGCACAGTAGTCATCCGAGCAACTGGAGCAAACGTCTCCTCGTAGTCAATCCCATACTCCTGGGAGAAGCCGCGAGCAACGAGGCGAGCCTTGTGCCGCTCAATGGATCCGTCAGGTCGAGTCTTGACCTTGAATATCCACTTGCAGCTAACAGGCACCACCCCGGAGGGACAAGGCACCAACTCCCAGGTCAGGGTCCGCTGAAAAGCCTCAAGCTCAACTGACATGGCCTGCCGCCACTCTAGATGTAACACTGCCTCACGGTACGATTGGGGCTCCCGATGGGTGTATATAGCAGTAAGAAAAGCCTGAAAGGACGGTGAATAGGAGACACTGGCAGAGTAGCCAGAAGAGTCAGGAGAGTCAGAAGGAAAAACAGAGTAGCCAAACCTGTCAGGAGAGTAGTCATATCTGTCAGGAGGGTGATGTTCGCGTGCCGGGTAGCGCCGAACAGGAGCAGGATCCACGACCGGGGAGGAGGGTACAGCAGCATCAGGCGAGGGAGTACCAGTGTGAACCGACTCTGGAGGAGGAGCTGCAGACCGACGTACATAGACACGAGTAACGGGTGGTGGTGGAGGTGGCGAGGGAGACTGAGGAGGTGGTGGTGGTGGTGGAGGTGGTGGGGGTGAGGGAGACTGAGGAGGTGGTGGTGGTGGTGGAGGTGGCGGGGAAGATGGAGGTGGAGTAGGCGTGGGTGGGGCAACAGAAAACGGGGGTAGAACGGGGATGTGGAGAGGTGATGAAGGCGAGGAGGGTGACGCAGGAGGCAAGGAAATATCCCGAGACTCAGGGAAAAAGTACGGGACATCCTCAACAAAGGAAACGTGACGGGAGACACGGATCCGGCGAGCCAAGGGATCGTAACAACGATACCCCTTGTGCTCCCGACTGAGCCCAAGTGAACACACCGAACAGATCTCGCAGAGAGTTTGGTGCGCTCATGAGGAGGAAGAAGAACGAAGCACGTGCAGCCAAACGTGCGAAGAAGAGAGTAGTCAGGTGGGCTGGAGTGGAGGCGCTCATATAAGGTGGCACCGGACAGAGCAGATGACGGAGTGATATTGATGAGGTGGACAGCCGTTATGACAGCTTCAGCCCAGTAAGAGTGAGGAACAGACGCAGAGAGGAGCAAGGCTCGTGCGGTCTCAAGGACATGACGATGCTTGCGTTCGGCAACGCCGTTCTGCTCATGGGTGTGGGGACAGGACTGCTGGTGAAGAGTGCCGTGAGACTGAAGAATCTCACGCATCTCGGAGGAGAGATACTCCTTGGCACAATCAGACCGAAAGGTCTTAATGCGCCGACCAAACTGAGTGTGTATCATAGTGGTGAATCTCCTAAAGATGTGAGGGACTTCAGACCGATGACGCATAAGATAAACCCAGGTGCACCTAGAGTAGTCATCGATAAAACACACATAGTACATGTAACCCGAAATGGATGCAACAGGTGCAGGACCCCAAATGTCCGAATGTACTAAATCAAATAACTCATCAGATTGGGAAGCACT
This sequence comes from Chamaelirium japonicum, assembly GCA_947650365.1. Classification (NCBI taxonomy): domain Eukaryota; kingdom Viridiplantae; phylum Streptophyta; class Magnoliopsida; order Liliales; family Melanthiaceae; genus Chamaelirium; species Chamaelirium japonicum. The sequence goes on along the minus strand of OX393551.1, from coordinate 50,042,968 downwards.
AGTAGAGAATGGAAGAGCTAGATGCTTTGCTAGTCTACAACCCGTACAAACAGAGAGAGGGGAGAAGGACACTCGACCCAAAGCGTCCGAACGGAATAGCTTTTGAGTCGATTACTCGATATGTGACCTAACCTTCTATGCCACAGGTCGGCATCGGAGGTAACAGACATGACAGACGCAACAGGAACGGAAGACACATGGAGATGGTCCAGCTGGTAAAGTCCTCCTGCTCTACGGCCCAGCCCAATCCTCTGACCCGTCCGCGAATCCTGCACAACACAAACAGAAGGGGTGAAGGTGACAGTCAGGCCAGAGTCGCAAAGAGAACTGATAGAGATCAGATTAATGTTAAGACGGGGGGCATAATGGACATGGGGTAGGGTCAGGCGACCAGAAGGGTCAGAGGTAGTAGTGACGGATCCACATTGCGGAATAGGGACAAGAGTCCCATCCGCAGTGCGAACCTCCTGGTGGGTGGTAGTGGGAGAACAGTCAGTGAGGACAGTGGAGTCAAAGGTGAGGTGACAGGAGGCACCCGAGTCGAATATCCATGGAGCAGTAGTACCCGGAGTGGCAGAGAGACTGTGAGCTGTCGAAGAGCTGGTGGAGGCGAGGTACCGAAGCAGTAATTCCTCAAAGCGCTGGAGGCGATCGGAGTAAGACCGAGACTGAGCAGAAGTACCCGGAGTGGCAGAGAGACCGTGATCTGTCGAAGAGCTGGTGGAGGCGAGGTATCGCAACAGTAACTCCTCAAAGCGCTGGAGGCGGTCGGAGTAAGACCGAGACGGAGCAGGAGTGGTGGCAGGCGGTGCTGGAGTAGGGAGATCAGCAGCAGCAGCAGTCTCGCCATCATGGCGGAGGAGACCCTGACGACGTCCACAGTCAACTGATGTGGTGGAGGGACGTGGCCCGAGAATACCATCAAAACGAGGAGACGGAGGGACTCGACGATCAGCGACGGTGTGCAGGCAGTATGGGAGCCGAGAGATGCTGTAGGAAGCCATATCTGTGAAGTACGGGGGCGAACTGGCACAAGGAAGGCCTGAGGCAGTCCGTACAGAGGAGACGGGCAGTTCGATACAGAGGAGAAGGTGGGGCGGTGGGGCTTCAGGGGGTGCAGGAGCTGGCGGGGGTGCAGGGGAGGGGGCGGGTGAGCTGTCGGGGCAGAGGAAGGGGGTCGGGTGGGCTGTCGGGGCAGAGGAAGGGGGGAAGGGGGGGCTGGAAGGTGTCGGTTGGGCTGCCGGAGCAGAGGGAGAGGCCGGAGGGGGGGCGGAGGGGGACTGCCGGGGCAGAGGAAGGGGGGCGGGGTGTCTAGGAGGTGTCGGTTGGGCTGCTGGAGCAAAGGAGGAGGCCGGAGGGGGGCGGAGGGGGCAGCCGGGTGGTGCGGAGGGTGCGGAGGGGGCTGCGGAGGGGGCGGGGGTGTGCTGGGAGGGATGCGGGTGGGCTGTCGGGGCAGAGGGGGCTGCCGGGTGGTGCGGAGGGGGGTGGAGGGGGCTGCCGGGTGGTGCTGAGGGGGTGGAGGGGGCTGCCGGGTAATGCAGAGGGGGCGGAGGGGGCTGCGATTGGTGCCGGTAGGCAGTCGGGCGGCAGGAGGTGGGCCGGTGGCTGTCGGACGGCAGGAAGGGAGGGTCGGGGGTTGCTGTCGGGCGGCAGGAGGTGGTCCGGTGGCTGTCGGACGGTAGAAAGGGGGGGGCCGGGTGGTGGAGGAGGGGGGACCGGTGGCTAATCGGCTGATCGGGTGAAGAGAGGAGGGAGGTGCTGCCGGAGGGGGAGATCCGTCGTCGACGTCGCCTCACAGGAGAACCCTAGAGCTCTGATACCATGTTAGGAGATGACAGCTAGGGTTTGGAGAGGAATAGAATGCATTCCATTGAGGGACTCAAGCCCAATATATGTACATGTATATCTATACAATCCGACCCGACTGTACAGTAAACCCGACCCGACTGTATGTACATTAACAATAATATAATACATATATATTATATAGGGTAAATTACACATAGACCCCCTGTATTATGACCTGTTAATGTACATATAGATGGGTCGGGTTTACTGTACAGTCGGGTCGGATCGTATAGTGATACATGTACATATATTGGGCTTGAGTCCCTCAATGGAATGCATTCTATTCCTTTCCAAACCCTAGTCGTCATCTCCTAACATGGTATCAGAGCTCTAGGGTTTCTCGCGCGACGACGGCGACGACGGCACCAACCTCCGGCTTCTCCTTCACCCCGGCAGCACCTCCGGCTTCCCCTTCCCCCCGGCAGCACCTCTGCCCACTCTAGCCCCCTTCCTCAGCCACGACAGCCCCCTCCGCCACCTCCCTCTGCCCCGACAGCCCCCCTTTCCTCTGCCCCGACAGCCCCGACAGCCCCTCCGCCCCCCTCATCTGCCCCGACAGCCCCCTCCGCCTCCTTCCTCTGCCCCGCCAGCCCCACCCGCCCCCTCCCTCTGCCCCGCCAGCAACACCCGCCCCCTCCCTCTGCCCCGACAGCCCCTCCGCCCCCCCCCCCCTCATCTGCTCCGACAGCCCCTCCGCCCCCCTCATCTGCCCCGCCAGCCCCACCCGCCCCCTCCCTCTACCCCGACAGCCTTCTCCGCCCCCTTTCTCTGCCCCGACAGCCCCCTCCGACCCTTCCTCTGCCCCGACAGCCCCCTCCGACCCGACGTCCCCATCACCCGCACACCTACTGCCGGTTCCCCTCTCCTTTGAGCCTCCTCCATGGCTTCTCCTACCATGCCGTCCGTCGTTGCGATCTCTCCACCGCTGAAGGCGGTCGCCTTTCAGCTGGCATCGGCCAGCGACTGGCCTGATTGGTCACTCACCGTCGAGGCTGCGCTCTCCAGTCGTGATCTGTGGGGTCACATCACCGGAGATTATCCTCCTCCAGCTGACTACTCCGGTTCCTCCTTTGTCACCAGCAGTGCCACGTCTTCTGCTGCGACTGCTACCACGGCGACCACGGTTGCTGCTCTTATGTGGCGCCGCCACGATCAGGCCATCAGGGCGTACCTTCTGGACTCTGTTGATCGTCCGCTCCTTGCTCCCATCGGCCGCCTTCCTACAGCGCGAGCGATGTGGGAGTATCTCCGGGACCGATTTCTCCCGCGCGGCGGCGCACGCCGGCATCAGCTCATCTGTGACTCGCAGTCTGCCCGTCAGGGGGAGCGCACTATTCAGGACTTCTTCAGTCAGATGAGTGCCTACTGGCATGAGCTGGACTCACTGATCCCGGAGCGGTGTGCCTGCCCCCGCTCCCGGGATTTCCAGCGCTACCTTGATGAGGGCCACCTGCACCAGTTCCTGGCAGCGCTTCGGCCGGACTTTGCTCTCATAGCTGCCCAGCTCCTGCACCGTGAGCCACTCCCTCGGCTAGAGGATGCTCTACTAGCCTTGGTCGACGAGGAGACCCGCCTTCAGACTCAGGGCGCTCGTCCTCCTCCACCTGCTCCTAGCTCCGACACTGTCCTGGCAGCCGGGTTCTCCGATGAGGCTGTCTTCTGTCACTACTGCAAGGAGCCCGGCCACATGAAGCGCGACTGCCCTACCCGTCCTCCACGCAACCCCCGCTGGGGTCCGGATGAGAGAGCTCCACGCTGGGCTTCGACTTCCCGCGACGATCGACGCGGCGGTCGAGGTGGACGAAGCCGTGGACGTGGTTCGTCTTCCTTCCGCCACTTTGGTGGTACAGCGGCTACTGTAGAGGCCTCGACGCTCCCCACTGCTACTACAGCACCTTCTCAGCCTGAGCCGGACCGTCTTCAGCGCCTCGAGGAGCTCCTTCGCCATCTAGCCTCCACCGGCTCCGCGACTGCGCACGGCTTGTCTGCCACCTCTGGTACTACTGCTCCATGGATCTTTGATTCGGGTGCCTCCTGTCACCTTACCTTTGACTCCACTGTCCTCACGGACTGTTCTCCCACTACCACCCACCAGGAGGTTCGCACTGCGGATGGGACTCTCGTCCCTATTCCGCAATGTGGCTCCATCACTACCACCTCTGACCCTTCTGGTCGCCTGACCCTACCCCATGTCCATCATGCCCCCCGTCTTAATATTAATCTGATCTCTAACAGTTCTCTTTGCGACTCTGGCCTGACTGTCACCTTCACCCTTTCTGTTTGTGTTGTGCAGGATTGGCGGACGGGTCAGAGGATTAGGCTGGGCCGTAGGGCAGGAGGACTTTACCAGTTGGACCATCTCCATGTGTCTTCCGTTGCGTCTGTCACCTCCGATGCCGACCTGTGGCACAGAAGGTTAGGTCATATATCGAGTGATCGACTCAAAAGCGTATTCCGTTCGGGCGCTTTGGGTCGAGCGTCTTTCTCCCCCCTCTCTGTTTGTACGGGTTGTAGACTGGCAAAGCATCTAGCTCTTCCTATTTCTGCTAGTGCTTCCCAGTCTGATGCTTTATTTGATTTAGTCCATTCGGACATTTGGGGTCCTGCTCCTGTTGCATCTCTCTCAGGTTACATGTATTATGTGTGCTTTATCGATGACTATTCTGGGTGCACCTGGGTTTATCTTATGCGTCATCGATCTGAAGTACCTCACATCTTTAGGAGATTCACCACTATGATACACACTCAGTTTGGTCGGCGCATCAAGACCTTTCGGTCTGATTGTGCCAAGGAGTATCTCTCCTCTGAGATGCGTGAGATTCTTCAGTCTCACGCACTCTTCACCAGCAGTCCTGTCCCCACACCCATGAGCAGAACGGCGTTGCCGAACGCAAGCATCGTCATGTCCTTGAGACTGCACAAGCCTTGCTTCTCTCTGCGTCTGTTCCTCACTCCTACTGGGCTGAAGCTGTCATGACGGCTGTCCACCTCATCAATATCACTCCGTCGTCTGCTCTGTCCGGTGCCACCCCCTACGAGCGCCTTCACTCCAGCCCACCTGACTACTCTCTTCTTCGCACGTTTGGATGCACGTGCTTCGTTCTTCTTCCTCCCCATGAGCGCACCAAACTCTCTGCGAGGTTTGTTAGGTGTGTTCACTTGGGGCTCAGTCGGGAGCACAAGGGGCATCGGTGCTATGATCCCTTGGCTCGTCGGATCCGTGTCTCCCGTCACGTCTCCTTTGTTGAGGATGTCCCGTACTTTTCACCTGAGTCTCGGGATCTTTCCTTGCCTCCTGCGTCATCCTCCTCGCCTTCCTCACATCTCCACATCCCTGTTCTACCACCGCTTTCTGTTGTCCCATCCACGCCTACTCCTTCTCCATCTTCCCCGCCACCTCCACCGCCACCATCACCACCCCCTCCGTCTTCCTCGACACCTCCACCACCTCCTGTTACTCGTGTTTATGTTCGTCGGTCTGCAGCTCCTCCTCCAGAGTCGGCTCACACTGGTACTCCCTCACCTGATGCTGCTGCCCCCTCCTCCCCGGTCGTGGATCCTGCTCCTGTTCGGCGCTACCCAGCGCGCGAACATCACCCTCCTGACAGATATGACTACTCTCCTGACAGGTTTGGCTACTCTGCTTTTCCCTCTGACTCTCCTGCCTCTTCTGGCTACTCTGTCAGTGTCTCCTATTCACCCTCCTTTCAGGCTTTTCTTACTGCTATCCACACCCATCGGGAGCCCCAATCGTACCGTGAGGCAGCGTTACATCCAGAGTGGCGGCAGGCCATGTCAGTTGAGCTTGAGGTTTTTCAGCGAACCCAGACCTGGGAGTTGGTGCCTTGTCCCTCCGGGGTGGTGACTGTTAGCTGCAAGTGGATATTCAAGGTCAAGACTCGACCTGACGGATCCATTGAGCGGCAAAAGGCTCGCCTCGTTGCTCGTGGCTTCTCCCAGGAGTATGGGATTGACTACGAGGAGACGTTTGCTCCAGTTGCTCGGATGACTACTGTGCGCACCCTCTTAGCTGTGCAGCTGCTCGAGGGTGGCCTCTCCATCAGATGGATGTCACCAATGCGTTTCTCCACGGTGATCTCTCCGAGGAAGTCTACATGGCTCCTCCTCCGGGCATTTCAGTTCCTCCAGGGCACGTGTGTCGTTTGCGCCGAGCCATCTATGGGCTCAAGCAGGCCCCTCGTGTCTGGTTTGAGCGATTTCGCAGTGCAGTTCTGGCCGCCTGGTTTGTTGAGCGTCACTCCGACTATGCCTTGTTCACTCGCTCCTCCAGTCAAAGCATTGCAGTTCTTCTCCTCTATGTGGATGATATGATCATCACTAGGGATTACAGTGCCACCATCGCCTCTCTCCAGCGGCACCTCCAGAGTCAGTTTGAGATGAAAGATCTGGGCTCTCTTCGCTACTTTTTGGGCCTTGAGATTGCCCGGTCAGCTCGTGGTCTGTTGGTCTCCCAGCAGAAGTACATCTCCGACATCCTTGCTGATGCTGCTCTTACTGACACACGCACTGCTGATACACCCATGGAGCTCAATTTGAAGCTTCTCGCTACAGATGGTGAGCCGCTCCAGGATGTCTCCCGCTACCAGAGGCTGGTTGGGATGCTCGTCTATCTCACCATGACCCGGCCAGACATTGCCCATGCTGTTGGCATTGTCAGTCAGTTTGTTCAAGCTCCACGGTCAGTACACTATGCAGTTGTTCTTCGGATTATCCGCTACCTCCGGGGCACCATCACCCGTTCACTACTGTTTCCCTCCACTTCTCCGTTGGTGCTGCGTGCCTACTCCGATGCAGATTGGGCAGGAGATGCAGCCACTCGTCGATCTACTACAGGAAACTGTGTGTTTCTGGGTGACTCACTGATTTCGTGGCGCAGCAAGAAGCCGGAGTCTGTTGCTCGCTCCAGCACCGAAGCCGAATACAGGGCTATGGCTTCCACCACCGCTGAGATTGTCTGGCTTCGCCGCCTTCTGCTCGACTTGAGAGTGGTGATATCCGGGCCCACCCCTCTCTTCTGTGACAATCGGAGTGCTATTCAGATTGCTAGCAACCCGGTCTTCCATGAGCGAACAAAACATATTGAAGTTGATTGTCATTATGTCCGCTAGGCGTTTCTCGACCACACCATCTCCCTGCCTTTCATTTCCTCATTGGAGCAGACTGCTGATTTTCTGACGAAGCCCCTGACGATTGCTCGCTTCCGGCATTTTCTAGGCAAACTCTCGGTTCATGATCCACCGTGAGTTTGAGGGGGAGTGTTAATGTACATATAGATGGGTCGGGTTTACTGTACAGTCGGGTCGGATCGTATAGTGATACATGTACATATATTGGGCTTGAGTCCCTCAATGGAATGCATTCTATTCCTCTCCAAACCCTAGCCGTCATCTCCTAACAACACACAAGTATCTCTAACAGATATAAGTGGGCATGTTATTTGGCCGCTAAAAAAAATGGTCCATCTACATTACCCACATGATTTCCTAAAAGGAAGTCAACCCCATTCATGAGTTTATTGTTCGCCCACAGGTGGGGCAATCTTTTCTCTACTTTTTTTTTCCTTCATGTGGGTCTACATCTCAGATTCGCCCTTCTCTTCTCTTTTCTGTGATTTCAACAAACCTTCTCCGACTACTTCTTTGCTTCCTTTTTGGTTTATCAGGTTTATAAAAGAACTCTAGCATCAAGAAAAACACTTGAATAGAGACGCGATTGTTTCCACGTCCCTTCTTCTCCCTTGTTCTTGCAACTTAGTGCATAAAGTTCTGAATATCAACCAACCATAGGCACGTCCTTCTCTATTGTACATTGAACGTCTTGATTCCGTTTCTTTTCTTTTGTTCATCCATTCGTCTACACCCTTTTGCCATCGTTTTCTATTTTTGTACACTTTTCTTCCCTTCCCCACCACTTTTGTGAGGCTCATTTTGCTATAGCATGCCCACATCGATATATCAGCGATCTGAAACTGGCAGAATCGAACAATAATGTAGAAAATACATTCACATGTTAGCTAATGTGTGAGATCCATCTGCAACCATGATGAAACATTATGAACCTCTAGGAATGAATTAATGGGTCCTGGATCGAATTATCATTTCCTTCTGATTCCACCAGATCTCTGTTTAGTTGATAGTTTGGGTTTGCTGGACAGTGCTTCACAATACAATAGTTAAGAAACAATTTCATCCATAAAATTTTGCACCTCCCGCAGGCTTCAAAAGATATTCGCAGGTAAGAACCTAACAAAATCAAGGCTGAAATTTTGTTTGTAGTGTTTAGTGAATTGGCTTGAAGAACTGCAAGAGTTTCAAAGATCACACCTATCTACCTGTATAAATACAAAATTCAAGGGCAACTTAGGCCTCCAAGTTAAGAGTAACACATACAAAAAAGATCAAGTTTCTATTAACTGAAATTTTCAGGGGCTACAATTATCACTTGCTCATAAGATTCCAAAAGATAATTTGATATTCAAACAATCTGTTCATTGTGATAGATGCTGTCATTCAATTCCACACCAGAAAACATGATTATGTTTGCAAGACATAATGAAATTTATGCTAAATAGAATATAACAATTTCTCGCCTGAGCTCCGCAAAATAAAGATGATTTAGTTAACATACAGTGATCTACATACATAATCACCATTATGCGCGTACCTTGGGTCATAATTAATATTGAACACATTTCTTGTGGACACAGCATTAGCTATAGCAGTGATTGTGCCAGTGCTATGATTTAAGATCCGGCTGCTGAGCATTGGACAAGGTACACTGCCCTTAAGTTGTGCTGCTCTCCGGACGCCCAATCTGAGCTCCCCATCATCGCCACTATAGAAAATAAAGCAAAAGTCATTCAAGGGAGGTTCTGTACATATTGTGTGTGTGGCGGGGAGAGGGGCGGGGGGGGGGGGGGTTGGTGGTATATGCATGTATATATATGCCTACCGGAGAAAGAGTACAGCATCCCCCGAGACGAGTTTCTTCCTATTGACGAATGCACTCCAACCAGTCGTAAGTAGATGCCTCCGTGGTTGGCCTGTAAAAGCATGGTAGGTAAATATTCTTTCATACCCTCTATTACTAAAAGCTAATAGTTAGTGTCATAAAAGCACATCAAACCAAAAATTCAATACTCAAAATAAGATATAGAAGAGCCCAAAGAAAGCCCAGCTAAAAGACAAATATATAAAATCCAAAAGGAAGTTGCATATAAAATATATTCCTCAGAGTCTATATATTAAGTTGTTAACATAAATCATTCTAAAAAATTGCTGAATTGTCTCCATTACAATATTATTCTAATTGCAACTTAACACATTGAAAATCACTATCTCATAACTAACACCGTCGATTTAATTGATCAACGCCCATGCTTTATTTCTTCCCCCTTTCCTTTATTACCTTGATTTTTTATTGTGTCATTACTAAACATATGCCTTCAAATGTATTCCAATATGGAAATGCATAAAACAAGGACAAAATAAAGAGAGGTGCCAAACTCTATTTCTAACTTTCTATCTTGGTTATTTTATGGGTCCTTGAATCATAAACCCCAAAATTCTTAACGTACTCCGTTTCCCCTAGGTTTCCACTCCCTTTATCCATAATTTTTTTGGATGGCAAGTATGCCCTCCACTTAACCACTTCATACCCCACACTCCACCTCATACCCCACCTCAGCCCTTAGCCCACTGGCCACTACTCCTCTATACCACACTCCCTCCCCTCCTTTGCCATTGATAGAGTCGCCTACCATTCTCCTCCTTCCATATCGTCGGAGCCGATGTCGCCTCCCCTTCCCCTCCTCCTTTCCCATCATCACCACCTCCACTTCCCCCGTTGGAGGTGATGGGGGAGGAGAAGGGGAGGTGAAGCAGCTCCGGCGATGTGGAAGAAGGAACTCTGGATCCTGAACTTGGAATCTACAATCTGACCCACCTGTGAAAACCGCAAGATAAAGAGAAAGCCAGATCAACTCGTAGATCTTCTACATCCCTTCAAAACTGATCTCGCAACGTTTTGAGTGCAGTCCAAAAAGTATTTGATGCTCATATATGAGGTTCCCTTCGGCTTATTGATCCATCTTCCCTCGTAAGAGATGACACAAAATCCGCCCTTCCTTGGTGATCAATCGACGAGAGCTCACTCAGTAGTGTCATAAAGAGTATCCATACAGATTCACGATTCATTCGGTCATAGCCTCATAATTCCAGTACAACCTCTCGCACACTTGACGGATAGGTTTCATCTCTTAACACATCAAAGAAAGGTGGCAATAGGGGAGAGTTGCATGTCTGCAAATGTAAAGCAACAATGCTTACTATTGATATGAAGTTCAATGTCCCAATTGCCCCTATGTTGATATCATGCGCCTTAACTATGGATGGCAATTATTCGGGTTTACCAGGTTACCCGACCCGATTGGGACAGGTTTGGAATGCTAAAAAATGGGTTTGGGACGGGTTTGGGATTTGAATTTAAAACCCGGTCGGGTTTGGATCGGGTTCGGGTTTTACTCCAACCTGCCCCGACCCGACCCGAGTATATAACCTATCATATATTCACATATCTTAAATATTCTTTGATATGTTGGTTGTCAAGATCATATAATAAGTTGACTTGTGCTTATAATTGTGTGATCGTAACATAGGAGGAACATTTGCTCTGTACTCTTTTCTATGTAGAGCTGCGATTAGGTAGGCCAAAGAAGCTAAATATGTAGTTTTTTGTGAAACTGATTTGACCCGACCCGATTCGACCCGAACTGTAATGCATAAATGGGGTGAGGTGGGGCAGGTACGGATTTTCCCAATACTAATTGGGACGGGTTTGGGAATACCCTCAAAACTCGACATGGGTTTGGAACAGGTATGGGGCGGGATAAAATATAATGAGGCGGGTTCGTGATAGGGCCGACCCGACTCGTTGCCATCCCTAGCCTTAACCCACACCTACATCAGTTAAATCAGTACCTGAAACCACTCATCCATGGCAAAAGCAATGACGTCTCATGAGATTATCGTCTTGCTGTCCACGAGCTTTATCAACAACACCATGGGGTAAAAGAGAGGTTGCATCTTGAAAACTTGCCCTCTATTTGACAGACGAATAAAGATTCGGTGAGTTCCTAAGGATGACGATTATCTTCGGAATGAACTAGGTTGCACCATTGAGGTTGACTGAAAGATCTAGATCACTTGTTAAGGTGAACAAATTCATTCTAAACGACCCTAAATCTTCGACTACAGGAAAGGCTCCGTAATGACAACAAAAGATTTCTTCACTATCCTATCTGTTAGATATCCTCACACCCCAAAACCCAGGTTGTAAGGGGAGGTCCACAACGGGTATATTAAGAGGGTGATGGGTGCCTCCCTCACCGATGTGGGACTATCCGTTAACACTCCCCCTCACGCGAAGCATGCGTGGCAAGGATCCTCCCACGAGGAGCACGCATGGCAAGGCACGATCGATGGGGAGCACCCGGAGCTGGAGCTGGAGCAGGAGATGGTGAACCCAGCTCTGATACCATGTTAGATACCCTCACACCTCAAAACCCGGTTTTTGGGGTGTGAGGGTATCTAGCACTATCGATTATCTGGATCAACCATTTCCTTTGCTTGTGGTCGCCCCACTTAGGAATCACCTCATTGCAAACACCATGGAGTAAAGCCGAAAGAGGATCATCTAGGAGCAAATCCAAAAGAGGTGATTCCTCTTTTGGATTGTTGTGAACCCACATCTTACTCGTACAAAATTCTAAAACAACAAAAAGAATACTCGTATAATAATGACTAGCAATGAACTTCTTACCACCAGTGGAACCAACTTAGATATAAGTTGGAAATCTAGATGTGTACCTACTATGTCACCACTCCTTGAGTCGTCATAGCCATTGAAACAGGCCGAAATCACAAGCTCGGTGGCTCCTAATCCTTGGAGGACATAGAAAGTTGTGGAGCCGGTACAAGGGATCACTTGCCAACTATAATACAAATCAATAGATTTTTTTCGATTCATAGTAATTATATTCTTTGAATTTTATAAAAAAAGTAGAATAATTTGTGAACATGAAGGTAACCGAATTATTCTACAAATTATTCAACATCTTAAAGCGCGCCAGAATAACTCCCGCTTTATTCACGATTTTTTCTTAATAATTCAAGAATTTGACTAGTTTTATACCATACATACTATGCTCATTAGAATCATAATTGTAAATATTCAATCAAAGATTGTCAGAAATTGATTTTTTAAATAGGAGACTGCATAACAACATAAAACTATATGTAGACTGAATTTAGAGTGCACTAGATGGAAGAATAATTTTATTACTTAGCCACTTGAAGAACACCCTTGTACTTAAACATATGTATGCTCATAAATAACGTCCATCTACTATACCTCTCAATGGAACATCAAGATGCAACTAAGCAACAAAATTAGCTTAAATATTGTTGACAAATAATCCCACATCGATGACGGAGGCACCCATCACCCGCTTAATATACCCCCTATGGACTTCCAATTAAGACCCGGGTTTTGGGGTGTGAGGGTATCTAACATGGTATCAGAGCTAGGGATCATCATCTGCTGCCTAGGTGCTCTCCACCGATCGTGTCTTGCTATCGTGCTCCGTGTGCGAGGATCCTTGCCACGCGTGCTCCGCGTGAGGGGGAGTGTTGACAGATAGTCCCACATCGGTGAGAGAGGCATACATCACCCGCTTACTATACCCCATGTGGACTACCCCTTAAGACCCGGGTTTCGGGGTGTGAGGATATCTAACAAAGATAAAAGTATAAAGAACATGGAAGGTGTAAATTTATTTTGCAGTGAAACATAAACCTCAACTAAAGAAGTGATCATCTGTAAGACAATAACTTCTTCGTCGTTTCAGTTTTCTCGCAATAGCACGAGTAGATGATAAACATTGCTCTCAACTAGATATTAGTGTGATTATTCCATCCCTTTCCAAATTACCCCTGTAGATATGTCGAAACCGCCACTCCATGCCATGCAGATCTTTCGCAACAAGCTCCTGTGAAGGCCTCTGCTGCTTATAATCCTACCGAAAAATGGGAAACAGCAGAAAATATTTACCAGTGCAAAGGAGAAAACCACTGTCCAAGTATCGGTTTCGAGGAATGCCAGACTTACCAGAGGAGGGAAACAGTCTTCGGCCGCCCGGCGAGGGACTGAGAATCCGCCATGAGTGCTGGTGTCGGAGGCGGTGAGGGTCTTGCAGAACATGTGCGGCGTCGGCGACTTGCCTGCACCGGCGATCTCGTCCAATTCCCCGTCTCCTCCGACCACGCCTTCTTGCAGCCGCTTCTTGACATCCTGAGCCACAAATTCTTTCCTTCTCAAATAATTCGGGGACGCAGAATTATTCGGGACGGCGGTGGGAAACAAGATTGGAGGATCAAAACCTTATTAACCTCGCCTTCGGCAACCAGAGAGAGCTGCGCGTAAACGGCATCCGTAGCAGCCTCTGCCTGTTAAACAAAAGGGGCTTTTTTAAAATTACCAAACGAAGGAAAGGGGAGGAAGGGGGAGGGCGAAAGGAACGGACGTGGAGCTTGACGTCGACGACCCGGCAGACGACATGGGGAGGCACATTGTAGCGGCGGAGGAGCCCGCCGCCGCCGCTCACTCCCCCCAGGTGCTCAAGATGCCCCTGCGGCAGGTAGACCACGACGCTCCCCTTCCTCGGCAGCGATATCAGCGGCCCCGCGCACGCGTGCCATAGCTCCAGGCACACCGAGATTCCTACCCCCGCCGCCGCAGGAGGAGGGCTGCATCGTCTCTCGGGGCTCGGGTGCAGCGCCGCCTCCTCCTCCTCCTCCTCCTCAATCGTGTTCAGATCGATCCTCATCCTCTCCGAAACCCAGAACATCGCACAAGAAGGAGAGAGTGATGCTATAGTATAAAGGGGTTAGGCTTAGGTAACCAGACTAGGGGGGCAGTGGGAACATGGTGATGATGCAATGATGCGCCGCCGTCATCGCCGCCGTCGACGCCGTCGTGCGGATGGAAGGACGAGAAAACAGAGGAGGGGAAGAGATCAAAGCCTTCGTTCTTTGGAAAGAAAAAATAAAAGGATTGGGGTTCTCGCTTCTCTGCTCCGACTCTGCCCTCGCCTCCCTATGACAACATCAGCTTTGCCCGTAGCGGAGGGATCAAAAGCGACCGGATAACCACGTCCGTCCGTACCACTTGCAACCCCTCTCTCTCTCTCTCTCTCTCTCTCTCTCTCTCTCTCTTCAATTCTGCTGGTGCACTCACTCACTCTCTCTCTCTCTCTCTGTCTCTGGATGCACCCGCAATGGAACCTCGCTTTCCCCCGCTTTAATCGGTCGGCCTCCCGCTGTGGGAGCTGCTGCTGATCCTGCAGCTGCCGGTGCTGCTGCTGCCCTGCAGTGCTGCCTGCTGGTACTGCTGTTGCTGCTCTCTCTCTCTTACTCTCTCTCTTTCTCTCTCTTACTCTCTCTCCTACTTTTTTTTTCTTTTATCTTTTTTGAAATTTTAGTCGCCTGCTCTCTTTTACTGGTGTATCAGCTGACAAGACGTGAATCCCTTCTGCTTTTCCGGGCGCTGTGTCGTGTTATCGCTGCTCCACTCCCCGTGATTCGCTGAATCGACTCCTCTGTATTCCGGATACTCCGGTTTAGGGGCCCAACGGCTTTGCGGCCGTCCGATGACAAGGTTAAACCGTAGTTGACCGTTGGCAGACTCTCATGACGGCTCTGATTCCATCGGTGGCCGAATCGGAAGAAGCGAAGGGACAAGGACCACAGAGGAGTGTTGCCCCTGTTCGACGTAGGGTCAGGAGCGAGACCTTTTTGTGGTTGGAAATTACGGTCGTGACCCTGCAAACATGAACCGCCGTTGGTAAAACAAACAAGAGTCAAGATAAAAGGAAATGAGATTTCAGGGCAAACGCATCGGGCCGTATGTGGATAAGCTGTACTCGGTGTTACGTTGCACCTTGGCCGCATGTCCTCGGTTCGAATCCTGCGGGTCACTAATGCTGTCGTGCAGCATTTTTGCCGCCCTATTGATAATTCGTTGCACGTGCTTATGGCTAGGGTGGGGCCATGGATCGTGTCGGGTCGGGTTCGAGTCGTGTCTAGTTTCGGATCATATTCAAAACCTCTAGATCCAGACCCGACCCGTTTGTAAACGGTAGACCCGATAAGACATGTTAGACCCATTTATCACACGAGTCTATTTAGTTGACCCGATCCAACCCGATCCGACTTGACCCGTTGGTACTACATACTATAGTATTGGATTGCAGGTAGACTCGACACGACACGACCAGTTGAGTTTTAAACGGGTCTTCTCAGGTCTACCGTGTCTAGACCCTAAACCCGGACCCGACCTGTTTATTAAACGGGTCTACCGTGTCGACCCGTTTACGACCTAAACCCGTTTAACCCAAACCCAGACCCGCTAACTTCGTATCGGGTCTGCCGTGTCAGGTCCAGAATTGCCGGCCGTACTTATGGCCCAATCGAACACTTGTTATCGGAAGTAGTCTACACTTTACTGTCCCCATTATGCCCTTTTTAATGGGTAACATGACACACCACTATTGGTTATAAGATAGTGCAACAAATCAATTGGATAGCAAAACTGATCTCCTTGTCGGGGTTTTGTACAAGTGCACTTGTACCAATAGGTTGTAACTTGACTAAACGAATTAAAGAAATGGGGTTATTAGTTATAGACCAATTGTAACACCGTTGAGTTACATTAATTCTAGCCAATATTATCGGTATACATGCATTACACGAAATGATTCAATTAAGAGGCAGTTCATGAATAATAGTTGTATGCCTAAGGGCCTATTTGTTTTTCAAACCTGCAACGTAAAAGGTAGTAAATCAGATGTAAGCTAATAAATCTACTAGATCAACTAGTAAATCTGATTTCCTTCTTGCTATTTGTATTGACCAATAAAGTAAATCATTACTTTTGGACAACTGTTTGGATTGACCAGTAAAGTAAATCAGAAATTAAATCTATCGGTCGTTCGCTACAGCCATCCACCACCATCCGTCGGCCACCACGCGCTGTCACCCTCCCTAGTTTCGGGCGACTGCGGTTGGTGGCAAGCGTGACGGCGGTGGGCGGCCAGTGGTCGACAAGGGTGAGAGGGCGACGTCGGTTGGTGGACGGTGGGGTAGCGACTGGCGGTGGTGCACAATGGCAGGTAGGGCAATGGGGCGGCGGTGACGGTGGTTGATGGTGTTCTTCATTCCATAGCCCATAGATCATGGTTGTTGAAAACTGGGATTGCCACATGTCTCTCCCAAAATCGTTGAATCCATCAAGAGATGCTCACTCAATCATGTCATTGGCTGATATGGTGCGGTCAATGGAGCCTTCTATTAGTAAATCAAAAGTTTTACTTGATTTTTTCAAAGTAAAACTTTTTGGCTACTAGTAAACGCTACCATTTACTCTACTATAACTCTTTGGATCCAAACAACAGCAAAGTAAAACTTTTCCTTGATTTACTTTACTAGTTAGCTTGTTGATCGAATATAAACAGGCCCTAAGGGATCCTTTTGTTAACCGTTTTTTTTTTTTTTGAGTTTTTTTAAATTTTATATATGCCCATGAGATACTCTCCAACATAAATCACCGCACTTACTATCGTCACTATTACTACTGTGATTTTAGACTGCTATATTATTTTCAAATTGCTCCAGTGATTTTGGACTGCTACAATATTTTTGGGTTGCTACAGTGATTTTGGTTAGGTTTAGGGTTAGGATTCACTATTAGGGGTATAGAATTAGGGTTAGGGTTTACAATTATTGGTATAAAAAATAGGTTTAGGCTTTGGGCTCACTATTTAGGGTATAGAATTAGGGTTAGGGTTAGGTTTAGAGTTCACTATTTAGCATATGGGTTAAGATTTCACAACCATTCGTTGCACGTAGGCCCTACCTAGTGATCACAACCTACGGCAAACAGACCAAACAACCCACTGTGATCAGGTGTCCTGTCTCCTCGTCGTGAATCGCACTCGTCCACGGGAGAGCATTTTTACTACTCGAATGATTTTGCAACATTTGCTTGAGGCCCAATAGTGGTGTACCACGTTGCATAATGGGGGCATCTCGCTGTGAATCGCACTCCTCACGCAGAGAATATTTTTGCTACCCGAATGATTTGCTACATTTGCTTATGGCTCAATCGTGGTGCACCACGTTGTCCATAAAAGAAGCATAATGGACAATTATACATCAGATAGCAAGTGTAGTCCCCATTGTGCCCTTTTAATGGATGATGTGGCACACCATGATTGGGCCACAAGTAAGTGCAGCAAATTAATCGAGTAGCAAAAATGCTCTCCCTCACATGGGCCTACATCTGTGTGATCGAGTGCCACAGCAATTGGTGTCCGTTGTGAAACGTACTCCTTGCACTAGAGAGCAATTTTGCTATCCGATCAATTTGCTGCACTTACTTATGGCCCAATCGGGTTGTGCCACGTTCATAATTAAAAGGGCATAATCATAGTTGCACTCGCTACCAAATGTTCACTACTCTTTTTTGGCCCGGCCCGACGCCCCGTTATGCCCTTTTAATGGTGGTCATGGCACAACCTTATTGGGCCGTAAGCAAGTGCAGCAGGCTGATTGGGGTAGCAAAAATGCTCTCCCGTGCGAGGAGTGTGATTCACAACGAACACCAATTGACGTGGCACCCGATCACAGAGATGCACCTAATGGTTCCATTGTTAATAAAGCAATATACGGTGTATGCAGTTTGATGTGTTTTTTTTCTTCATTAGTTGAACATACGGCTTTCGAGTTGGATTTTGTATATCAATGATTCTATGTAGCTAAGGTTATTTATCATTCGCCAAACTTCATTAATTTTTCTTTAAGTTGGGTTTTGTATAGCTATTTTAGTTTTAAAATATAACTTATGAGCACATATAATATTTATCTTGGTGGCCTTCGTTGATTGCTAAGTTTGAGTCATCATTACTAAGCCTTCAAGTTGGGATTGATATATCAATGATCATTTTCAATTTGAGGGGTTTTATTTTTGCAAAATTTTCTTGGTTGTTTTCTAAGTTGCGTTTTGTATATCAACTATTCTATGCAGTTAGAAAGAATAACTTATCACATATATTCTTTATCTTGGTGTCCTATTGTGGAGGAGGGGGATGGGTGGTGGTTTTTTCTTTTCCCGCAAGTCCTATTCATCCACACACAAACACATAGCTATATAGACAGAAAGAGAAAGAGAGAGAGTTACGAAGTCTGAGTGTTGATTTCTTGAGAATAACAGCTCAAAAACTCTAATAGTTTGAATTAAAAATAGATAGTGGGTGTTCTCACCTTGTCTAATTGATTGGTTCTTGAAAGAACAATTCTTGGTGGACACCCCGTGTGCTACTACTAGACCTAGCACACGAGGAGGTTGGACGGTCAACAGTGTGCATGGATACCATCGTTGAAAACAGATTCCGTAGCCAAATGAGGCACCACATAACAAAATTTTTAATCCCGATCAATTATGTTTTGCCTCTGAAGATGACAATTGCAGTGCTGATGGACACGGACATTACTAGTGCAATAGAAAGGAAAATGTTACACAGCCATCCGGTTTTCCATCAAGATCGGGCCATCCTGACGTGGCACATGATAACAACAATCTGGCAGTGGACCCTAGGTCCCTAGTCACCCTACCGCTATCTCGGCCTCTTATCCTTCTCTCGTGTTCCCTCCGGCACACATCGCGTTCGAGTGAAAGCAATGCTCGGCTGTCACCAATTCCTCTCCCACTCCTCAGCGCTCCGTCCCCTATCTCCGTTCCGCCACCGCCTGCCACCAGCTCCTCCTCCAACACCTCGTACCGTACGCCCCGCCTCCCCTGAATGGAAGGCGGTCGTCCGAGCTGCAGGACCCCAGCCATGGCTCGCCGATCTCCCCGAGGCCGCCACTCCACCGCAGGGGGCGGAGGAAGGAGGGCCCATCGAGCTCTCTCCATCTTCCCCTTCTCCCCTATTCGCCGTCGAGGACAACCCTTCCCCTCTTCAGGTCGCCACTAGCGTCCTCCTCACCGGCGCCATCTCCGTTTTCCTCTTCCGCTCCCTCCGCCGCCGGGCCAAGCGGGCCAAGGAATTGGTACCCCTTTCCCCCCTCTCTCTCTCTCTCTCTCTCTCTCTCTCTCTCTTATACAGAGGGCTTTTGGTGGTTGGTTTAGAGAGTAAGGTCGGCGGGGTTGACGAAGCCGAAGGATCTAAAGGAGGAGGCATTGGATAGCTTGAAGGCGATGGGGGTGGCTCCGGTGGAGGCTGGGGCGCCGCCTTCACCTGTTCAGGCCCTGTTAGGCTCGATTGCAGCTGGGGTCATAGCCGTCATCCTCTACAAATTTGCGACCACTGTAGAGGCTTCTCTTAATCGCCAGACCATCTCGGATAACTTCTCGGTCAGTGCTCTTGCTGTCTCCCTCCTGTTATGCTAGTTATTTAGTTACCTTTTCTATGTGTGGATGTTTGTTTCTGTTGAGGAAGTCCACCGGTTAGTGAAAGAATAGAGACTAGAGACTACAAAGAGGGAATAGTGGAATTGGGTTTGTATGGCTTGAATTGCCTCTTCTATGTTATCACAATATATAGACTACATCTATATAATAAGGGACGTCGGTTTTGTGCTGGCTAGACAAAACGGAACTAAAATGCTGATTAGACAAAAATCAACCGAATAGACCATTTGTTCAAAAATCAACGCACGGTTTCTATTTCCCCGTCAGCCAACTCCCTCTCCTTGGTTTCAAATCCTAACCCATTTAAACTGCACTAAACCTTTAAAATCCCGGCCCATTTAAACTACACTAAACATGACCGTTCATCCTGTGATCGTTGTTCACATCAACGGCTATAAACTCACCTGCTGAAATTTCGGCCGCCCCAAACCATCGGGTCGATCTCAAGGAATCCGTTCGAACAGAGACAACTGATTGATCGATTATAGGGGGAGGGGGAGTTGGTTGCGACGAAATCGCCCGCTTCGTGCCAATCGGCATGGACAAGGAAATGGGTGTCCCTATTAATGCCGGTGTTTGTCGTCGAAAGTGTTTTGTTACCGAAGGCGTTCAGGTGTGTTACTGTCGAAGGCGGCCTATTGCAGTGCTGGAAGTGTGTTGCCGCCGAAGGCGGCCCGCTGCAGTGCCGACAGGCACGAGCATGCACTAGTGTTAAACATACTAGGGAATGAATCCCTTGATTACAGTGAACTTGTTATGGTATGATTTAAGCCATTCAATACTGGAATTCCAGCTGCATGAATCCCTTGATTACAGTGAGCTATTATGGTAAGATGTAAGCCATTAATGATGGAATTCCTGCAATATTCAGCTGTCACCAATAGCTGTGATGATTGCTTGATCAGTGGCACGATTGGCGGCGTGATGAGGAGTGGCCATCCAACGTAGATATCACACATCCCCCGTCAAGCTCACGACGGGTGAACCCATAAGGAGAGCTTGTCCTGAAGCCAGAGAAAACGAGGGCTAGGAAGAGACTTCGTAAAGATATCAGCGACCTGATATTTTCTGGGCAAATGAGAGAGAGTGACATCACCCCGAAGCACATGATCACGTATGAAGTGGATGTCTATATCAATGTGTTTCGTCCTGCTGTGGAAAACTGGATTCTTGGACATGTGGAGTGCACTAATGGTGTCGCAGAGGAGTAGGGGGGGGGGGGGGGGGGCAGATAAGCGAACGCGAAGAAATCGAAGCATGTGGAGGAACCAAAGAACTTCAGTCGTCGTGAAAGCCAACGCACGTTACTCGGCCTCGACACTAGACCGAGATATAGTAGATTGCTTCTTGGACCCCCAAGAAAATAGATTTGACCCGAGGAAGACGACATAGCCCGTTGTCGAACGTCGACTATCTGGACAACTCACCCAATCTGCATCCGAAAAAGCATGAAGCGCTAGTGAAGTCGGCTTGAGAACTGAAGGGCATAGGATAGGGTGCTTTTGACGTAGCGAAAAATTCTCTTGACGACAACAAAATGAGAGGAGTACGACTTTTGCATAAATTGACAAACATAATTAACAGCTTAAGCAAGGTCTGGACGGGTCATAGTCAAGTATTGAAGAGACCCGACAATCTGCCTGTAAACCGTTGGATCAGGAAGAGGATCTGGACCATCTGGTGCACAAGCTGATAGTTGGTGGCCGACTTCGAGTGGACTCTTGACTGGCTTAACACCGGATAAGTCAAAGCGAGTAAGAAGATCAAGAGCATATTGAGTTTGAGAGAGAACAAGAGTCGTTGTGCCGCACAACTTGCGTTTCCAAAAAGAAGTTAAGTGCTCCCATGTCCTTCATGTCGAACTTAGAGGAGAGATGTCGAATGAGCTGAGAGATTAAATTATCATGGCTTCCAGTAATGATAAGATCATCGACATAGAGTAAGACAAGAATAATACAACCGTGTTGCCACAGAAATAGCGAAGAATCGTGAGGGCAGTTAATAAACCCAAGTTAAAGGAGAAAGATGGTGAGTCTTGTGTACCACGCCCGTGGAGTTTGGTGAAGACCATAAAGGACTTTGTGCAGGTACAAACATGATTTAGTCTGGCTTGATCAACAAACTCGGGTGGCTGCTGGAGGTAGACGACTTCGTCAAGCCCCCGTGTAAGAACGCTTTTTTAATATCAAGCTGTCACAATGACCATTCACGAGAGAGAGCTAAGGAGAGAATGAGGCGTACGGTTTCTGATTTGACCAGGGGATTGAAGGAGTGAAGGTTTCCTCAAAGTCAAAGCCTTCGTGCTGATTGTAACCTTTGGCTACCAAACAGGCCTTGTACCGTTCAATTGATTTGTCGGCACGGTGTTTGAGTTTGTATACCCACTTACATCCGACGACATTCATCGACGGAGTAAAAAGTACAAGGGACCAGGTCTTGTTGCGTTGAAGGGCAGCAAACTCCTCGTCCATAACTTGTACCCAGTTAGGATCACGGGCCACTTGCTTGTAAGTGGATGGCTCCGACGGATGATCTGGCAAGGTAGAAAGGAGAGCCAAAGGTATTGGATGACGGGCTGCAAAGAGAACCTTGGGATGACGAGTTCCATTGTGGGAGCATGTGACCATGGAGTAGGTCGAGAAAGAACTTTGTGTATGAGGATCAAAATGCGCTGCGCCGGGACCCCCGCGAGGACCTCGAGCTTGCTGAACAGAGGCATGGCTTGGCCACGGAGGAGGTATCAAGGGAGTAGTCGATCCAGCGGAGGCCAAACCTGAGGCAGCAGCAGGTCCGGGGTCAGAAGCTGGAGATGCATCGAGCAAGTTGTCTATGTGGCCGAAACCTCCATCCTCCGGACAAGGTGCCGTAGCAGATGTAGGAATGGCGGTGGAGATGGAAGGAGGGAGACAACTACTGGTGCGTGCCGGAGAAGCACCCTCCGGACCATCGACGGCAGTGGCACAAGACCGCCCATGCGGTTCAGGTACAAGGGGTGGCAAATCTGCTGAACCTGAAGACGTATGAAGAGAAGAGGTGTTAAGGGAGTAAGTCAACGAAGATGGGAGGCCATGTGATCCTGAAGTCAGCAACTGTTGAAAGGAGTTCACGGGGAAAGGTCACGCACAAAAGTCCCTACAAGAGGGTGCACTTGCTGACGAAAGGTGAGAGAGCGGAAACCTTGTTTCATCAAACGACACATACCGGGATATGTAGACTTTGCCCATGACCGGATCAAGGCATCTGTATACAGCCTTTATGATGACTACTATAGCCAAGAAAGATTCATTCCACCAATTTGAAATTCAACTTCCCTTTTCCAAATGGGGCTAACACAGGAAAACATGCACACCCAAAAGTGCACAAATGATAATAGAACGGTCGCACACTGAAAAGGGCTTCAAAAGGAGAGCGATTGCGGATCGTGTTGGAGGGTAAACGATTGATCAGGTAGACAGCGGTGGTAAATGCATGATTCCAATATTGTTTAGGAGTATATCCATGCGCCATGAGAGTAATCTTAGTTTCCACAACATGTCGGTGCTTGCGCTCTGTTAAGCCATATTGTTCCGGAGTTCCTAGACATGAAATCAGGTGAGAGATGCCTTTGTTTAAAAAATAGTCTTGAAGAGTATGGCTCATAAACTCCCCTCCACTATCCGTTTGCAAACTTTACTTTCTTATTGAGCTGATTTTCTATGAGTTTAATGAACTGTATACAGAGAATACCCACTTCAGATTTACGTTGTAAAAGGAAAATACCAGGAGAATCGTGAGCACTCATCAACAATGATAAAATAAAATCGAAAAACATCGAGAGAGGTAATAGGTGCTGGGCTGCAAACATCACTATGGAGAGTATGCAATAACTGATTTGAATAAGGCTCTCGACGAGAAAATGGAAGTTTTGAGGCTTTGCCTAGTTTACAACTTCGGCAAATGCTCTTATTTCCCTGACAGTTGAGATTTAAAGAAGGATATAATGATTTCATCAAAGAATAAGCCGGATGTCCCAGATGCGCGTGCCAAGTGTCCCCATTGGTCTTATTGGTGAAGAGGCTGACTGCAGATGGTGACGTCCCCACGCTTATTGGATAGAGCCCACCATGCCTAGTTCCTCACAACACTGTCTGGCATGTCCTCAAGTTCTTGATGACAAATCCCCATGGATAGAAAATGAAGTAACAATTATTATCACAAGTATATTGAGAAACGCTTAATAAGTTCTTTTTCAACTGAGGGACAACGAGAACACGATCTAGATGAACCGATGTATTCGGAATGGATACCTTAGCCAGATGAGTATAAGTAAACCAATTTCATTTCCAACCATTACAAAATCAGGACTAGAATACAGAGTCATACCTTTAGTCTGTGCGGTGTCAACGGTCATGTGATTGGCGCTCCAGTGTCAGGATACCATGCTTGGTCAACCTGATCAGATAGATGCATTGCAGCGAAAGATTGTACCTGATTAGAAATAGCTGAGTATGGAGCGAAATAATTGTTGGCTTTGTGATATGGATGGTCGCAACGGTAGCAGACAATGTCAGAATCAACGTTTGAGTGAGGCGGGCCTCTATTGCGTTGACCTGGTGCCCCACGGCCACCACGAGGAGGTGCAGAAGAAGTGGATCCGCGACCGTTGCTGGCCCGGCCTCCACCTCGACCTCCGCTGAACTGTCCACGGCCGCGGGAGCTGCGGTTTCCTGATTGGGAATGACTGCGACCGCGAGCGGTATACATCATGGCGGGTGGCTCAATATCGCGGCGTGTAGTTTGGAGTCGAAGCTCGAAATCAAACAGTTGCGCGACGACTTCATCTACTGTAGGAGAATCTCGCGAGAGATTGATGGCAGCAACAATTGGATCAAACTTGGATCCAAGGCTGCGAAGAACCCACATGGCGAGGTCATCTTCATCAATGGGTTTATCAGCACTATCGAGTTTTTGGGCTATAGATTTAGCCCGTTGAACGTAGTCGGCCATAGAGAGAGCCCCTTTTGACAAGGATTGGAGTTCCGACTTGAGTTGAAGAACTCGGGACCGAGTGAGTGTCCCATACATCACCTCCAAGGAGTGCCAAACCTCAGCCGAGATTTCACATGTGCCAATTTGAGTAACGGCGACTTCGGAGAGAGTTTGTAAGCCACGCCAAGACCATCTGATCCAAGCGATGCCATTGGACAGCGGTAGGCGAGAGATCATCTGTCTTGGGACGGATTGCAGAGCCGTTAACAAATCCAACCAGTCCAAGGGAACGAAGGCTGGAAGGACCTATGTCTTCCACGGGAGATAGTTGTTTGATTGAAGTTTGATTGCCACCTCCTGATGGATGGACTTCATAGCCGGGAGAGAGGTGCCCACGGCATCAATATTGGAATCATGGAGGACGGATTTGTGGATGGAAACATTGGTGGAGGTATTCTCAATAGTGGTGGAGGTATTCTCAACATTGGCCATGATGGTTGGCTCTGATACCTTGAAATAATAGAGACTAGAGACTACAAGGAGGGAATAGTGGAATTGGGTTTGTACGGCTTGAATTGCCACTTCTATGTTATCACAATATATAGAGTACAGGTTACACATACTACGGAATGAATCCCTTGATTATAGTTAGCTTGTTATGGTAAGATTTAAGCCATTCAATGCTGGAATTCCAGTTGCACGAATCCCTTAATTACAGTGAGCTATTATGGTAAGATGTAAGCCATTCAATGCTGGAATTCTTGCAATATCCAGCTGCCACCAACAGCTGTGATGATTGCTTGATTAGTGGCACGATCGGCGGCGTGATGAGGAGTGGCCATCCAACGTAGATATCACACAGTTAGTCCCACATTGGTAAAGGGGGCACCTAATATCCGCATTATATATCCTCTGTGGACCTCCCCTTAGAACTCGAGTTTTGAGGTGTGAGGGTATCTAACATGGTATCAGAGCGAGGGTTCACCGTCTCACTCCGAGTGTGGACCCTTCCGATTATGCCATCCTCGTCAATGATCAAACAATAAAATTGGGTTTTATTATAATAAAAATGCTAGAAAGTGTAGAGATATATCGGCCATAAGTTGACCTTATAAGTGCCATGTGATCCATCAATGGAACAAGGTTTGAGGTAGTAGAAAGTGGGTACGTAAGTAACAACAGGACCATGAGTAGGGTGCAACACCCGAGGTACAGGATTCATAACCTGTCATCATATGGGTGTTAATGATCGAGGAATGATGTATCTTGCGGTTAGGATTAAGATTCGGTTAAGTCACATTTGGAACCGGTTTGTAAGGATCAGATGATCACATTTGGAACCGGTTTGTAAGGATCAAAAGAATTAGAGTTAATTTAACTCAATTTTGAGTTTATTCAACTCAATTTGAGTTAATGCAACTCAATTTTGAGTTAATACAACTTATTTTTGAAAAACCCCAAATTCTTATGAACCCGTCATAAGAATTTGAGTTAATTCAACTCAATTTTAAGTTAATTCAACTCAATTTTGAAAAATCCCTAAATTCTTATGAAGCCATCATAAGAATTTGAGTTAATTTAACTCAATTTTGAGTTTATTCAACTCAATTTGAGTTAATGTAACTCTATTTTAAGTTAATTCAACTCAATTTTGAAAAACACATAAATTCTTATGAACCCGTCATAAGAATTTGAGTTAATTCAACTCAATTTTAAGTTAATTCAATTGAATTTTTAGTTGATTCAACTCAATTTTGAAAAACCTTCAAATTCTTATGAACCCATCATAAGAATTTGAGTTAATTTAACTCAATTTTGAGTTTGTTCAACTCAATTTGAGTTAATGCAACTCAATTATGGTTATTTCAACTCAATTTTGGAAAAATCCCAAGTTGTGTCAAGTGAAAAAACTGTCCAGGCGCCTAGGCGGCCGCCTAGAGAAAACCGCTAGCCTACGCTTGACTACAGAGGTTTGGATCAATCTCGTCCTAAGAAATAGCTATGAACAGACTATTGCCAAATAGTATAAACTTTCCCATCCAAACTGGTTAACAACCAATCAATTTTGGCTATAAATTTAAATTAGGTAAATATCTTTATGTAAACTGTTGGTGCAAAAATTCTCACCAGTTTTATTGTCCACGTGGCAGTAGCGGGAGGCAATTTGAGCAGGATACAAAGAGAGAAGAAGCACCCGTGGCTGTGGCTCACAGCCCGCCTGGGGCCAACCCGTGGCCGTGGCTCGTAGCCCGTCCGGAGTCTCTACGTGAAGCCGCCTATGGCTGGCGCTAACAGCCCGCCCGGAGCTGACCCTGGCCGCATGCTATGCAGTCAAAGTCGGTAGTCGGCCCTAGTCGGCCAAGGGCCGACTAGGACTAGTCGGGACTAGTCGGGACTAATTCGGGACTAGTCGGCCAAAACTTATTCTAACCCCTCCCCCCCTCCCTAAACATATATGATATATGAACTAGTATAAATGTCAATAAGTATATGATATTAGTCGGTTAATAACAATACATACCTTCACACTTCACAACATGGGTATAAATATATAAGTAACAGTCTAACAGAACACAATTGTATTGGCTTCATGCCCATGCCAAAAGACTCAGAACTAAGAATTCATCACAATGTTTGTTTGATGATGTTTAATCAGTGAACAACCCCAATTTTGATTATAGGGTTATATGAATATCAACAAATAAACTAATTATTTGTCTATGTTTTTATCGGAGATTCTCATGTGCTCAACAGATGATTACAGGGAAGAGCCATAGTTGTGAGTCTTGCTACTCAAGACTTTGAGCCAATGTAAAAAAATCCAAACAAAATTGCTTGCAAAGACTCCTTTCAAAAAAAATTTTGCTTGCAAAATGCTGCCTGGGGACTAGTCGGCAGTCGTTAGTCGGGGACTAGTCGGGCTAGTCGGGTCTAGTCGGGGACTAGTCGGGCTACCGCCCAGCAATGAAAAAATCAAAATAAATCGGTCGGCAAAATGCCGCCCAGCGACTAGTCGGGGACTAGTCCCGACTTTGATAGCATAGGCCGCATGCGACTAGCTCGCACGCGGAGGAGGTCGCACTGCGGCTGGTGCTCACAGCCCGCCCGGCTCTTGTAGTAACGGAGAGCTGCGTCCCTTGGACAGAACAACATCTTCCTCGAGGCCTCATATGTGAGATATTGCGAGTTTTAGCTTTCTACGCTAGGCCGCCTGTGGCCGTGGCTTACAGCCCGCCCAGGGCTGACCCTGACCACATGCGACCAGCTCGCACGTGGTAGAGATCGCCCGGTGGCTGGTGCTCGTAGCCCGCCTGGCGCTTGCAGTAGCGGATCGTTGCGTTTCTGGGACAGAGACCACCTGCGGCCGTGGCTTACAGCCCGCCCAGTGTCGACCCTGACCGCATGCGACCAGCTCGCACGCGGTAGAGGTCGCCCAATGGCTGATGCTCACAGCTCGCCCGGCGACCAGCTCGCACGCCAAGAAATCGCCCCATTTTGCTAATAGGAAACTTAGAACAATATCTACGAACACCCACAACTCGCTCAGGAGCTCACCAAGGCACGACACCCACAGCTCGCTCAAGAGCTTGACAAGGCACGACACTCGCAGCTCGCTCAGGAGCTAGCCTGATTAGGTAAAAACGGCCGAGGAGCTCGCCCCTTAGTCTGTCGAGGTCGCCTGTGGCCGTGGCTTACGGCCAGCCCAGGGCTGACCCTCACCACACGCGACTAGCTCGCACGTGGTAGAGGTCGCCCAGTGGCTGGTGCATGTAGCCCGCCCGGCGACCATCTCGCATGCCAAGAGCTCGCCTCCTTATAACAGAGATCGTTCACAATAAGGCGGCAATAAGCCTACAGGTGTCACCACCCCCCTGGAGCTACGTGGACGATTGCAGTCCACGGAAGCCGGCCAAAGTCGGTCTGGGACCTTCCAGACTTGAACTTTCCAGAACCACCACCTGGCAATGACAAGACCGGTGCGTCCCCCTTTTCCACCGCCTGGCAGGCTAGACAACAAAGGCCGTCAGAGCCCATGTGGGCTGGCATATAGAGGCATAGAAGGTGCGGGAAGAAGCCGCCACGTGTCAGGCTCTGACGGGTTGCAAAAGGTTATAAAGGTACCATCCCCTGCTCGAAAGTACAGAGGGGGAAAAAAACTCAAAACTACACTTTTCAACGACTACAGCTCTCCCCTGTCCATACATGTTCTGACTTGAGCGTCGGAGGGTCTGCGCTCCGGAGGGAGCCAGCCGTTCTCACGCTTTTTCTGTCTTGCAGGGTAATCGCTCGGACCAACAAAAATGATGAAGACCTGATCAGCACCTTCAGATCATCGCCGCATCTTCCGTTTATCGTCGGAGACATTTATTTACTGTCGTTTTTGTTTTATGTTTGGATGACATTAGCCGTTTGGGGCTTGTTAGTCGTTTATTTCAGTTTTTGGCCATTTTTCCCTGTTTTTGGCCTTATTTCAGCATTTAGTTTTATTTCTGTTCTTGCCCAGTTCATGGGGGATGTCCATGATCTCATCCGAGGGCTTTTCGGATTGAATCCGGGTCTTTTCGGGTGAGTTTCAGCATGATATTAATAAAATTATGGGTGCGTGTGTTTGCGGGGTGCCGACGGACGAGATTAGATCTCGAAACCGACGGTTAGATGGCGAAATAACACCATTTTGATGACGTGGCAAGTTATGGGCTTCATAGGGCTTTAGATGGGCTTATCTTAAGCCCAATAGGGCTTCTATTTGCATTACCGATCTCCCCCTTCTCTTTTCCCGTGAACCGACCGGCCCCACCCCCTTCCGCGCGGAAACCGAGGCCGCCCGACCCTTGTTCCGTTCCCTCTCTTCTCTCTCTCTTCTCTCCCTTGTTTCTCTCTCTTTTTCTTGCCTTTCTTGATCCCTTGCATCCAAACCATCCAACCCTAATTATCCTTTGATCTTAGCCCTCCAAACAAAAACCCTAGCCTACAAAAGATGAAGGAAGAAAAGAGATTTCAGATTTTGATAGTTGCTGAAATTCGTGCCTCTTCGTGAGTGCTTCCGGGCGAGACTCGTGTCCCCGATCCTCGCCGATTCCACGACTTCGCCTCGTGAAGGCTTTGGGCTTCGTTTTCCGAAGGTTCCGGCTTCTCCCGACGTCCGGCCTTGCTCCGTGTGCAGGATCGTCGGCGCATCCTTGCAATCGACCCACGGCGGAAAACCCCAGGCAGTATCTTTCCTTTTCCTTTATTTTCCCCATCGCATCCGCTTCGTTTTCATTAGTTTCCATTGCCTCCGCTCCGCATCGCAGCCGTCATCATCCTTTTCATCGCTAGTTGAAGCCATAACTTTGCCTATTTATTAGATTCGCCATATATCGTCTGTCGGTAACCCTAGCAAGCATTCGTAACCTATTTTAGTGAAAATCTGTTGCATGCCTATTGTCTAATTTACATATCTATTGCTGCGATTGACCCTATTATGTGCTGAAATTAGTTTTTTTGTGATAGTATTGCGCTCTTTAATTGTTTTAAGTCTTAACCCTGCTTTATGTTGATTGCATAAACTTTAGAACTGCATAAGATAACTTCTGGTTGCTGTCCTTTTGATCTATACGTCGCTATATTGATAAATAAAACCTAGTCATTGATCAAAGAAAACCCTAAAAGGGTTCGGGATTGTAGTGTGCCTTATTGGTGCCTGCATCAAAAATATCCCCCAACATTTGGCGCCGTCTGTGGACCCTTTCGACTGGTTCCTGCGAGAACGCCCACAACCACACGGCTGAAAACTGTCTCACTCGAATAGACTCGGATGACTTTAGCCACGCGGGGACAGAGACGGGCGAAAGGCCGCGCCAGGTCTACGCGAAGCGGGCGACTCGCTGAAGCCTCCGAACCCCCTGTCCCGCTCAGTGACCAGCTCTTTTTGGAGATGTTGACCACTCAGCGGGCCATGATGGACGAGCTAGCACGACTGCGCCAGGTTCCGACGACGAGCCGAAGGACTGATCTCTCCTCCGAGCTCGACCCGTGGAGGGGAGGGTCAGCGATCCCGCCCCAGCGTCAGGGAGTGTAGGCGGGGTCGCTCCCTCTGTGCGACCTCCCCCTGTCCCAGCATCGTATCAACCCACAATGGCGCCCACACGGCGGGCATCCCAACAGGAGCCTCCTGTGGAGGATGCAGTGGTGCGCAGGACGAAAGGGACCGCTCTTGAGCTGCTGCAGCGACTCGTCACCCAGTGCTCCAGCAACAAGTCAACCCCGCCAACGGCCCTTCCTCGCCGAAGTGCAGACTCGGACAAGCCAGAGGTAAGTCTCGATGGAGAGACCGTAACCCGCACCATCAGTGTGAGGAGGACCCCACGGTGGAAATTTTACCCCACGTGGAGATTTGTGAGGTGACAGCCTCGCACTGACCTTTCCCTGCGCTGAGGCGGCTACCTGTGAAGCGACGGAGCCATCGTCAGGACGTCGCCCCCGAGCACCGCCACAGCGAGGGTGCGGACCGGCTTCGAGGAAGCATGCATGATCGCTTGGGGTCTGCGCAGCTGTCTTTGGGAAATCACCTCGAGCGTTGGCAGCTACCTAGCATGCCCGTCGACTTCTTAGAAGAGCTCGCCGCCCGTGGAGGGAGCTCGTCCTTCACAAACGAGGTTCACCAGGGAGGTTTCCCTCAGCACTTGACTCCGCCAAAGTTCGTGTTATTTGATGGGTCACAAGACACCGTGGACCACCTCTTGGCCTACCGGAAGTTGTTATTCTTCCGGGACCAGGACCACGTTCTGTGCCGTGCCTTCCCGAGCAGCTTGACGGGTTCGGCCCTGGGCTGGTTTCATAAGTTACCTCCGGGCTCGATCCCGAGCTTCACTGCTCTGTCCGGACTGTTCATGGAACAGTACCGGTGCAATCGACAACCCCCGAAACGAATCGAATCACTGTTCGGTCTCACCATGTGCGCACGAGAGACCCTCCAATGCTTCTCGATGTGATTCCGGAACGCCTACCTCGCCCTCGAGGACTCAGCCGGACAAGGTCGGACAGCCGTGAGTGCCTTCCGGAGCGCGCTCCCCGAAGGAGGTGAGCTTCATGACGCGATTGTCATTTTCGATCCCCGCACCATGATCGAGCTCTTCGCCTTGGTCCAGCAACACATTAGCTCGAAGATGTGGTGTTGGATTGCCGAGGGAAGATAGCTGAACAGCAGTAGCCTCCTACCTTGCGCGTAGGCGCCCTCTTGTAAACCATTTTGTGCAATGAAGAGTGTTTGGACTAAAGGAGTTCAAATCTGTGCTCGATAGTAATCCACAGAGAACAGCTCGCACGCAGCTTCCTCAAAGAACAGTCCGTCGTCGTGCGGACTTAAAGTAAGACCGGGATTTTCAGTGGCCGTCCCGAACGACCTTGAGATCGCCGGGGTAGTCCACTGTCTAGGGGACTTTAAACATGACCGGGGTCCTTCGCATTCACATGCCATGAAAGGAAGCACCCCGGGGTGATCTAAGGGGACCTGACTGGGTGACCACCCATTTAGGCGACCTGAAAATCTCTTGGTAATCCCTCGAAGCTAGACAACTTGGTGAGGTCGCAAGCCACTAACGTCAAAGGCTAGAGGCAAGGCCACTGTCCGCTGTCATACGGACGCGATAAGCAAAACTGGGGTTCTGAGGATCCTTAACTGGACAGGGGGTAGCTAGCTTTTGATTCTTTCATCGCTCGTTGAACTTCCACCCTTTGGCCCTTACGTTCTGTTTTGGTTTGATTTCTTTCGATTTGTATTTTTGTCGAGCTATAGGACCCCACTATTTCGCACATGTCGAATTTTCATGCATATCGATCTTTTTGCGATGTCGTTTATTTTTTATCGATTTAACTACTTCGTCCGGGGTATGGTCCTCGGATTATCGGGGAAGCCACACACGCGGCCTGATGCTACGCATCTTAGCTCGTTGAGCGACCTGGTGACATCACGGGCAGACGCGGCGGAGACACCATACGCGGCCTGATACCACGTAGCTTAACTCGTTGAGCGACCTGGTGACATCACGGGCAGACGCGGCGGAGATACCTTACGCGGCCTGATGTCACGCAACTTAGCTCGTTGAGCGACCTGGTGACATCACGGGAAGACGCGGCGGAGATATCTTACGCGGCCTGAGGCCACGCAGCTTAGCTCGTTGAGCAACCTGGTGACATCACGGGCAGACGCGGCGAAGATACCTTACGCGGTCTGATGCCACGCAGCTTAGCTCGTTAAGCAACCTGGTGACATCACGGGTAGACGGAGAGAATCTGGCGGAAATTGGATTGTCTTGCGCGCGAATCAAGCGTGTGGCACCGGACATAACCCACTCCCAGTCGAGATCGTCATCCCGCTTGGAGACAAAGAAGGAGAAAGAATAGCAACATCATCATCGAGGTCTCACTCATGAGGCACTGCGAGTCAAAACTCTCGGCGCAAGGTCGCCTGTGGCTGGTGCCAACAGGCCACCCGGAGTGGACCCTGACCGCGTGCGACTAGCTTGCACAGGAAGGTCGCCTGCGGCTGGTGCTCACGGCTCGCCCGGTGCTTGTTGTAACGGATAGCTGCGTCCCTTGGACAAAACGACATCGTCCTCGAGGTCTCACTCATGAGGCACTGCGAGTCAAAACTCCCGGCGCAAGGTCGCCTGTGGCTGGTGCCCATAGCCCGCCCGGAGTGGACCCCAACCGCGTGCGACTAGCTCGCACAGGAAGGAGGTCGCCCGCGGCTGGTGCTCACGGCCCGCTTTGCGCTTGTTGCAACGGATAGCTGCGCCCCTTGGACAAAGCAGTATCGTCCTCGAGGTCTCACTCATGAGGCATTGCGAGTCAAAACTCCCGGCGCAAGGTCGCCTGTGGCTGGAGCCATAACCCTCGGCACAAGGTCACCTGCAGCTGGTGCCAATAGCTCGCTCGGAGCTGATCCCGACTGTATACGATTAACTCGCATACGAAGGAATTCGCCCACGGTTCTGGAGGAAGCGACCAGATCTTCTAACAACCAATTCCTCAGAAGTCAAGCTCACAAATCGGCTCGTCGGCTATCCGCTAGTCGGGAGCGCGATCTGGAGCGGGACAACCTTGTTAGACTCCTGAACGAGCGGGCTATGCTTAGCCGCTCCCTCAGGAGGGGTAATGTTGGTGCAAAAATTCTCACCAGTTTTATTGTCCACGTGGCAGTAGCGGGAGGCAATTTGAGCAGGACACAAAGAGAGAAGCACCCATGGCCGTGGCTCACAGCCCGCCCGGGGCCAACCTGTGGCCGTGGCTCGTAGCCCGCCCAAAGTCTCTACGCGAGGCCGCCTGTGGCTGGCGCTAACAGCCCGCTCGGAGCTGACCCCGGCCGCATGCAACTAGCTCGCACGCGGAGGAGGTCGCACCGCGGCTGGTGCTCACAGCCCGCCCGACGCTTGCAGTAACGGAGAGATGCGTCCCTTGGACAAAACAACATCTTCCTCGAGGCCTCATTTATGAGGTATTGCGAGTCTAAGCTCTCTACGCGATGCCGCCTGTGGCCGTGGCTTACAGCCCGCCCAGGACTGACCCTGACCACATGCGACCAGCTCGTACGTGATAGAGATCGCCTAGTGGCTGGTGCTCGTAGCCCGCCCGGCGCTTGCAGTAGCGGATCATTGCGTCTCTGGGACAGAGATCGCCTGCGGCCGTGGCTTACAGCCCGCCCAAGGTCGACCCTGACCGCATGCGACCAGCTCGCACACGGTAGAGGTCGCCCAGTGGCTGGTGCTCACAGCCCGCCCGGTGACCTGCTCGCATGCCAAGAGATCGCCCCCTTTTGCTTATAGAAAACTTAGAACAATATTTACGAACACCCACAGCTCGCTCAAGAGCTCGCCAAGGCCCGACACCCACAGCTCGCTCAGGAGCTTGACAAGGCACGACACTCGCAGCTCGCTCAAGAGCTAGCCTGATCAAGCAAAAACGGCCGAGGAGCTCGCCCCTTAGTCTGCCGAGGTCGCCTGTGGCCGTGGCTTACGGCCCGCCCAGGGCTGACCCTCACCACGCGCGACTAGCTCGCACGTGGTAGAGGTCGCCCAGTGGCTGGTGCATGTAGCCCGCCAGGCGACCATCTCGCATGCCAAGAGCTCGCCTCCTTGTCATAGAGGTCGCTCACAATAAGGCAGCAATAAGCCGACAGGTGTCACCACCCCCCTGGAGCTACGTGGACGATTGCAATCCACGGAAGCCGGCCAAAGTCGGTTTGAGACTTGAACTTTCCATAACCACCACCTGGCAAGGACAAGACCGGTGCGTCCCCCTTTTCCACCACCTGGCAGGCTAGACGACAAAGGCCGTCAAAGCCCATGTGGGCTGGCACATGGAGGCATAGAAGGTGCAGGAAGAAGCCGCCACGTGTCAGGCTCTGACGGGCTACAAAAGGCTATAAAGGTACCACCCCCGGTTCCAAAGTACAGAGGGGGAAAAAAAACCCAAAACTCTAACACTTTTCAACGACAACTCTCCCCTGTTCATACCTGTTCTGACTCGAGCGTCGGAGGGTCTGCGCTCCGGAGGTAGCCAGCCGTTCTCACGCTTTTTCTGTCTTGCAGGGTAACCGCTCGGACCAACGAAAAATATCCCCCAACATAAACTATAAGCTTTAATATAATTATCCAACCATACAAGTGAATTCTCAATGTTAACACTGATATAATTATCCAACATTACAAGAGAATTCTCGAGTTAAATTAATTATGGTTAACAACCCATCCATTTTGGCTATAAATAAAATTATGTAAAGATGTTTTATAAACAAGATCTAATATATACCAAATTACATGGGAACTTTCGAAGTTAGTTTAAGTATGATTAATAATCAATCAAATTAGCATCAATTCTTTTGATCCAGATTGTTTGATGTTAGGCTAGTTTTTCAATTAAGCCTATTAGTGAACCACTTTGGGTTTTATTTGAAACCTAATCCCCTTCAATGAAAATGAGCTATGTCTTAGTAGCCTTGAAGTGATGCTCCCGCAATTTGATAATTCAAGCTATGAAATGAATCCTAATTCAATAAACATTTATGTTAGGTCGCCGCCTGGAAGTGACACGCCACATCTTAACATGGCTATGGTGAGAAAGCCCTAAATAGAAATGAATGGCGAAGAAGGATTTATAAAGCCGACCCTAAATAGGCTTAATGGTTATGGTCTTAGTAGCCCTCAAAGTAATTGGGATTATTAATGACCCTTGGACTTAACTAGATTCAAAGAGATCAACTTATCTGATCCAAAATCCAATTAGCAAAGTCATCTTAGAATCTAATCTGAAATGTATATAAAGATTTCAAGGGAAATCTAATGGTTCATGTGGATACCATAATGAGGAACGATCCTAGCCAGACACGTGGCTTTGCAACGACACCACCAAAGGTGACATGAATACCTGATCAAGCCCACCACAGGGCTAGACCTGATGCCGAAGAGTGACATAAACGAATTCCTAACCCAGCATGCTCAGAGTAAACAACAGACCAAACGGTAGCCGACCCCTTCTTAAGATTGGCAGGAAAGTTGATTCTGCGTGAGTCTTGGTGGATTAGCTGGCTCTAGAAAGACCAGGTCGGGCCAACTCAAGTTGGCCTACCCAACCCAATGCCCAACTCATAAATGGGGCGAGTCAGGCAACAACTCAGTCGTTGGGCAGCCGGTCCCAAGACGAATAGGACCAGGGCACACTTGTGGACAAATTCGTTGTTGCATCTCCCAGGACTCATCACACCCTGATTGTTGGAGGGGTCACGATGCACCGTGACAAATCCCAAGGATCATGGGAGTAACTGCATTGTTGGAGTAAATAACATCATGACAAATCGCCGTAGGAGACTCGCCATAATGGTTTGTCAACCACACCCAATAATTGTGGGTACATCCCAATCACGACCAATGATCGTGGCGCGCTTCTCCAAGGGTTTAGAGGTACCAAGTTGCCACATTACGCTAGCCACGACCTGATGACCATGATTGACGACAAGGATCATACACAAGGACATGCGTGCTCCCCCTCCAAGCCCAAGCAGCCAATCTCGAGAGGATATTGTGTGCTCTTCCCTTATAGAAGGAGCCGAAAATCATCTGGCTCACACTATCTTCCTCCGATTCCTCATTTTTTGCACTTTCTTCCTCAATCCTCATAGCCTAACTTGAGCTCGCAGGTCCTTCGGCCCCTGGTGTTTTAACTCTTTTAACACAAATCACTAATAAGTCGAGCCGGACAATTGCTCAGCTGTCGGATAGTTGATCCCAGGGCGAATACGATCATGGCACACTCGTGGGTAACCCCGTTGCTGCATCTCCTGGGACTGATGACGACCCTTGTTGTTAGAGGGGTTACAATGCACCATGATGGATCCCCGAGGATTAAGGGAGTAACAATGCTGCTGGAGTATATCACATCATGACAGATCACTGCTGGAGGCTCACCACAATGGTGCCACGTCAACCACACCCAATAGTTATATCACATCATGACAGATCACTGCTGGAGGCTCACCACAATGGTGCCACGTCAACCACACCCAATAGTTGTATCTCAGTCACTTGCAGAGATCGTAGCGTGCTATGCCTACAAAGGGGCATAAAGGTATCTAGCTGCCAGATCATGTCAGCCACGACTTGGAGACCACGATTGATAATGTGGGCATACAACAAGGACATGCGTGCTCCCCATCCAAGCCCAAGCAGCCAATTCCGAGAGGATATTATGTGCTATATTTCCTTATATAAAGAACTGAAGGGCATATGGCTCTATCTCCCTCCGATTGCTCATTTTCTGTACTTTGTCTTCCGCATAGACTGGCTTGACGCTCGTAGGGCCTTTGGCCCTGGGTGTCCTAACTCTTTTAACATTAGTG
The DNA here is from genome assembly GCA_947650365.1 of Chamaelirium japonicum. Lineage (NCBI taxonomy): Eukaryota > Viridiplantae > Streptophyta > Magnoliopsida > Liliales > Melanthiaceae > Chamaelirium > Chamaelirium japonicum. The sequence goes on along the minus strand of OX393551.1, from coordinate 50,005,731 downwards.
TGGAACGAGAGATGCATCTCGGCCTCCTAAGTACCTATGGGCAATACATGCCGGGAGCAATTCATGCTGGGAGCGACTATTGATATATTGCATCATGTCTTCCGGGGATTGTGTGGGATCTCAAAAAATCCCCCATATCTTTTGGAATTGGAATTCTAGTCCACTGCGGACAACAAATAGAAATATAAAACAAAAGGGATTTGTTTTCTTTTTGAATCGTTCTCCAATTCTAATGGTATAGGCATATGGGCTCTATAATACTATCGAAACAGGGATACTGGTTCTTTAATATTATATAATAAGGTGTTTGTTCTTAGGTTAGAAGTTTTTGTTATAATGAAAATGAAACTACCCCCAAAGCTGCATGAATTGGAGCCCTATTGACAGTAAGAATATGCAGGAACTCCAAATTCTATGGCTTGCCCCTCATGGACAAAATGGTCCTCCATGGCAAGTGATGTATGTTCATTTATCTTTTCCTGTGACTTTTTCGTTGGCTTCCTTTTCCTTTTGAAAGGACTCTTTGACGCACTAGTGTTATACATTGTGTCGGTAGTTTTGGGGGGGCGATTTTTTTAGTGGAAAGATGATGCGACTTCCTAAATTTTTACGGACAGCTAATCTTGCTTGTTAATCTCTAGATCTTGTCGCACTCTCATAAAGCTTCAGACCTTACTTTTTGATTCTTTTTAAATAACATTATTTCTAAAGTGGCACTCTGACAACTTGTAGTCCACCGGCGTCGAAAACCCCTGCCAAATTAGCGTCCGTTTTTTTTTTCTTCCCAATCTTCAAAACTTGGTATCAGGATTACTGAGTTTAATTAACTAAATCTGGATCCAGCATTTAAGTTACCAGTTTTTACACGTTCCATTAACAAGCCCATGGCATGTTAAATGTGAAAAGTAGAGAACCAGCAACCTGAATGCCGAATACACATTGAAGTAAATTAAACCCTGCTTCATGTTACCAAGTTCACCGGAACAAATAAAAGTTGCGGACTTGCGGCGATGTGGTGGGGGCTTTTCAGTGCCATCAGACCACACAGATGCAAGAGTTCCACTTTTGAAATAATGTTTTGTTTGATATTATTTAAATAGTAACTTTTGTAATTTTTATTTAGGAAAAAAAACTAATTTAAATGCTGAATTCGACTGCCGTATTGGATCAAATGCAGACGAGGGTTTTCGTAAACCAATGTGTATGTCCTTTGTAGATGATTCATGCAAGACATCGGCAATCGTTTCTCGATCATACATTTCTGTAGTTATATGTCATCTTTAGGGTCTTCATTCTCGAGACTCTTCCATGATATTAATCAAAGAATCTTATATTTGTAATTCTTAGCTTCCTGTTTACCTAATGGATTTTGTTGCTTCTTCTCGCTCAGGTGCGCCAGATAACAATTACGATCAGGTGCGTCTCCGGTCGATCGACCTGCTAAGTATCTGTCATCATCAAACGGCTTATAGTTCACAGGATTTTCACCGACTCCCTGCAGGACAATTATCAATGGTTTTTGCTACCTTGCAACTTTCGTGTTCGGAGTGAACTCCATAGGCTTGCTGCTCTACTCCATTCAGCTTGCCGTCAGCTCCCTGATGGGAAGCGCCACCGGCAACTCGGCATCAGGTAAGGAAGAGGACGCGCCGCTTAATGCGTTGGATCCCACGGTTAGTTCCACGGCCACTGTGGAGTCCAAGAGCAATGGCATGCAAGAGAGCTCGGACGATGCTTAAATTATATCGAAAGAGTTGGCGAGAGACGAGGTTCGCGCCCCCTCCCGCCGTTGTACATCTGAGTTTTATTTTGTTCATTTAGTTTTCTTTAGATTTTAAAATGAGCTGAGTGAGATCACAGGGGCTTTGAATCAGATGATCAGTATGCTATCATTGGTCAGCAACATCGTTGAACTCGCCGTTCACCGGCCTATTTTTCGAATGAGATGCAACCTAGGAAATCTAAGATTGCATCCACAAGACAGGGGAGTGGGGGTTTTTTTTTTCCTTGATGGATCTTCGTGTCAGTGGATTGCTTGTTAGTGCATGGGCACTGGATAAGTTAGGGTTCGAAGCTTATCTGAGATAATTAGTCGCACAGGACGCTAGATAAAGTTGCCATCATGGTGAGAGAGGCGCACCACCAAAGCTCTGGGGTCGAACCTGTAACTTCGGCGGTGAGAAGTAGTATGGGTTTTGATTTGTATACTTGCAGGCTTTTGGATATCAGGTATGGATACCCAGGCATCTGAAACCATACCCAGAACTTATTTCTGAGGATAGTGATGGAAATCTAATCGTTCTATACTAGCAAATTTAGGAGCTTAACCAAATACTTAATGTTAAATGATTTGTTGTTTAGCAACTATAATATTTGCAAACAAAAGCAAATCACAATATTCTTTTAGAAATTGTTTGCCAAGGCAGAGCGGGTTCTATGAAACCGTCATTTATCTTGCCGAACTTTTCTAAAAAAGAAAAATAATCTATCTAAATTATCTCTAATTATTTAGATTTCTCTATTAGATGTAAGTCGATTAATTTAGATCCAATGTTAGGACAAAGGAAGAGTTAGAAACTCTGGCCTGTGGTCGAAGCGTGCTAGGCACTGTCCCAAGAAACTCATTGCCCCCCTCGTGCGGGTCTCGTGGCAATGGTTCTCGGAAATACGACGACCCCGGTCAGACGACCTCCTTCTCGTCGGCACGACTCCAAGAAAGCTTTGCGAACCTCGTACAACTTGCAGGAACCCAACGACTCGACGACGATCTTCTCGAAGTAGGGGCGCAGCACCGCATCAGAGGTTTGATCCGAGAGAGGGAGTCTCCTCGGAGCAAAAGGGCAGCACCACAGCACAAGCTTAAGAGAATAGGAGAGGGAGAGGCAGAAAGTAATTTCGATTTTCGGAGTGTGCATTATCTATGGCTGCACTGGGCCTTATATAGGCCTCGGGCAGTTAATAGAGGGCTGAAAGAGGGGAGCGGTTCAGGGGTTGCGATTAAGCCTATTAACCTCGCACATTACAGCTCGCAGAGAGCAGCTTTGTAACGGCTAGCATGCAGCAACGGGTCGCATGCACAACGACTAGTAGCGAAAAAGGAATTTCATAAATGATGGAGGACTTAAAAGCAAAAACAAAAATATGGCAGGTGCGGACCAGCCCATTTCGGAGGTGCTATCGTGTCCGGGTCCGCGGGTGCACACACATGCGCCACCCAGCCCATGCCCAAGCCCAAGTCCGGTCCGGCTTGGCACCGCACGCGCGCGCGTGTTTGAGCTAGTGGAGCCCCTTCTATAGTGTGATGACTAGTGGGAGGAAGTGGACAATCCCTTTTAAGTTGGTAGGGGATTTCTCCCCTTATCGATATGGGACTAAACACTTTGGGTTTTGTGTGGTTTTCAAACACACACCCAACAATCCTCCACATGTGTTTAAAATCACTAAATATTAAATAATTAATAAAAAATTTAAAATATAAAGTAAAAGACTTTGTTGGATTCCTTATACTACGCAGTAGGTGTAGGTACCTTCCGGTTTGAACCTCCACTTAGTACAGTTGTATACATCCGTGAGAACTTGGTGGACTACGCCTTGTACCAGCCTCATTTACCGGGTTTCTACAAGTAGTACACATAGTACAGTTTTTGATGGTTTTAAGCGGGTTTTCGCTATTAACGGCCTTGCGCATATATCTTTTCTTGTATGTTTCTAGGGAGCAGCCCTGGTCCCAGAGTTTTTGATGGTTTTAAGCGGGTTTTCGCTATATACCCCGTCTCATGGGTCTTGGACTTATTAAGAGTTTTAAACTCATCCTACCCCTTGCTTTTAATAAGCACTGACGTCATAGGGACGGGAGCATTATTCAGTGCTCCTCATTTTCAATCACTACTACAGTTTGTTTGTACCCATTGAACCTCCGTGAGGTTGGGTTCCCACTGCGGTGATTTTTCTTATGGGTTTAATCCCATCCCCCTCGATGATTTTAAGACCACTGTCCTAGAGAGGCCCTTAGTTAGATGATCCGCCAAATTCTTTTCGGATCTAACAAAGTTTAGGGTAATTATTTGATTTTTCATCTTATATCTGAGAGATCTATGTCTCATTTTCAGATATCGATTTATTTTCACATCAGCGTTTTCTTGATTATATTTATTAATAGCTGATCGACAATCACAATGGATAGATATAGCCGGTAAAAGCTTTTCTATCAATGGGATCTCATATAGGAGATCTCGAAGCCATTTTGCTTCTGTGCTAGTGGTATCTAGTGCTATCATTTCTGATTCCATGGTACTCCTAGCTATAACGGTCTGTTTGGTGGATTTCCAAGATATGGCTCCACCTCCTAGTAGAAATACATATCCGGTTGTGGACTTAATATCTATTGAGTCACTAATCCAGTTAGCATCAGAGTATCCCTCTAATACAACTGGATATCCACTATAGTGGAGACCATAAGATATGGTTCCCTTAAGGTATATAGAAACTCTTTCTAACGCGTTCGAATGGGATTCGTTCGGGTTAGACGTATAACGACTAAGTTTATTTACCGTGTAAGCTATATCGGGTTGAGTATAGTTTGCTAGAAAACCTAGCGATCCTATGATTTGAGCATACTCACTCTGTAGTTTAGAAAGGCCAGTGTTCTTTGTCAGATGGGTATTTGGATCACATAGTGTGGATACCAGTTGACAATCGGGGTCATAGAATTTTCTAAGGATTTTCTCGACATAGTGGGATTGGGATAGCACTAAACCATTGTCCTTTCTAATGATCTTAGTGTTCAAAATAACGTCGGCTTGTCCTAGATCTTTCATATCAAAGTTTTGGGACAAAAAGTGTTTGATATCATTTATGATTTGTATGTTTAAGCCGAATATTAGGATATCGTCAATATACAAACATAAGATGACAATATTATTATCATCTACTTTATGATATACATATTCATCCGTTGTAGTGATATCAAATCCATAGGATAATATAACTTCATCGAATTTCATGTGTCATTGTTTTGGGGCTTGTTTAAGTCCATAGAGGGATCGAATTAACTTACACACCTTTCACTCTTGTCCAGGTGCAGTAAATCCCTCGGGTTGGTCAATGTATATTTTCTCATTAAGGCCGTCATTTAAGAAAACAGTCTTAACATCTATTTGATGTATGATTAGCTTATAGATTGAAGCTAAGGCGATGAGGATCCTAATCGTGGTTATCCTAGTGACAGGTGAGTGACATCAAAGTAGTCTACCCCAGGTTTTTGGGTAAAGCCCTTGACTACAAGTCGTACCTTAAATTTATCTATGGTACCGTCGGCTCTAAGTTTCTTCTTAAACACTCATTTACATCCTATGATTTTGCAACGAGGAGGTAAATTGGTGACTTCTCAGGTATGGTTTTGAAGTATGGATTGGATCTCGTTATCTATGACTTTCTTTCAAAAGGGTGAGTCTATGAACTTCATTGCATCTGTATAGGTGGAGGAAGAATTCTTTACCAGAAGTGTATAGAAGTCATCAAAGATTTTTTCTACACGTGCACGTTTACTCCTCTTAGGTTCGGTTTGAGTTACCGGTTCGGTCTGATCTTCAGGTTCTAATTGGACTTCGGGTTCGATCTGAGTTATCTGATTAGAACTGGAGGCCTGGTTATTGGTATTAATCTTAGTATTGATCCTAGTCTTATAAGGAAAGATATTTTCAAAGTATGAGGCATTTCTAGCTTCGATTATGGTGTTATTTATTTCAGAGTTAAACACTAAAAATCGATTAGCGTTACTGTCTGAAGCATAGCCGATAAAGATAGCATCTACAGTTTTAGGTCATATCTTCTTTCTTTTGTTATCATGGATCTTTACCTTAGCTAGGCACCCCCACACTTTTAGATATTCTAAGTTAGGTTTTCTATGTTTCCATACTTCGTATGGAGTCAAGTCATTGTGTTTGAAGGAAATACGGTTAAGAATAAAACAGATTGTCATCAGGGCTTCCCCTCGTAAGTTCTCTGGCGCTCCAGAACTTATTAACATAGAATTGACCATGTTCATTATGGTCATGTTTTTCCTCTCCGCTACACTATTGGATTGGGGAGTGTAAGGAGCTATGACTTCATGTAGTATTCCATAGTTTTCACAGTACTCACTTAACTCATTTGAGATGTACTCCCCTCCTCGGTCTGACCTAAGGATCTTAATATTTTTGTCTAATTGGTTCTCAATCTGAGCTCTGTAAATTTTAAATTTACTGAATACTTTATCCTTAGTCTTAATAGGGAATAGGTGAATATTTTGAAGCGTTATCTATGAACGTTACAAAATATCTATTGCCACCTCTCGAGGTTCTTCCAGAGTCATAAACATCGCTATGAATTAGTTCAAGTATTTTGGAGTCTCGATCGATGGTTTTAAATGATTTCTTAGGTTGTTTGGTTTCTACGTATATCTCGCACTTGTCGAGATTCCTAGTATCGGATTTAGGAATAATATTTAGGGTCATGAGTTTCTTGATAGAATTATAGTTTACATGACCTAGCCTTTGGTGCCAAGTGACCGAAGACTCAACATTCAGAATTGTAGACGAAGGGTTAAAAACATTCAATTTAAAAAGACCATTATAAAGAAATTTTTTTCCAATAAAATTTATTCCCTTGATGATTACAACCTTATTAGACTCGAATACAAGCTTATACCCATGTTGTACTAACAAAGACCCACTAATAAGATTTCTCCTAATCTCCGGAATGTGGTGGACTCCACGCAGGGTTAGGGTCTTCTCCGATGTCAGCTTCAGGTCGATCTGTCCTATCCCTAGCACACGAGCCTTAGCATTGTTCCCCATACTTACAGCTCCTCCACCTGAGACATGATAGGTGGAAAACAAAGATTGATTAGAGCAAACATGAATGTTAGCTCCTGTGTCAATCCACTAATCAAATGCTTGAAAGGTCATGTTAACTTCAGGGGTGAAAAGAACAGACCTGAAAGCAGTCCCAGAAGAGCCAGCTCCAGAGGTCACCATGTTGACTTGAGAGCCGGGTGGCATTGGACCATTCCTTCTTGGATTTGGAAGTGGTGCTGTCTTCTTGTAGAAGCATTGGTTGGCCATGTGATTGGTCCGACCGTAGACGTAGCAGCAACGCACTCCTTCCTTCTTTTAGTCCTCGGGATGGTTTGAGTTATGGTTGCTATGGTAGGACTTCTTGGTATATGGCTTAAGCTTAGGGTGGAAGGGTTTCTTCTGGAACTTATGTCTAGGTTTTTGGAATGACTTGGATGGTTGACCCTCTATATTGTTGACCTTGGGTTTGGATTCATGTAACATCCGTCCCAAACACACAAGATTTTGTCCGCTTTGCCTGTGCCCGCACGAGAACTTCCCAGGGGGTCACCCATCCTGGTACTACTCTCGCCCGAGCACGCTTAACTACGGAGTTCTTACGAAATCCGTAGCGGCGCACGGTTTTAAAACGCGTCTTCTATGTTTGGGAGGGGAAATTATATAAGTAGCTCAGGATCTCCTTCTCTCCAGGCGATGTGGGGCTAACTCATGGCCTTGTACACCTTACCTCACCTCACCTCACCTCATCCATCTTGGCATTCCCGCCTCAGGAGTCTTGGCTCTTGGCTATTGGCATATTGGATCTTGGTCGTCACAATATATATAATTGTGACGACCAAGATCCAATATGCCAATAGCCAAGAGCCAAGACTCCTGAGGCGGGAATGCCAAGATGGATGAGGTGAGGTGAGGTGTACAAGGCCATGAGTTAGCCCCACATCGCCTGGAGAGAAGGAGATCCTGAGCTACTTATATAATTTCCCCTCCCAAACATAGAAGACGCGTTTTAAAACCGTGCGCCGCTACGGATTTCGTAAGAACTCCGTAGTTAAGCGTGCTCGGGCGAGAGTAGTACCAGGATGAGTGACCCCCTGGGAAGTTCTCGTGCGGGCACGGGCAAAGCGGACAAAATCTTGTGTGTTTGGAGCGGATGTTACAAAATGGTATCAGAGCCGGTTCTCCTCGCTATGGGGGGGTCTAACCCTACACGAGGACGTGTAACCCTAAGGGGGGTGGATTGTGACGACCAAGATCCAATATGCCAATAGCCAAGAGCCAAGACTCCTGAGGCGGGAATGCCAAGATGGATGAGGTGAGGTGAGGTGTACAAGGCTATGAGTTAGCCCCACATCGCCTGGAGAGAAGGAGATCCTGAGCTACTTATATAATTTCCCTTCCCAAACATAGAAGACGCGTTTTAAAACCGTGCGCCGCTACGGATTTCGTAAGAACTCCGTAGTTAAGCGTGCTCGGGCGAGAGTAGTACCAGGATGGGTGACCCCCTGGGAAGTTCTCGTGCGGGCACGGGCAAAGCGGACAAAATCTTGTGTGTTTGGGGCGGGTGTTACAATTCAGAAGATCCCTTTTCTCTGAGCCTATGTTGCTCCTCAATTCTAATAGAGTTTAGAACTTGAGTCAGGGTTAGGTCACCTTGGGTATGACTTAGGTGCTTAGAAAACTCGGACCAAGAAGCAGGTAGTTTATCTATAAGACGGGCTATTTGGAAGGTTTCATCAAGGGTGGAACCATTAGTCTTCAGATGTTGGACTAGGTTTTCAAACTCATGAATCTGATCATTCATGGGTTTGGAGTCAACCATTTTGAAGTTGTTGAAGTCTGACGCTTTAAAGCATTTTACTCCAGCATCATCTAGGCCATACTTACGCTCTAGGGTATCCCATAGGTCCTTAGGGTTTTGAATGGTATAATAGATATTATAGTGTTTATCAGATAATGCCCCTAGGATCCTATGAAGGCCATGGTAGTTGATTTCTTCTGGGGTCCTAGTGGGAATGTCAGAAGTTGATTCTGGTTCAGGTTGAGAAGTGGAGGCTCGGGTACGACGAGTTTGGCTAGACCCACTGGATACTCCTGGTGCGGTTTCACCTATGACTGACAGTAACCCAAGTGTGGTTAGCCAGAATCGCATCTGATTTTGCCACCTTTTGAAGTTAGACCCGTCAAACTTTTCGGGTTTGGCAGTAAGGGTTTCACGGTCTGGTGAGGCCATTTCGGACCAAAGTAAGGAGCTGAAATCTGAGGATTGAAAAATAAGTTTTGTCAATTTTAAAGCACACTTAGATAGATTTGACTTTTAGAAGTCCAAATGAAACTTCCAAATCCTAATGGCCAGATGGGCTCCAGGTAGGAGGTGGAGCACTAGGCTCGCTCAAATACCAAGCTATCTTGGACAATTTAATACCGGTTTGTCAAGCCTTTCTAGACACCGTAGGCAATGAAATATTTCAATGACGACTTTTAGTCTTTTCTATAATCTATGCTTCTAATTAACTTTTGTAGAAAATAATTTTACAAGTAATAACTACCGCGCAACTTTTAAGGACTAATGAGCAAGCTACGATAACAAACGTAATAAAGCTAACAATTTATTTTAGTAAGCACAAGTGGAAATGATAAATTTTTCTTTTAGCTATGATGAATGATTAAAAATTCAATAAGTTTCTTGGATTGATGAAAATCTAATCGTTCTATATTAGCAAACTTAGGAGCTTAACCAAATACTTAATGTTAAGAGTTTTGTTGTTTAGCAACTATAATATTTATAAACAAAAGCAAATCACAATATTCTTTTAGAAATTGTTTGTTAAGGCAGAGCGGGTTCTATGGAACCGTTATTCACCTTGCCGAACTTTTCTAAAAGATAGAAATAATCTATCTAAATTATCTCTAATTATTTAGATTTCTCTATTAGATGCAAGTCGATTAATTTAGATATAATGTTAGGACAAAGGAAGAGTTAGAAAATCTGGCCTGTGGTCGAAGCGTGCTAGGCACTGTCCCAAGAAACTTATTGCCCCCCTCGTGCGGGTCTCGTGGCAATGGTTCTCGGAGATACGATAACCCCGGCCAGGCGACCTCCTTCTCGTCGGCATGACTCCAAGAAGGCTTTGCGAACCTCGTATAACTTGCAGGAACCCAGTGACTCGACGACTATCTTCTCGAAGTAGGGACGCAGCACCGCAGCAGAGGTTTGATCCGAGAGAGGGAGTCTCCTTGGAGCAAAAGGGCAGCACCACAGCACAAGCTTGAAAGAATGGGAGAGGGAGAGGCAGAAAGTAATTCCGATTTTCGGAGTGTGCATTCTCTATGGCTGCACTGGGCCTTATATAGGACTCGGGCAGTTAATAGAGGGCTGAAAGAGGGGAGCGGTTCATGGGCTACGATTAAGCCCATTAACCTCGCACGTTACAGCTCTCAGAGAGCAGCCTTGTAACGGCTAGCATGCAGCAACGGGTCGCATGCACAACGACTAGTAGCTAAAAAGGAATTTCATAAATGGTGGACTTAAAAGCAAAAACAAAAATAGGGCATGTGTGGACCAGCCCATTTCGGAGGTGCTATCGTGTCCGAGTCCGCGGGGCGCGCACACACACGCGCCACCCAGCCCATGCCCGGCACGCACGCGCGCGCGTGTGTGTGAGCTAGTGGAGCCCCTCCTCTAGTGTGATGACTAGTCGGAGGAAATGAGCAATTCCTTTTAAGTTGGTAGGGGATTTCTCCCCTTACCGATATGGGACTAAACACTTTGGGTTTTGTGTGGTTTTCAAACACACACCCAACAAGATTCAGTGTCCAAATCGTACCCAAATTTTGTTTGGGTAAAGGTTTCATACCTAAACGAAGATTTTGGGTCGGGTTCTTATCAGGCAACTGGTTCATCATATAGCTTCAATTCTCAAATGTCAATTTTAGGGTAGGATCGGATCGGGTAACTGGTTAATTGGGATCCATTATCACACCGTCTCTAAAGGTGTAAATCAGACCCGGTCCTACCCAGTCACAAAGTCAGCAGGTCGAAGAAGAGAGAGAGAGAGAGAGAGAGAGAGAGAGAGAGAGAGAGAAGGGGGGGGGGGGGGGTTGCGTAAAGATCAGGTGCTCTCCGTTGTGCATGATCAGCCACGCTCACCATGGATCACAGTCCTCCATGAAGATAAAGTGCAAAGCTGTGTATATATCTGATCATGTCGAATGGTTGTGAACGATGGTTAGTACGCCCGATTGTACACGTCAGCAACCCCCTGATTATGTAGACTGGATAATCTTACTCATGTAGTGATTATTGGTGAGATGTCTTATGGTCGTTAACTTATCTAGTGGTTTCAAAATTTGCTGATATTTTTTGTGGATGTGCTATTCATGGCAAGTTGACCATCCTAACAAAAAAGAGAGATGCTACTCAGTCCGAAGGTTTTCCTGATTTCGGCGGCCCGATTGACATGGCAGCATGCAACTGGTGGCTGAAACCCACTAGTGATCTTAAAGTCGTTTACACCACCAGTTGCACTCTGCCACATCAATCGGGCTGAGTGGAATCGGGAAAACCTTTGGGCTGAATAGCATTGCTCCACAAAAAATCATCAAATTCTAAATCCTCTGGTACTGTCAAATGCGAGAAGCTTTATCAACCGTTCATTTGAACCGTTTATTTGAATACCATATTTGTTACAGCTAGGGGCCTCAGAATTTGATGGTTTTTTATGAGGATGATCTACTTGCGATGAATATCACATCCATAAAAAATCTGCAAATCTTGACACCTCTAAATAGGTAAATGTCCATGAATAATTTCATACGTAACCGTGTTATGAGTAAAAGAATCCAAGCCTACATAGTAGTCTTGTTTTTCGACAAGGTCGGTTTCTGCTATGAAAATCTTCGAGCATAAGGCCGCTGCGGACTGGGGGACAAATCTGGCTATGATACTTAGGATGAGTGTGAAAGAGCACATTGGTTTCGAGGCAAACAACATGGTGGGCTTCTTCTATCAAGATCTTTGAGCACGAGGGTTGCGGATTGGGGTACGAATCTAACGATCATACTGAGGATGAGTATCAAGATGGATTCAATAACAATGGTTAGGTGATCATCTTCAACAAAAATCAGCAAATTCTGAAACTTCAATACATGTGAAAGATTATAAGTAATTATAAACCCGGGCAATGCCCGAATGTGCTCGATGCACACTATTTGGTAAAGACGACATTGTAACTGTTCGAAGAAGTGTGAAATCTGAAGTGTGTAATTCACTTGTGAGAGAGAGAGAGAGAGAGAGAGAGAGAGAGAGATTAACGTCAAATGACTATTAAATGTCATTCAATGAAAATTTATCATCTTTATGGTAGGTTTTAAAATGGATTTAAAAGAGAGTTGCGTTCACATACGGAAGAAGAATTCTAGCTCTTTAAAAGACATCCACGTGCTGTATTGACCATGGGGCCTCGTGGTTATGGAAATGTGGGCACAGCCTATCAACAACGCGATGTGTGCTCAGGCCCACTGTGTGCATTATCTCGTGTCGCACGCTGAGGCTTTATCTCGCGCTGTGTCCGGCGTGCTTACAGTACAGAGGTTGTATCGAAAAATTTCCCCATGGATATGCATGCTCTCGCCCTTTCACTTTCATGCATCACAGGCCTGACATTATACTTGTCTTTTAAATTAGGATTAGTTAGACCTTGACTCCCAATTTATACCCTTAATGAGACTCTGACCCCCAAACTTTTCACAATTAGATTGTGCTCCTCAATTTTATGGATTTTGTGCATGCGTTGTGGTTGACCAATGCTTGCTCACGTTGATCCTCTGTGCATTCCCACAATGACATTACTACCACTTATAACTCTGGCCCCCATTTAGTCGTATTGTTATTGTTAGCAACCGAAGAGGCAAAGTCTAAATGTGGAGGGGTAGTATTGTCAATGTGGAAATGCACACTCAGTGTGAGCAAACGTTGGTCAGTTACGGCGCACGCACGGAATCCGTGAAATTAGGAAGCACAATCTAATTAAGAAAAGCTTGGGGGGTCAAAGTCTAATTAAGGGTATACGTTGGGGTTAAAGGTCTAAATAACCCTTTAAATTAAATTAAACATGACATCATCATGTTTTATGACCAACTAGTTAATGTAAGTATGAGTCATCTCACCCCTTCTCTTCCACTCTCTCCTCAAAACCTCAATAATATGATATGCTTAAAACATGTACTGCCCTGCATCCTCTAAGGCACTCACCATCGTCATGCCTCCCATTTGATGGCATAATTTCCCTGCCATTTGAAGGGTTTATTTCTCACCCCCTCATCTAGGTCATCCACGTGGCTGAAGTCCAAACAAATTGTCTCCCATTTCTATAGCTTAGTATGACACTGTCGCATGCCGCCAGAAATATTAACATGACCGCCGAAGGGATGCGGTAAGTCATACATTGTATTTTGAATACTTACCTCAAAGCGATTTACTGCACCGGATACTTCAACAAAATGGAGCTTTAGAATCTCTATATAAATGAATCGATTTACCTCTCTCCGCCGTTCAGCGAAAGCACGAAAATCTTCAATTGCAAGTTTTCTTTGATAGAGCTGTTTAACATTAGTTGAACTGCTCTTGGTCTCATGATATTTCCTCTCTCCCATGTTGGAGTGAACTTTCCCTCAAGGTTGTTGAGCCTTGTTTGCGAGTGTAAATCTTGGCCGTTGATGCCATGTTCATAGGATTATGGAATTAAAAAATAGCATATGATCATGCCTACCCTGTTTTTGATCTCCGAACCTTTTTGAGCCTTGCTTTAGCGCCCTGTCCTCTGATTGCTTGGTTGGTCCAAAAAAAATGCATGTAATTATTTAAGTTTATAAAGTTGCAAACTAGCAATGATCACTACACTCCTAGATTTTCTCTAATAATTTGTCAATATTATTTGGGGTTATCAGTCTCCCACTGACACTGATCCCTTATACTGGGGAAGCTTTCAGCCCTCAAGATGGTGCTCGAGGTTCGAGGATCATAGCTCTGTAGAGACCGCTGTGGGCATCGAAATTAGCCCACGGGTCGAACCTGATTTTTACACAAAAAAATAAGCCCGCACCCGACGGCCTTCGGGTCAAACCCGATTTTTACAAAAAAAATGGGCCCGCACACAACGGCCCGCATGCGAAACTGGGCCCGCACACAACGGCCCGCATGCGAAACTTGGGCCCGCACCCAACGGCCTTCGGGTCGAACCCGACTCGCTCATGCAACTTAGGCCCGCACACAACGGCCCGTATGCGAAACTCGGCCCGCACACAACGGCCCGCATGCGAAACTCGGCCCGCACACAACGGCCCGTATGCGAAACCCGGCCCGCACACAACGGCCCGCATGCGAAACTCGGCCCGCACACAACGGCCCGTATGCGAAACTCGGCCGCGCACAACGGCCCGCGTGCGAACTCGGCCCACGTGCGAACTCAATTTGCGCGCCATGGCCCGACCCAAAGCAAACGGGTCCCACCGGACCCGCAACTCGGACACAAAGAGGGGGGCCCACCGCCCCCCCCTTCTTGAAAACCGTGCCCCCTTCCTCATGGAGAGGTGGGGCCGGCCATAAAGGAAAAGAAAAAGAAAAAGAAAAAGAAAAGAAAAAGAAAAGAAAAAGAAAAGAAAAGAAAAAGAAAAGAAAAGGGAAAGAAAAGAAAAAGTCAAAACCGCCTTGATGCGGGGGGAGGTGGCGTGGACGTCTACACAACCGTAGATCCGCGACGATCCCTCGATCCAACGGACAAGATGACGTTGTGTCGCCATCCGATCCAAAAGTGCAACAAAAATAACAACCCGATCTTTAAAAGATCGAGTCACATCTAGCCCATAACCACTCCAACTAAAAAGGAGGAAATCGGGTTTGTTTCCCCAAATAAGGGAACAACATCTCGATGGTTATGAGGGGAGATATTGGAGGAAACAAAAAGATTTCAGCAATATCTCCCCCAACCGCCCCCCTTTGCCTATAAATAGAAGGGGTCGGGGAAGGCATCAAAAAAAGGTCCGAAAGCCGAAGACGAAAGAGCTTCGCAAGAGAAGCTCCAACGCTCGAAGACCGAAGGCTTCACGAGGCACGGCAAGCATATCCTACGGGAGTCCTTGGCCCTTCAAGTCCTCATCAACGTGAAGACCTTGCACTCGGAGATCAAAGCTTCGACTCCTCGCACGAAGAAGAAAGCGTGGAGAAGAAGACCCGGAGCCGTCATCACCCGATTGCTCCAACGATCTTCATCAACTCCGAAGACGCCATAAGCAAAGGCCGGAGAAGAAGATCGAAGCCGACAACACTCGTCGTCTTCAATCAAGGCATCGACTCCTCGCACGAAGAAGAAAGCCGGGAGAAGAAGGCCTGAAGCCGGTGCTACCCCTGCCGCCTTCGTCAACCAAAAGCCGACGCTACAACCGTCGTGCTAAAGCCGGTGCTACACCCGCCGTCTTCATCAACGAAAGTCGACGCCACAACCGTCGCACAAGCATCGGTGCTACCCCCGCCGAAAAGCCAAAACCGACGCCACAATCGTCGAGGAAGCCGGAAGAGTAAAGAAGCCTTGAAGAGGTAACGCCAGTCGTTCGAGAAGAAGATCGAGTCGAAGCTAAAGTCAAAGCCGACGCAAGAAGCCAAAGCAAACGCACCGGTAAAGCCCGCGCTAAAGCAACGCACGTGCCAAAGCCAAGCAACTACGACGGTCACGAGCAAAGCACCGCACGTTCTAGCCGATACGACGCAAAGTCCGGAAGAACTAAAGCATCGCAAGTCTCTACCCGTCTACGTTCAAGCGCAAGCGCCAAAGCAAAGCAAAAGCCAGAGCAACGCCAAAGCTACGCCAAAGCCGAAAGCTAAAGCCAAAGCTGACGCCAAAAACACGATCGACGCCGCGAACCGACGATCAAGGACGCCGAGGTCGAGCAAGGATCGAGGAAGACACGAAGACCGAGGAACGAAGCCCAAAGCCTCCCTAGCCGAGAAAGCGCGAAGCACGGACGGGACAAAATCAACGGCGGAAACTCCTTAGCCTCTCAAAAACCCTCACCCTGTAAAGACCTCTGTCCTGGGCAACCCCTTCAGAGCTCTCGCACGAATACCACGTGGAGACGCGGATCAAAGGGACCCTCCAGAGGATCTCTCCCACAATCTCCTGATCAAAGAAAATTTGTAATCTCGTGTGATCCGCAATAAAGACGACCCGAATCTTTTTCTGCGACCACAGATTTCTGGCACGCCCGATGGGACCTCCTCTCCTTTCATCCGTACGTTTGAAGGAGTTGCTTCAAGTTCGCCATGGCCGGAACGAACGATGATACGTTTGCTCCAACAAGCCTCTCACCTATCGCCGAGTCTCCACTACTCCAACAAGGCGATCCAGAAAACCCGGTGGATGACATTCCCCCGGTAGTACGCGTTTACACTCGGCGTACTCAAACTCTTGCGGACTTCTTCACGCCTGAAACTGCTGCTGAAGGTGCTCGCCAAATCACCAATGAGGCCTTGGTGCATGAAGAAACAAGCCTCAATCCTGGAACATCTGTCCAGAAATTTGGGGAGGACCAGCCCCAACCCCGAACCCGTTCGGGTTCTCCAGCGGACTTTGCACCTCCCTTGCCGGGGGCAAACATCCGTCATCAAGCAGAAGCAAGTCAGCGTAACTACGTCTCCGACGACGATGGCGAGGGTGCAGGCGTGCAACATCGAGACGTTCTGCGACACCATCCTCCGTCCGCTCTCCAGCTCCAAGTCATGCAAATGGGTGAACACATGGCTCAGCTCACCCGACTAATGGAAGAGAAAGATCGTCACATCAACACCTTGCTTCAGAGACTGAGTGCCAGGGATGTCGCAACATTCGGTCAACCTCCTGCTTCTCCAGTAGCTGCTTCAGCCCCATCTCCAACTCCTGCTCTGGCAGAAGTTGGCCCGGCAACACTAGCAATTACTCCTGCACTTTCCTTGGCTCCCGTGCCGGTCTCGGTGGCCGCTCAACCTTCAGTGGCAGCAACGATGAATGCCCAGCAAATACAAGCACTAGTGGCTGACATGATGCGTTCCCACGGCGGTAGTCTACCTCCGATCACGGCAGCATATTCGAAGCCTTACACTACAAGGATCCAGCAGCTGCGCTTCCCTACCGGGTTCCAGCCACCAAAGTTCCAACACTTCGACGGAAAGGGAAACCCAAGGCAACACATTGCCCACTTCGTCGAAACTTGCAATAACGCCGGCACATACGGCGACGAGATGGTGAAGCAGTTCGTTCGCACACTCAAAGGTAATGCTTTTGACTGGTATGTTGATCTTCCTCCAGGATCTATTGACAGTTGGGATCAAATGGAAAGAGAATTCCTCAACCGCTTCTACAGTACTCGGCGCATCGTTAGCATGACCGAGCTTACTGCCGTCAAGCAAAGGAAGGACGAATCAGTAATCGACTACATCGATCGATGGAGGAATCTCGCCCTGAATTCACGAGACCGTTTGTCGGAAGACTCGGCTATCGAGATGTGCACCCAAGGCATGCACTGGGGCTTACTCTACATCCTCAAGGGGATCAAGCCTCGGTCCTTCGAAGAACTTGCAACTCGAGCCCATGACATGGAGCTCAGCTTAGCAAATCGCGGGGACTCAAAGACCAAAGACTTCCTGAAGGTGGAAAAGAAAGACAAACCGCCGGCACCCAAATCAAAGCAAGTTAATGTCGCTGACATCGCCTCGGCCTCCAAGCCACTCAAAATCAGCGGTAAGTCAGATCAAGAAAAGGGAGCTGCCATACCACCGCCTCCATCTCAAAGGCAGTCGAAGATGACTCTAGAAGAACTTGAGGCCAAAGAGTATCCCTTTCCAGACTCAGAAGTCTCCTCCATGTTCGATCAACTGCTACAAGAAAAGATGATCGAGCTTCCTCCTTCAAAAAGGCCCGAACAGATGCATCGGGTCAACGATCCGCTCTTCTGCAAATACCACCGGCTGGTCAGCCATCCTATTGAGAAGTGTTTCGTCTTCAAAGAGAAGATCATGGCACTAGCAAAGCAAGGAAAAATCGAGATCGACTCCAGCGACGTTGCAACGGCAAACATGACATCCATCACCTTCGGTTCGTTTCAACCGGTACTCGTTGCTACCCACCAGAGAAGGCCCAAGTTGCGCATCAATCGCCAAAGGCCAATTGCGAAGTTAGCTCCACAACGGAAGATCTCAAGACGACAGCAGTACGCTCCTAAGCTCGCTGAGAAAGAAACGTCACTGCCCTGGGGGCAACCGTCGCCTACATCGACGTCTCTCTCAAACAAAGCTATGTCCCAACGGAATCTCCAGACAAGGTACGAGCAAGGAGACCCGGAGGTCGGTCTGTTAGGCCAGCCTTCAGGTAAATTCGACTACTACGTCCTCTACTCCAGACCTTCGCCTGTCTCAATAGAAGAAATCGAGCCCACCGGCTGGGAGTCAGAAGGCGAACCACCAAGGTCCCCAGAGGAGCAAGGCTCCCCAACTCATGGAGAACCTACAAATCTCCGGACAAGGTACGAGCAAGGAGACCCGGAGGTCGGTCTGTTAGGCCAGCCTTCAGGTAAATTCGACTACTACGTCCTCTATTCCAAACCTTCGTCTGTCTCAATAGAAGAAATCAAGCCCACCGGCTGGGAGTCAGAAGGCGAACCACCAAGGTCCCCAGAGGAGCAGGTCTCCCCGACCCATGAAGGACCTACCACTCCCACTCCAGAGCTTCACCTTGGTAACGAAGAATCCACTGATGAAGATGCATGGGTCGTGTTGCCTCGCAGACGAAGGCCATGGACGCCAAGAAGTCACAAGTTCGATCGGGTAACAAGAAAGCTTCCGGAACGAAGAACTTACAAAAAGAAAAGCAAAGCTCCAGGAAGGAAGGCATTCAAAGTACCGCCAGCAGATCCTGATGATCTCCTCCTGCAAAACCCTCCAGAACCGACAACATTGCAAGAGTTCTTCCCCGATTACTTCCTCCCAGCTAATCAGCAGCACGAAGCCTCCTGTTGCATGGTTGAGATTCACATAGCGCCGGAAGAAGAAGATAGAATCAAGCCTTCCAAAGAAAGCAACACCGACAACGAGGAGGACGATTCCGACAAAGACACTACTGCTGCTTACGATGAGGCAATCATGCACTTGCCACTCATAGAAGCACTACACCTCCCAGAGAAAGCTCGCCTAGCAATGGCCGAGGCTTTGACAGACCCAGACAGCTACAAGAAGAAAAACGCCGAGAAGGACAAAGCTATTGTCTCATGTAACGCAGCAATAACCTTCTCGGACGAAGATCTGCAGCTCGGAGCACGACTGCACAATCGACCTGTCTATGTCTCGGGATACATCAACGAGAAGCCGGTAAATCGAATCCTGTTGGACTGTGGCTCCGCCGTCAACATCATGCCTATCCAAACAATGCGCCAGCTCGGCATCACCACCGACCAGCTCTCGCAAAGCCAGCTGGTCATTCAAGGGTTCAACCAAGGAGGACAGTCCACCATAGGGATCATTCGTTTAAAACTCTCTATCAGCCAGCTTGACACGACGGTTCTTTTCCACGTCATTGACTGTCAAACATCATACCACCTTTTGCTAGGAAGACCGTGGCTGCACGAAAACGGTGTCGTAGTGTCTACCTGGCACCAATGCCTCAAGTACTACGAGGAAGGTCTGGAAAAGTGCATTGTTGCA
This sequence comes from Chamaelirium japonicum, assembly GCA_947650365.1. Classification (NCBI taxonomy): domain Eukaryota; kingdom Viridiplantae; phylum Streptophyta; class Magnoliopsida; order Liliales; family Melanthiaceae; genus Chamaelirium; species Chamaelirium japonicum. The sequence goes on along the minus strand of OX393551.1, from coordinate 49,986,174 downwards.
GACGACAAGCCATTCAATGAGGCGGAAGCGCACCTCGCCGATGCCAAATTTTACCAAGCAAGGGACCTTGTTGCAGAAGTCCTTCCAGCTAAAACTCCTCGAACTCAGAAAGCTAAAAGTATGGAGCAGGATGAAGCTCCGCCAACTCCAAATCCGGTACCACCATCTAAGGCGATACACGAAGTCAAAGAAGTGCTAGCGCCGAGACGAAGAATGCGCATCAGCTCCAAGCCAAGATCCATGAAGCACACTCCATTACCTGCCCAAGCTACGACAGTCTTACGCCTCACACCTCAGTGGCTTCGCAAAGATGAACCACCACCTTTTGCCTCGCCAAAAGGGATGGTCCAGCCGCTATCGGAAGCTAATGTCATCACTCTGCAAGAGATGACACTGCCACTACCCAGCCTGGGGCAAGCTTCAAGTTCACCAAAACCCATCAATCTCTTCGAACCCAGCCAACTCACATTCAAGCCAAAAGGAAGCTGGGGGCAAAATACCGCCAAGCTGCTGTTCAAAGCTGGTTACAACAAAGGCAGTGCTGCACATATGAGTACGCTCCTGCCAGCTCCAATACCACACGGGATGACTAAGACTCAAGCCCATTTACTCCAGGGTGGCGAGCAGATCCCACCAAATCGGCGAGGCATCGGCTCTCGTCAAACCCCGGTGGTCATCAAGATAACAGGAGAGAAGACCTTCACCTCTAACTACATTGAGGTGAAGTTGGTGAATGAAGCGGAAGAGGGATCGTCAGCTTCCGATGCACGCTCTACCAATATTCATCCCGGTACAAAGGGCGCCAAAAGAAGGCGATATCGAGCTCGACGTCGGACCGTACCTCAAAAGCAGAAAAAGAGCGTCAAAAACCAGGCAAGTCAAAATCCCATATCAGTATTCAAAAGACTTGGGCCAATCAGACAAGCAAAGCGAAGGTCAGTATTCGACCGCTTGGGAAAGCCACCCACTGAGGTGAGAAAAATCATTCCCACCCACCCACCCACATTCTTTCAAACTGCCAATGTTCCCAATATCATTCTGGTCTCTCTTAATCATATCACAATTTCCGACTCCTCGTTCGACAACACTTCTACTTCGGACGACGAGTTGCCTAGTGCACCGCCAGTCCTCGAAGAAGGGGGGCAATCTACCGTCGACGATCTGAAAGAAATCAACTTGGGGACACAAGAGGATCCTCGGCCTACATTCGTAAGTGCACTCCTGACTCCCGAAGAGGAAGCCGCGTACATCAAACTACTCCAAGAATACAGAGATGTCTTCGCATGGTCCTACAAGGAAATGCCGGGACTTGACCCCAAGATCGCAGTACACCAGCTTGCTGTCAAGCACGGAGCTAGCGCCATCAAGCAAGGACAAAGACGTTACCGACCGGAACTGGTACCGCAAATAGAGGGCGAAGTCAACAAGCTCATTGAAGCCGGCTTTATCCGAGAAGTTAAGTATCCAACGTGGATCTCCAGCGTGGTCCCAGTCAAGAAGAAGAACGACCAGATCAGAGTATGCGTGGACTTCAGGGACTTAAACAATGCATGCCCCAAAGATGACTTCCCACTGCCAATCACAGAACTAATGGTGGATGCAACAACATGCCATGAAACACTAACCTTCATGGATGGATCCTCAGGCTACAACCAGATCCGGATGGCGCCCAAAGATGAAGAGCTTACGGCATTCCGCACGCCAAAAGGGATCTACTGCTACAAAGTCATGCCTTTCGGCTTGAAGAACGCAGGAGCCACTTACCAACGAGCCATGCAAAAAATTTTCGACGATATCCTTCACCAGAATGTAGAATGCTACGTCGATGACCTCGTGGTAAAATCAAGACAAAAGTCCACACATCTTCAAGACCTCGAGCTAATCTTCAAGCGACTTCGAAGGTACCAACTCCGCATGAACCCGCTTAAATGTGCATTTGGGGTCTCCTCGGGAAAGTTCCTCGGCTTTGTCGTACGCCATCGAGGCATCGAGATAGATCAATCCAAAATAGATGCTATCCTCAATATGCCAATCCCAAAAACCGTGCGAGACCTCCGAGGTCTCCAGGGCCATCTAGCATATATCAGAAGGTTCATCGCCAACTTAGCTGGAAAATGCAGGCCCTTCAGTCGCCTCATGAAGAAAGGAGCAGCGTTCAAGTGGGATGAAGCTTGTCAGGAAGCCCTCCAAAACATCAGGGATTACTTACTCAAACCCCCGGTTCTGACAGCACCAGTTCAAGGAAAGCCATTGGTCCTTTACATCAGCGCCCAGGAACAGTCCTTGGGGGCACTCCTGGCTCAAGACAACGAGCTAGGCAAGGAAACAGCATGCTACTATTTGAGCCGTACTCTCATCGGCGCGGAGCTAAACTACTCCCCGATTGAGAAGGTCTGTCTGGCACTCATCTTCGCTACAAAAAAGCTGCGACACTACATGTTAGCTCACGCCATCAGGCTCATCTCAAAAGCCGACCCACTCAAATACATCATGTCGAGACCAGTGCTCTCCGGACGTCTAGCCAAGTGGGCTTTGCTCCTCCTTGAGTTTGACATCACTTTTGTCCCTCGTAAAGCGATCAAGGGTCAAGCTCTCGCAGACTTCCTAGCAGAATACCCCCTTCCAGCAGAGTGGGAACTATCGGAAGACCTCCCAGACGAAGAAGTATTCTGCATCGACATCGCCCCTTCTTGGAAAATGTTCTTCGACGGTGCGGCCAGGCAAGATGTAGCAGGAGCGGGAGTTATATTCGTCACACCAAACGACGAAGTACTTCCCTTCTCGTTTCTACTATCAGAGCCATGCTCCAACAATAGGGCGGAATATCAAGCTCTGATCATTGGCCTCGAACTCGCCAATGATATGAAACTTCAAGGGCTCACAATTTTCGGCGACTCTCAACTCGTCATCCAACAAATATTGGGGGCATACGAGGTCAACAAAGAAGATCTCGTGCCATTGCACATACGAGCCCTGAAACTCCTTGGTACACTCAAAGATGCTTCAATCCAGCATGTCCCCAGAAACCTCAATCAGCAGGCTGATGCGCTTGCAAATTTAGCGGCTACACTTCCGTTCCCAGAAAAAAGCCAACTCATCATCCCTATCTGTAAGAGGATGGTGATCACCGAAGAGGACCTCCCTATGGGGATCCCAGACCAAGTCAACGCAGTACACGTTTTCGTGACCGACGAGCTAGACTGGAGACAGCCATTCATAGACTTTCTTGTCCACGGAAAGCTTCCTGAAGACCCAAAGCGTAAGGTCGACATTCGCCGGCGATCTCTGAAATTCTTCCACTTCAACAACGAGTTGTACCGTCGAAGCTACGATGGTGCGCTCCTGAGGTGTCTTGCGAAAGAAGAAGCGGAAACAGCATTAGAAGAAGTCCATGCCGGGATCTGTGGCTCACATCAGTCCGGGCCAAAGCTGCACTTCCGCATCAGGCGGATGGGGTACTACTGGCCCACTATGATCAAGGACTCCCTCGGGTTTGCAAAAAGATGCTACACTTGCCAGCTGCATGGCGACTACATCCGTCAGCCTCCGGAACCTTTGCATCCAACCATCGCATCATGGCCCTTCGATGGATGGGGACTCGATATTGTCGGTCCGCTACCCAAGTCATCCAAGCAGCATCTTTATATCCTGGCAGCAACAGATTACTTCTCCAAGTGGGTTGAGGCAGTACCATTGCGAGAAGTCACCAGGCACTCTGTCATCAACTTCATCCAAAACGACATCATCTTCCGATACGGCATCCCTCGCTATATCGTTACGGACAACGGGAAGCAATTCAAGAACTCCGCTGTCAGCCAATTTTGCGCCAAGTTCGATATCAAGCAAAGATGTTCAACCATGTACAACGCCTCTGCCAATGGCCTAGCTGAAGCTTTCAACAAAACACTCTGCAAACTTTTGGAGAAAGTCGTCTCAAAGTCGAAGAAAGACTGGCATGAACGCATGGGTGAAGCGCTGTGGGCATATCACACCTCTTTTCGCACACCAACACAGGCGACTCCATACTCGCTGGTATACGGAGTAGAAGCTGTCCTCCCACTTGAACTCCAGATCCCGTCACTCAGGATAGCCATCCAGGAAGGCCTCGTCAACGGCAACAACACTCAACTTCGCCTAGCGGAATTAGAAGCCTTAGATGAAAAGCGCCTCGAAGCCCAGCAACGCCTGGAATGCTACCAAGCCAGGCTAACCCGAGCCTTCAACAAAAAGATTCGCCCTCGATCCTTCCAAGAAGGAGAGTTGGTGCTCGCAGTCAAACGCCCCATCATCCTTTCGCATCGAGGAGGAAAGAAGTTCGACGCCAAGTGGGATGGACCGCACGCTGTCAAAGAGGTCTACTCCAACGGCGCATATCTTCTCACCACGCCAGAAGGGCTTACGCTCGGCCCTATCAACGGCAAGTACCTCAAAAGGTACTATGCCTAAAAGCAAGGCGACACCCCTTGCAAAAAAAAAAAAAAAAAAAAAAAAAAAAAAAAAAAAAAAGGAACTACGTGTGACTTGATCCCTCTCAGTAGGGTACGTAGGCAGCCTGTAAAGGTTCAGTCCAAACAAAAGAAAAACACAACCAAGCTCTGCCATTCTAGAATACAAGTCCAAAAAAAAAATAGATGCATGATATTAAGTTATCACCGGATAAAGAAAAACAGAACTACAAGTCTGTTCAGCAGAAATGACAAGAAAGAAAAGGAAATGCGACATGCTAGTAAAGCGAATCAAATCCTTTGAGACGTTGGAGCAGCTCGCCGTCAGTAACCTCCATGCGCTCCAACTCTGAAGACCGAGAAGCTACCCGCTCCCGATGCGCCGCCAGCTCGATACGCTGCTTTGCCAAGTCTGCTCCAGAAGACTTCTCGATCGTCTCAGCTTTCTCGAAAGATGCGCGAGCAGCCTCTAGCTTCTTCTGCGCCCGAACAAGGCTCGCAGCAGCAAGTGCATGCTGCGCCTCCAGTCGACGCTCCTCGTCCTCGGCCTTTGCCAGTATCAGGGGGAGGTCATCTTCCATCGAAGCCCGTTTCAAGCAATGAGCTTCACTATCCGCCAAGAGAACACGCATCTGTGTCTCAAACAAAGAGCCATCTACTTGGAAGGCCGCCAGACTCTTGCAAAACTCAGGCCCCTCGAGGACCCACCAGCTGCTCAAAGCGGCAAAGCCCTCTTCCTGGAAGGGTGCGAGCGTCGTCTGGATATACTTCCGACAGCTCTCCAAAAGAAGCACAGAAAGAAGGTCTCGAGAACTGCACTTCCCCCTGGCAGCCTCTGAGTGCACAGGCAAAGTGGGTTCTGGCCCTGAAGGCTCAAGAGTAGGAGCCACCTCCTGAACCATCGCTGTGATAACAGTCAACGGAACCACCGGAGCCGAAGGAGGAGGCACAGGCAAACCTTCCGACAAAACGACTGCGGGAGTAGCCTCTGCCGGAGTACCGGACCTAGCTGGAGGAGTCTGTTCTCTCCCCACACTGGAGATCTCATCCTCCTCCCCAAAACCCAACTGCTCCACGTCAATATCATCCAGGTTGACAGCACTGCCGGTAAAGTCTGCTCCACACGCTCCCAAAAGCTCCAAGTTATCCCAGGGAACATCCAGCCCGCCACCTTCAATCAACGTTGCTCTAATGGGAGAGCACTCCTGCCCAACCCCCTTCGGGGCAGACTCGCAGTCTGGTCCAGCAGACCCTGCCAAAATGAGAGCTGGATAACTCAGCCAACGTAGTAAGAATACAAGCACAGAAATTCACGAGAAACTAAAAACAAGAGATACCTGCAGCGTCCGATGAAGATACCCCAGAAGAAGGGATGACCCCATCAACAAAAAGCCCTGGCTCTCTGTCTCGAGCTGGCCCTGCCTCGCCAGCACCAGTCAAAGCTGCCTCACACAAGAGGTCCAACTTTCTCCTCTTGGGAAAAGCACCCCCACTCCAAGAAGCCTGAGTCTCAGGAAGGCCCTGAACCTTGGAGGACGGAGCCATCTCAACTTCTTGCACAGAAAGTGAAGCCTGGGAAGTACTCTCTCGACGGCCACAAGATTTCTCTGACCATCGCTCCTCGGACCAGAGACGGCGATCCTCTGACCCCGCCAAAGAGTCAAAAAGAAAGTCAGCCCGCTCGCTGCTAGCAAGGACGTCTAATGGAAGGCCAGCCAAGATGGGAAGCACTGACCCTTTGACCCAGCGGCGATACTCAGGAGTTGCTGCATCCTTGCCGCCCGACTTAATCCCCGGTGAGAAAGTGCACCCAGTAAAACGATCGTAAAGTGCTCCCCAGAGGCGGTACGCCTCCTGCGGAGTGTAACGTAACCGCAGGCGCAAAGGAGTCCCAGGCAACTCCTGCCGAAAGCCCTGCTGGCGAGCAAACCGGTGGGGAGAGTACCGTGCCACCTCCACTACATCCCCACGACGCCAAACAAGATACCCAGGCCTGCAACTCACCATGCTCCAGTACAAAGGATCGGGCATCTCCGCCCCATCACACACCAGGGATTTCATAGAAGGCGCCAGTGCATTTTCCGATACAAATTCGAAGTCAGAGGGGCCCATGCGCCGTAAACACTCTCGGGCACTAGGCTTCGGACGCTCCCATGCATAAAAAGCGTTCATTACACCTCCCACACAAGGAAGAAAGGGCACCGAGGTCGAAGGTCCACGCGCCGCGAAGATCCCCTTCGGAAAGTGAAGCCCAATCCATCCATAGAGGTAATGCAGGGGGCAAAAGGAACTGGCTCTGCCTACTTCCCCTCTTGCATTACCCGCACTCGATAGACTCCAGTAAGTACCGCTAAGCCCACCATACAACGAGCAGAGGATCGCCGGTGCCAGATTAAGGAACTCTCCAGTCACCATCCGAGCAGCTGCAAGGAAGGTCCCAGGGCGTACCACATCCCCTTCCCAGGGTAAAGCAAAGCGGCAGAGAAAGAGTACTAACCCCGCAGACCAGTAAACAGCACGCCAGTCATCACTACACTCTTCAAGTCCCAAGACTTCCCAGGGACGCTGCGCCCCGGCCATGGAGCACCACTCTTTCTTCAGAGATTCGATCGGTTGCCGGAAGGTGCCAGGCGCCGGCTTCTTTGACGAAGCATATCTCCACATCGGGTGACTCGAAGGAGGAGCGTGACGATACTCTCCTCGAAACCAGAAGTCCACCCAATCCGAGTGAAGTACCCGGTCTGACCGCTCGCGCGCCGCTATAATAGCATACGCCTTAAAAAGCAAAAGGCAGAAGCTAGGAGACTCATCTGGGTCCGTTAAAACCTCCAGGGAAGGAACCTCCTCCTGATAATAGCTCCGAACTTCGGGACACCCAGAGATGACGTGCACATCACGAAGGGTGATCCTGATTTCACCAGCTCCAGTCAAAAAGGTATTGGTCTCAGGGCACCACTGCTCACACAAAGCCCGGTACATGCCGTCCGGTCGACTGTACTCCCAGCAAGCTGGCTCCACAAACCTCGCCAAACGCTCCATCCCTGGCTCTGCCTCCAACGCACCAGACAGCTCTTTCATCCAGTCCCGAAAACCTCCCAGATAGGTGACATCTCCACGTGATTGAATCCCCACGCCCCAGCGCGTACGACGGGAGCATATCTTCAAAGCAACAACAGGGACCGGAACTGACTCATCTCCAATATGGTGAAACGGTAACCCCAAGCTCGGCCGGACAATTTGCCGGGAAGACCCTTCGTCAGTAAGGATGCGCTCGCCAAGTTTTAACACTCGACAAGAGCCGTCGGTCACACCATCCTCGCAAACTCGCTCGTGCGTCAAAAGCTGAAGCACTGACAACCCGGTCTCCTGTCTCGAAGCACGGTGATGGGAGACTTGCGCGAAGGGGAAGCGAAGGTACATACTCCTGTGGGAGACCGCATCGACGATCCAGCCGGAACCCGGAAAGCTCTCGTAACGACGAGGCCTGAAAAAGAAAGAACACAAAGCCCAAGTCAGATGGATTCCGAGTACAGAAACAAAGAAATCAAAGGGGGGCCTTCAGCAAATAAAGAAAGATAGAGGGGGGTCATGGCAAAAAGCCACGATTCCCCCCATCTCTCCTGTTAAAAATGCAGGGGGGGGGCCTTCAGCAAATAAATAAAGATAGAGGGGGTCATGGCAAAAAGCCACGATTCCCCCATCTCTCCTGTTAAAAATACAGGGGGGGGGCCTTCAGCAAATAAAGAAAGATAGAGGGGGGTCATGGCAAAAAGCCACGATTCCCCCATCACTCCTGATAAAAATACAAGGGGGGAGCTTTCAGCAAATAAAGAAAAACAGAGGGGGCTCATGGCAAAAAGCCACGGGCCCCCCCTATCTCTCCTATTAAAAATGCAGGGGGGAGCTTTCGGCAAATAAAGAAAGAGAGAGGGGGGTCATGGCAAAAAGCCACGACCCCCTCTCTCTATCTCTTCTATTTACATGCAGAAGGAGGGGGGGTGCGTCGTCCCCGCCTACGCCGCCGACCTCCGCGCGCCCGCCCGCGCCCTCCTCCGCGCCCTGCCGCTCCGGCCCACGGCCCCCGCGCCGTGCCGCTCCGGCCCACGACCCCCGCGCCCGCTGCGCCCGGCCCCTGCGCCGCCCGCGTACTGAGCCCGCAGCCCCGGCCTCCTCCACGCCCTCGCGCCGCTCGCGCGCTGCGCCCGCAGCCCCGGCCGCCTCCGGCCCCCGCGCCGCCCGCACAGCCCGCCGCTGCGCCCGGCCCCCGCGCCGCCCGCACAGCCCGCCGCTGCACCTGCCCGCTCGCGCCCGGCTCCGGCTCCAGCGCCCTGCGCCCGCGCCGCCGGCCCCATCGCCCTGCGCCCGCGCCGCCGGCCCCCGCAGCGTGCCGCTCCGGCCCCCGCGCCCTGCCGCACCGGCCCGCGGCCTTGGCTGCGCCCGCCGCGCCCTGCGAACCCGGCCCCGCGCTCCGAGCCCGTCTCCATCCCACGCGCCGGCCGCCATAGCAGCCCCCGGCCGCGCCCGTCGCGCGCCCGCAGCCCCGGCCTCCATCCCTCCCGCGCGCCGGCCACCACAGCAGGCCCCGGCCGCGCCTCGCACCCTCCGGCCACCGCACCGGCCCACGCCCACCATGCGAAGAAAAAAAAGAAGAAGAAGAAGAAGAAGAAGAAGAAGGAGGAGGAGGAAGAAGACGCGCCTTGCTTGCGACCCTCCGCCGTCCACGGGCCGGCGATCTTCCCTCCTCCGCGAACCCCATGGCGTCACCATCTTCATCCTCCGCGGCATCGTTGCGAAGCAAGAAACCCTAGCAGAGCTCTCAACTCAAAGCCGCCGGGAATCGCCGATAATGAAGAGAAACGAAAGACAGGGGTCCTTTTAAAGACCTAATCCCACACGAATACGCGACTCAAGTCCAACCGCTACGCGTTTCCCGCGGGCGCGCTCGAACTTGAGGGGGCACTTGTGGGCATCGAAATTAGCCCACGGGTCGAACCTGATTTTTACACAAAAAAATAAGCCCGCACCCGACGGCCTTCGGGTCAAACCCGATTTTTACAAAAAAAATGGGCCCGCACACAACGGCCCGCATGCGAAACTGGGCCCGCACACAACGGCCCGCATGCGAAACTTGGGCCCGCACCCAACGGCCTTCGGGTCGAACCCAACTCGCTCATGCAACTTAGGCCCGCACACAACGGCCCGTATGCGAAACTCGGCCCGCACACAACGGCCCGCATGCGAAACTCGGCCCGCACACAACGGCCCGTATGCGAAACCCGGCCCGCACACAACGGCCCGCATGCGAAACTCGGCCCGCACACAACGGCCCGTATGCGAAACTCGGCCGCGCACAACGGCCCGCGTGCGAACTCGGCCCACGTGCGAACTCAATTTGCGCGCCATGGCCCGACCCAAAGCAAACGGGTCCCACCGGACCCGCAACTCGGACACAAAGAGGGGGGCCCACCGGCCCCCCCCTTCTTGAAAACCGTGCCCCCTTCCTCATGGAGAGGTGGGGCCGGCCATAAAGGAAAAGAAAAAGAAAAAGAAAAAGAAAAGAAAAAGAAAAGAAAAAGAAAAGAAAAGAAAAAGAAAAGAAAAGGGAAAGAAAAGAAAAAGTCAAAACCGCCTTGATGCGGGGGGAGGTGGCGTGGACGTCTACACAACCGTAGATCCGCGACGATCCCTCGATCCAACGGACAAGATGACGTTGTGTCGCCATCCGATCCAAAAGTGCAACAAAAATAACAACTCGATCTTTAAAAGATCGAGTCACATCTAGCCCATAACCACTCCAACTAAAAAGGAGGAAATCGGGTTTGTTTCCCCAAATAAGGGAACAACATCTCGATGGTTATGAGGGGAGATATTGGAGGAAACAAAAAGATTTCAGCAATATCTCCCCCAACCGCCCCCCTTTGCCTATAAATAGAAGGGGTCGGGGAAGGCATCAAAAAAAGGTCCGAAAGCCGAAGACGAAAGAGCTTCGCAAGAGAAGCTCCAACGCTCGAAGACCGAAGGCTTCACGAGGCACGGCAAGCATATCCTACGGGAGTCCTTGGCCCTTCAAGTCCTCATCAACGTGAAGACCTTGCACTCGGAGATCAAAGCTTCGACTCCTCGCACGAAGAAGAAAGCGTGGAGAAGAAGACCCGGAGCCGTCATCACCCGATTGCTCCAACGATCTTCATCAACTCCGAAGACGCCATAAGCAAAGGCCGGAGAAGAAGATCGAAGCCGACAACACTCGTCGTCTTCAATCAAGGCATCGACTCCTCGCACGAAGAAGAAAGCCGGGAGAAGAAGGCCTGAAGCCGGTGCTACCCCTGCCGCCTTCGTCAACCAAAAGCCGACGCTACAACCGTCGTGCTAAAGCCGGTGCTACACCCGCCGTCTTCATCAACGAAAGTCGACGCCACAACCGTCGCACAAGCATCGGTGCTACCCCCGCCGAAAAGCCAAAACCGACGCCACAATCGTCGAGGAAGCCGGAAGAGTAAAGAAGCCTTGAAGAGGTAACGCCAGTCGTTCGAGAAGAAGATCGAGTCGAAGCTAAAGTCAAAGCCGACGCAAGAAGCCAAAGCAAACGCACCGGTAAAGCCCGCGCTAAAGCAACGCACGTGCCAAAGCCAAGCAACTACGACGGTCACGAGCAAAGCACCGCACGTTCTAGCCGATACGACGCAAAGTCCGGAAGAACTAAAGCATCGCAAGTCTCTACCCGTCTACGTTCAAGCGCAAGCGTCAAAGCAAAGCAAAAGCCAGAGCAACGCCAAAGCTACGCCAAAGCCGAAAGCTAAAGCCAAAGCTGACGCCAAAAACACGATCGACGCCGTGAACCGACGATCAAGGACGCCGAGGTCGAGCAAGGATCGAGGAAGACACGAAGACCGAGGAACGAAGCCCAAAGCCTCCCTAGCCGAGAAAGCGCGAAGCACGGACGGGACAAAATCAACGGCGGAAACTCCTTAGCCTCTCAAAAACCCTCACCCTGTAAAGACCTCTGTCCTGGGCAACCCCTTCAGAGCTCTCGCACGAATACCACGTGGAGACGCGGATCAAAGGGACCCTCCAGAGGATCTCTCCCACAATCTCCTGATCAAAGAAAATTTGTAATCTCGTGTGATCCGCAATAAAGACGACCCGAATCTTTTTCTGCGACCACAACCGCACAACTATACATGGAATACGATGCACAAATACACGACAACAAACACCATGAAATCACAGGTAATTAAGGACTTGGATTATCACTTAGCAAGAATTACATCATGTAGTGGTCAACATTTGGTGATCTCTGCAAACCTTGATCTTGCTTCTCTCAAATATCAGATCTACGAAGTAGAGAACAACCCACTTGAGAGAGACGGATCACCAAGATAAGAAATCACCTACCGAATTAGAAGTCGAGGCAGACGTGCCGAGGAACCCGAAGAAGATCCACACACCGTATCATTTTCCTTCCTTCCTCCTTCTTTTCTCTTCTTCTTTCTCTCTAATTTCCTTCCTCTCTCTACGTGACAAACCCTAGACTGTGTTTTCGTTCTCTCCTCATCCATGACTCTCTCTCAATCCTCTATCGAGAAGAACCACTCCACTGTGGTCATGGCTGCTGTGGGGGGAAAATCTTTTGCCGTTGGAAGACTTCCTCCCACAGTCAATTGATGTGGAGTTGAGTAAATGTAGCTGTGTAACTTGAAGTGAGAGTGAGGGGGAGTAGAGAATAAGGAGAGTAGACACATGGTTAGTTATCGAAATTAGGTCGTAGCCTACGCCTCCGTGCGGTAAGTCGTAACATCAATCCACTAAATTCGAAGGAGTAAAGCTACCCTTCAATAGGCCGAGGGGGGTTAATACAAGTAGTATGGCTAGAACTAGAGAGTCGTACAACTAGAAGGTGGAGGGAAAGACATGGCCTTTATTTGGTCAACTTGGGTGTGGAGATCTGCTTCTCTCGCCCAAAGCTTGAATATCCCAAAACAGTAATTAAGGGATCCAGAACAGGTCCAAAAAGTTCCGGAAGAGATTCCTTGTATTGTTTGTCACTGCTGTATTTAAAGATGCTGCTCCCCGTTGAGGTGTTGAGCCGTGGTTGATCCAAGTGGCACCCCGTGGTTAGTCCACGTGTCGTTCTCCCCTGACTATTTTTCTTTGGGAGGTGGCAAACTGTGATTGCTCCATGTAGCGCCTCGTGACTGGTCCATGTGTCATCTTCCAACTGACTATCCTCAATCGGGTCCAAGCTACTCTGGTCGGCTCCTAAAAGCATGAGCCCTGTTAGGATTGATATGTCTACAACTTGTAAAAACTATGATATGAGCTGTATATGGCTGATAGCTTATATTTAGGATTACATCGAGGTGCGTACGTCAGTACGTGTTCTGTTTACAGAACTAAGAGCTATGACTATGTGGTAATCCATCTGAGTGGGAGACTCAGTGGACTGGTCCCACGTAAGCTTAAATCGTTCACGGCTCTGATTAGGTTGGTCGCCTAATTAGGATAATATGTTGGGATGACAGAGCGTGGGTGTCTCCACCACGATCATTACCAGGCACAGTGTCTATGAACGAATGGAACGAACATGGTGCATAGATCGGTGAGTAGACATCGGTACACAAAGCCATGTTTTTACTTAGAGTAATCAGTCCTAAACCTTAAGGAACCATGATCGGTGGACTAGCCAATTGTGTGATGCTTTGGTACACCAACGTATGAGGGATCCATATATATGCGACCCAATACCACGGTGCACTGGGTTATCCGGCTGGCATTGTATCGGCATGTCACTCCTGCAGGCCATCCACACCCCTAACTCGAAGGTGTGTTCCTTGGCTTGACCTACATCACATTAAACCCAAGCACCAACATCACATTAAACCCAAGCGCCCGGTGGTCAACAGTTGAGTTGTACGTTGATAAGATCCGGTTATTTGGCCAAAGCAATCGGAGGTGTGATGTAAACGGTCAACCTGGAAAATGAACATAGTCAGATGATCACTCGAGTTTGATGATGTTCTCCACAGCTCGAGTTGAGTTATAGCACCATGTGGAGATACATCAAGTTATCAATACTAAGCGAAGAGTAGGGGTATGCGAGAGAACATAATAAGTCCGAGAGGATTGGAGTTCAGCTTGCGTTGCGCTCTGTTTAGCTTCGCAAGTTAACCGGGACTCAGAAGACTGACAGAGACACTTGTAGGGTGTGTTAGTCGAGTCCGGATTGTTAGCCACGAATCCTGGTTCCTAAAGGTTCCACCTTGTCTATATTCAAAACTGGATCTTTTATCTTCTTCTTCACAGTGTATGACTTAAACTAGGAAGACATCCATACCACAGGTGCATTGCACCAGAACGTGGGATATATGGAACTAGTGTATGCTACTAGGGGGCAACCTCAGAGTAGTTAGAGGCATACATATATCATCCCACACCTCTCATAAGTGCCGGCAATCCGAGCGCGCAGTGCATAAGAGCTCGGTAGAGTTGCATCAGTAATTTTTACTAAGGGCAACCCATGTATGGATAAACTACTAAGGACACCCCAAAATAAGATGGCAACCATCTATGTGAGAGGACACTAGAAAGTCAAGGGGTCCTACTGGTTCAAACGGTTCTGCAATACGAGCCCAATACATGAGTCTACGGCCATTAGAAGCATGGAGGGCATTTTGGTCATTGCCAAAAGCCCTCACATGCCCTAATGGGCCGTGCACCACATGGGGGCGACCATGCAGCCGTCCAATGTGATATGGTGAGGATCTTTTAGATCATTGATTTCCTTCCTATTTCATTAATTGGTTGCATATTTGGAAACCATCCCCCTTTATTATAGGGGTGGTTTTGGGGCTGATTTGGTAAGTGTGGCTGGCTACATGGAAGGCTTGGATGGCCTTGTGGCCGGCCCTAACTAATCCAAGGGAAGAGGGCAATTTCGTGGGCCTCATTATGGATCATTAGGGTTGCATTTTTTTTGAGGAAAAACAGCCCTCTTTGTTGCAATTTAATTGCTGCAGTAGAAACCAAAATTTTGCACCTCTCTCACTTCCATCTCGCCTTCCTCGAATGCTCTTGCAAAGGAACGGAGAAGGCTCATACGAATAAGTCATTCAGAGATCCTTGGGTGATGATTCGATTAGAAGGCGAGACTCGGTGTACGTGAAGGAGGTTCGCCCTCATCCCCCCCTTGATAGATTCCTCTTCCATGGAGAAGAAGAAGAAAAGTTGCTGCCCATATTTTGTAGATCAGATTTATACTCTGGGAATTGTTTCCGGAGCTATTGAACTCGGAATCACATCAAACCAGCTGCAAAAGAAGCGTCTTGAAGTCAGCTACGTGCTCCTAAAATTTGAGCTTGTTCTGATCTCGGGAGCTCCGTCTGCAGCCATTGCACCAAGATGACTCCGGACAGATCCGAACCGTCTCCACCGCCAACGAAGAAATTCTTCGCTGTGAAAGAATCTGCACGCAGGTATAACTCCTAAACTCGTGGTTCTAGGATAATAATGGATATATCATATTATCGTATGCTGTATCATCTTCGCTAGAATGTCGTTTATAGGTGCGTTTTATATTTTCATATGCCCATGTATAAAGTATCATAGATATACTTTTTTGTAAAGTAAAACCGACCATTCAGTCCTACGCCCTCCCGTCTTTTGCTACATGGCCCTTGATACTGGGACCATATCCCTAACAAGCCCCTGCTATCCTGCTGATGATCCACAAGGTGCACTTGCAGACCTCGTTCTGTTCGGGCTTCTGCTGCCTTTCTGGTGATCCATGAGCTGCCCTCATAGACTTCGGAGGCACGTGCTTCTATTAGCTCGCTTGCCTCAACCATTTTTTGCACCCACAGCTACCACGTTCTCACGAGCAACCAAGAGCCCGAGTGGAGCATCCCCCCCCCTGATCTTTCAATTAAATTTTCCTGCAACTTGCTTTCTTCCGTTGACAATCATGTACCCCTTTGTAGCCATCGTCGACGATTTGTGAGTTACAATCACCTTATCAAGCTTTCCCCCCTTCCCCTTATATAGCTAGGTTTAGGGTAGATTGTTGTACACCAATTGGAAGCCAAAAAATCAAAAGTTGCCTTGCCAAAATTGGAAATCCCACAACCCGACCTGTGCTGTGAGGACCCTGTTCGTGCGCACGATGGTTACATCGTGCACTGCACACGATGCCTCTAGGATTATACTGGTCGATTTTGTTTTGCCAACCCGACCGTGCGCACGATCCTATTAAGGTGTTGGCTAGCTTTTCCAAGCGAAATTATGAGTCAGGGCCCTTATATACTGCTTTGGACTTCAGTTAATTGCTCATATTTGGTTAGCCAAAAGTTGGGCCCAATCAACCCTGACCCAACATGGCCCTTACACTCTCATGACAACCCTCAGAGCAAATAGGTCCAGAAGATGGTAATTACTAATTAGCAACTATTCTGGAGGACTTAATTTCTCGTGACTCAAACCCCTGTTCATATATGGCCGGAAAAAAAAAAGGCTACATAAATCCTTATTGCACAGTTTCACTGTACACAGCCACGTACGTACCATGTCGGGGTTTAGAGATCGAGATGAACACTACCAAGGCCGGAGGCGGAAAGATTTCAGTTAGAGGAGGTCGATCGACCGATCACATCATGAACTCCGGGAACACTTGATCGACCGACGCCGACTCCGACGGCGACGACTGCTCGCCGACGCTACTCGAGCAGTGCCTCCGCTTGCTTGGGGGCACCAGCATGATCTCGTCCAACCCTCCGAACGAGAGACTCCGTTTCATCATCGAATCGAACACGGAGGGGACCTGCTGCTGCTGCTGCTGCTGTTGCAGTTGCTGCGCCCCGCCGCACCCACCGAGAATCGCGTCGAGGCCGCTGCCGGAGGATTTGGCGGAGCCCGGGTCCGAGTCGTTCTCGCACGCGCTCTCCCCTTCCTCCGCGGAACCGGAGCCCATGAGGTAGGCCAGCAGCTGGTAGTCGCTCCACTGGAACGGGTTCTCCCTCTCCCTCGCGGCCTGCTTCTCCGCGGGTTGGATGGTAAACGGGTGGGGGAGATTCGACCCCTCGTGCTTCTCTTCCGCCTGCAGCGGCAGGCTGCCCTTCTGCCGGACGCGGCAGAGCACCCAGTCGTCCAACTGAAACAAATACCAAAGCAACGCTTTAGTATCAGAGTTGGAGAGAGAGAGAGAGAGAGAGAGAGAGAGAGAGAGAGAGAGAGAGAGAGAGAGAGAGAGAGAGAGAGAGAGAGAGAGAGAGAGAGAGAGAGCTTACTCTCATGGATCCTTTGTGCTTCTGAGGCCACGAGGGGTTACCGTCGAGGAGGCGGTACTCGTGCATGACCCAGTCGGTCTTGATGCCCTTGGGGGGGCGGCCCTTGTAGAAGACGAGGGCCTTCTTGACCCCGAGGCACTTGGCGCCGCCGACGGCGAGGATCGGCTTGTCGGTCCCGGTAGCCTTCCAGTACCCGGACCCGGCCGCCCGGTTCGGCCGGGCTCCGTTCGGATACTTCCGGTCCCGGGGGCTGAAGAAGAACCACTCTCCCTCGCCGAAGAAAGCCTTGCCTGAAAAACGAGACAACAGGAACGGGCCAAAGACACGTGTTATTTTATTGCTACCTGGTGCAGTAGTTACTGATAAATATAAACAATGTTTAAGCCCAAAATTTATATATTCAGACCACAAGACTTTTAATAATTTATATTAGGTATTTTAATTCTTCATCATAAATTTTAATTTCAATAATAAATGCATGCAACATAGATCGTCATCGTCATCGCCGCTGTCAATATCATGTGCCAAAAAAAAATGGACATAACATATCTTTGTGCTAGCTAGCTAGCTAGGATGGTGACACGGACGACAGGCAATTTTTTTTTTTTTTTTCCAGCCATCGGTGTGTGATGGTAATTGAAAAATCGAAGCCAAATAAGAAGGAATTACCGGGGAGCTCCCACGGATTGAACTTGTAGAGGTCGATCTCTGCGATGATGGAGGCGGCAGGGGAGAGGGAGCTGGTGACCTTCTTGCTCAAGTAGTGGATGATCAGCTCCTGATCGGTCGGGTGGAACCGGAATCCGGGAGGGTATTGGTAGCCACCCGGGAGTAGCCCGTGCCCCTCCATGGCTGGCGACTCGATCGGGTTGAATTCCCGACGAGAAAGGAAGAAGATGGATGAAGAGGAAGCAATGGGAAGGTGGGTGGCAATTGGAGGGTTGGAGGTGGAGGAGGGAGGCAGCCCAATGCCGTGGTTATATAGGGAAACTTGGTGGGGGGCTCGGTTTGTCTCGTGGATACCGGGCATGGTGACAATGGGTGTGATGTAACTTGCATGGCCCGTTTCCTCCGTGTTGGGGGAAATGGTGACATCTTGGTGTGGAATTAAAAAACATGGGCGTCTACTCGTCCGCTCTGAGATGTGGGGGTAAAGGTGTATCCCACGGTGAGCAGTGTGAATCTAGACGTTGAAAATTGGACGGTCGGGATGTGTTTGGAGGCGCCTGGGGTGGCATTGACGAACGTCGCAATTTTGCTCAGCTCACTACGGGCGTGTATTTGGGACACAGCAATGCGGTGCCACCAGCTAGTGGACAGGGTCCATGTCATGGGGACAGCAACCCCTGCGTTTCTTTCAGTTCAGGCTCGTCTCTGGTTTTGTACTTTCCCTGGGTTCCCTCGTTCGGTTCACAGGTGTCCTATGATCTGTACAGTGGGGGGGGGTGGCGATCGGACGGTTGTAGGACCAACCGAGGAAAAGCGAGATTGGAGAGAGGACGACTCAGGTCTGTTGTGTGTTGCTATTTGCACCCACAAATTTATAAATGCCTCCAATGGATATTTGAAATTTTATTTGATGTACCTTGGTGTGTATAGTTGCAGAGAAAGTTTTCATCAGAAACGAAAGATAAACACACACACACACACACACACACACACATATATATATATATATATATATATATATAGAGAGAGAGAGAGAGAGAGAGAAATGCTTGAATGCGGCATGCGGTGCGTGCGGCATCGCACCGCAGTCGTGTGATGCACGCGCTGTGTGCATCGCATGCACGCAGCGCGTGCATCACACGGCTGTGGTGTGATGCCGCACGCACCGCATGCCGCAGCATAGCATGCCCATATATATATATATATATATATATATATATATATATATATATATATATATATATATATATATATATATATATATATATATATATATATATATATATATATATATATATATATATATATATATATATATATATATATATATATATATATATATATATATATATATATATATATATATATACAGAGAGAGAGAGAGAGGGCTGTTACAGTGAGCTGTGGGCTGCCGGGGGGGAAAGTGAGCTGCGGATATTTTGACCCCCCTAGATGTTATGGAATTTGATAAAATTTGGTGAGGTTGTTGCCTAGTATAAGATGATTATCCTCACCAATTTTTATTAAATTCCAAAACTTCTAGGGGGGGTCAAATGGTCGAAGCAATTTTAACGGTGACTGCGGACGGCAGAAATTGCTTCGACCATTTGACCCCCCTAGAAGTTTTGGAATTTGATAAAAATTGGTGAGGATGATCATCTTATACTAGGCAACAACCTCACCAAATTTTATCAAATTCCATAACTTCTTGGGGGGTCAAAATCCTGCAGCTCATTTTCCCCCCCGGCAGCCCACAGCTCACTGTAATAGCCATATATATATATATATATATATATATATATATATATATATATATATATATATATATATATATATATATATATATATATATATATATATATATATATATATATATATATATATATATATATATATATATATATAGGGGGCTGCTATAATGCGGCATGCGGTGCGTGCGGCATCGCACCGCAGCCGTGTGATGCACTGCTGCGTGCATCGCATGCACGCAGCGCGTGCATCACACGGCTGCGGTGCAATGCCGCACGCACCGCATGCTGCATTCTAGCACTTCCCTATATATATATATATATATATATATATATATATATATATATATATATATATATATATATATATATATATATATATATATATATATATTGCGGCATGCGGTAAGTGTGGTATTGTACCGCAGCCGTCCGATGCAGGCAGCGTTGCATGCGATGCACGCAGCACTTGCATCAGACGACTGCGGTACAGTGCCGCACGTATCGCATGCCACATTATAGCATGCCCCTATATATATATATATATATATATATATATATATATATATATATATATATATATATATATATATATATATATATATATATATATATATATATATATATATATATATATATATATATATATATATATATATATATATATAGGGGTGGGACTTGGGCGGGTTGGGCGGGTTGAAGGGTCTGCCCATGCCCAACCCGACTTGCACAAACCTTTGCCCGTTTTGCCCGTGGAACCCGGGGAACCCGTGGAAGTCCAACCCGTGTTTGCCCATTCTAGTTCCTCGGGTTATTCGGGTTGCTCGGGTTGCTCGGGTTGCCCAATTTACAAAATAATAAGCAGGTTGGACGGGTTGCCCAATTAGAAATGCTTGTGCACGTAAATAGATGGTAAAAAAAATCGAATAGATTTTTGAATTGGATAAAAAAAATCTTTCATTTGCATAACAAAAACATACAGTCCAACTCATATCCTCACATATTTCAAACTAATTCTTATCATTCAACATCAAATAGGCGGTCTTTGATTTCCATAAAAAAAAACTATCAAAGCATTCCACCTTAGTGTGTCACTTTTTCGGGTTCCTCGGGTTCCTCGGGTTGGGGAGATCGGTGCCCAAACCCGTCCAAATTGAAATCGGGTTGATCTATTTTTGTCCAAACCCGTCCAAGTTTTTAACAAGCTTTGTCCATGTTTGTCCATTGTTTGGGTTGGGCGGGTCGGGTTCGGGTCAGACCCGCCCAAGTCCCACCCCTATATATATATATATATATATATATATATATATATATATATATATATATATATATATATATATATATATATATATATAGAGGAATGATAAGTTGCGGCGTGCGGTGCGTGCGGCGCTGGCCCGCAGCCGTCTGATGGACTGCTGCGGTGCGTGAGATGCACGCAGCAGTGCATCAGACGGCTGCTGCGGTGCGCCGCATTTTAACACCCCTCTCTCTCTCTATATATATATATATATATATATTGAATTTTCTTTTATGGTTAGGTTGTCTGGGAAAAAAAAAATTGTGTTTCTTTTGTTTTTGATGGAAAATTTTTTTATGGTATTTTGACGAAAAATAGATTTCTACGATTTTTCTTATGGGACCATATTTTCTTATCAATCAAATATGGTTTTACAAAAAAATTAGGATTATTTTGACTTTTTCCCCTAAATATTGCCTTGACTTGGCCTTTACCTTCATATTTTCATTAATTAGATTTTACCCCCCAAAGCTAACTGTTCCGTCAGCTCACCATCCAAGAGAAAGGGTAAGCTGACGGAAAAGAAATAAAGTTTTGGGGGGGTGAGCTGACGAAACAATTAGTTTTGGAGAGTAAAATATAATTAATAAAAATATGGGGGGTAAAGTCTAATTCAAGACAAAATTTGGGGGTAAATTCAAAACAACCAAAAAAATTATTATTATTATTATTATTTTCTTTCTCGTGTTTTCCTAACAAACATACACACTCTTGGTTTTTATTTTCCGATCGGTTCAGCTTTAAATGCACTAGACAGTGCACCACCATTTCTAGTAATTGTACAGTCGATTATCATTGTCAGTGCACAAGCCACTTTGGAGATGTGTTAATCGATAGTCACTAATATTTCTCTAGAGTAGGTGAGGGTTTCAACAAGGAAGGAGGAAGAAGATGAAGAGAAGGGGATTTTTGTTGCCTCGTGCACTCATCGGGCACTTTATAATTTTACTATAAAGGAGGTAATATAAAACCCAACTTTTTTTAATGCGTGTAGCTAGCTTGATTCACTGATTTACCAAAGCAAGCCCACCCTAAATCAACCCAAGGTTTTACTAAGAGCAACCCCTTTGAAAAGGCATCTTTTTTCTCCTTCTCCACCCTTTCTTCTACCTCCTCCATTTGAAAAAAAAAAAGACTCCGAAGTTACAAGTGGATTTGCTCTATTGAATATATTCAACCATTGGAGACCGAGTATATCTATAGATTATTCAATCATTGGAGAACGAATTATCAACGAAGGCCGCATGGAGCTATAGTGTACTTGGTCTATTTCGACCGAATAGATTGTAAATACACTTAACCTGAAACGTTAGAGCGTTAAAAAAAAAAGAGGAGGATGAAGGAGGCCAACGGCAATCTGCACGGGACCGACGATGGTTGCAGTGGCATGATTGCCCTTATCAATATGATTAGGTTGCGCCGGGTGAATGTTGAGCAGTAGAAGAAGAAGGCGGCTAAATAAACACTTGGCAGCAGTAGGAGAAGGCTAAACTGTGGCCCCAACCGTGGGAAACCGATCTAACGCCAACCGGAGAGGAGTCGAACTCAAGACAATATGATCCGATGGTGTGGGAGAGGATCAGACACGGGCAGGGTTGAGCCCGTGCCACCAACCAGTACAACGCGTGTCATTATCATCGACAGCTGCACGGCAGACGCGTGTCCTATATTCTGTTTGATGGACAGTCCACATGGACGGGAGGACATAAAACCCTATGTGCTTCTAATTTTTCGCCAGCCCACATCATCATTAACTGGCTCCTAGCGCTTATCCTTTCCTCCCTTGACAGCAGATGAGATGGCAGGATCCAGTACTCGTCATCCTACCCTCACCGCGGTGACCCTAGCGCGTTCACACCGTTGTCGTGACCAGACCCAGACCGAGGCCGAGATGTATTATATCTCGCGACGAGATATCGGGAACGCAGCAGAATCACTTCTCGCGGGTGATCGAATTGTTGTCCGAGGAAAACGAGACCGGGTTTGGATCTGACCCGTAACGGCTCCTGGAGAGGGTCCAACGCTGCCGACGCGGACGAGGGGTGGGGTCCGCAGCCGCGACGGGCGGCTGGGGTCCGGGGAGCACCGTGAGACAGTGTTTTGGGGGTGATGGAGGGTGAGGCGGACGTCCCACAAGGTGCCACCTCACAACATCCAGTGATTTGGCGAACATGGGACAACAAAACAGCTCTTGGAGTCAAACCTCGACTTACACTGATGGCTTATTGTAGTTTTCTTTATCAAAAATAAAAATCTCGGATTTTATAATGAACGGTTCTTGGCTCCTACCCCCTCCTCCGCCCTCTCTGGTGTAGCCCGGGTGACCGCCAAACCGCATCTAGTGGTTTGGAAGAGAACAATACTTGGCGGCTACCCAACACAGGAGGAGGTGGAGTGCATGGATTGGTGAAGGGAGTGGGTGCGTGATATATTAAAAAAAAAAACTTTTATTATAAGGGTTTTACCGCATGGGTACCAAATCACCCTACTTTTATTTTTTTTATTGAGGGATGCTATTCAGTCTGAAGATTTTTTCGATTCCGCTCAGCTTGATTGACGAGGCTGTCTACGAGTGGTGGGGTAGAGATTTAAATGTTGCTAGCGAGATTCAACCACCACTCGTAAATGGCCACGTCAAACGGATTGAGTGGAATCGAGAAAACTTTGGGCTGAATAACGTCTCTTTTTTTTCTTCTTATGTTGCGAACCCTACTTCTTTCTAACAAAAAAGAAATTGGGGGACTTAGTGAATGGTCACCGACAAGAGATCAGTTTTGGCTAAAGGACAACCATATTTCAATGACGAAAATATCTCTTATTATGCTTCAAATTTTCATTCCCATGCCACTCATTCTAAACTAAACCGAATCCTAAACCCTAAGATCTATAGGCCATGGGATAAACCTTAGACCTAATCTTAATCCAAACAGAACCCCCTCCATCTACCGCTCGCCTCTCATCTCCATCCCTCACTGTCGCCCCGGCGGCAACAACAAGCAGTTGCAACTCATGCGTTGCTTGTGCTCGTTGCCGCAGTCGCCGCTGCTCGCTATCGCTGCTCAAGAGAACATGAGAAAGGGGAGGGCGTTTTGGGGTTTTGACAACCATGTTCACTGATCTGATCTTCTGGCTAGAGACCTTAATTAGGTGAAATGCATCTATTACCTCAAAAAAAAATTATTGTATAGAGATTTAGTTGTAGATGCTAAGTGATGTATCTAGATCATCAATGGAAGAATAGAGAGCCATTCGATTATACTTTACAGACAGCTACAATCGTGCATTGTAGTCATACCTTTTTACATACAGTAAGATTGTTCACTTTTTCTCCTATATAGTAAGGAACAATCTAGATACCTCACTCAGCATTTGAAAAAAAAATTATTGCATAGTGAAATCCCCATGTAAAAAATTCCCTCTTCATTCATCCCCACCTCCCTGTGTGTGTTGGGCCTAGGTGCATGCACATAGGATAGCCGCAAAGTATTGTTCCTTGGAACAAATGGCAAAGACATGTTGAGGTGTGAGAGACCCCTGGACTTTATAAATGAGATTCAGATTTTGTCTTTTACTTGATTTCATATTTACAATAATGTCATTTTGTTGTGATAGATTCCTGCGATGCATTCATTCTTGTCAGACTTGTTTGGAGCCGTTGGATGAGGTTGGGCATAGCTCAGGCTACGTACGCCACTTGGTGTAGCCAAGTGTATAGGTTGTTTTAATTAATTTTATCAAAAGAAGTATGCAAATAAAATGTATAGAAATAAATACAATATTTAACATCTTATATATTATCTTTTTCATTCGAGAAATTATCTCCTAGTGCAAATCCAGAGAATGTATTTTCGTTTGGTTATCTTTAATTCTCTTTATTTTTTACTTCTCGTACTCTGACATCTGATGGGTTGCCCACTCGGGTTTGACCCAAGATTTATTGCCTTTTGTCATTTTTCACAATTATGATACATAAAATGACAAAATTTAAATAAATAATAAATAAAAAAGCACTATGTGAAATTTCTTATTACCTTAGCTAGTTTACGCTTGACTAGCTAAGCAGCGTATACTATACGACCAATTAGACGAAGCTAGTTGGTGTGCCCCACAACGAGCACATGCAAGCTCGGGTTAGATCACACAATCTAAAGCTAACAGAAATTATGAGTTGTGATTAACGAGAAATGACACTAAAGAGCATACACAAGCATATACAAAGTGAAAACTCTTAACATGGATGAAAACCACCATCCGGTCGAAATCAAACCTAGACCCTTCACATAGAGGAGTCTAGCTTCCCTAATGAAGTAGCAAACTAGGTTGTAAGCATGCTAAAAGTGTCTACACAGAGATTACCCCTTAGCTCCCTAGGTCCGCGACTCGCGCCTCCGGTGAAGTAGAGACAACACTCTCACTTCATGATGCCTTTAGCCCCTAGATCCGTGACTCATGACGACGATGAAATTGTTAGGATTGATGTGTTCTAAGCTTGTAAAACTTTATGTTTTGGTCTAATAAAGATTGATAGCTATTATTATATGAGATGTATATTGGTACGTAACATAGTTACGTGTTCTTTTAAGAACAGAGAGCCATGGTTATATGGTAGTCCACTGAGTTGAAGACTGATTGGATTGGTCCCATATAATCTAAATCAGTTCGCAGCTATGATCAGGTTGGTCGCCTCATCATGATAAGCTGTTGGCGATGACAGTTCATAGGATGTCTTCACCATGGTCATCACCAGGCACAGTGTCTGTGGCTGAACGGAACTAACATGGTGTACAGATCAGTGAGCAGACACTGGTACACTAAGCCGTGTTTCTGCTTAGGGTAAAATGGTCCTAAGAGAAACCACGTCTGATGGACTAACCAGTTGCGTGGTGCTTTGGCGCACCAATGTGTGAGGATCCGTATGCAGTGATCCAAAACCACGGTGTGCTGGGTTACCCGGCTGGCGTTGCATTAGCGTGTCACTCCTGCAGGCCATCCACACCCCTGAAGGGAGGTGCGTTCCTTGGTGTGACTTACACTGTACCAAACCCAGTCCTGGTGGTCATCAGTTTGACTATTGACCGGGTTCGATTACTCGACGGGGTAATCAGAGGTACGATGTATAGGTCAACCTGGAAGGAACCAAGTCATATGATCATTCGAGTCTGACGGTAGTCTCCACCGCTCAAAGTGAATCATGGCATCAAGTGGAGGGACAACGAGTTTACCACTACGAAGTGGAGAGCAGGGGTATAATGGAGAACATAGTAAGTTTGGGTGAATTGGAGTGCAGCCTGCGTCGCACTCTGGGTGGCTACTCAGGTTAACTCGAGCTCAGAGGATCGATGGTACACTCGGGTAGTGTGTCGATCGAGCTTGAGTTGGAAGCCATGAACCCCGGTCCCTGATGGTTCCACCTTATCAACATTATGTACGGTTCTTGAACCATCTCCTTGGAACACCTTAAGCATAAAGAGGAAGAAAGAAGTATACGCTCCGTGTGTGCTTGGCACTAGAGCACGGTAGATGCGTAACTACATGCGAGTACTAAGGGTTATGCCCGAGACTAGTACAGAGGCGCAAGTAGTAATCCCTAGCCATAAGTGAACTTCGCTGCATAGGTCCGATGCACCGGGGTATGCTACGAGTTGACTAGTTGACTTTGCTAGAGGCACCCTCCGGTGGCCTCAGTTAATAGCAAGGTAACTAGTAGAAATCACTTAAGTAATGGCCACTAGGTATCGCACGCTAGAAATTGTCAAAATGAGGCGTCAGAGCATTTTGGTAAAAACCTCACTCTGCTGGACCTCACTCTTGGCCGACCCTAGCAGTGGGAGACCTTGCTAGGGTCGGCCCTATGTTGTAGGGATGAGAATCCCTTATCTATAGGGCCAGCCATATGGATAGGGATAAGGGTTTGAAACGATCAAATCGAGCCCTAAAAAGTGGAAAAACGGATAAATACAAGGAGAGATAAAAGGGGGAGATTGGAGAGATAATTGTGGGAGGTCTTTATCCCCTTGGATCCTTATCCAAGGGGGTAGGCCGGCCCTATATATAGGGCTATATGGGGCCGGCCATAATGATGCCAAAAATCGAACCCCCTCCCTCTCTCATCTCTCTAGTTCTCTCCCTAATCTCTCTCCCGTTTCTCGCTTGCAACGTCGTCTTCCTCGCGTGGAGTTCTGAAGAAGGAGAAGGGTCGTTCTTCGGAGGCACTCAGAGATCCGAGAGCGACGTTTCGTGCATCGTATAAGATCGGGTGAACAAGAAGGCAACATCTCCATACGTACCATCGGTATCTTCGCGAACGATCTTCCGTCTCTATCGACAAAGAAGATAATTCTCCGTGGTTAAAAGATCCGTACGAAAGGTATATGTAATCTAACATGTAGATCTAGCGAGTATTATGATTTGCATGCATGCTAGTTAATCATTACGCTAGATTACCGTTAGGGTGTTCGATTCACGTGCATACACATGCACACATATGTAGATTAGTTTCGATGAAAGTTTAAATCGTGTAACGTGCACCATGAATGGTCTTTCGACCGTAAAATCGTTTCCGCTGCGAGCCTCTACCATAGAATTATTTCCAACAATTGGTATCAGAGCCGCATTAGTGGTGTGCGTTTCACGATTTTTTATGAAACCAACATGTGTGCGCATGATTAATGCGTGAAATCATCGGGGTTCTTACACTTAGATCATGCATATGTATAGATTGTGCTTGTTCTATTAATCATTCTTGTAGGGCGCCACTATAAAAATCTAGATCTATGTTTTGTGCTTGCTACCGGGGGTCGGACCCCGAGTTAGCCAATGTCTGGATTTGCTCTCTATGTGTGTGGATATGTAATTGAGCCGTAGATTGGGCGAGTGATGGGGGTTGACCATCCTCGGTTCCTATGGCCTTTTTCCTAGGTGTGTTTTCTTTTCTTTCTAGAAAATTATGTACGAGCGAGTACTTGCTCGAAGTGTACTAGACTTTTTCGGTTACAGATCGAGAAGAAAGATGTGACAAAGAAATCCACCATCGGGAGCGTAAGCGGAACCCTGGAGGATGAAGACGATCCGGCAAAGTGTTCGTGAGCGCGACAGAGGAGCCGGACCGAGGGACCTTACGAAGAAAGCTAGAGGCCTGCGCTGTGCTAATTAGGTTCAGGGGTCGAACCCTGAACTTAATTCAGTTTTAATGGTTGCTTTCTTTATTAGTTCTTTATGTTTCATATCGAACCCCGATGAGATAATGTGATTATCAGTTTTCAGAGGGATGCCTTTCCCCTCCGATCCAAGCGACTGTTTGAGGATAGGATCCCGCTAGATGACGCCTATTATTTAGTTGACTTTTGATGTTAGTGGGATCCCATCACATATGGTTATGCCACCATTAGGTCAGCACCCGACTAGTTGGGTGTGCCTATTTGGCCAGCATCGAAATCAAAGATGGGATGGAGATCCATTGGACATCAATTGCCAAATTTATAAGCGAGGCGCCATGACTAGTGGGAGTCCTTTCCAGTGAGTCTGACTCTAGGCTTAGCTCCAGAGCATTAGCGTGATAACCATTTTTGCAGAGCATTGATATTCTCGGAATATGTAATGTAACCCTTGAATGGAGAAATCCACTTGAGGCAGGGACTATGATATTCCGAGAATGATTAATGCTAGGCGAAGGGCTTGAACGCTAGTGGGAGCATGGTGTGACCAGGGTCTAGTATATAGGAGGTCGCTACCTTTGCATTTGCATAAATTCATACTCGCAAAATAACCCTCATATATATAAGGGATGTAAGAGAGGACTTTTAGAGATCCTCTGGCCTCCACGGCTAATCACTTCGTGCTCGGGTGGAAGGGCATAACTCAACAACCCCCTCGGGTGAGAGCTGTGTTTTTTCTATGCCAAGCTACCTAGTGATCTCTTTCGGGATATGGCGGTTACGGTGCCAAGTGTTCAGGCTTTACTCACCCTCGTGGGGGCCGTTAGAATTCTCGTGTCGTAATTGCCTAAGCTCGTGGGTAAGCATCCTAAGTACACGTAAGGTATTCGTTGCGAAGACAACGGTGATCATGTGGTACTGGCCAAAAGATAACCATGGTCCATCAAAGCCCGTAGTTGGCAGATTTGGATAGGGTCAAGGGAAATATTCGTGTAAGCGGAAGACCTGCACACTGCCCCCTCGGACATGTGTAGCCTACTCCGAGATCTTACATATATGGTTAATTAATCCATAGAGATGGCTTCGCTTGAGGGTAGCGTTGACATATGGATATAATTAACTTGTTTTAAAAATCCATAAAATAAGTTTTCATGCATTCTCATTATTCAATCTTTTATTTTCAGATGACCAAGTTAGACCCCCTGTCCGCTATCCTAAATGACCACAAACTTATCGGTCCTAACTATGAGGACTAGAAGCGCAACATGTACCTGGTCTTAAGGATTGGTAAACATATGACAGCCTTGAATGACCCTGAGCCAGATTTGCCAGGACTCAATACCACAGAGGCACAGTTAAAGGCATTCACTGACTGGAAGTAATCTAATGAAATATGTAAATGCTATATAATAACATCTTTGCAAACAACTCTGCAGAAGCAAGTCGAGGAGATGCCCGACGCTTCTGACATGATGTTGTATCTGAAGGAGATGTTTGAAGGTCATAATCGTGTTACGCGATACTTTACCATCAAGAAACTCGTCGGCACTAAGATGTCTAATGGAACGCTGGTTCGGGAACACATGATGAAAATGTTTGGGTTCCAGAACGAACTAGCAACCATGGACATTGTTCTAGATGGCGAGGTGATGACAGACATCTTCCTCTCGTTACTGTCTGGAGCCTTTGAAGGCTTTGTCACCAACTTTAATTTAAACAAGTTGGCTATGACAAATGCAGAGCTTCTGGGAGCTCTCCAGGCAGCTGAGGATGGCTTCAAGCAGAAGGGCGAAGCACTTCACGTGCAACTCAGATCCTTCAAGAAGTCTGGTAAACCTCAGGGCAAGAAACATAAGAAGAAACCTAAGTCTGCGCCTGTGCAGGACTCTACTGGGGCCTCTGGGTCTGGAGAATCAAAGAAACCGGGCACGAAGTGTTTCCGGTGTGGCCAGAAGGGTCATTGGAAGAAGGACTGCAAGAAGCCTCAGAATGCTAGTGAAGGTAATCTATAACTCTTAGTTGTTGAATCATTTCTTTCAAGTAATAGTTCTTTTGCTTGTTGGATTGTGGATTCAGGATTCACTAACCATGCATGTAACTCTCTTCGTGGGTTTCGGAAAAGCAGAAGGTTGCTTGATGGAGAGGTGACCTTGAGCATAGGAACTGAGGCCGTGGCTGCTGCTGAAGCTATTGGAGACGTTAATCTTAGTTTTTTGAATAATAAGACTTTGACTCTTAGAGATGTTTTTTATGTACCGTCCTTGAGACGTAACATGATTTATGTTTCTTCTTTAATTAATAAAGGTTATTCAGGTTATTTTGATGCTTCTGGTATGTCGTTTAAGCTGAATGGAACTTTTATAATAAGAGGAATAGTTCAGAATCATCTCTATGTAGTCAGTCCTAAATTTTAAAAAGATAACATAATAACTTCAGCATTTAATGTTAATTCATCTAAGCGTAAGAAACCTTCGAAGAATTTAACCCAATTGTGGCACTTACGGCTTGGGCATATTGCCTTAGACATGATTCATAGGTTGGTAAAGGCCGGGCTTCTGGAAACAGATCCTACGGAGATCCTTCCCACATGTGAATCCTACCTGGAAGGCAAGATGACCAAGAGGACCTTCAAAGGCAAAGGAGTGAGAGCTACTGAGGTATTGGAGTTAATCCATTCAGATGTATGTGGACCCATGAGCGTCAAGGCGATAGGAGGCCATGAGTACTTCATCACTTTTACTGATGATTACTCAAGATATGGTTACATGTACCTTATACATCGGAAGTCGGAATCCTTTGACATGTTCAAAGAGTTCAGGGCTGAAGTAGAAAAGCAGACAGATAAATATATAAAAACCCTTCGATCTGATCGAGGAGGTGAATACCTATCTGACGAGTTCCTTGGGTATTTGGTGGAGCATGGGATAACATCCCAGTTAACTGCTCCAAGTACCCCACAACAGAATGGAGTCTCTGAGAGAAGGAATCGAATCTTGTTGGACATGGTTCGAAGCATGATGAGTTATGCTTATTTACCAACGACCTTTTGGGGATATGCCCTTCAGACAGCAGCATATGTTCTGAACCACGTTTCGTCTAAATCAGTGTCTCAGACCCCTAGAGAACTGTGATCAAGGTAAAAGCCAACACTACAGCATTTCAGAATATGGGGATGTCCTGCACATGTGCGGACAGACAAGAGGAAAAAGATGAAGCCAAAGTCCAAAGCATGTCTGTTTGTAGGGTATCCCAAAGAGACTAATGGTGGACTATTTTATGATCCTGAGGAAAAGAAGGTAATCGTTTCAACGAATGCCATTTTCCTAGAACATGATTATATTATGGACCACAAACCTGCTAGTAAGGTAGTTCTGGATAAGCTGCTGGGTACTAGTACAGATAGCGCATCCAAAAGCATAGTGGGAGCTGACATTACAGACACTAATATACCAGAAACTGTAGAACCTATTCATCCTATAACACAACCACCACCTCGTCGTAGTGGAAGAAGCATCAGAGCTCCTGACAGATACTATGGAGAAACCTTATTAGTTGATCCAAAAGGTCAGGAGGATGACCCACTGAGCTACGATGAGGCAGTGGGAGCTTCTGACGGCTATGACTGGCAAAAGACTATGGATGCAGAAATTGCATCAATATCCCATAACGTAGTCTGGACTCTTGTTACACCATCATCCAATATTAAACCTATTGGGTGTAAGTGGGTGTATAAGAAGAAGAGAGGATCCGATGGTACAATTGAGACTTATAAAGCTAGATTAGTTGCCAATGGTTATACCCAGAGAGAAGGAATCGACTTTGACGAAACCTTCTCGCCGGTAGCTATGATAAAGTCTATTCGGATCCTCCTAATCATTGCAGCCCATTATAACTGGGAGATCTGGCAAATGGATGTCAAGACAGCATTTTTTAATGAAAATTTGGAAGAAGACATTTATATGATGCAGCCATCAGGTTTTGAGTCAGAGGGTCAGGAACATCTAGTTTGCAAGTTGCAGAAGTCCATTTATGGACTAAAGCAAGCATCTAGAAGTTGGAACATCCATTTTGATCAGGCAATCCAGTCATATAGATTTACTCAAAACGAGGATGAACCATGTGTATACAAGAGGAGTGATAAGACTACAGTGGTATATTTGATACTTTACGTAGACGATATTCTACTCATTGGAGATGATGTTGGAACATTGTCAACGGTAAAGGTCTGGTTGTCAACACAGTTCGATATGAAAGACCTAGGTGAAGCGAGTTATGTTTTGGCGATCAAGGTAACACGTGATCGCCATAACAGGATTATCTCGTTGTCACAGGCCGCGTATATAGATAAGGTTTGGCTAGGTTTGACATGCAAAACTCCAAGAAGGGTTTTGTGCCATTTAAACATGGCGTAAAATTGTCTAAGGATTAATGTCCTAAGACACCTAAGGAGAGAGCAGAAATGCAGAAGATACCTTATGCTTCGGCATTAGGTAGTCTAATATATGCTATGCATTGTACAAGGCCAGATATCTGTTTCGCAGTAGGCATGATGGGTCGGTTTCAGTCGAATCCGGGTCCAGATCACTGGACAGCTGTGAAGTGTATACTCAAGTACCTTCGTAGAACAAGGGACTATGAGTTGGTTTACACTGCACAAGAACTGACACCGATTGGCTACACAGATTCTGACTTTATGTCAGATTTGGAATCCAGAAAATCGATATCAGGTTTTGTGTTTATATTAGGAGGAGCAGCGGTTAGTTGGCAGAGTGTGAAGCAGAAATGCATCGCAGACTCTACCACAGAGGCTGAGTATGTTGCAGCGTGCGAGACAACCAAAGAGGCGGTATGGCTCAAGAAATTCTTTATGGATTTGGGGTGCGTACCAGAGGCCCAGTTACCTATTGTGCTTTACTGCGACAATAGTGGCGGTAGCACAAGCTAAGGAGCCAAGACATCACCAAAAGGGGAAGCACATCGAGCGCAAATTCTACTTGATTCGGTAGTTTCAAAAGTAAGGGCGAGTAGCGGTGACACAGATTGCATCTACAGATAATGTTACTGATCCTTTTACTAAGGCAATACCTATCAAGGCATTCGAGCGACATGTGGACGTGATGGGAGTCAAAATCGTTTTGCTACGCTAGACCAAGTGGGAGATTATTAGGATTGATGTGTTCTAAGCTTGTAAAACTTTATGTTTTGGTCTAATAAAGATTGATAGTTATTATTATATGAGATGTATATTGGTACGTAACATAGTTACGTGTTCTTTTAAGAACAGAGAGCCATGGTTATATGGTAGTCTACTAAGTTGAAGACTGAGTGGATTGGTCCCATATAATCTAAATCAGATCACAGCTATGATCAGGTTGGTCGCCTCATCATGATAAGCTGTTGGTGATGACAGTTCATGGGATGTCTTTACCATGGTCATCACCAGGCACAATGTCTGTGGCTGAACGGAACTAACACGGTGTATAAATCAGTGAGCAGACACTGGTACACTAAGTCGTGTTTCTGCTTAGGGTAAAACGATCCTAAACCCTGAGGAACCATGTCTGATGGACTAACCAGTTACGTGGTGCTTTGGCGCACCAATATGTGAGGATCCGTATGTAGTAATCCAAAACCACGGTGTACTGGGTTACCCGACTGGCGTTGCATTAGCGTGTCACTCCTGCAGGCCATCCACACCCCTGAAGGGAGGTGCGTTCCTTGGTGTGACTTACACTGTACCAAACCCAGGCCTGGTGGTCATCAGTTTGACTGTTAACCGGGTTCGATTACTCAACGGGGTAATCAGAGGTACGATGTATAGGTCAACCTAGAAGAAACCAAGTTATATGATCATTCGAGTCTGACGGTAGTCTCCACCACTCGTAGTGAATCATGGCATCAAGTGGAGGGACAATGAGTTTACCACTACTAAGCGGAGAGCAGGGGTATGATGGAGAACATAGTAAGTTTGGGTGAATTGGAGTGCAGCCTGCGTCGTACTCTGGGTGGCTACGCAGGTTAACTCGAGCTCAGAGGATCGATGGTACACTCGAGTAGTGTGTCGATCAAGCTTGAGTTGGAAGCCATGAACCCCGATCCCTGATGGTTCCACCTTATCAACATTATGTACAGTTCTTGAACCATCTCCTCGGAACACCTTAAGCATAAAGAGGAAGAAAGAAGTATACGCTCTGTGTGTGCTTGGCACTAGAGCATGGTAGATGCGTAACTACATGCGAGTACTAAGGGTTATGCCTAAGACTAGTACAGAGGCGCAGGTAGTAATCCCTAGCCATAAGTGAACTTCGCTGCATAGGTGCGATGCACCGGGGTATGCTGCGAGTTGACTAGTTGACTTTGCTAGAGGCACCCTCCGGTGGCCTCAGTTAATAGCAAGGTAACTAGTAGAAATCACTTAAGTAATGGCCACTAGGTATCGCACGCTAGAAATGATCAAAATGAGGCATCATGGTGTTTTGGTAAAAACCTCACTCTGCCGGACCTCACTTTTGGCCGACCCTAGCAGTAGGAGACCTTGCTAGGGCCGGCCCTATGTTGTAGGGATGAGAATCCCTCATCTATAGGGCCGGCCATATGGATAGGAATAAGGGTTTGAAACGGTCAAATCGAGCCCTAAAAATTGGGAAAACGGATAAATACAAGGAGAGATAAAAGGGTGAGATTGGAGAGATAATTGTGGGAGCTCTTTATCCCCTTGGATCCTTATCCAAGGGGGTAGGCCGGCCCTATATATAGGGCTATATGGGGCCGGCCATAATGATGCCAAAAACCGAACCCCCTCCCTCTCTCATCTCTCTAGTTCTCTCCCTAATCTCTCTTCTGTTTCTCGCTTTTAACTTCGTCTTCCTCGCGTGGAGTTCTGAAGAAGGAGAAGGGTCGTTCTTCGGAGGCACTCAGAGATCCGAGAGCGACGTTCCGTGCCTCGTGTGAGATCGGGTGAACAAGAAGGCAACGTCTCCATACGTACCATCGGCATCTTCACGAACGATCTTTCGTCTCCATCGACAAAGAAGACAATTCTTCGCGGTTAAAAGATCCGTACGAAAGGTATGTGTAATCTAATATGTAGATCTAGCGAGTATTATGATTTGCATGCATGCTAGTTAATCATTACGCTAGATTACCGTTAGGGTGTTTGATTCACGTGCATACACATGCACACATATGTAGATTAGTTTCGATGAAAGTTTAAATCGTGTAACGTGCACCATGAACGGTCTTTCGACCACAAAATCGTTTGCGCTGCGAGCCTCTACCATGGAATTATTTCCAACAGAAGTAGGGGCAGCGCTCTCACTTCATAGGTGCTGAACCGAGCTAACTTTTGTGCCTGCTTCTTCGCTCCTCTTCTCCGCTTGCTTTCACTCTAAAAGAGGCCCTCAACGTGAACAACATCGCTATAGGTGCTGTGACGACCAAGATCCAATAGGCCAATAGCCAAGAGCCAAGACTCCTAAGGCGGGAATGCCAAGATGGATGAGGTGAGGTGAGGTGAGGTGAGGTGTACAAGGCCATGAGTTAGCCCCACATCGCCTGGAGAGAAGGAGATCCTGAGCTACTTTTATAATTTCCTCTCCCAAACATAGAAGACGCATTTTAAAACCGTGCACCGCTACGGATTTCGTAAGAACTCCGTAGTTAAGCGTGCTCGGGCGAGAGTAGTACCAGGATGGGTGACCTCCCTGGGAAGTTCTCGTGCGGGCACGGGCAAAGCGGATAATATCTTGTGTGTTTGGGGCGGATGTTACAAAATGGTATCAGAGCCGGTTCTCCTCGGGATGGGGGGGTCTAACCCTACACGAGGACGTGTAGCCCTTAGGGGGGTGAATTGTGACAACCAAGATCCAATAGGCCAATAGCCAAGAGCTAAGACTCCTGAGGTGGGAATGCCAAGATGGATAAGGTGAGGTGAGGTGAGGTGTACAAGGCCATGAGTTAGCCCCACATCGCCTGGAGAGAAGGAGATCCTGAGCTACTTATATAATTTCCCCTCCCAAACATAGAAGACGTGTTTTAAAATCGTGCGCCGCTACGGATTTCATAAGAACTCCGTAGTTAAGCGTGCTCGGGCGAGAGTAGTACCAGGATGGGTGACCTCCCTGGGAAGTTCTCGTGTGGGCACGGGCAAAGCGAACAATATCTTGTGTGTTTGGGGCGGATGTTACAGGTGCTCAACGTGAACGACATCATGGAACGTTCTTGCAAGAGCCTTCCACACGACTGTGGGATCATACCAATGTGTGCTAGTGAAGTTGAGGAAAAACAAAGCAAAAATAAAAAGAACACTTGGATCTAAGGAGAAGGTGATCCTGATATCTTTGATATCTTTCGAGACCTTAGATCAAGCTTCTAAGCCTAACACACTTCAAAGACTCGAACCACATAAATGTATGATCACAATGGTTAGAAGACTCTCAAGTGATCATGCAAGCAATAAGTCCAACCTCCATAAATATGATCTTGGTAGAAGGTTGAAGACAAGAGGAGAATAGGAAGAAAAGATATGATGGAGTTCAAAGATGAACTCACTAAAACTTTGTTTCTTTCTTGTAATTACTCTCTTAATCCTAAAGACTCATTAGTAGCTAAAGGGTGTAAAGGTAGGCTATTATAGCCCAAGGGAGCTCTTAGGTTGATGATTAAGACCAAGCAAGAGATCCTTATCTCTAAGGGTATGTCTTAGCCAAGTCGTGCGCATGACCGACACGTGACAAAAAGTGATTGGCTGAGTCTACCGACTCAATCCTTCCAGTAGGTTCTAGACCGGGTCATATGCATGACTTTCCACGTATCATCATACCATAGGACCGTCCCATGTGGGGCTAAGGTGGACATCAAATAGAGTGTGACCAACTAGGATCGTGCGCACGACTTTAGTCAGGTAGATATTGAGTCATGAAAATTGCATATTCAACCCTTAATTCACTACTACATTGTCGTCAGTCTTCTACATAAAACGTTCATATTACACATAAAGTGCATCAATTTCTTTTCATCATTACATAGTATAATTTTGTACGGACACATCGGTATATTGCTTTGCATTCATATATTATCTGAATGGAAATTACAAAGACTGATAATCAATTATTATTTTTACTATGTTTCACTATAAGGAACTGATGGGTATCATTTTATGTCTGTTTCGCAGTAAATGGATTCATCATCATCGTGCGTAGCTACTATGGAGCATGACTATACGGTGGGCATCATCACAATGCTTTGGTAGTGGACTTAAGGCACTCGTCAATGATCGACATGCGGAGGAACTCGCACAAAGGAGATGCAAATTATCAGAGCTCACAAAGGAGACTCTTGGCAAAACCAGCACACATACAACTAGGAAGTGAAGCATTAAGAGAACAAGGCACATCTGAACTCATAAGACACCCAAGCTGACCACCTTTTCTTTCTCTTCTATTCCCTTTTATCCTTATAGCGCACTCGGTCTCATAGCCCTCTAACAGCTCACCCGACCCACTCTCAGACCCAATCGATCCCTCAACCGAGATTGGCTCAAGCCTAACCAACTCCAACCATTATCTAAATCAATCTGAAATTCCCTCCTCCTCTCTCCCTGTCCATTGCACCCTTCAGCCATCATGCATATCCGAGCCATGCACTAAAATCCCCATGCATGCCCATCCGAGAATCCCTTTATTCTCTATTCTATTTTATCTCTCTAATTAATTCTATCATAACTATTCCTTTCCCCTCAAGCTTCTTCTCTTTATTTAATGGTGGACCATGTTAGGCTAAAAGGAAGAACCCACTCCTCCAGCCAGGGAGGGGTATATACATCCAGTTTTTCCATAGAGCTTTCATCAAATTGTAATTGAAAAAGTGTGCGAAAAGAGTACATTGTAGTTGGGCCATTTCGGGATGAAAGTTTTGAAGTAGTAATTGTATTCGTTATTTCAATAAAATTTATTATGTTCTTTATTCTCAAGTTCTCTGTTCTTTCTGAAATGTTTCATTTTATTTACTGTATCCATACTTACACCATGGTCGGCTAAACTCCCTCCCACCAGGGAAAGGGGTTTGATGCCATGGTAAGTAGATAGTTTTCTCTCTTGTAAGTCACTCTCGATTGCATTTAATGTTTATTCCTCTTAGTTAAGTGATTTTAATTCTGAAGTGAGAATGAAGATCACCCATCATCTACTAGGGATTCGGTGATTTTTCAAAACTCCAACATTGAATCCTTGACTAAGATGGTTAAATTCATTATTTTCAAATCTAATTTATATTATATAAATTCTCACAATTGAGCGAGTTATATTTCTTTACTATAAGAAGGACTTTGTTCTTGAGATTGTAAATGTATTATATAATTAAATTAGATAAAATAGACTTTAACTCTAAATTTTCCACTTGAGTCGGTAAAACTTTCGTTTTCAAGTGTAGATTATCGAGAGTGACGTTGCAAGAGAAGTCGGCATCTCAGCATGGTTTACAAATCCCTCTCCTAGGCGAAATTTTTCTTTTGAAAATCTTTTAATTTAAATATCTAGTTTTTTGTTTTTGTTTTTTTTGTGATCGGCGGGTGTCCTGAAACCTTTCGGGCAATGGCCCACTTTAGGCTAGGACTAATCCCTTCGGGAGTGAAGCCCGACCCACTCGACAATTCCCACTTCACTCCTGGGTAAATCGAGGGGAGGAAGAGTTGAACCCACAACCTCCTCACCAAAGCATCAATTGCTTTGCCAACTCTCCTATCCCCTGGTGGGTTCTAGTTTTCCGTTTTGCTTCTTAAAACAAAGCATCTTCAAAATAACAAAAATCCAAACTCCCTTAAAATTATTTTAGTGTTACTTGTGAGTTATCTTCTCTGGGCATCACATTTACATGTGGTTCGATCATATACTTTGCCCTATACTATTAAAATTCTCTGAATTATATGCAGGTATTGGTTTTGATAATAGATTTACACCAACGACTTAAACAAAAAGTTATTTATCAAATAGCACCGTTGCCAGGGATATGATAATAAAAAAATCATTTATCAAATAGCGTTGTTGCTTAAGTCAGGGCCGTGGAGAGGATTCGCAAGTAAGCATATATAAAACAACGAAGGTTAGGTACGTTTTCTACAAAAAAAATTTTATTTTGGAATCATAGTAATTTGTTTAAATCGATTAATGTGCAAACTTTAATCTTAGTCTAATCAACCTTGCAAAGTTATTGTCGACTCGGCACATACAACTCTTAAAGTTGTATGTATGCTTAAGCGTGGGGTGTATACTCAACTTTGCATTGTTAGAAATCATTTTTCTAAGGTGTACACTCAACTTTGCATTGTTAGAAATTATTTTTCTAGGGTGTTACAGGGCATGCATTGAATAGCTTTACAATTGTCCACATATGTGCATGTTGTATTGAGTGTTTAGGTCCTTATGTTCGAATCAAAGCCCTTACCTAATTAATCTCTATACCTGCTAGAGGTTTTGTTTATATGTTTATATCTTTGTTTTCTTTACAATAATTTTTTTTTTATCATTTAGATGCTGACACCTATTATTTCTGTTTATCCCTTATTTCTCATACTCATGCATTATTGAGGATAATGTTTATTTTAAGTTTGGGGGTATGATGTACTTTTTACAAAATCCTGCTCACGTCTAATTTTTACAAAATTTATCAACTTTAGTTTTATAAAAAAATAAAATTAAAAAAAAATTATTGTTGCGTCAACTTACGCTGTAGTGGGACAGCTCGGTACATACGCTTGGCGCATGTGTGTCCAGTCTGTAGTCCCCTACCAAAACTACAGCGTTTGTATATAAATCTATAGGAATTCGCATTTGCATATTTTTATTTTCTTTTTCATGTATTAGTGTTTTCTGTAACCTTTTTATCGTCTTGTCTTATATATTCTTAAAAAAAAAAGAGTTTTACTTTTATTTCAGATTTTATAGTCTAATTTTATCGTACTCGAATAAAACTATAAGACACTTGATAATCAAGGTAGAAATCCCAAGGATTAGCTAGAAAAAGTATGTCTAATAGGGTTATAATCCTTAGTAATCTTTTAGAGATTGTCAAAATAAACTGGACTTGATATTTCACTTCACATCTGGCTTACACATCTAGGGTTTATATTCAAAGCTTTCATATCATCTAATAGTCACTTGGAGTCTTGATGAACCATGTGGATCTGGTTCACTTGGTTTGTTTAAAAAAAAAATTCATTAGAAAATCGACCAGTGAATTCTAAGGTATAGCGGAAAAGGCTACCTATTAACATGGTCTAGGATCTAATTATGTAAAAGTCCTAACTTGTATGCCCAAGTATTAGTAAAGTCCGGTGTATAGGGTTATGAGAATGATCCTATGTACACAGAGTGAATCGAATATAAAGGTAACATAAGGATGGCTACTTAACTCATAAGAGCTTTAGTAGCGTGTCATGGGCATAGAGTGCAGCTGGCATATATATAATTAGATTCAGAAAAAAGTAAGACTTAAAAAAAAAATATAGTGTGAAAGCCGTCGTTATAAATAGCGTGAAAAAACTGGAACATCACATATAAAGCCGTAGGGTATTAAGATGAATATCCAAAACTCTCATTAGCATGTCTAGATTTGCTGATTTTGACTCAGGTTCTAAGGTCAACTTTGATCGTTGTAGGAGACTGTTAAAATGATATAAATATAGAGAACCAAAACCCTAGTTGTGTTAGACCAGACATCACTGTGCACTCGAGCATAGTTGCCGTTGATATTTTCTAACATGAAACTAATAGTTAGAACCTAAAGTGCTTACTTCGAAAGTTGAAGCTTGGACTAACTACATTGTGAGTCTTATGTCTTAGAAATCATATTTTTGAGTACTTTATAATTATTCTCCGAAACCGATTTTTCTTATTTTTTAGTTCCTATTTTATTTTATTTATTTATTAAAAAATTAAATTTTGGTAGTAGATTCACTGCAAACCCTCACGAGACAACACTCATCCACTAGGATAACCTAGGGGTTTAACGGCTTGTTGTACGTGCTCAGTGCAATCGTGATTCCTGCAAAAGTGAGTTAAGTTATTTTTATCTTCTATTATTTTTTTTATTTATTTTGTTTGCTTTCTCGAGGACGAGAAAAATTCAAGTTTGTGGGTGTGTTGAGTCATGAAAATTGCATATTTAGCCCTTAGTTCACTACTACATTGTCGTCGGTTTTCTACATAAAACGTTCATATTACACATAAAGTGCATCAATTTCTTTTCATCGTTGCATAGTACAATTTTGTACTGACACATCGGTATATTGATTTGTATTCAAACATTATCTGAATAGAAATTACAAAGACTGATAATCAATTATTATTTTTACTATGTTTCACTATAAGGAATTGATGGGTATCATTTCATGTCTGTTTCGCAGTAAATAGAATTCATCATCATCGCGCGTAGCTACTATGGAGTGTGACTATACAGTGGGCATCATCATAATGCTTTGGTAGCGGACTTAAGGCGCTCACCAATGATCGACACGCAGAGGAACTAGCACAAAGGAGATGCAAATTATCAGAGCTCACAAAGGAGACTCTTGGCAAAACCGGCACGCATACAACTAGGAAGTGAAGCTTCAAGAGAACAAGGCACATCTGAACTTAGAAGACACCCAAGCTGGCCACCTTTTCTCTTTCTTCTATTCCCTCCTCATAGCGCACCCGGTCTCATAGCCATCTAACAGCTTACCCGACCCACTCTCAGACCCAACCTATCCCTCAACCGAGATTGACTCAAGCCCAACCAACTCCAACCACTATCTAAGTCAATCCAAGATTCCCTCCTCCTTTTTCCCTGTCCATTGCACCCTTCAGCCATCATGCATATCCGAGCCATGCACTAAAATCCTCATGCATGCCCATCCGAGATTCCCTTTATTATTTATTCTATTTTATCTCTCTAATTAGTTCTCTCATATCTATTCCTTTCCCCTCAAGCTTCTTCTCTCTATTTAATGGTGGACCATGTTAGGCTAAAAGAAAGAACCCACTCCTCCCGCCAGGGAGGGGCATCCATCCAGTTTTTCCATAGAGCTTTCATCCAATTGTAATTGGAAGAGTGTGCGAAGAGAGTACATTGTAGTCGGGTCATTTTGGGAAGAAGGTATTGAAGTAGTAATCAAATTCTTTATTTCAATAAAATTTATTATGTTCTTTATTCTCAAGTTCTCTGTTCTTTCTAAAATGTTTAATTTTATTTATTGTATCCACACTTACACCATGGTCGGCTAAACTCCCTCCCGCCAGAGAGAGGGGTTTGATGCCATGGTAAGTAGGTAGTTTTCTCTTTTGTAAGTCGCTCTCGATTGTATTTAATGTTTATTCTTCTTAGTTAGTTGATTTTAATTCTGAAGCGAGAATGAAGATCACCCATCCTCTACTAGGGATTCGGTGATTCTTCAAAACTCCAACATTGAATCCTTGACTAAGATGGTTAAATTTATTATTTTTAAATTTTATTTATATTATATAAATTCTCATAATTGAGTGAATTATATTTATTTACTATAAGAAGTACTTTGTTATTGAGATTGTGAGGGTATTATATAATTAAATTAGATAAAATAGACTTTAACTCTAAATTTTTCACTTGAGTTAGTGAAACTTCCGTTCTCAAGTGTGGATTATCGAGAATGACATTGCAAGAGAAGTTGGCACCTCACCATGGTTTACAAATCCCTCTCATAGGCGAAATTTTTCTTTTGAAAATCTTTTAATTTAAATCTCTAGTTTTCCATTTTGCTTCTTAAAATAAAGCATCTTCAAAATAACAAAAATCCAAACTTCCTTAAAATTATTTTAGTCTCACTTGTGAGTTATCTTCTCTAGGCATCACATTTACGTGTGGTTCGATCTTATACTTTGTCATATACTATTAAAATTCTCTAAATTATATGCAGTTATTGGTTTTGATTATAGATTTATTCCAGCGACTTAAACAAAAAGCTATTTATCAGCAGACACTTCAATGTTCACCAAAAAAAGACTAAGGCAAACTCGTGCACATGACTCTGCAGTCGTACACACAATTTTAATTTGGCAAACAACACTTTGTGTCCATCAAAGATTAAGGCATAATCGTGCGCACAACTAGCCTATTATGCACAGACTAAATGTAGGGCTTCGACCGTTGCTCCGAACGAAATGATCGAAGAAGTCTATCAAGCCCATGTGGTCATTCCCAGACTAAAGATGCCCATATATATATATATATATATATATATATATATATATATATATATATATATATATATATATAT
This sequence comes from Chamaelirium japonicum, assembly GCA_947650365.1. Lineage (NCBI taxonomy): Eukaryota > Viridiplantae > Streptophyta > Magnoliopsida > Liliales > Melanthiaceae > Chamaelirium > Chamaelirium japonicum. The sequence goes on along the minus strand of OX393551.1, from coordinate 49,943,294 downwards.
ATATATATATATATAGGGGAGGGATACTCTTACTTATGGAACCTTATTTATACAATCACACACTGTCTTTTACCTACCCAAGAGATTTTAGAATTTGATGAAACTTGGTGGGGATGCTATCTATGACAAGTTGATCATCCTCACCAAAAACCATCAAATTCTATAACCTCTAAGGGTATCAAATATACTATTCAAATTAACGGTTAAAAATAAATGGTCGATAAACCTTCTAATATTTGATGCCCTAAGAGGTTATAGAATTTTAAAGTTTTTGGTGAGGAAGATCAACTTGCTATAGATAACATCCCCACCAAGTTTCATCAAATTATAAAACCACTAGGATAGGTAAAAGATGATGTGTACCTCCATAAGTAACCATTTCATAAGTATATATATATATATATATATATATATATATATATATATATATATATATATATATATATATATATAAGGTTTGAAGAAACAATCGATTGGATAAATATGCGTATGTATGTGATAGCTAGTCATGCACCCTATTACCCTACCCATTAAAGTAAAGTCTATTTCCAAGAGGTTAGAAATGTACCTTCCATGCATGCATAAGTATGGTGGGAGATGATGGTAGCAGTGGTTTTTACTGCAACCATACTTCTTTATCATAAAGGAGTTAAACCTAACTCTACTCGCAGCTACTCACTATACCAGCAAAGTAGGCTTGTTTAAGTTGCTAAAAATAAGGTAACATAAGGAGGCCTAACACTGTGATATGTTAAATGATATAAAATATAACCGAAGAAATTTATTAAAAATATTTACCTAATTACATTACATAAAACAAAAACTACATATGATAATTCATATTGCGTTCTATCTCAGAATCAGAATGACTTTGTAGATCATCTTATTCGTCATCTTTAGTCTCAACAATTATTTCATCCTCATCATTAGTATCATCAATGACAATTGGGACAACCCTGGTGGTTTTGTTCTGTTGGAACACATCATTGTGAATATAAGGATTTGCATTAGTTGGCTCATTATCAGCCATCTTAGGTACATCCCATACTCCACGATGTTGGACCCGTTCTACGTAGGACTATGCAATGAGAACTTAACTTAGTATCATTTACATAAAAGACTTGTTGCACCTTTTTTGATACCACTAACTCCTGACGTCAATGCTTGTGAAATATGCATCGGTGTGTATTGATCTCCTACTCATGGTATTGAACCATTCATATTGGAATAAAACAACTTTATGCCCGAACAGGTACTTCAATTTTCAAACTTTGCACAAGTATCTGTAGAAGTTAATCGCCCGTCCCTCATGGTTCTTTTCCACGGTTAGCCCATTATTCTGGCTTTTACATCGATTCTCGCGTTCTCTACTACAGAACCGGAAACCATTATAAATGCAACCAGAATAAAGTTTCATTATCACATCAGGACAATTTGTTATTGACCATAGTTCATTAGTTACTTTTGGTGATCTTTCAGTTCGCAATTTATTCATCTACATAAACAACATATAACAAATGTATTATGTTAATATTAGTTAACATGTTGAGGTATGTTTAAATTTAGATATCTTACACGTTCTCTGAACAAAACTAAAAATTCTTGTTGTATTTGAATGATGTTAGGTTTACTTGGATTTGGAAGCAAATTCTTATGTTCCCTACTTAAATAAATATGATTCATAAGTAAAATTAAATAAAGTATCAAAAACTTACATGGTATAAGGAAACGTAATTAGATAATCACATACCTAGATATGGCTCCAGTTCGGGACTATTATACAGCACAAAGCATATGGCCATATCATGTTCCTTTTGCGATATTTCGAGAGCCTTTGTGATCAGTCCAAAAGGACGCATATTTTGTGTGAAGACCAACAACCCCAAGCCATGTTCATTTCTATCGAGATTCCTTCCTTCTCGATTAAACACAGTTTCGACTCCACTCAGATACATTAAACAAAAAGTAACACTCTTTGATAATGTAAGTCTTAGCAATCAAACTTTCTGGCCGAGCTCGGTTGGTAACATAACTTTTCAGAGTTCCTAGAAATCGATAAACCAACACTAATTAGAATGAAGATTACGTCTTCAATATAATTGCAGCAAATATAAATTTAAATTATCATTAGCATGATAACAATTACCTTTTAATTGGGTACATCCATCGATACTGCATCAGTCCCACAAGCATGGCTTCACATGGCAGGTAACAGTCAAATGGACCATCATATCAAAGAATATTAGGGGGAAATTTTTTCTAACTTGCAGAGCATATATGAGAACTATGCGTTTCTCTAATTTCTCTAAATCATTCCACCTCAATGTCTTAGAGCATAGCTCTCAAAAGAAATTACCTAACTCAAATAGTTTGGTGCATATATCCTTGTTACCGTACCACGCACTCTGATAGAAAGAAGCCGTTGTATATGGACATGACAATCATGACTTTTTAGGTCCAAAATTTTATCAGTTTTCGTTCTCACACATTTGGATATATTTGCTGCATAGCTATCTGAATACTTGATATATCTCAAGAATTCACAAAAACCATGGCTTTTGGGGTCAACATGTAAATCGATGGGGGCTTTACAATAGATCCATCAGCAAATCTTTGCAGGTGCAATTATTTCTTTATGTCTATATCTTTCAATTCCAGACGTGCTTTCTCTATGTCCTTATTCTTTCCATCAATGCTCAATATTGTTCCAACTGTATTATCACATATATTCCTCTCTATGTGCATGACATCAATGTTGTGCCAAAGCTTAAGTTTCCTCTAGTATGGTAGCTCATATAAAATGCTCTTCTTTGTCTAGTTCAGTTGTGAATGGTCACAATGTTTTTTCCTGTTACTCTCATACTTCCTAAACTTGATATTCGATAGGCAATCCAATTGCACTAATATCTTTTCTACCGACAACTCTAAAGATTTTGACATTTTCTCATTCTTACCATTAATGCTTTACACCTTTGTCAAGGGTGGTTACCAGGTAAATAACATTGATGGCTTATGTAAGCTCTATTGCTTCTCAATCTTTGCGATGATGAATTCTCATTACTAGAGGGACAAGCAAGATAACGCTTTGTACTCCACCCATACAACCAACCATATGTAAGAAAGTCATTTATGGTCCATAATAAAGCTGCATACATTCAAAAAGTATATCCCCTAGAGGTATCATACGTTAATATGCCACATTCTCATAACTCTTTCAGCTCATCAACTAACGGTCGCATTTACACGTCGATCTCTCCCTGATGACTGCGGTCCAAGAAAAAGTAAGGTCATCATAAAAAACGGCTCCTTCATGCACTTCCAAGGTAGCAGGTTGTAGTTTATAAGTATCATAGGCCACATATTGTAAGAGTTGCTTATGTTTCCGAAAGGGTTGAACTCATCTGTAGCCATCCCTAACCTAACATTACGAGGTTCCTGTGCGAACTCAGGATTCCTCAAATCAAAGACCTTCCACTTCTCCATATCGGTCGGATGCTAATAGTCCATTATCTATGCGCTTGTCACTGTGCCATCTCATGTCTATAGTTGTCGATCTTCCTTGACATGTACAATTCTCTCAACCTTAGTGTTAACGAAAAGTATCGTAGTATCTTATAAAGGATTTTCTTTCCCTTGCTATTATCGAGTTTGTACCTATATTTTCCATATCCTGGGTATTTTTCTAGATCAACATTCTCCTTCCAAAACAAGACGCAATCATTTTGACATGTGTAGATTGGAACGTACCCCAAGCCCAGTTCACGTAAGAATCTCTTAGCCTCATAAAGTGACCCCGAAATCAAATGACCTTCTAGCAAAAGATCCATCTATACCCCCATTAGCCGGTCGAATGACTTATTGCTCCGCTTGGTCATTACCTTAACATGGAGCATCTTAATGACAAATGCCAATAGATCGAGTAAACTTTTTGCAACTAGAATACACCTCACGCTGGGCATAATCTAATAATTTTTTAAAGTTCTGCACCTCCTCACTCTGGACTTTATCAGCAGCTTCGCCAAATCCCGAATCTCCCCAATCATGGCCCATGTAAGCCTTTTTGTAATGATCTTTCATTAATTTTGGAAGTTCATCCCAACCATCGTCATCACTATCTGTTATTTCAGTATCACCCTCATTGTCATCACTGCCTTCCAAAACACGGGATTGATTCTCGGGAACAGGTTCCCCATGATACAACCAGTTTTTGTAAGATTATATCATCCCATGCCGGACTAAATATTTTCTCATAGTTTTATCGGTATGCCAATCAAGTTTCTTGCATTCGTTACACGGGCACAGAATCTTACCATCCTGGTCCTTATTGGCCATTGCAAATTGAACAAATGAAGTACATCACTCCATCGCATATTGTTGACCTAACATCTTCCTGAGTGTCATCCAACTCTTGTCCATATTTGATTACCAAATTAAAGTCAAGGTAAATTCTGGAATTAAAGATCTAAGATTCGATGAATGCATTTGTATACGTATATGTTCCGATTTATTAATTTAGCTACTAAATGATCTTCACCATCACCAAAGGGATATGTGAGAGATGATTTCATCACAATAATAATGTTTGAAATAATGAACAAAGTAAAGAAAATAAAATAAAAATGCCGATTAGAAGTATTTAGAATTATATCAACTTTATTAATCAATACACAATACAAATTTAAAAACTCAACTACAGTAAGAGCATACTAATTTTAATTTGCAGCTTAAAAAATTTTGAATACAAATTTTTTATTTTGTGAACTTCTCTGGTTTTTTTTTTAAAATCTGCCGGCCTCTTTGTTATGATGGCGTTTTTATTTCAATTCAGCTGTAGATCCCTCTCCAGATTGGGATATCATGCCCCCTCCTCCCACACACACACCCCTGCGAATGTGTTTCTCCGCTGAAGTCGACCGTTGTGCATTTATTTGAACTCTTGACCAAGCCCACGAGCTGCATTTTTTAACAACTAACCTATCAGTTGGAGACAAAATGGATGGTACTTAGTTCTTAACAACTAACCTATCAGTCGATGTGGCATGTCTTTTTTTTTTAGGGCTAATGTGCCTAAGGTCCCTCGAAATAGATCCATTCCGCGTACAGAACCTCTAAAAGTTCAGTTTTGCCTAAGGTCCCTGCCTTTTTTTTGGTGAACCCAACCTCGACCTCGACCCCGTTTGTTTTCCCACAACTCTGGCGGTAGTGGTGGCTCTGACCTCGACGCCGATGAGCTCGAACCACGACGACCTCGTGCTCAAACCATGGCCTGTATATTTGGTTTGGGGGGGTTCAGTTGCGTCGGTGGTGGGGGGGGTTCGGTTAGGTCCGGCGGTCGCGAGGGAGGGGGGTGGGGTTCTGTTAGGTCTGCTGGACGCAGAGGCGATGGGGGGTTCGGTTAGGTCCGGCGGCGACGGGGGAGAGGGGGCAGGGGGGTCGGTTAGGTCTGGTAGCGCCAGGGGAGGGGAGGTTTCACTGGTCCGGTGGCATTTCAAAGAAAAATTGAAATGCTATAGAGGGCAATTTCATCCACAGCATTTCAAAGGACTTAGGCTTAAAGGATCTCTTCGTCAGGGATAGACACGGGCAATATCATATTTCTTTTATATTGTCATCCTTGAAATACTGTCACCTCCCTCGAAATATTATCACCGTTTTTGAATTATTATTGCCACCATTAAAATATTCTCCTCCCTCAAAATTTTGTCAAGCCCTCAAAATTTTTTTACCTTCCTCAAAATATTGTACTCGCTCTTAAAATCTTTTGCGTGCCGATAGGCACTAGCATTACTAGTATATATATATATAGGGTAGGGATATTCTTACTTATGAAATGATTACTTATATATATATATATATATATATATATATATATATATATATATATATATATATATATATATATATATATATATATATATATATATATATATATATATATATATATATATATATATATGGGCGTGTTAGGATGCAGCGTGCGGTGCGTGCAGCATCGCACCGCAGCTGCCTGATGCACTGCTGCGTGCATTGCACGCACCGCAGTGGTGCATCAGGTGGCTACGGTGTGACGCCGCACGCACCGCACGCCGCATGTTATCATTCCTCTCTCTCTCTCTCTCTGTATATATATATATATATATATATATATATATATATATATATATATATATATATATATATATATATATATATATATATATATATATATATATATATATATATATATATATATATATATATATATATATATATATATATATATATATAGAGAGAGAGAGAGAGAGAGAGAGGAATGGGATGCTGCCTATCAAAGCAGCGTTTTTTGCTGCTTTGATACATTGTTTGACCATCCTAGAAGTTTTGGAATTTGATGAAATTTGGTGAGGGTGTTTTCTAGGGTAAGATGATCATCCTCACAAATTTTCATCAAATTCCAAAACTTCTAAGAGGGTCAAATGGTCGAAGCAAAATCTGCAGATTTTAACGGTGACTGCAGATTTTGCTTCGACTATTTGACCCTCTTAGAAGTTTTGGAATTTGATGAAAATTTGTGAGGATGATCATCTTACCCTAGACAACACCCTCACCAAATTTCATCAAATTCCAAAACTTCTAGGATGATCAAACAATGTATCAAAGCAGCAAAAAATGCTGCTTTGATAGGCAGCATCCCATTCCTCATATATATATATATATATATATATATATATATATATATATATATATATAGAGAGAGAGAGAGAGAGAGAGTAGTGATACATTACGGCCGGGGTTAACGTGCAGCTTAACATGCGATGAGCCGGGGGGCGTGCGGTTCGTCCGATCGGCGGATCCAATGAACGGGATTCATCCGGACCACCGAAAACTGGTTGTTACTGTGGCGGCCACAGTAACAACGATTTGGTGGTCTGGATGAATCCCATTCGTTGGATCGATGGGATCCAACGGCACCGATACATTTCGCTGTTACTGTAGCCGCTACAGTAACAACGAATTTATTTTGAGCCGTTCGATCCCTATCGATCCAACGGATGGGATTCCGTTGGTTTGGGATGAAATTTAACCGTTGGATCGATAGAGATTGAACGGCTCAAAATAAATTCGCTGTTACTATTGCGACTACAGTAACAACGAAATGTTTTGGTGCTGTTCGATCCCATCGATCCAACGGATGGGATTCATCCGGACTACCCAATCACTATTACTGTGGCCGCCACAGTAACAGCCAGTTTTCGGTGGTCTGGGTGAATTACGTTCGTTGGATCCGCCGATCGGACGGACCGTACGCCCCCCCGGCTCGCTGCACGTTAACCTCGGCCGCAAGGTATCACTACTATATATATATATATATATATATATATATATATATATATATATATATATATATATATATATATATATATATATATATATATATATATATATATATATATATATATATATATATATATATATATATATAGGGTCAGGATCGGATGACCCAGCAAATTTTGACACATTAATAACCCAGCACCCTTTGAGGCACGTAGAGGTTATAGAATGGGCTGATTTTTTGTAGGGATGTTGTCTATGGTATGTTGATCATCCTCACAAAAAATCAGCCCATTCTAAAACCTCTAGGTGCATCAAATGCGCACTTCAAATCAACGGTTTTTGATTGTCAATTTTAACCGTTGATTTGAAGAGCACCCTTTGATGCACCTAGAGGTTTTAGAATGGGCTGATTTTTTGTGAGGATGATCAACATATCATAGACAACATGTCTACAAAAAATCAGCTCATTCTAAAATCTCTAGGTGCCTCAAAGGGTGCTGGGTTATTAATGGGTCAAAATTTTGATGGGTCATCCGATCCTGACCCATATATATATATATATATATATATATATATATATATATATATATATATATATATATATATATATATATATATATATATATATATATATATATATATATATATATATATATATATATATATATATATATATATATATATATATATATATATATATATATATATATATATATGATCAGGATCAACAGCCAACGCTTTTGGTGCCAACACCGGTGCCAACACATCAATAGAGGTTCTTAGAGGTTTTCAAATTTGTTGAAATTTGGTGAGGATGATCACCTACCAATAGATAGCAAGTCCACAAAAAATTAGAATATTCTAAAATTTCTAGATGTGTCAAATGTGAAGAGCTTTATTGACCGTCTATGCCAATCATTAATTTGAAGATAATCATTTGACGCATCTAGAAGTTTTAGAATGTTCTAATTTTTTGTGGGTATGCTATCTATAGTAAGGTGATCAACCTCACCAAATTTTAGCAAAATTTAAAATCTCTACAAACCTCTATGAATGTGTTGGCACCGGTGTTGGCACCATAACAGTTGGCTGCGGAACCTGACCCATATATATATATATATATATATATATATATATATATATATATATATATATATGTGTGTGTGTGTGTGTGTGTGTGTGTGTGTGTGTGTGTGTGTGTGTGTGTGTGTGTGTGTGTGTGTGTGTGTGTGTGTGTGTGTGTGTGTGTGTGTGTGTGTGTGTGTGTGTGTGTGTGTGTGTGTGTGTGTGTGTGTGTGTGTGTGTGTGTGTGTGTGTGGGCTGTTCGGTTGAGCTGTGAGCTGCTGGTTTAGAAAGTGAGTTGCGCTCACTTTGACCCCTCCTAGAAGTTTTAGAATTTGATGAAATTTGGTGAGGGTGTTGTCTATGATAAGATGATCATCATCACCAATTTTTATCAAATTGTAAAACTTCTAGGATCATCAAATGGTCGAAGCAAAATCTGTCGTCCGTAGTCACTGTTAAAATCTGCAGATTTTGCTTCGACTATTTGACCCCCATTGAAGTTTTAAAATTTGATGAAAATTGGTGAGGATAATCATCTTACCCTAGACAACACCCTCGACAAATTTCATAAAATACTAAAACTTATAGGGGGGTCAAAGTGAGCGCAGCTCACTTTCCCCTCCGACTACTCATAGCTTACTATAACATTCCTCTCTCTCTCTCTCTCTCTCTCTCTCTCTCTCTCTCTCTCTCTCTCTCTATATATATATATATATATATATATATATATATATATATATATATATATATATATATATATATATATATATCAATTTTGAGAAATAAACTATATAAATAAACAACGGACAAAGTCCATCTTTTAATAAACGATAGTTAATATATATTTTTTAATGGTAAAAAAATGGCTGATATTGAAAAACGACTGTCATTGTCCCTCCTTTTTCAACAGAATGCTAGTTAATTAGTTAAGAAGTTAGGGTAATCAAGAAATATCTTTTAGAATGTTGACTAGATCGAATAGGTGGTGTAATTTTATTGGATGCAATTATGCTTGCAGATCTAACGGAATTCTCAATCTCAGGGTGAGGAACTGATCAATCTTGCAAGTTGCAAGAAAAATAAAGATGGGGGTTACTGAAGAAATAAGAAAATGTGGAGGGGTTAGTTGCATGCCGCATGCAGAGATATGTATTTAAAAAACAATAGAAAGCACTTTCGCTCCTTCAACCAATTTAAGTTGGGTGGCGTACTCTCGATCTGTTGATGAGCTAACCCATGTTCTATTAGCCAACAACCAGTGGCAATGTAAGCAGCGAATGCTGGTGGCTTCTAGTAGAAAGGATGCACCTACGCAAGCCTGACATTGGAAGCTTTTCCGGCAGCCGTGGCATCCGCAAAAATTACTGCAGCTAATCCGGCGACCAGCACAGCTCGTCGCAAATACAGGATCTAATCTGCCGATCGACCTGATCATCTAATTAGGTAAGAGGGAAACCTCCGTCCAGCTGATCGATCTCCCATCTCGTCTAATTTCACGACTATGGAGGTCCGCCGCAAATACTAAAGCGTATTCGGTGGCCTGGCTGCTGAATTAGATATATAACCCTCATTTTTTGGTGAACAATTAATCAGGTCCACCACATTTACCGAGGCCAATTTTGATGGGTAAGGCCACAGAATTTTGATGACCAGTCTGCCGCATTTACCGGAGCCAAATTCGGCGGCCATGGCCACCAAATTAGCTAATTTGTTGGTAAACAATAAGTATATTATCTTTGTCGGTTAGGTTGTAGTTGTAGGGTTCGATAGCGCGGTGTTGTCCCTAGGGACTAGTAATGTAGTGATCTAGATTGGACTAGAGTAATATTTCAATTTTGAGGTAAAGGGGTTTGTGTGTTATTACACTAAGAAAAAGGTACAGCAGCTAGAAAAGCGATTAAAGAGAATCGAGTTATCGATCGGCGAAGATCCAGGGTGTGGCAAATCCATCATTAGCCCCATAGTACACTACTTTATACTAATTAGGATTTCTTTATAATGTTCGAATGTTCAAACCATCGCGGATGAAGCCATGATGAATCTCAAGAAATAACCCACAACCCTCAACTTCATGAGCCATTTGTTGTTAGCACGGTCCGCCCTTTCATGGCACGGGCCGTCTTCCCTAGACATGGTCCATCTTAGAAAGAGGTAATGAGTTCGAGTATTATATATAATGATAAATATTAATCCTACCATCTCCTGTGTGGCATGCATCGTGTGTGCAGTCGGTAGGGTCCGCCATTTCGGGGCACAGACTATCTTTCCTAGGCTCGATGCATCATTCGTAAAGCGGTAGGTTCAATGTAAATACTATGCATAAAGATTTACAATCTAATTAATTACTTCCATCCATGTACATCTCATTTCCTTAACATAATCAAATGAAAGCAATCACACATAACTATATTAACAAATAATTCTCAACCGGCTGGATTTCAGTGATCATACTCATAAGTTAGCTCAATGGGGATATCTCAATTGATCGGCGAATCCATGTTATCAGAACCCTAATACTGATTACCCCATATAACGAGGTATTAACCATAGAATTGGATCTCACTCATTAATTGGTATGTCAAAGTGCCCAGCAAGGGCCCATGGTGTAGTGGGGAGTAAAGTAGCTCAGGTGTTTGATGATATGCCGAGGAAGGGAGCTTTTACTAAGCAGGTACAGCAAGGGCCCATGGTGGGACCTACCACCACAAATCCGATCACACCTTTACTCCTACCAGAGAAGCTCCGGCTGCGGTACATAGAACCTGGTATTTTTGATGGTCAAAAAGTGGCAATTTGTCCATCCGTTGAATTAGAAGCCAACGCTAAGAGGTGGGAACACACTCTGGTTGGGTTTGTGTTAGGAAGGCGGCCATATTATTTGCATCTTAAAAACTTCATCATGCGAACTTGGCAGCCAGCAGGGGGCTTGAATATTCTTTCAAGAGCTAATGGAGTTTTTTGGTTCAAGTTCGAGTTAGATACAGATTTTAACCGAATCCTTGAAGGTAAAACTTGGCACTTTGAAGGTCGTCCATTAATAGTGAGGAAATGGGCAAGGGGAATGTGCAGTGATAGAGAGGTTGTTTCGAAAATCCCAATTTGGGCAAACTTCCCTAACTTAGAGGGGGACTTATGGACTGAGCCCATGCTTAGCCGGTTGGGGAGTGTCTTTGGGACCCCCATCTATATGGATCAAGCAACAGCTGGAGGCACAAGGGCACAATTTGCGAGGATTTGCGTGGAGATCAACGTTGAAGATTCTCTCCCAAGCCGGGTTCAAGCTAGAAATGAAAAGGGTGAGTTTCTTTCTTGGCAACCGGTCACATACGACTGGATCCCGACCCGTTGTAAGCCATGCAAAACCTTTGACCATAGTGGGGCTACTTGTACCAAACATCCTAAGTTGGTCAGTGTCAATTGCCAAACATGGCAGCCTAAAGTCGCGACGGGCAGTCAAGAAGGTGGGAGGAGTGTGCCCACGGCATCCAAAGGCAAGGAGGTTGTGGATGATGGGTGGCAAAATATTGGCAGGGCTCAGCCACCTAGGGCGAAGGAGCCCTTAGTTCCTGTGGTACAACAGACCGGGTCTCGGTTTGAGGTTTTGGGAGATGAGCCTAGGGACGCAGCCATTGGTGAAATGGAGGATGCTGCAATTGCTGCTGCTACACCTGGGTTCAGCAGTGATGTTGCTGCAGAACCTGATGGTGTAACATGTGTTGGTGCTGCTGCAGAGGCTGTTGGTGCTGTTGGTGCTGTTGCAAAGGTTGTGTTTGTTGGTGTTACATCTAATGCAGAGAGTGAAGGAGCTGCTGTTACTGATGATGCAGAAGATTGTGGGGCTACCGCTACTGTTACGCAGTCAGTACAGGAAGGGGGCATAAATGTTACGCAGGCTGCAAAGCATCATACAGGTGATGATACAAGACCTGATGTTTCACTGTTAGAGGATGCTGTTACGCAAGGTGAGGATGATGAGGAGCATCAACAAGTCCTCAAGAACATCTCAGGAGTCAACATCGGTGGGGAGGTCCATGGGATTCCAGCAGGGGCCCCACCCTCAGATATTGGGGATGCACAAGTTGGAGGATTAGTGAAGGGGGGACTTGCTCGTCGCAGTCCTAGACTAGCTAACCGAGGATCGGACACGATTGAAGCCAGGGCTTCGCTCCGAGCCAAATCTCGAGCACTTGAATCTAACTTGCATCGTCGACCACCACGGCCTAGGATCCCACTCTTGCAGGATCTTAAGGATCAGTTGTCTAATCTTAATGGAGAGGACTTGGGCCTACCCATCAACCTGCTGGAGGACAGAACCATCCTTGATTTAGCTTCAGCTGTCGGCTTCTCCATCAAGGAGAAAGACTCGGGATCGCTCCTAGCTCTATTCCGTGATATGGAAAGATCGAGGGCTTCTGAGCCTTAGGACTTTCGGCTTGTTGTTTTTTCTTGCTTGTTGTGCAGGGCATTTTTGTTAGCCCGTGTTGGAAGGGGGTACACCTTGGGTGTCGATGCCTCTTAGGCGTTCTGTATCGGTATCCTATCTTAGTTCGTAATGACTTCTGGTTGGGGTCCGCCAAACCCTCCCTCCGAAGAGGAGGGGTTCTCAAAAAAAAAAAAAAGTGCCCAGCACCAGGACCTGAGCTCACGATCGACTCCCTCAGGATTTAGAGATTGTTCTATTTGAAGTGATCAGAACTAAATCTAAGCTGACAACATATACTATTGGTTCTTCATCATCGATCTCGTTCAATGTTTCTAGCACACCTTGCAAAAACAGAGGTGCAATGTGTGCAATGTTCGAATCAATACAAAAGAACCCTAATTAAGCATAAACTACTATTATATGGGCTAGGGTTTCATCGGAACCCTAGATAGCTTGTTTAGTCGTATTAGGGATTTTAGGACTGAAAAACAGAGTCCCTGACTCAAGTCGTGCGCCTGACTTGTCGGGTTCGAACGATCGACGCAGGATCGTGATCGATCGAGCCTCTAGCTTATACTTGGTGCTGGCTCTTGTAGTGGCCGATCAGTCGACCCGACCGATCTTGTATTGCAGTTGCTTGGCTCGGCTGACCCTATGGACACCTTGTAAGCGCGGAAAAGGTACGGGTCGGCATTATTGCGCAAAACCAGATTACAAGTGTGGCCGGGACCCAGGTGGCTCGGGTGTAGCGAGTCCGGGTTGCGGCGAGTTTTGATCAGGAGATTGTGGGAAAGATCTTCTGGAGGCCGGATCCCTTTGATCCGCGTCTCCACGTGGTGTTCGTGCGAGAGCTCTGAAGGGGTTGCCCAGGACAGGGGTCTTTACAGGGTGAGGGTTTTGGAGAGGCTAAGAAATGTCCACCGTTGCTTTGTCCCTTCCGTGCTTCGCGCTTTCTCGGCTAGGAGGTTTTTCGGCTTCGTTCCTCGGTCTTCGTGTCTTCCTCGCTCCTTGCTTGACCTCGGCGTCCTTGATCGTCGGTTCGCGGCGTCGATCGTGCTTTTGGCGTCGGCTTTGGCTTCGACTTTTTGACTTTGGCTTGGCTCCAGCGTGGCTCTGGCTTTTGCTTTGCTTCGGCGCTTGCGCTTGGACGTAGCCGGGAGAGACTTGCGATGCTTTCGTTCTTCCGGACTTCGCGTCGTATCGGCTAGAACGTGCGGTGCTTTTGCTCGTGGCCGGCGTAGTCGCTTGGCTTTGGCACTTGCGTTGCTTTGGCGCGGGCTTTACTGGGGCTTTGCTTTGGCTTCTTGCGTTGGCTTTAGCTTCAGTGTCAACTCGGTCTTCTTCTTCGAACGACGTGGGCTACTTCTCCGGTGCTTCGACGGTTTGTGGGTCGGCTGGACTTCTCTTCTTCTCCGGGCTTCCTTAGTGTGATCGGAGTCGAAGAACGCTTTCGAAGATAGTGGGGGTAGCACCGATCTCTGTGCGACGGTTGTAGCGTCGGCTTTTGTTGGTGAAGACGGCGGGGGTGGCACGCTTCAGGTGGTCTGCTCCAGGCTTTCTTCTTCGTGGATGGCGCAGACGTTTGTCGAAGGCGACGGGTTGATGACGCTTCGTTTCTCTCCTCCGGGCTTTGGAGCTTGATCGGAGTCGAGGATTTGTTGGAGCCGACGGGGTAGTGCCGCTCCGAGCTTCTTCTCCGGCCTTTGCTTCTGGCGTCTTCGGAGTCGAAGGGTCTTCTTCTCCGAGCTTTCTTCTTCGTGCACGGAGTCGAAGTCTTGATCTTCGTGTGCAAGGGTCTTCACGTTGATGAGGGCTTTCAATGGACTAAGCCGATCCTGACGGGACAGGCTTGCCCGTGCCTCGTGAAGCCTTGGGTCGATGAAGAAGCGTCTCCTCTTCTGTAGAGCTCCCGCGCTTCGTCTTCAGTCTTCAACCAACCCCTTGAACCTTCCCCCACCCCCTCTATTTATAGGCAAAAGGAGGGGGGGGGGAGATATGGGAAGTTCTTAATTTTAAATCCCTTTAATATCTCCCGCTTAATTACCCAAGATTTATTCATCCATTGATGAGGGGAATAAGTCTTCATTCGCTTTCCTTTCCTGGCGGGGCAATTATGGCTGGAGTTTGCACACGAAATCGATGGCGATCGGGCACTTCTTCTTGTGCGTCGGATCGAGGGATCGGCGCAGATCCGCGTGTGTGCAGACGTCATACGCAACCTCCCCCCGCGCATGGCGGTATTTATTTCCTTTTCTTTCTTTTCTTTCCTTTTCTTTTCCTTCCTTTTCTTTTCTTTCCTTTTCTTTTCTTTCCTTTCTCTTCTTTTTCCTTGCAGGGCCGGCCGGCCCCCCATGGGGTTCGGGTCCTAGTAGGGCCGGCCCCCATGGGGTTCGGACCCTAGTAGGGGCCAACCCCCCCTTTAAGCGTGGGGTCCACTCCTCTTTTGCTGGGTGTGAATCGGGTCCGGGTCCGCACTGGTGCGTGCAAGTCGGGTCCGAGTCGAAGCGCGCGTCGGGTTTACATCCGCATTGGCACACGTAAGTCGGGTTCGGATCAGACGAAATTCGTGTGTCTACACACCTCGATCGTCCAATTGGCACGATCGATCGAGATCTGTGTTTTTCTATCTGTCTGACCTTATGGGCACCTCAATCGATCAAGCACGCTTTTGCCTTGATCATTCGAGGTATCCTCGGGGTGCCTCCATCGACTATGGTGCTCTTGGAGTTTTGTGTTTTTTTATTGTTGCTCCTAACTTGCTCTTTTTGCACCGATGCTAGCTTACTGATTCGATTTTCTATAAGTGGATGAAACTGGCATAAGTGCATCTGGATGATCATAGGTGAGGAGGAACAAGTGTAGGTTTAAAGGTGTAAATACGGTGCATTTATACACCGATCTGTGGTTCGAAGTTTGTTACATGCTTTAATATAAATCCCTGCGTGTCATGATACACCAATGGTTACCAAAAGGTTGATGCATCAAAGGGACCCACCTGCATGGCTGCATCGGACGGCTGTGAGCGTCCTATGACGTTAGCCAGTGCGTCCATCCTGCTGAATATTTATAGTAAATGCCACGTGTTATTGATCTGTCCTTAACCCTGTGCCAAAGGGGTCGCGATCACCCTCCAACAACATTTGGTTTCCCCAGCAGAGAGCGACCAGCAACCGATTCTATTTTGCAGGCTGGCCGCCAGACCAAAGTGCGAGCACAAGGGCCAATCAGCCCCTCGCATGTTCGCACATAGATCCAACGGTTCTGGCTTACCTGATGGCCGATTCCATTTGTATGCCAGACCAGGGACAAGTATGTACACGTAATATTACGCCGCCCGAGTTTTCGAACGAGAAGTTGCGAAGTTTAGAGAGAGAGAGAGACGGTTTAGGGGTGAGTCTAGAGAGAGAGAGGGAGAGAGAGAGATGGAGATGGGTTAGGGGTGAGACAAGAGGGAAGCCCTGGTGTTCCCCTCTCAGCAGCATTGAGAGCTTGTGAGGTGGTCGGCTGGAGCAGCGGGGTCTCGGTGCCTCATTGGCTAAGGATATTGTACCCATTGATAGCAACTTGTGACGAGTTCTGACCTGGGCTCGACTCCTTTCCACTGATGATCGTCTTCCCTATCGGTAGGGCTGGCAATTCTGTACCTGACACAGCTGACCCGACCCAAAGTTAGCAGGACGGTTTGGGTTAAACAGGTCCGATCGTAAACGGGTCGACATGGTAGGCCCGTTTAATAAATGGGCCGGGTCTGGTTTTAAGGTCTAGGCACAGTAGACTCAAGAAGACCTGTTTAAAATTCAACGGGTCGGATCTACCCATAATCCGATACTATAAGCAGGTCTTATCGGGTCGAGGGGATCAGGTTAACTAAATAGACCCCGTGTGGTAAACAGATCTAATGGGTCTTATCGAGTTTGCCCGTTTATAAGCAAGTTGGGTACAGGTTTAGGGTCTAGACACGATTAGTTAAACAAGTCGGGTCCGGATCTAGAGGTTTTGGACACGACTCGAAACTAGGCACGACATGAACATGTATGACCCGACATGACCCATTGCCACACCTACCTATCGGTCACAAACGATTTGGGGAGCGACATGTGTGGTGATCCAAAAACGAACGGCCACGATCTATATGGCCATGTGATGAACGCAATGGGGATGTCACCACTCCCACCCGTCGCGGTCATGCCACCTCCCATCGGCCATTGCGGCCGACCACGGTACCCCTATCGACCGCTGGCCACCACCTGCCATAGCTGGCCAACGTCGCTGTCGGCGACCACCTCTGCAGACCGTCGATCACCCATCACCGTCCCGTCGGTCACCACCCTCCGCCGCCCGCGAAGCTGGTTACCGACGGCAGCAGCGATGGCCGGCCGGCAACGACAGGTGATGGGCGATGGCCGGCCGGCAACGACAGGTGATGGGCGACGGCCGGAGCATCCCCCTTGGGTTCATCCCATGATCATAGATCGTGGCCATTATTTTCAGATCATCACATGTCGCTCCCCAAATCGTGAGCGAGAGGAGACGATTATCAGTGGAGATGAGACAAACCCTTGTGGGCATAGCTCCAATAGTTGTTGGAGCAACGGGCTCCAATAGCTGATGTGGTAATCAACCTCTTAGTACCTACGGGGCCTACTACTCCATATGTTATCATGCTTGTGGACAGGGACGGATCATGAAATCGGAGGGGGTTCTTAAATTTTGTTAAAAATTCAGAAAAGATAAATTTATATAATTTTAAAATAATCCTAACTAATATTATTATAATAAAGGGTTCTTTTTCAAATCTAAGGCATCGCCCACACACGCCCAGGATCTATTACCACTTTGAACTGGAGGTTTTTTTAAGTGGGATATGGTCCAATCATTGATTGCCACATCAGTTGTTGGAGCCAAGTGTTGCTCCTTGGTTACCAAAAAAAATTCCTTGGCTATTAGAAAGCACTAGTAAGAAACCTGGGCAATGCCCGAATGTGCTTGATGCATGCCAGTTAACAAAGACGACTGTAGCGCTGGAAAAGGTACGGGTCGTCTTTATTGCGCAAAACCAGATTACAAGTGTGGCCGGGACCCGGGTGGCTCGGGTGTAGCGAGTCCGGGTTGCGGCGAGTTTTGATCAGGGGATTGTGGGAAAGATCTTCTGGAGGATCCCTTTGATCCGCGTCTCCACGTGGTGTTCGTGCGAGAGCTCTGAAGGGGTTGCCCAGGACAGGGGTCTTTACAGGGTGAGGGTTTTGGAGAGGCTAAGGAATGTCCACCGTTGCTTTGTCCCTTTCGTGCTTCGCGCTTTCTTTGCTAGAGGGTTTTCCAGCTTCGTTCCTCGGTCTTCGTGTCTTCCTCGCTCCTTGCTTGACCTTGGCGTCCTTGATCGTCGGTTCGCGGTGTCGATCGTGCTTTTGGCGTCGACTTTGGCTTCGGCTTTTTGGCTTTGGCTTGGCTCCGGCGTGGCTCTGGCTTTTGCTTTGCTTCGGCGCTTGCGCTTGGACATAGCCGGGAGAGACTTGCGAAGCTTTCGTTCTTCCGGACTCCGCGTCGTATCGGCCAGAACGTGCGGTGCTTTTGCTCATGGCCGGCGTAGTCGCTTGGCTTTGGCACTTGCGTTGCTTTGGCGCGGGCTTTACTGGGGCTTTGCTTTGGCTTCTTGCGCTGGCTTTAGCTTCAGTGTCAACTCGGTCTTCTTCTTCGAACGACGTGGGCTACTTCTCCGGCGCTTCGACGGTTTGGGTGTCGGTTGGACTTCTCTTCTTCTCCGGGCTTCCTTGGCGTGATCGGGGTCGAAGAAGGCTTTCGAAGATAGTGGGGGTAGCACCGATCTCCGTGCGACGGTTGTAGCGTCGGCTTTTGTTGATGAAGACGGCAGGGGTAGCGACGGTCTCCGTGCGACGATTGTAGCGTCGGCTTTTGTTGATGAAGACGGCGGGGGTAGCGACGCTTCAGGCGGTCTACTCCAGACTTTCTTCTTCGTGGATGGCGCAGACGTTTGTCGAAGGCGACGGGTTGATGACGCTTCGTTTCTCTCCTCCGGGCTTTGGAGCTTGATCGGGGTCGAGGATTTGTTGGAGCCGACGGGGTAGTGCCGCTCCGAGCTTCTTCTCCGGCCTTTGCTTCTGGCGTCTTCGGAGTCGAAGGGTCTTCTTCTTCGAGCTTTCTTCTTCGTGCACGGAGACGAAGTCTTGATCTTCGTGTGCAAGGGTCTTCACGTTGATGAGGGCTTTCAATGGACTAAGCCGATCCCGGCGGGACAGGCTCGCCCGTGCCTCGTGAAGCCTTGGGTCGATGAAGAAGCGTCTCCTCTTCCGCAGAGCTCCCGCGCTTCGTCTTCAGTCTTCAACCGATCGACCTGGTGGTGGTTATGGCGTCGGCTTCTTCTCCGGGCTTTTGGGCTTGATCGGAGTCGAAGGCCTTGTTGATGACGGCGGGTGTAGCGCCGCTTCTCTTCTTCTCCGGGCTTTTGAGCTTGATCGGAGTCGAAGGCTTTGTTGAAGAGACGGGTGTAGCGCCGCTTCGTTCTTCTCCGGACTTTTGAGCTTGATCGGAGTCGAAGGGGTGTTGGAGACGACGGGGTAGTGCCGCTCCGAGCTTCTTCTCCGGCCTTTGCTTCTGGCGTCTTCGGAGTCGAAGGGTCTTCTTCTCCGAGCGTTCTTCTTCATGCACGGAGTCGAAGTCTTGATCTTCTTGTGCAAGGGTCTTCACGTTGATGAGGGCTTTCAATGGACTAAGCCGATCCCGAAGGGACAGGCTTGCCCGTGCCTCGTAAAGCCTTGGGTCGATGAAGAGCGCGTCTCCTCTTCTGCAGAGCTTCGTCGCTTGGCCATCCGAATCGACCTGGTGGCGGTTATGGCATCGGCTTCTTCTCCGGACTTTTGGGCTTGATCGGAGTCGAAGGCCTTATTGATGACGACGGGTGTAGCGCCGCTTCCCTTCTTCTCCGGGCTTTTGAGCTTGATCGGAGTCGAAGGCTTTGTTGAAGAGACGGGTGTAGCGCCGCTTCGTTCTTCTTCTCCGGGCTTTTGAGCTTGATCGGAGTCGAAGGCTTGTTGGAGACGATGGGGTAGTGCCGCTCCGATCTTCTTCTCCGGCTTTTGCTTCTGGCGTCTTCGGAGTCGAAGGGTCTTCTTCTCCGAGCTTTCTTCTTCGTGCACGGAGTCGAAGGGATGATCCTCTTGTGCAAGGGTCTTCACTTTGATGAGGGCTTTCAATGGACTAAGCCGATCCCGAAGGGACAGGCTTGCCCGTGCCTCGTGAAGCCTTGGATCGATGAAGAACATGTCTCCTCTTCTGCAGAGCTTCGCTTCTTCTTGCCATCCGACCGACCCCTTGAGCCTTCCCCCTCCCCCTCTATTTATAGGCGAAGGGGGGGGGGGAGAGATATGGGAAGTTTTAATTTTAAATCCCTTTAATATCTCCCTCTTAATTACCCAAGATTTATTCATCCATTGATGAGGGGAATAAGTCTTCATTCGCTTTCCTTTCCTGGCGGGACAATTATGGCTGGAGTTTGCACACGAAATCGATGGCGATCGGGCGCTTCTTCTTGTGCGTCGAATCGAGGGATCGGCGCAGATCCGCGCGTGTGCAGACGTCATACGCAACCTCCCCCCGCGCATGGCGGCATTTATTTCCTTTTCTTTCCTTTCTTTTCTTTCCTTTCTTTTCTTTTCCCTTACATGGTCGGCCTCTTCTTTCTTTTCTTTCTTTTCTTTTTCTTTCCTTTTCTTTTTCTTTCCTTTTCTTCTCTTTCCTTTCTTTTTCTTTCCTTTTCTTTTCTCTTTCCATTGCAGGGCCGGCCACCCCATAGGGGTTCGGACCCTAGTATAGGGTCGCCCCCCCCCTATGGGGTTCGGGTTCTAGTGTAGGGCCGACCGGTGGGCCCCACTTGAGGGTGGGCCCGCCCGGCTCCTTTGTCGGGCGTGAGTCGGGTCCGAGTCGTGGTGTGTGTCGGGTTTGCATCCACGTAAGGGCATTCGAGTCGGGTCCGGGTCCGAGCGCGTCGGGTTTGCATCCACGCAGGGGCATTCGAGTCGGGTCCGGGTCCGAGCGCGTCGGGTTTGCATCCACGCAGGGGCATTCGAGTCGGGTCCGGGTCCGAGCGCATGTCGGGTCCGCATCCACGTAGGTGCACGCAAGTCGGGTCCGGGTTAGACACAATTTGTGTGTCTACAAATGCCCCCTCAAGGATGAGTGCGCTGGCGGAAACGTGTAGAGTCTGTGCACGTAGGGAGCGTAGAGCACTTGTCCTTGATTCCTTTTGTGGGCGAGGTTGGGGGTCTATTTAAGGGCCCCTACACCCTTCATCGGACACCTTGCTCTTGCGAAGGCTCCACCGGCTTTTGGAGACCGCCGTCGGAACAGTGCTGCCTGGGGTTGCACGTGACTTGCTCCGTCTTCTCGGTGTCGTCTCTTTCGTCGGCGGCGGCGATGGTGCACGACGTTTGAAGACAAAGCCTTCTTCTGCGGCTTGGAGACGATGGATCCTTCGGCGGCTTGGAGACGAAGGCCCCTCTGGCGGCTTGCAGACGATGGAGGCTCTTCGGTGGCTTGGAGACGAAGGCTTCTTCGGCGGTTTGGAGACGAAGGATCCTTCGGCGGCTTGGAGACGAAGGCCCCTCTGGCGGCTATCAGATATGAAGGTTCTTCGGTGGCTCGCGGACGATGACCCTTGCTAGGGTTTCGATCACCTTTGTCATTGCGGACTTCCTCTTGCTTTGAAGATGGCGCGAACGTCGACGGCAGCCGTTGCGCGATGTCTGGAGGTGGCTCAGGAGAGACGGGAGCGTAAAGATGACAGTGGTGCGTCTCGTCGATGGATCGTTGTCTCCTTGGTGCGGGAGCACGATGATGACGATGATGCATCTTGTCGGTGGATCGTTGTCTTCTCGGCGCGAGAGTATACAGACGGGAGCAAACCGTCATGACCGAGGATGGTGACAATGGTGCGGCCAGCACAGCGGGAGGAGACGAGAGTGGTGACGATCGCTTGGCGCAAGGACAAGGCGGAGACGTCGAAGGCCAGATAGGGTGACTCCTTCATCTTCTTCTTTCTTTTCTTTTTCTTTTTTTTTTTCTCTGTGCATCGCGGAGGCAGTGGCGGCGGCGTCCAAGCGGGGTGCAGTGGCGGCGGTGGCCTACGGTGCGGACGCGGGGCGCAGGCGGCGGCGTGGGACGGCGGCGGCCTGTGGTGCGTACGCGGGGCGCAGGTGGCGGCCTGCGGCGTGGGGCGCAGCGATGGCGACCTGCGGTGTGGGGAGTAGGCGACCGACGTCGGGGCGAGCGCGCGGGTCGAGGTGGCTGAGGTGCGGGGTCCGACTGTGGACGTCGAGTGCGCGCGGGCCGGTCGGAGGTCAGCCGGTCGAGGCCAGGTGGTGAGCGGCTCGGCGTGGTGCAACACGGGCGAGGGCGGCGGCGCGCGGGGTCTGGTCAGGCGCAGGCGGGTGCGGCGGTTATGGCTGGCCGGGGGCTCGCGGTGCGCGGGCAGCAGGCGGTTGCGGTGGCACGGCAGCAGCGGCGGCACGCGGCGCGATCGGGGCTCAGGCGAGCGCTGGGTGCGGGGCGCCAGCCCCCCCCCCCCCCCCCCCCCCCCCTTGGGCCTTTTAACAAGAGAGAGAGGGGGCGCAGGCCCCATTTGGAAAGAGGGGTGCGGGCCCCATTTGGAAAGAGGGGTGCGGGCCTTAGTTGGGAAGAGGGGCTGCGGCTCCTGTTTGGGGTCGTGGCCTTCTCCCCGGTTTTGACACGTTAAGGGGGTGTGGCCCCCACTTATTCGGGGCTGCAACCCTCTTTTTTTTTTCGGCTTGCTTCTTCCGTCCTTTTGCGTTGTCTTTCCAAGCGCCTTCCGAAGGCTGGCCAGATTGTTGATGAGGTCACCCGCGGGAGTAAAGTGACTGGCGAGGTCGCACCTTTCTGGTGGCAATGTTGGCTTGAAGAACGTCGATATGGGCATTCTGAAGTTCGATTATGATGAAGATGAGGCCACGAGCATCGATAAGGAGCATATTGCTTTGGTCGCTTTTCGCTTGCCGATCTTGGCCTTGATGACAGCTCCAGTGGTCCTTCTGGCTTTGTGGAGATCACGAAGGGTGCGATTGTTGCTGATGTGCCTGCCATTCTTCGGGTTGCTGCCTTCGACTTCAGCGGCGGTTTCAATCCTTCGGTTCTTCGATTTTGAGGGACTGATGACCTTCAAATAGGCCAGAGCTTTTGTATGAGCTCAGTGGATCGCAGACGACTCCCTCTCTTTTTGGAGGAGGATGCTTCCTCGGTTTTAGCTGCGGCCGAGGAATATCGACTGGAGGAATAGCACACACTTGTCACTGCGGATTTAGGTGCAGAAGAAGCTACTCGTGCGCCGCTTTAGGAGCTAGAGTCTCATTTGGAGAAAACTCGAGCAACCGAGAAGACTTCTTGGAAAGCAGCTTGCATAGCTGGCGACGTGTCGGAAGTTGACAGCTTCTCTACCCCTGGAGTTGCAGCGCGTGTAAGCTGCGGGAGGCGAGCCGTTTCGACGCCTTAAGGTCTTCGACTTGCTACTCATGCGTCGTTGAAGCTGGGGTTCCGTTTGGGGAAAGCTCGAGCGACCGAGATGACGTCTAGAGCGGAGCTTGCAGAGCTTGTGAAGCAGCGCGAAGAGCTGACGAAGTGCCGGGAGCTGGTGGAGTGACCGAAAAGGCTTCCGGAGTAAACTTTGCGAAGCAACGTGCATAGCTTGCGACGCGATAGGAGTTGACGACTTCTCTACCCTTGGAGTTGCAACGCGTATAAGTTGCTGGAGGCGAGCCGCTCCGACGCCTTAAGGTCTTCAACTTGCTACTCGTGCGTCGCTTTAGAAGCTGGAGTCTCGTTTGGGGAATTCTCGAGCGACCGAGGAACTTTTGGAGCAAAGCTTACGAAGACGCATGAAGAACTGACGAAGTGCCGAGAGCTGGTGGTTTCTCGTCCTTCGGAGTTGCATCACATGTAGACCGCGGGAGGCGAGCTGCTTCAGCGCTTCAAGGACTTCGTTTTTCTTGTCATCTTTAGTTTGCTGACTGGACTTGTGGATCTTCACTCGTTCTCCTCTGGACTGGCCTTCTTGGACGACATTGGTGTGTTTCTTTTTTATCTGAACTGGACCTAGCTTTGTAGGTTGCCTACGTACCCTACTGAGAGGGATCAAGTCGCACGTAGTTCGTTTTTTTTTTTGACGCAAGGGGTGTGGCCTTGCTTTAGGCATAGTACCTTTTGAGGTACTTGCCGTTGATAGGGCCGAGTGTCAGCCCTTCTGGCGTGGTGAGGAGATAGGCGCCGTTGGAGTAGACTTCCTTGACGGAGTGCGGGCCATCCCATTTGGCATCAAATTTCTTCCCTCCTCGATGCGAGAGGATAATGGGGCGTTTGACAGCCAGCACCAATTCCCCTATCTGGAATGATCGAGGACGGATCTTCTTGTTGAAGGCGTAAGAGAGCCTGGCCTGATAACACTCCAGACGTTATTGAGCTTCGAGGCGTCTTTCGTCCAATGCTTCCAATTCTGCCAGGCGGAGCTGGGCGTTGTCGTCGCTGGTGAGGCCTTCCTGGACTGCTATCCTGAGCGATGGGATCTGGAGCTCGAGTGGAAGAACAGCTTCTACACCATAGACGAGGGAGTATGGTGTTGTTTGCGTTGGCGTGCGGAAGGACGTCTGGTAAGCCCATAGTGCTTCGCCCATGCGTTCGTGCCAATCTTTCTTTGTCTTCGAGACGGTTTTCTCCAGCAGCTTGCACAGAGTCTTGTTGAAGGCTTCTACTAGACCGTTGGCCGGAGCGTTGTACATCGTCGAACAATTCTGCTTAATGTTGTACAATGCGCAGAACTGGCTGACGGCAGCATTCTTGAACTGCTTCCCGTTATCTGTTACGATATAGCGGGGGACCCCATAGCGGAAGATGATATCATTCTGGATAAAGCTGATGACGGAGTGCTTTGTAACTTCCCGCAGAGGCGTTGCTTCAGCCCACTTGGAGAAGTAGTCCGTTGCTGCCAAAATATAGAGATGTTGCTTGGATGATTTGGGCAGGGGACCGACGATATCGAGTCCCCACCCGTCGAAGGGCCAAGATGCGATTGTCGGGTGCAAAGGCTCCGGAGGTTGACGGATGTAGTCCCCGTGCATCTGGCAAGCTTGACATCTCCTTGCGTACTCCAAGCTGTCCTTGATCATGGTAGGCCAGTAGTATCCCATCCTCCTGACGCGGAAGTGAAGTTTCGGACCGGACTGGTGCGATCCGCAGATTCCCGCGTGTACTTCTTCCAGTGCGGCTTCTGCTTCTTCTTTCACGAGGCACCTCAGGAGTGTGCCATCGTAGCTTCGTCGGTACAGCTCACCGTTGAAGTGGTAGAACCTTAGAGATCGTCGACGGATGTCACCTTTGCGCTTCGGATCTTCGGGGAGTTTACCATGAACGAGATACTCCACAAACGGTTGCCTCCAGTCTTGTTCTTTAATCTCGAGGACATGCACCGCGTTGGTTTGAATTGGTACTTCGGGCGGACCTTCTTCTTCGGTGATCACGAATCTCCTGCAGACGGTAACAACGAGCGAACGTTCATCTGGAAACGGGAGTGTAGCCGCCAGATTTGCGAGTGCGTCAGCTTTGCTGGTTGAGGTTCCTGGAGACGTGCTGAATGGAAGCAGCCTTGAGTTTGCCGAGGAGCTCCACAGCCCGCGCATGCAACGGCACCAGGTCTTCTTTGTTGACTTCGTATGCCCCCAGGATTTACGGATCACGAGTTGGGAGTCTCTAAAAATCTCTAGTCCTTGAAGCTTCATTTCGTCGGCCAGCTCAAGACCGATGAGCAGGGCTTGATATTCTGCCACGTTGTTGGAATATGATTCCGATAGTAGGAATGAGAAGGGGAGTATTTCGTTGTCCGGAGTGATGAAGATGACTCCGGCTCCCGCTATGTCTTGCCTTGCTGCGCCGTCGAAAAACATTTTCCATGTTGGGGCGATGTCGACGGAGAACACTTCTTCATCTGGAAGATCTTCTGATAACTCCCATTCCGCCGGGAGAGGGTATTCTGCGAGGAAGTCCGCGAGGGCCTGCCCTTTAACCGCTTTCTGCGACGTCGACAGAGCTTTGTCGCTTGGCTATCCGAATCGACCTGGTGGCGGTTATGGCATCGGCTTCTTCTCCGGGCTTTTGGGCTTGATCGGAGTCGAAGGCCTTATTAATGACGACGGGTGTAGCGCCGCTTCCCTTCTTCTCCGGGCTTTTGAGCTTGATCGGAGTCGAAGGCTTTGTTGAAGAGACGGGTGTAGCGCCGCTTCGTTCTTCTTCTCCGGGCTTTTGAGCTTGATCAGAGTCGAAGGCTTGTTGGAGACGACGAGGTAGTGCCGCTCCGATCTTCTTCTCCGGCCTTTGCTTCTGGCGTCTTCGGAGTCGAAGGGTCTTCTTCTCCGAGCTTTCTTCTTCGTGCACGGAGTCGAAGGGATGATCCTCTTGTGCAAGGGTCTTCACTTTGATGAGGGCTTTCAATGGACTAAGCCGATCCCGAAGGGACAGGCTTGCCCGTGCCTCGTGAAGCCTTGGGTCGATGAAGAACGCGTCTCCTCTTCTGCAGAGCTTCGCTTCTTCTTGCCATCCGACCGACCCCTTGAGCCTTCCCCCTCCCCCTCTATTTA
Organism: Chamaelirium japonicum; assembly: GCA_947650365.1. Classification (NCBI taxonomy): domain Eukaryota; kingdom Viridiplantae; phylum Streptophyta; class Magnoliopsida; order Liliales; family Melanthiaceae; genus Chamaelirium; species Chamaelirium japonicum. Next base: position 49,916,846 of record OX393551.1, on the reverse strand, counting down.
TAGGCGAAGGGGGGGGGGGAGAGATATGGGAAGTTTTAATTTTAAATCCCTTTAATATCTCCCTCTTAATTACCCAAGATTTATTCATCTATTGATGAGGGGAATAAGTCTTCATTCGCTTTCCTTTCCTGGCGGGGCAATTATGGCTGGAGTTTGCACACGAAATCGATGGCGATCGGGCGCTTCTTCTTGTGCGTCGTATCGAGGGATCGACGCAGATCCGCGCGTGTGCAGACGTCATACGCAACCTCCCCCCGCGTATGGCGGTATTTATTGCCTTTTCTTTCTTTTCTTTCCTTTCTTTTCTTTCCTTTTCTTTTCTTTCCTTTCTTTTCTTTCCTTTCTTTCCTTTCTTTTCTTTCCTTTTCTTTTCTTTCCTTTCTTTTCTTTTCCCTTGCATGGCCGGCCTCTTCTTTCTTTTCTTTCTTTTCTTTTTCTTTCCTTTTCTTTTTCTTTTCTTTCTTTTTCTTTCCTTTTCTTTTTCTTTCCTTTTCTTTTCTCTTTCCATTGCAAGGCCGGCCACCCCATAGGGGTTCGGACCCTAGTATAGGGCCGGCCCCCCCCTATGGGGTTCGGGTTCTAGTGTAGGGCCGGCCGGGTGGGCCCCACTTGAGGGTGGGCCCGCCCGGCTCCTTTGTCGGGCGTGAGTCGGGTCCGAGTCGTGGTGTGCGCCGGGTTTGCATCCACGTAGGGGCATTCGAGTCGGGTCCGGGTCTGAGCGCGTCGGGTTTGCATCCACGCAGGGGCATTCGAGTCGGGTCCGGGCCCGAGCGCGTCGGGTTTGCATCCACGCAGGGGCATTCGAGTCGGGTCCGGATCCGAGCGCATGTCGGGTCCGCATCCACGTAGGTGCACGCAAGTCGGGTCCGGGTTAGACACAATTTGTGTGTCTACAACGACATCGCAACTGTTCGAAGAAGTGTAAAATCTAAAGTGAGTGTGATTCACTTGTTAGAGAGAGAGAGATTAGCATCAAATGACCATTAAATGTCATTGAATGAAAATTTATCATCTTTATGGTAGGTTTTTAAATAGATTTAAAAGAGAGCCGTGTTCACACATGGAAGAAACTTTCTAGCTCATTAAAAGATGTCCACGTGTCACAACACGGGAGAGAGGCTTCTATTTTAGTATATAGTATAGATATAGACTAGTTACTAACCCGGGCAATACACGGAATTGTTAAAATAAAAAATTGAAGGTCTTTATATAAGTGAGCCAATCATCCTTGTTAGATGCGGCGATTAACAATTGCTAAGATTTCCATCGACACAAAAGATGGCGGGGTTGTAACACTCATGATCGGAGAGCCATCCTGATAGCAACAAAAGAGCTAAACAATGTTAATCCAACATACATAATATAGCATATCATTAAAAGCACTAAAAAAAATAGATAAGATACACGGGTTGTTGTCTTTTGTTTACAGTATTGGATTATCATGGAGGCAACAAAAGACCTAAAACTATGTAAATCTAATATAAATAATAACAAATTTAAATAAAAAAATTATCATAAACTATAAAGACTAATGAATCGGGAAAAAATAAATTACTAAAAATGCATATGCATCAGAATGTAAAAGAAAAAAAATATGTGAATCAAAAGGTAAAAACTCGCCAACAACATCAGCATTTGTATCAGACTGATATATATAGGTGTTTATGTCAATGTCAGCATCCTTAATGCTGTTGTAGTCTTGGGAAAATTATGGAGGCAACAAAAATCCTAAATGTATGGAATTGGATATAAATTATAGTATTATCCAATTTAAAACACTATAAATTAAAAGGCCAAATAGCATAAACCCTAAACATACACATGCATATATCAAAATGTTAGAAGATAAAAGAAATATATGAATTAAGATGAGAAACAAAAGGGTTTCACCAGAGACATCAACGTTGGTGTCGGATGGACGCTTGAATACCCCAGGGTTTCTGTAGTTGTGAGAAATGCATGAGACTCCCTTTCATCAATGGGCTTCTGGTCAACTTGGGTCTCCCATGGCATCTCCTCCCTCCATCATCGATCCTCTTGCCGCTGTGATGGTGGCCTCCCTAAAGTTTGTGGTCTTATAGGAACGGGAGCGTGTAGGGTGTGAAGTATAATGATACATGTTAAATTCAAATGTTGGAGAGGAGCAGGGTGAGAAAATATAGTGGGACCGTTGTGCAGGCGGGAGCAAGATGCCAGCCGTATCAATCCATGGCGATAAAATGATACATGTTGAATAGCATTGCTTATCATCATTATAATGCCGTTTAAGAACTCCATGTGTTACAGGAACGAAGAGGCTACCGATTAAGGACTCCATGTGTTACAGGAACGAAGAGGCTACAAAATCCATGCGTTACACAACCTAAAATATCAGTGTATAACCGGAGAAGCCCATGCGTTATAGAAGAGTTTGAATCTCCAACCTATAGTCATAAATGGTAGCCGGCCATGCAATCCACATAAATGGAATTTATATGACACAGGAAAAGGAATCCCGTACTTTAAATGAGGTCCACGTGTCACAACACGGGTGAAAGGGCTCCGTTTTAGTATAGATATATAGATTGTCGTCCTCTTGATAGGGAACGAAGCAGAAAGATCGAGGTTGAGGAAGAACGGATCAAGATGTGGTATTATATGCGGCTTTAGTGGGAAACGATTTTGCTCACCCTGTTTTTTTTTTTGGTTAGAAACTATTATACCAAAAACTACAAAAAAATATGAGGCACTGGGGGCAAACAAACCCACACCCAGTTTAGTCCAGATCATATACAAGCCAAGGATAATACCAAAATCCCATTTCCCTCTGAGCCGCGTCCCGTACCCCAGTTGGAAAATTCTTTCAAAATATCCAAGGTCCTGCAATCACCCCGACCCATGTTGGCGAGGATGTCCGCATGTCCATTTGCTTCCTGGTAAATATAGGACCACCGTACCGAATGAAAAGACCAGATCATCTGCTAGCAGTCTTTCATGATGGTATCGAACGGCCTTGTGTCGTCAATTTGTTGCATGATGTGTAGAGAATCTCCTTTAATCCATAACGGGGTCTGTCAATAAACAATACTGGCAAAATGTAGCCCCATAAAAAGGGCCAATTTTTTTGCATAGGCCACGTTGGCAGAGAAAGATGGGGTAAGCAACCGCCACAAGTACGCGACCTCGAAAATCCCGTAAGAGGAAACCACTACCCGCTGTACCACGAGTGTGATCCACCAAGCCATCAAAGTTCAGTTTAAGTTCCCCCAGGTTTGGGGGTACCCACTGTATCGAGATAACCGAAATTTATCGAGGGGAGTTATTATGAGAACCGGCCAACTAAAGTTTCCGGTGTAGGGAGAAGAAATGATTAGCTACAGTTGGAGGGTATTCATACCTTCCCTGGAAAATAACAAGATTCTGAGAGTTTCAAATTTGCCAAAATACCTGAAGGAACAGTTGCGGTGAGAAAACCCGAAGCCGTGGCGTGCAATGGTCCACCTCTTTGAGTACTAGAGCGAAATTTTCTGTGGAGAAAATACGAGAATCCTGAGGAATGTTAGCTCATGGTAGATCTCATCCCAAATTGCTAACGAGTGAGGGCAGTCACAAAGAGCATGGTTGATGTCCTCCAAAGTATGAAAGCATCAATTACAGCCCATAACTAGGCTCAAACTGTTAGAATTGGTGAGGTCTACAGCTCGTAAAAATCTATAGTTTAGCTATGTATGGTTGATAGTATAGGATTGCATATTAGTACGTACCTTAGTACGTGTTCTAATTAAGAACAGAGAGCCATGGCTACATGGTAATCCACTTGAGTGGGAGACTCAAGGGACTGGTCCCATGTAACCTAAATACGTTCGCAGCTCTGATTAGGGTTGGTTGCCCTATCAGGATAAGCTGTTGGGATGACAGAGCATGGGTGTCTCCACAATGGTCATTACCAGGCATAGTGTCTGTGGCCGAATGGAACCAACACGATGCACAGATCGGTGAGCAGACACCGATGCACTAAGTCATGTTTTTGCTTAGGGTAAAACGGTCCTAAACCCTGAGGAGCGATGTCTGGTGGACTAACCAGTTGTGCGGTGCTTTTGGCGCACCAATGTGTGAGGATCCGGATGCAGTGATCCAAAACCACGGTGTACTGAGTTACCCGGCTGGCATTGCATCAGTGTGTCACTCCTGCAGGGCATCCACACCCCTAACGGGAGGTGCGTTCCTTGGTCTGACCTACGTCTTATTAAACCCTGGCCAGGTGGTTACTGGTAACGGATCCAATTGCTCGTCAAAGTAATCGGAGGTACGATGTATATGGTCAACCTGGAAGGAACCGAGTCATAAGAGCACTCGAGTCTGATGGTATTCTCCACCGCTCGAGTTGCGTCATGGCACCAGATGGAGGGACAGCGGGTTTACCATACTAAGCGGAGAGCAGGGGTATGAGGGAGAACATAGTAAGTCCGGGAAAATTGGAGTGCAGCCTGCGTCGCACTCTGGGTGGCCACGCAGGTTAACTCGGACTCAGAGGATCGATAGTACACTCGGGTAGTGTGTCAATCGAGTCTGAGTTGGAAGCCATGAACCTTGGTCCCTGAAGGTTCCATCTTATCCACATTATGTACGGTCCTAGTACCATCGCCTCGAAACACAGGACGCAGTAAGAGGAAGCGAGTAGTTCAAACCTACGCTCCATGAGTGCTTCGCACTAGTGCATGGTAGATGCGTAGCTACGTGTGTACACTAAGAGAAAACCCTAGGTTAGTGCAGAGATGCATGTAGTTATCCCTCGCCATAAGTTAACTTTGCTACATGGGTGGGATGCACCAAGACATGTTGCGAGTTGATTGATTGACTTTACTAGGGGTACTATATGGTGACCTCAGTTAATAATAAAGTAACTTGTCAAGATCACTTAAGGAAGAGTCGCTAAGTCTCGACACTGGAAATGGTCAATTTGAGGTATAAGGGCGTTTTGGTAAAAACGCACACTACCAAGCCTCACTAGTGGCCGACCCTAGCTATGAGAGACCCATGCAGGCCGGCCCCTATATTCTGGGGATGAGAATCCTCAGTAATAGGGCCGGCCATAGGGATATGATAGGGGTTTTGAATTGGTCAAAACAAGCCCTAAAAGTGGGGAAAACGGATAAAGAGATGGAGAGATAAAGGCAGATTTTTGGGGGATGAACTTATCCCCTTGGAGCCTTATCCAAGAGGATAGGTCGGCCTTATAAAAGGGGCTATAGGGGGCCGGCCATAGATGATGGAAAAACCAAACCCCCCCTCCCTAGCTCTCTTCTCCTCTCCTCTCTCGTTTCTTTCCCTCGCTTGTGTCATTGGATGTCGACTCGTTTTCCTCACATAGGGTTTCGTAGGAAGAGAAGGCTCATCGGATGGAGGCACTCAGAGATCCATCGATGAGGTGCCGTGTATCATGCGAGATCGGGTGAACTAGAAGGCAACTCCCGCAAGCTTTTGCTGTCCAGAATCTGTACAGAAAATCAATGATATTTTTGTAATTTCGAAAGCAATAGAATTCCAAATAAGATGAAACTTGTTGCCAAAGTTGCGTATCGAAGTTCTCAACCTGTAGTCCAAATTTTAGCCCAATCTGAGTTCAAAGCAGAAAGTTATGGCTATTGCACCGAATATATATCGAGCAGATCCGAGCCCGTCTCCATTGACAAAGAAGAAACGTGTCGCGGTAAAAGAATCCGCACACAGGTATGATCTCTAACATGTAGATTTAGCATAGATAGAACATGCATACATGCTAGATTGTTCTTTCGCGTTAGATCGATGTTAGGGATTCGCGTAGTTGCCATGCTAGATTCATACACGCACGTGTAGATCGTTTCGATGAAAATTTTGATATGTAACGCATACCGCTCACGGTCTTCGGACCTTCACTTTGCTTCCGTTGTGGGCCTCTACGATGGATTTATTTTCAACACAAACCCCTATGGGTTAAAAGATGATTAGATAGTAATATACCATGCAGAAGTTTCCATCCAAAACACTGAGCCCGATGTGAATCCGGCAATTTCCATAGGAGATGCCAAGGGTTGCAAACAAATATCATCCCTGGTACCTTAGGAGAAATAGCTTTATCGGCATCTGAAAGAGTTATCATAGTCCGACTAGTGGGTTCCCACATAAAAGGATTATCCGGAGGGTGGGTTAAGATGGGGATCATGGCGATGCGACTACACCAAAATGGGGGGAAATTAGAAACAGTAAATTACAATTCCAAGTGACATCCACGTGCGTGATTATAAATAGATTAGAAATGGAGATTATGACTTGATAAAAAGAAGAGTTCAGACACATTGGGATCCGATTGAAAGGGATAGGACAAGCCTAAGAGGTATCCCAAGGACAAAAATCCAAACCGCCATCATAAGGTTTTCCCGAAGGCTAGGTATGCCAATGCTGATGGCCCACCAAGCCCAAGAGATGTGAGTTGAGGATGGCCATTGCCAAGCAGTGGCAATCGAACCATATTTAAGGAAACAAAAGGTATGCCAAGGCAACTTGATAGAGGTAAGAAGTTAAAACCACATTTAACCATAAGAGCTTCATGAATATGCCTTAAGGGGCGAATGTCCAAACCCCCTGCGCAAAGAGGTGTACAAACCTTGTCCCAGGTCAAAAGATGCATGCCTGTAGAAGGATGAGCCGAGCTCCAAAGATAACTTCTAGTCACCTTTTCAAGTTGATCGATGATGCTCTCAGGGACCCACCGATGAGCAAGAGAAAAAATGGCAAAGAGGAAATGACCAATTTGATAAGCAACAAACGACCGCCTTCCAATCAGCAAGTTTGGACAAAACTTTTGCAGTGAGACAACCCAGGTTGATGGTTTTGATGCACTTGTTGGAGCTTAATTGGCACCCCCAAGTAGGTAAACGATTCTCGAAGCTAAGAAAAACCTGGATAATCCGTGAAGAAATACCTAGTGTCCTGGCCGACTAACACGAGGGCCAAAAAGGATAGAAGACTTCGCATATTTAGACATTGACCCGAGAACTCACTGTAGGATTGGAGGAGACCCATGACCTAAGCTATCTAGATATAGGAGTTCTGAACAAACAACATGGTATCATCAGCGTAAGCCAGCAATGACGTAGAGGGTCCGCAAGGGAAAGGACACACCCCCTGCAAAACTCCCTGATCTCGCAAGGCAGCCACATTCCGATTCAAAACTTCAGAGCCCAGGATAAACAGATACGGAGACAAAGGGTTGCCAAGTTTTAGACCCCGAGAGACCGAAAACCAATAGGTGGGAGATCCGTTCAGAAGAATAGCAAAGGAAGGCCGCCCAATACAAGCGCAAATCCAATGCGTCCATAACGGAGAGAAACCAAAACGAACTAAAACCTTGTAAATGAAATCCAATTCCATGAGATCATAGGCCTGAGTCATATCCAATTTGAGAGCTAAGGTATCGGCATTCCAAAATTGCGAATTCATGGAGTGAATAAGCTCTTAGGCAAACAAAATAGAGTCCGCAATGTACCTACCCTGCAGAAACACCATCTGATCTGGGGATATGATCTTGGGCAAAACCATTTTGAAATTATTAATGAGGATATGGGAGACGATTGTGTAAATCACGGAGCAGAGACTGATAGTACGGAAATGAGATGGGTGGGTCAGGTCAGGACGCTTAGGGATAAGGCTTAGGTAGGATGCCTTCCAGTGTGGAGGCATATAGGCTGTCCAGAAGAAATGTAGAACACCCACCGTGAGCTCGGGACCCACCCTGATCCAATTAGCTTGAAAGAATTCTATCGTAAAGCCATCTGGACTGAGAGCCTTGTTGAGGGGCATGAAGAAAAGGGTCTCCCGTACCTCCGAGGCTGTTATCGGCCGAGTGAGCCAAACATTATCCTCAGGGGTAATAAGTTGCGCGAGGAGATCAAGCAACGAGTCATGGAGAATGATGGGGGGTGGTAGCCCATATGTTACCTCAAATATCCGGAACAATGGATACGCACTTAACTGATGGATCCAAGTCCCATCGAAGATTTGCAAACAATACTCTCTGGGCCCTTATGGTCTGTTTCACTTAGGCAACAAGGGTTTGATTCGCAGTCTCATGTATTGGTAGTTGATTGGTTTCGGTTCGTAGAGCAATGATATGTTCTATTCTATAATAAAGACTTTGCAACATCTTTAATATATTTACTTCTCCCTTCAAGGCCTTTTCTGTAGCTTGATGTAACTCCATTTCACGGACAATTTGGTGCTTATAGTGCTTCATCTATGGAAACAATTAGTGTGTGGTACTAGAAATCTGTTTAAAATCATCATGATGAGATTTGTTTATTTAACTTATGGTCTTCTACATTTGATGAAATGTAGCTCTTGCGTGAACTTTATAGAGTACCATCTTATTTTAGGAATTTCTTCAATCCAAATGATTATTTTTTTTTTGTTCCTATATACTATATAAATTGAATCAAATTTATTACAAACACTTTCATGTGGAGTATAACATGAAGGCTGACATGCTGCTTTATATGGTGTGGTAGTAACCATCAACGACTTCGAGATGTTGTGGTATGAGCTAACAAGGCGAGTTTGGTGTCGTAGCCACCTCAACCTAGCCACCTGGAATGGTGAGTTCATCCGCCTCCATCGCATAGCCCACAACTTTCACAATGGTCATGTCACCTCTCAGTGTTGCATCAAATATTAGCAAAACCTCCACTACAGCCATCTCACCCATACTGGCCACCACCTTGCTCATGTCACAGCATCTCCAAGTAGCTGATGGCTTTCTACATCTTAAAAAGTTGCATGTTAGTCTGCATGTTATACTCCTTACGAAGTTTTTCCAATAAAGTTGATTCAATCTATCTTGTATATGAACATAAAAAGATTAAGCATTTATATTGAACAAATTTATAAAATAACATGGTACTCTATAAACTTCACGTAAGAGTTACATTTTACCAAATTTAAAGAACATAAGCTACCTAAACAAATCTTATGATGGTTTTGGAAATGAAATTTTTAGTACCAAACACTAACAATTTCTATAGATTGAGGCACTATAAGCATCAATTTGTCAGTGAAATGCAATTATATCAAGCCTTCGTGTTTTCGATCATTTTTTACCGGATATCAGGACAATTGCAAGATCTCCAAGATTGTAACAATTCAAAAAAAAAAAGAGAAGTGATATACATCAAATAAAAAAGGTCTTGAGAGACAGAGAGAGTTGTAAAGATATTAAAGATGTTGCACAATCTTTATTATAGAACAGAACATATAAAAATCCTCTATATATCATTCCTCTACGAACCAAACCCAGTCAACTAGCACAGTAATACATGAGACTACGAATCAAACCCTTGTCGCCTCTATGGTTTGTTACATAGACATATTGTTATATTCTCATGCTTCCAAAAAAAAAATTTATTTTAAGCAATGATGTGTACGTGATATCTACTTAATCATTTCGTCTTACTTAATCACACTCATGAAGATTATAAAAGTGTATACACTATACTCCCTCTACGTAACACGAATTTGCATAATTAGTTTAACTCATGTATTCTTCTAATATTTTGATTTTTCCTTTTTGTTCCCTTTTTTTTTTAATTCTCAACTCTTTCAATGTTATTATCTTTTTATAGTTTTGATGTCCGATCCGAACATGAAACGACGAAACAGATGAAACGTTCTATTTTGGCCAAGGCCGATCATGAAACCAAACTGAAATCACAATCCTTTCTTCCCACTGTCCATCCATACTCTCATGGTCACAACCATATTCATGCTTCCTCTACTGCACCCCCTCCGTATAAACCATCTGACCTGGATTATGATTTTGCCATCTCGACCAAGCATTATCATAACTATGTATCCTGATTTAGTTTGGCATCCAACATAGCAGGTCACTATGGATGGCTAACTTATAATGCTTCAGAAAACATATATTAGAGACCTTGCTCAATTCCCTCCTTCAAGAAAGGTTTGGAAGATGAAAAAACTACTGACCTCACTTTGATGGTTCAATGGGGCACTAGAAAGTTTGTCAAGTCAACCTATCGGAATCAGCCATGAGGATTCGACCGAACCCGAATCGAATACTCTAAATTGTTCAGAATTTAGCCTAACCAAACTACTGAACCCACTCCGTACCGATTCCTCATTGAGATAGTACAATGAATGTATGGTCAACCTTTTGATCAATTGCAAATTGCTTAGTCGATCATAACATTTAAAACACCGACACATCACAGTAGTTGAGTTGAACTTTGTTCGTTCATCATGGGTGGTGTATTACATCATTCATTTAGTAGCACATTCTTCTATACTATGTACATAGCATATTATAAATTCTTAGTTTTTGGTAATCTTGTTTAATCACTTCTATCAAATTCACTTCCATGAGCACTGAAAATGTGTAGCTTCCCTTCTGTCTAGCACAAAATTGCATGATTTGTTCCTTTATGTAACACTCATCTAATTTTGTATTAATAGTAATTTCTAGTTTTCTGCTTCTATTTAGATTCTTAATACTTCAGGTAGATTTGGCTAAACCTGTACCTAAGATGATCGAAACAGCCAAATCGTTTCACTTCGAACTCGGGTCAAATCGGAAGTCGAACCTAAAACATCAAACCTAGGAAGCAACTGTGCGTTGCCGATTCTACCTCTAAGGCCAAGTCCGTAGCAAATCTTGAAACGGAGAAGGAACTAGTTTGGCTCGGGAATTTTTATTTGATTTAGGAGTCGTACCTTTAATTAAGAAGCCAATCAAGTCATCTACTTTGACAACAACAAAGATGGCTTAATAAAGAAGAGTACTGTGATACATTGCTTTGTCAAATAATTTTCTCGAAATCATTCACCAAGTCATTGACTATGATTCTTTAGCGTTCATGCAGTCTTTAAGCCTTAAATTCGTACCTAACTGGCTTTGAGCCTTAAATGCAGAGTTTTGAAAAGGTAGGTACTACAACAATAACCAAGGCTGGGTAATTACTTTTACATTTGAATCAGTACCTAGTCATTCTGCGTGATGTCTGTACTTATTGTTTAGGGTGGTCATTGAGAAAAAAAAATTGGATGATCTTCGGATTCGTGCCCGAACTTATCATCAGGACCAGATATGAACCTGGCCTGATACAAGCATGGAGTAGATTCACATCTAAGGGCCACAATGTGTTGTCCTCCTATGATCCAGTGGGATAGAATTTGATACAAAAATATGATCTACCATTTGGATCTAGAAGAATAAAAATGCAGCGAAAACCTAAACCAGATCATAAAACCATAAGCCATCTCATATGTCATGAAGCTTAATAGAAACACTGTTGTCCAAACTCCAAAGCAAGAGTATAATGCAAGTGCATTGCATACAAATACAGAACAAAATATGATTATGAATATATTATTAATAATGCACTGACAATGAGTATGACATTGGATTATATTCTATTATAAACAACATATACATAAATTTCAGCATTTTATCAATACTTACCTGTTGTAGATTTGTACCGAAAGAAGACGAGGGTTGGGTTGGAACCTTTTGAATATAAATTCAAGGCCTCCTTCTTTAGCAATCTTTCATCTTATCCTTCTTTTATTTAATTCCTAACTTAATAACCAACTAAATCATAATTTAATTGCATTATCAGCCCACAAATAAAACGGATAATCCACTCAAGGTTTTGTTACCAAAAACTCCAATTTTTTTAATAAGTCGCTATTAAAACACGACTTATTCAATAAATGTTCTCTATGCAACTTTTTTCTATTTTTTTGAAAAAATCATGATTTTATGACAAAGTCATGATTTTCACATTTTAATTGTGTTTTAATCCTATCATGTACTACTCAAAAAATATGTTGAAACATATATATATATATATATATATATATATATATATATATATATATAGAGAGAGAGAGAGAGAGAGAGAGAGAGAGAAAGAGAGAGAGAAGTGCTAGAATGCGGCATGTGGTGCGTGCGGCATCGCACCGCAGCCGTCTGATGCACTGCTGCGTGCATCACATGCACGCAGCATGTGCATTAGATGGCTGCGGTGCGATGCCGCACGCACCGCATGCCGCATTCTAGCATACCCCTATATATATATATATATATATATATATATATATATATATATATATATATATATATATGTTTTAAAATTCGACTATTTGTTTCTTGATTTTTTCGACTTCTCTCCTGGCTGATTTTTTTCCGACTTCCGACTTGGTAACCATGATTCAAGGTAGCCAACCCTACTAGGCCAACTTGGGCTTCAGCCAAGTGGCTAACCCACTCTCTCCCACTGGAAAACAATATATGGTCGGGCACTACAAAATCCAATAAGGTAGTTTACTGCATCCTGAGAGAATGAGAGTGCATAAAGACCTGGTGGTTAGTCTGGACTCTGTGTTAGCCCATATAGATTTATTGGCCTACAACTGATTACTAATGTATTGGCCCTCTATGACTCAAATTAGGTGGCTGGCCCACTAGAGCAAGCTGGGCTTCGACAAGTGCGCCGGCTAGGGCTGCAACTCGGGCGGGTTGGGTCGGGTTGGGGGTCAACCCAAGTCCAAACCAAATACTAGAAACCTCAACCCTAACCCAACGCAACCTCCAACCCGAGATACCTAGCCCAAGCCCAACCCAAGCAAAATTTTCCACGCTCGGGTTTGGCTCGGGTTAGCCCAAGTTGGTAGGACGGGACGGGTTGTGCGGGTTTGGGTATACTTATTTCCGATCATTGTTTAAAATTGACCTTTAAAAATAAAAAATTGAAAAAAACTTATACTTGCTAACATTAATATACAACTTTTTTTACATTTCTATCCATGCATTTTACTGGATCATCCGATAATGCTTTTATTTGATAACAATAAGAAAATAATAATATGGAACTGGGTGAAACGGATGGCTGTGATTGTGATCCCTCAACATGAATACTTAGAATGATTGCGATTGTTACATATATCTCAAAGACTCAAAAACATACATGAGTACTCGGGTTCGGGTTAGGTCAGGTTGCCCGACCCCTTAACCCGAGCCCGGCCCAAATTCAACTCGGGTTATATTTTTTCAACTCTAACTAAATCCAATATTCAAATACATCAACCCAAATCCGCCCAAAATTCGGATTGGGCTTGGGTTGGGTCAGGTCCAACCCGCCCAAGTTGCAGCCCTAGCGCCAGCCCACTTCTCCCAATGGGAAACAATTTAGGGTCAAACCCAATAGAGGTAATTGATGCGCCCAGAGACAACTAAAAAAACAATATGCCATAAACCCGAAAGGCTAGAGGGCTTGACCAGGAAAAATGGTACACACTTCATGGAGCTAGCGATTTGACACCAGTAATTCAAACACTAAATGTGGCTATATAGTAAAAAATCCCTCCTTAACTAATTTATTTTAAGTATCCATTTTAGCTCTATATGTGGCTATATAGAGAAATAATTTACCCCTACATGTGTTGGTGCAGAGAAAGCGTATAGAATTCAGATGTTCGACACTAATAATTGTAGCAATTTACAAAGAGTAACGATGTGCTTTGCTACAGTGAATCAATGTAGCAATTTTTTTTGGAAAAATCTTGTTAAATTTTTTTGGCTAGAGTGAAATCCACTATAACAAAGAGTAACCATAATTACAATTGTTACTCTTTGCGTTGCACATTGTTACTGATTGCTACAATGAATCACTGTCGCATAAATCTATTAAATACCGCAGCAAAAAGAATTATGGGTAGTTTTGTCATATGCATGGTTTGAAAAAGTCAAACCAGTGATTGTGGGGACTTGGTGTAATAGTGTATTTCGGGGAGGGATCTGGTACAAAACTGATATCGAGCATGTCCTTTACCTCAAAATCGGTTTTTTCTTAAAAGGATTTGTGGATAACCCCCCTCCCCCACACACACAAAAAAAAAGGTTAATATGTGGGAGGTCCCTGGGTCCCTACAACAGATCCATCCTATGAACATGACCCGCTAGAGTTTCTTTTAGCCAAAGGTCCTTGCCTTTTTTTAATAAATCCAAAATTATCATTTCTCTGCTCTCTTCCCCCATCTCTCTCTCGAGAGACCACCACCTGTGAGGAGGGAGGAGGTGGGGCTTCGGTTGGTGCATCACACCCCATCCCGATGGCAACCATTGTTAACCGTGCATTGCATCCCACCCCGACGGCAGCCACCGTCGATCGTGCATCACACTCCACCCCAACGGTAGCCACCGCAGGTGAGGAGGTGGGGCTTCAGTTGGTGCATCACACCCCACCATGACGACAACCACCGTCGATCGGTGCATCGCACCTCAATCAGACGACAACCACTGCCGATGATGAGGGAGGTGGGGTCTGACGGCGACGAGCAGATCTCGTTAGGTTTGGTGTTCATTGGTTCGGTGGCTTTGCAAAAATAAAAATAAAACACAGTTAAGGGTATTTTCATCCATAGGTTTTCACAATCATATAGCCTAACCGGTCTCTTTGCCAGGGGCGGCTCACTAAGTCCCCCAAAAAATAAAAGTGCATATAAAAGACTAATATTGCTCAAGTAAATTGCAAATCCAGAATCTTGTATATACAAGAGAAAATAACACTAGGAGCAAAAGTTAGATATGTTAAAAACCTAATAAGGATGCATGTGAAAAAGGAAAATAAATAAATCATCCTTGGCATCCCAATCTAGTACAAATAGTGTTGAATTATTGTGCAAACTTTATTGAGTGTTGAAATTATTTTTTAACTTACAGCATTTCATGCTCTAGAAATAATCATTTTATATACCAGAGACACGTGGATGTTTCATGTAGTTGGGCTGAACTAAAAAGAAATGAAGTGGTGACTAATTAGGTTTTTGTCCTTTATCTTTATTCTTGTTCCTTTTTATTTATTTTATTTTGGTACAAGATGTTCCTTTTATTATTGTCATTATTATTATTATTATATATATTTTGAGATCAGCAGATGTCTAGAAATGTTTTGGGCAATGTAACCACTTTGGGCTCAGTCTAATTCCTTTGGGAATGCGCACCGATTGACCTGGATGTTCCTTTTATTTGGTTGGTATACTCTTTGGAGAGTGATCGTACTCTACAAAGATCTTAGGCCGTGCTTGGTTGCCACCGACTTAAAGAGAGGAAAAGGTATTCATTTTTCTGTCCCTAGGAAATGGGAACCCTTGGAGTGGGAGGGTTTCAAAATACTAATGAAATCCTATCGTTTCGATACAAATCGGTCTCCATTTTTCATTCCCAAGTGAAAAAAATTATCAACCAAACACTCCCAATTTTCTATCACGTGAGGGTTTCGGCCCATTTTCCATTCCCAAGTGATAGAAAACCCGCCAACCAAACACAATTTCGACCCCGGTGTTTGGTTGGACAAGGTATTGTGGTGGTAAGGGGGCTTCGGGATGGATGTGGTTACCTTTTTACCCCTTTTACCTCCCTCCTTTCATGTGGCAAGCCCTTGTAGTAGCCATTGCATATAGGGGCAGAGGAGGGATTAAAGAAACAATCCCCGGAGATCCAGAGCACTTGGCTCCCTGAGTCCCAAATAATTAGTAGCAAGTGGATGAACAACAATACCTTGGTTAGAAGGCAACAGAAGTCCAGCTTGCATCATGTGCAAGCAAGTGATAGATACTCTCATCAACCCAAAAAAGGCCCACAGAAGCTAAGGCAGAAGGGGGGAGACATGAAGCCTTTCTACAAATAATTAGGAAGGCCCACAGACAAGAAGTACTCAAACACAACTGTACAGATTTTAAACTTTGCAAGTGAATGCACTTTCAGTAACACCAGGCATGGATGGTTTCCGGAATCCAAACAGAGGAATTATGAGAAATGCTATACAACTGGTACCTAAATTTCACTAGCGACATTTAAATCTTTAGCATGGGTATACAGCGACGTCAGTCGTACCGAGAGAAAACCTTCGGGCTGAATAGCATTTCTCAGAAATTATATAGCTCAACATGGGTCATGCTGGCACAATTTCTAAATATGGCCAATAGTTTCCATATGGTAAGATACTGACAACTAACAAGATATCTGCCGGTGCCAACATTGTCACGCGCTTGTTGTCCATGTGGCAGGAGCAGAGGATGACACGTGGCAACACAATGGACCCACATGGTGGTGACTTTGGCCGAAGAATGCACCCCACGAGGTCCTCCAAGTGCTTGCACGAGAACTTCCCAGGGAGGTCACCCATCCTAGTACTGCTCTCGTCCGAGCACGCTTAACTACGGAGTTCTTACGAAATCTGTAGCGGCACACGATTTTAAAACGCACCTTCTATGTTTGGAAAGGAAAATCTATACTATATACTAAAATCGAAGCCTCTCTCCCGTGTTGTGACACGTGGACGTCTTTTAAAAAGCTAGAATTCTTCTCCAGTGTGAACGCGGCTCTCATTTAAATACATTTAAAAGCATACCATAAATATGATAAATTTTCATTCAATGACATTTAATAGTCATTTGATGTTAATCTTTCTCTCTCTCTCTCTAACAATTGAATCAAACTCACTTCAGATTATATACTACTTCGAACAGTTGCGATGTCTTTGCCAAATGGTATGCATCAAACAAATTCGGGCATTACCCTGGTTTCTTACTAGTTATATAAGTAGCTAAAGATCACCTTCTCTCCAAGCGATGTGGAGCTAACTCATGGCCTTGTACACATCACCTCACCTCATTCATCTTGGCATTCCAGCCTCAAGAGTCTTGGCTCTTGGCTGTTGGATCTTGGTCGTCACACGACCAATCCCCCACCTCCCCTTTTCTCCTTAGCTCCAGCCCCGCCCTTTTCCTCGGTTTACTCCGACAAGACCGAGAGGAGGTGGGGGTAGCCGCACTCCTCTCCGCTCCATTGTACCGTAGCGAGACCAACCTCAGCCCCCTTTCTGAGCAGGCAAGCTCCCCCACTGGCAACGAAGAAGACGGACAACAACGATGACCAGGTGCTTGTGCAACCACATGTTATGCATGGCGACAACACTCGAGGTTCCCGACGACCTCCAGGGACGACTACACCGCGGCCACCCTCGGTGCGAGGTGACAATGGCGGAGGTCCTCAGCAACTTCTAAGACGGTGGTGACTAGTGGGCATGCTCGTGGGCAAACACATAAGGGTGAGAGTCCATGTGTGAGTCTATACATGAGCAGGTCTGCATGTCCGGATGAATATGATGTGTAATGTGCGTGGGAGGTGAGAACGGAGGTCTCGATGGAGAGGGCTCGACGGATTAGACGGAACCTTAGCCGGCTATCGTCGAGCTGCCCTCCGATGACCGACCCAATGTCATCTATTCTAACCCCCATTTTATATTTTGAGACCAAGAGCCTAAATGTAACCGACATCGGATGATAAGTAGATTCTCCCCATGACTGTCCCTTCTGTCTTAGTAGGGCTTGTCCACATACATGAAGCTTCTCTGTTTTACAACCCTTCGAGCTACAAGGTGGGAAAAGTTTGAAGAATCCATTTTCAACACTCCCTACCCATCTCTCCAACTCCTTCCACCACATGGATTTGAATCTGTAGCAGGAGAAAGATCCACATTCGTTCTTCGATTCGTGGCCTCCAACCAATCCTCATCACACGATGTTCACCTGATGGGAGACGTCCTCGTAGTAGTAAGGGGAGAGCTTCCCATCCTTCTCCGGCTTGCTCTTGGTCTCGGTGCCCGACTCGAGCAGCATCTTCACCACCCTCCGCATCGAGGGTCGGTTGATGGGGAGGGAGCTGGTGCAGAGGAGGCCGATGTTCAGCACCTTGCACATCTCCTCCCTGAAGCGGGCGTCGAGCTTCGGATCGAGCACATGGTCGACCCCTTTCTGCTCCATCGTGCCGCAGACCCACCTCACCAGATCCTTCTCCCCGAACTCGGGATCCAACGGGCGGCGCCCCGTCACCAGCTCTATAATGACGACTCCGAAGCTGTATATGTCGCTCTTCTCGTTCACCCGAAGAGTGTATGCATACTCTGCAACACAGTAAATGCTGTCAAGGGATTGATCAAACTAAAGGAGCTGAATCGAAGCAGGGATTACACCGACCTGGGGCGATGTATCCGCATGATCCGGCGATCACCGACATGGAGCTGGGGCCTTTTCCGGTGGCCTCGACGGCCTTGGCAACCCCAAAGTCCGCCACACGCGCCCCCAACTCTGCGTCCAACAGGATGTTGTTGGACTTCACGTCTCTGTGCACGATGGGCGGCACACAATCATGGTGGAGGTACGAAAGCCCCTCGGCCGCGTCCAGCACGATCTTATACCTCGTCGGCCAATCCAAGAGCCCCGCTTTGCTGCTGTGCAGCAGATCCCCCAGGCTCCCGTTGGGCATGTACTCGTAGACCAGGAGCTTGCAGTCCTTGTAGGCGCAGCAGCACCACAGCTTCACAATGTTCTTGTGCCTGATCTTCCCCAGAGTCGCAACCTCAGCTTCGAAACCGCCGTCCGCAGCCTGATCGTCGGTCTTCTTCGATGTCCCCCAAAGCTTCTTCACCGCGACCGTCTCCCCGCTGCTCAGAACCGCCTTGTAAACCTTACCGGACGCTCCGCTGCCGATCACGTTGTCCTCGTCGAGGCAATCGAAGATCTCATACTCGCTGAATCCCAGCTTGTGGAACGACGTCAATGTCCACTTGGATCTATCCACCCCCAGCTTGGACCTCTTGAACTTCCGGTACCGCCAGTAGAACCAGGCAACCCCGACGGCGAAGATCACGGCGGCGACTACAAAGATGATTAACCAAGCAAAGCTCTTGTGACTCGGCGTGCCGCCGGGCGAGACGGGACACAACCCGGCGAAATCCCCGCACAGGTTTGGATTGCCCAGGAAGCTGTCGCGGTAGGCCGCGGTCGCATACAGCGGCGGGATCGGCCCCGAGAGCTGGTTGTCGGATAGGTTGAACTGGTTGAGCTTCAAGTTCTGCAGTTGGATGGGGATCTCCCCGGTGAGGATGTTCTTGGAGAGATCGAGGTAGTTGAGCACGGGAAGGCTGCCGAGCTCCGGCGGTATCGCGCCCACGAAATTGTTGCCGGCGAGATTGAGTGCGGTGAGCTTCGTCCAGGACTGGATCCCTCGGAGCAGCTCGCCGGAGAGGGAGTTGTTCCGGAGGTCGATCCGGCCAAGCTCCGCCAGGCTCCCCAGCGATGCAGGGAGCGGTCCCGTAAGCTGGTTGTTGGTGGCGGAGAACTCGTATAGTTTCGACAGCAGTCCGATCTCGGAAGGAATGTTCCCGCTGAATTGGTTACTGGAGATCAGCAGATTGGATAGATTGGCTGCGCCGGAGATGATCGGAGAGATCCCACCAGAGAACGAGTTGCCGGTAAGCTCGAGCAACGATAGGTGGGGTAGGCCCCAGACGCCGTCGGGGACCTCGCCGGAGAGGCGATTTTTGAGGAGCCGGAGCCGGTTCAGCGTCCGGCACCGGCCGAGGCCGGCGGGAAGGGAGCCGGAGAAGGAGTTGTCGATGAGGAGGAGCTCCCGAAGCAGCCCGCGGTCGCAGATGCCGACCGGGATTTCTCCGGACATGGAGTTGTCGGAGAGATCCAGGTATTCGAGGGGTGAGTTCTTGCCGAGGTCAGCAGGGATGGCTCCTGTGAGCTGGTTCTGGAAGACCCGTAGCTCGACGAGGTTGGTGGCGCGGGCGGCGGCGTCAGGGATGCTGCCGGTGAGCTGGTTATGGTAGAGGTGGAGGTTTTCGAGGAGGCGGATCTGGAAGATGTCGTCGGGGATGGGGCCGTGGAGGCGGTTCATGGAGGCGTCGATGCGGCGGAGAGAGGAGATGTTGGAGAATCCGACGGGGATGGGGCCGGAGAGGGAGTTGTTGAAGAGCTCGATCTGGACGACGCTGGAGAGGGCGGTGAGGGAGGCCGGGATGGGGCCGGAGAGGGAGTTGCCGGACAGATCGAGGTTGGCGAGGGCGGAGAGGCGGCCGAGGGAGTCCGGGATGGGGCCGGTGAGGCTGCAGCCGGCGAGCCAGAGGTTGTCGAGGGCGGAGAGGTTGCCGAGGGTGGCGGGGACGGGGCCCGGGGAGAAAGGGTTGTAGGAGAGGTTGAGCTGGCGGAGGGAGGAGACGTTGCCGAGGAAGGGCGGGATGGCGCCGTCGAGGAGGTTATTGACGAGGACGAGGACCTCCAGCTGGGGGAAGCGGCCGAAGGAGTCCGGGATGGGGCCGGAGAAGTTGTTGCCGTAGAGGTTGAGGTGGGTGAGGCGGGGGAGGGCGGCGAGGGCGTCGGGGAGGGGGCCGACGAGGAGGTTCATGGAGAGGTCGAGGTGGGCGAGGGCGGGGCAGGGGAGGAGGGAGGCGTCGGGGAGGGTGGAGTTGATGTTGTTGAAGGCGAGGGAGAGGGTAGAGAGGGAGGGGAGGCGGCATAGGGCGGGGGGGAAGGGCCCGGTGAGCCCGGCTTCGTAGAGGTCGATGCCGGTGACGGTCAGGCCGGAGGGGGAAGGGGAGCAGGAGACGCCGGTCCAGTTGCAGGGGGTGGCATCCCGGGCGTCCCAGTCGCTGAGTGCGCCGCCCGGGTCGGCGAGGCCGCGCTGGGCCTCCAGAAGGTCGAGCCCCTCCTGATTCAGGCCCACCGCGGGGCGACACAGCCGGAACAAGAGAAGAAGACTGAAGAGGAGGTGGCGGTGGTGGTCCATCGTGGTGCTCTGCAGCTTTAGTGGAAGCTCACTTCTGATGAGAGAGAGAGAATGTCTTGGTTCTTTTTTCCTCACCAAGAAGAGAGAGAAGAGGAGAGCAGGGCGGGCATCGTCGGCGCTGCGACAAAAAGAGCAGCAGGATCCCGTCGCCGTCCCGCCCGTCACTCCAAGTAGTGAAAGAGGGGCGGAGGAGGTCGGCAGAGCAGTCACTGCTGGCTCCCAATGTGGAATCAAGTGTGTGTTCTGAAAACCTGACTGTCATGTAAAACTTGGTTGGGTCATGTGTTTGCGGTTTGTGAGTCTGCGAGGGTCATCTCTCTCTCCTCTCTCCTCTCTCCTCTCTCTCCTTGCTGACAATGGTTCAGTGGGCAGCCTGCCTGATGCTCGGCTATACACCGACCAGTTAAGAGGGTGGGGATTTTATTGAGCAGCACTGACCTTTTAAAGATTCCATTAAGATTAAGATAAGAAGCTTCTTGGTGGGTGGCCGGACCGGACTGGCCGTCTGAGCTCCGGTTCGGTGGTTGAGGTTTTGTTTTAAAAAAAAAACGGTTTAGGTTGTTTCGCTTCTCGGATAGAAATATACTTAGTCGGGGGCAGTTACACTAGTTTCCAAAGGTGTATGTTGTAATCTTGGGACCCTATCTATGTACCACCCTGGCCCCGGGAGTCCTCAATCCTTGATTCTAAATAAAAAAAAATTATGTTATAAGCATCCGTTTGGTAGCGGGTGTCTGCAAGGGAGTTGCCCTTGGAAAGTTCGAAGAAGAATGAGAGAGCCAATAGAAATAGAGGCGAGGATTTGATCCATAAAAAAAAAAAAAAAAAAACCTTATTTCGATCTCTTTATTCGTGAGTTATGGCGTTGCCATTCATCCCGAGTATGACATTAATCATTAGTGCCGGTACTAGCAAGTCTGGATGGGTCGATCTGGCTTTTGTTGTAATATGTAAATAATCAGCCCGGATCCAAATTTAGGTTTAGTGCCGACTCATCCGAGTCCATAGGGGTTGTGGGCATCGAAATTAGCCCACAGGTCAAACCCGACCCGCATGTGCGAACTCGGCCCACACACAACGGTCCACATGCAAACTCGGCCCGCACACAACAGCCCGCATGCGAAACCTGGCCCACACACAACGGCCCACATGCGAAATCGGCCCGCATACAACGGTCCGCATGCGAACTCAGCTCGTGCACAACGGTCCGTAAATAAAACGAACCAGACTCGAAGCAAACGGGCCCCACCGGACCCGAAACCCAAGCTCAAAAAGGGGGCCCACCGGCCCCCCTTCATGGAAAACCGTGCCCCCTCCCTATGGGGAGGTGTGGCCGACCATAAAGGGAAGAAAAGAAAAAGAAAAAGAAAAGAAAAAGAAAAGAAAAGAAAAAAATCTCAACCGCCTCGATGCGGGGGGAGGTGGCGTGGACGTCTACACAACCGTAGATCCAAGATGATCCCTCAATCCGACGGACAAGATGACATCCTGTCGCCATGCGATCCGAAAGTGCGAAGATAACAACTCAATCTTCAAAGATCAAGTCACATCTTACCCGTAACCACTCCAACCAAAAAGGAGAGGATCGAGTTTGTTTCCCCAAATAAGGGAACTATATCTTGATGGTTATGGGGGGAGATATTGGATGAAACAAAAAGATTTCAGCCATATCTCTCCCAACCTCCCCCCTTTGCCTATAAATATAGGGGGTGGGGGAAGGCATCAAAGGTCCAAAAAGCTGAAGACGAAAGGGCTCTGCAAGAGAAGCTCCAACGCTTGAAGACCGAAGGCTTCACGAGGCATGGCAAGCACGTCCTACGGGAATCCTTGGCCCTTCAAGTCCTCATCAACGTGAAGACCTTGCACTCGAAGATCAAAGCTTCGACTCCTCGCACGAAGAAGAAAGCTTGGAGAAGAAGACCCGGAGTCGTCATCACACCGACTGCTCCAACGATCTTCATCAGCTCCGAAGACGCCAGAAGCAAAGGCCGGAGAAGAAGATCGAAGCCGACAACACCCGTCGTCTTCAACAAAGGCGTCGACTCCTTGCACGAAGAAGAGAGCTCGGAGAAGAAGACCTAAAGCCGGTGCTATCCCTGCCGTCTTAGTCAACAAAAGCCGACGCTACAACCGTCGTGCTGAAACAGGTGCTACCCCCGCCGTTTTCATCAATAAAAGCCGACGCTACAACCGTCGCACGGAGATCGGTGCTACCCTTGCCGTTTTTATCAACAAAAGCCGACGCTACAACCGTCGCACGGAGATCGGTGCTACCCCCGCTGTCTTCATCAATAAAAGCCGACGCTACAACCGTCGCACGGAGATCGGTGCTACCCCTGCCGTTTTCATCAATAAAAGCTGATGCTACAACCGTCGCACAGAGATCGATGCTACCCCCGCCGTCTTCATCAATAAAAGTCGATGCTACAACCATCGCACGGAGATCGGTGCTACCCCCGCCGTTTTCATCAACAAAAGCCAACGCAAGAAGCCAAAGCAAACGCACCGGTAAAGCCCGCGCCAAAGCAGCGCACGTGCCAAAGCCAAGCAACTATGACAGTCACGAGCAAAGCATCGCACGTTCTAGCCGATACGATGCGAAGTCCAGAAGAACTAAAGCATCGCAAGCCTCTACCCGCCTACGTTCAAGCGCAAGCGCCAAAGCAAAGCAAAAGCCAGAGCCACACCAAAGCAAAGCCAAAGCCGAAAGCCAAAGCCAAAGCCGATGACAAAAGCACGATCGACGCCACGAACCGACGATCAAGAACGCCGAGGTCTAGCAAGGATCGAGGGAGACACGAAGACCGAGGAACGAAGCCTAAAACCTCCCTAGCCGAGAAAGCGCGAAGCACGGATGGGACAAAATCAACGGCCGATACTCCTTAGCCTCTCAAGAAACCCTCACCCTGTAAAGACCTCTGTCCTGGGCAACCCCTTCAGAGCTCTCGCACGAATACCACGTGGAGACGCGGATCAAAGGGACCCCCCAGAGGATCTCTCCCACAATCTCCTGATCAAATATTCGCCGCACCCGGACTCGCCACACCCGAGCCCCCGGGTCCCGACCAATCTGTAATCTCGTGTGATTCACAATAAAGATGACCCGTATCTTTTTCCGCACTCACAGATTTCTGGCACGCCCGGTGGGACCTCCTCTCCTTTCATCCGTATGTTTGAAGGAGTTACTTCAAGTTCGCCATGGCCAGAATGAACGATGATACATTTGCTCCAACAAGCCTCTCACCTATCGCCGAGTCTCCACTACTCCAACACGGCGATCCAGAAAACCCGGAGGATGACGTTTCCCCGATAGTACGCGTCTACACTCGGCGTACTCAAACTCTTGCGGACTTCTTCACGCTAGAAACTGCTGCCGAAGATGCTCTCCAAAGCGCCAATGAGGCATTGGTGCATGAAGAAACAAGCCTCGATCCTGGAATTCAAGTCCAGAAATTTGGGGAGGTCCAGCCCCAACCCATAGCTCATTTGGGTTCTCCAGCGAGGCTTGCACCTCCTTTGCAGGGGGCAAACGTCTGTCATCAAACAGAAGCAAGTAGGCGCAACTACATCTCCGACGAGGACATTGACGATGCAGGCATGCAACATCGAGACGTCATGCGTCATCATCCTCTGTCCGCTCTCCAGCTCCAAGTCATGCAAATGGGTGAACACATGGCGCAAATCACTCGACTAATAGAGAATAAAGATCATCACATTAACACCTTGCTTCAAAGGCTAAGTGCGAGGGATGCTACAGCATTCAGCCAACCTCCTGCATCTCCAATAGCTGCTCCAGCCTCGTCTCCAACTCCCGCTCCTGCAGAAGCTGGCCCGGCAATGATAGCAACTACTCCTGCACTCTCCTCGGCTCCCGTCCCAGCGGAAGTCGTCTCTCCAGTGCCAGTCTCGGTGGCCACACAACCTCCGACGGCAGTAACGATGACTGTCCAGCAAATACAAGCGTTGGTAGCCGACATGATACGTTCCCATGACGGTAGTCTTCCTCTGACCACAACGGCATACTCAAAGCCTTATACCATAAGGATCCAATAGCTGCGCTTCCCTATCGGGTTCCAGCCACCAAAGTTCCAGCACTTCGATGGGAAGGACAATCCAAGGCAACACATTGCCCACTTTGTCGAAACTTGCAACAACGCCGGCACATACGGCGATGAGATGGTGAAGCAGTTCGTTCGCACCCTCAAAGGTAATGCTTTCGACTGGTATGTTGATCTTCCTCCAGGATCCATTGACAGCTGGGATTAGGGGTGGCAATGGGTCAGGTCGGGTCGGGTTCGGGTCGGGTTGAGACATATGTATAAGGGCAAAACACCCAACCCGAACCCGACCCGTTTAATAAATGGGTCAAAAACTTAAACCCAAACCCGACCCGCCTAATAAACGGGTTGACCCGACCCGACCCGTTTAACCCGTTTACTAACTGGGTCGTGTCGTGTCGGGTCGGGTTGGCTCGGGTTGGGTAAACAGAACCCATGTAAACCTGTCGGGTTGGGTCAAGACAAGTCGGATTGGGCCGGGTTTGATCGGGTTGGTTCGGGTTGGCTCGGGTTGGGTCGGGTCGGATCGGGTCGGGTTGACACGACCCATTTGTTAAACGGGTCAAGTCGGGTCAATCGGGTTATAAGTACAAACCCGAACCCGACCCATTAAATAAACGGGTCAATCGGGTCGACCCGTTTATGACCCGAACCCGTTTAGGCCAAACCCAAACCCGCTAACTTCGGGTCGGGTTCGGGTCGGGTTGGCGGGTCGGGTCAAGAATTGCCACCCCTAGCTGGGATGAAATGGAGAGGGAGTTTCTCAACCGCTTCTACAGCACTCGGTTCATCGTCAGTATGACCGAGCTTACTGCTACCAAGCAAAGGAAGGATGAGCCGGTGATCGACTACATCGATCGTCGGAGAAACCTTGCGCTAAACTCACGAGATCGCTTATCTGAAGACTCGGCCATCGAGTTGTGCACCCAAGGCATGCATTGGGGCTTGCTCTACATCCTCAAAGGGATCAAGCCTCGGCCCTTCGAAGAACTGGCGACTCGGGCTCACGACATGGAGCTCAGCTTAGCAAATCGTGAGGACTCAAAGGCCAAAGACTTGCTGAAGGTGGAAAAGGAGGACGAACCGGTGACATCAAAGCAAGTCAACGTTACCAACCTCGCTTCGACTTTCAAACCACTCAAGATTGGTGGCAAGCCGGACAACGGCAAAGGGGCCGCCATACCACCTCCTCAGCCTCAACGGCCACCAAGGATGACTCTCGAGGAGCTTGAAGCTAAGGAGTATCCCTTTCCAGACTCGGAAGTTTCGTCCATATTCGATCAGTTGATGCAAGAAAAGATGATTGAGCTTCCACCACCAAAAAGGCTAGAACAAGCACATCGAGTCAACAATCCGCTCTTCTGCAAGTACCACCGGATGGTCAGCCATCCCATCGAGAAGTGCTTTGTCTTCAAAGATAAGATCATGGCACTCACCAAGCACGGAATAATCGAGATCAACTCTGGTGACGTCGTCGAGTCAAATATGACGTCAATCACCTTCGACTCCTTTCCGCCAGCGCTGACTGCTCCACAACGCACTTCAGCAAGGCTGCGTATCGTCTATCAAAGATTGATGGCGAAACCAGCTCTAAGAAGACAACGACGGTATGCTCCTGCAGTGCCCAGGGCCAAATCTTCACTGCCTTGGGGGCAACCGCCTCTCGTGCAAATGCTCCCTCTTCCAAACAAAGCTATATCCCAGTATGTGCTCAAAGCAATAGACAAGCAAAGAAACCCTGAAGTCAACCTGCTAGGCCAGCCATCAGGTAAGTTCGACTTCTACGTCTTCTACTCCAAACCTCCTTCGATCCCAATGAAAGAAATCAAGCCAACCGGTTGGGGATCAGAAGATGAGTCGGTAGAGCCTCCAAAAGAGAAAGTCCTTCCGATCAAAGAAAAGCCTTCGGTCACGGCACCAATTCTTCACCCTGGCGAGGAAGATCTTTTTGATAAAAACACATGGGCTATGACGCCTCGAAGGAGAAGGCCACGACAGTCAAGCTACAGGATAGCATGTCTGGCCAACCACGAGCAAGATCGGGTGACAACAAAACTCCCCGAAAGAAAGACCTTCAAGGAAAAGAGTGAAGCTCCGGAAAGAAAGACGTCCAAAGTACCTCCAGCAAGTCCGGAAAATCTTCTCCAGCAAACATGCCCAGAGCTAGTGACACTCCAGGAGTTCTTTCCCAATCGCTTCCTTGAAGCTGATAAAAACTTCAAGGTTTCCTACTGCATGATGAAAGTTTACCAAGTGCTCCAGGAAGACGATAAAGAAGGCAGCTCCAATATCGAAAGCATGGAGAGAACCATCGCCGCCAACAGCAAGCCTTGCAACGAGACTGAAGCACATCTTGCTGACGTTAAGTTCCACCAGGTCAAAGACCCCGTTGCAAAAGTTCCTCCAGCAAAAGCTCTACGAGCCCAGAAAGTCAAAGCAGCTGCGAGGGACAAAACCTCTCCACTTGCAAAACCAGTAACATCTTCCGACCAGATGGTGCACAAAGACAAAGAAGCGCCAGCATCAAAATGAAAAATTCACATCAACTTTAGATCAAGTTCAATGCCACACATTCCATTGCCTGCTCAAGCTGCGTTAGTCCTGTGGCTCGCACCTCAATGGCTTCACAAGCCAAGACAATCGCCTTTCACTCCAGCAAAGGAACTATCGTCACTATTCTCCGAGGCCGACTTCATCACTTTGCAAGAGATGACACTACCGTTACATGGTCTGTTGCACACCTCGAGCTCAACCCAGTCTTCTGAGTACACCAGCTCCGAGCGACTCATAATCAAGACATAAAACACTCGGGGGCAAAACTCCACCGAGTTGATGTTCAAATCCAGCCGCAACAAAGAAAGCATGGTGCATATGGGTTCACTACCCTCAGCTGCAATACCACATCGCCTAACAAAGACTCAAGCCCGCCTCTTCAAACGCGGCGAACAAATCTTTCCAAATCGCCAAGGCATCAACTCCAGTCAAACTCCAGCAATCACCAAAACTCCGATCAAGAAGATCTTCACTTTTAACTACATTGAAGCGAAGAAGACGGGCGACAACTGCAAACCAGTGACGACTCTGCCTATCAGCGGCAAGTCCCTCAAAAGATACTATGCCTAGCGCAAGGTTACCCCCCTTGCAAAAAAAAAAAAAGAATAAATGAACTAAGTGCGACTTGATCCCTCTTAGTAGGGTACGTAGGCAGCCTGTGAAGGTTCAGTCCAAACAAAAAAAAAAAGCAAACCACTATTCCAGAAAAATAAGCCCAGAAAAGAAGCAAGTCCAACTCCATGGGTCGAGAAGCCGTCAGCCTCTGTCAAGCCACCAACTCCCAGTGCTGCCGCAGCTCATCTCTCGAGGCACCCACGCAGTGCAACTCCGAAAGACGAGAAACCACCAGCTCTCAGTGATTCGTAAGCTCCTCCCGCTGCTTTGCAAGCTCCGTTGCAAAAGTCTTCTCGGTTGCTCGAGCTTTCTCCAAACGGGACTCCAGCTTCTAAAGCAACGTATGAGTAGCAAGTCAAAGTCCTAAAGGCGCCGAAGCGGCTCGCCTCCCGCAGCTTACATGCGCTGCAACTCCAGGGGTAGAGAAGCCGTCAGCTTCCGACGCGTCGCCAGCTCTGCACGCTGCTTCGCAAGGTTCGCTACGGAAGCCTTCTTGATCGCCCTACCAGCTCAACGCGTCGCTAGCTTTGCACACTGCCTTGCAAGAAGGGACTCCAGCTTCTGAAGTGACGCACGAGTAATCTCTACCTTCTTCTGCACCCGAACCAAGTCTGCAGTAGCAAATGTGTGAAGCCCCTCCAGTCGACATTCCTCTTCATCGGCCTTTGACAATGCCAAGGAAACATCCTCCTCTAGTGAAGCCCGTTGAGAGCAATGAGCCTAGCTATCCGCCAAAAGGGTGCTCATATGCTCCTCAAACAAGGATCCACCCACCAGGAAACCCACCAACTACTCAAAGCGTCAAGACCCTCCTCCTGGAAGGGTGCGAGCGTCGCCTGGATAAACTTCCAGTACAATTATCTAAAAGAAGCTTAGAAAGAAGGCTCTGCGATCTACACTTTCGCTGGCAAGCCTCTGAGTGCTGAGACAAGGCGCGATCCTGTCCTGAAAACCCAAGCACGGGAACTGCCTCTTGAACCATCGCCGTGACGGCTGTCAAAGACGCCACAGGAACTGACAAAGAAGCTGCGATCAAAACATCCGTTGGAACTGACTCCTGAATGGCAACTCCGAACTTGGTCGAACGATCTGCCGTGAAGATCCTCATCGGTGAGCATGAGCTCGTCCAACTTTGACACATGCTTCCTGCTTCGAAGTACGGCGGTAGAAGACTAGCGCAAAAGGGGAACGAAGATGCGTACTCCCATGGGAGACCGCATCGACGATCCATCCAGAAGTCAGAAGGCTCTCGTAACGGCGGTAGAAGACTAGCGCAAAAGGGGAACGAAGATGCGTACTCCCATGGGAGACCGCATCGATGATCCATCCAGAAGTCAGAAGGCTCTCGTAACGACAGTAGAAGACTAGCGCAAAAGGGTAACGAAGATGCGTACTCCCGTGGGAGACCGTATCGACGATCCATCCAAAAGTCAGAAAGTTCTCGTAACGGCGGTAGAAGACTTGCGCAAAAGGGAAACGAAGATGCGTACTCCCGTGGGAGATCGCATCAATGATCCATCCAGACAACGGAAAGCTCTCATAACGGCGGACCCTGAAGAAAGAAATGGAGAAAAGCACAAATCAGTCACGCATACGGGCACAAACAAATCAAGTCAAGGCAAAAAAAGAAGAAGAAGAAGAAAAGGGCCCCGAGCCAAGGACTGCATCCTTTGCGACCTCCACGAAGCCAAAAAGATTATTGGAGTTGTCACCAAGGTCAAGATCGGCAAGCAAAAGACGACCAAGAAAGGCTGCTCCTTGTCAATGCTAGTGGCTTCGTCATCCTCCTTGACAATCCAGCCGGCCTTCGGAAAGCACTCGAAGGAACGAGACTTGCAAGAAGATGAAAAATGCAAGTCAAATCAAGATGCAAGGTCAAATCCAGGAGAAAAGACAGTTCACGTCCAGAAGACGAAAAAAAAAGGCCCCATGAAAAACCCGAGCCCGAAGAGGGGTCAGCAGCCCCCTCCTTCTTTCAAAATCTACAAACCCAAAGGGTCACATCCCCATTCTCTTTTAAAACCCACAGCCCCAAACGGGGCTGCGGTCTTCAAGCTAGGCAAAACGAGCCTGCAACCTGCAGTTGCCACCTCTGCGCACGCCGCCCGCCTGCGGCCTCGCGCCGCCTACGTCACGCCTCGACTCGCACGCCGGCCATCGTCGCTGTTGTACCACTCGTGCCAGGCCGGCCACCACTAGCCATTGCTGCCGCCGCTGTTATCGACACCACAGCCGCACTTCGCCCCGCGACCTCCACGCGCACCGCCTCGTCAGCACCACCCGCGATCGCCTCCTCTGCGCACCTTCAGCCCGAGCTTGGCATCGACCCAGTGCCCGGCCTTAGCTCCACGTGTCCGTGGCCACCGGTCGTGGCTGCTGTGCCTCGCACCGGAACCCGAGCCGGCCAACCCGTTGCTGCTGCTATGTCCACGAAAAAAAAAAAAGAAAAAAAAAAGAGAAGGCTGCAACCCCCAAAGAGAGGCATAGCTCCTCTTCTCCAAATGGGACCCGCAGCCCCCCCTCTCCTACAAAAAAACCGCAGCCCCAAAGGGGCTGCTGGCCTCGCCCACGACGACCACCGCACCGGCCACCGCGCTCGCCGGCCACCGCGCCCGCGTCCCGCAACGGCCACCACACCGGCCACCGTGCCCACTCGCAGCACTGGCCACCGCGCCCTGCATGCGCGCGCCCTGCCGCGCCGGCCGCCGTCCCCCGCACGCGCGCGCGCTCCCCGCAGCGCCGGCCACCTCGCCCTGCACGCGCGCCCCCTGCCTCGCCGGCCACCGTGCCCTGCACGCGCGCCCCCTGCCGCGCCGGCCACCGTGCGCCGCGCCCGTCGCGCCCTCCTGCCGCGCTGGTCACCGCGCCCTCCAGCCCACGCCCGGCTGCTGCACCTCGGCCCGCGCCCCGTGCCTGCACCCCCGGGGCCACCGTGCCCGCCAGCCGCACCGGCCCCCGCGCCGCTGCTGCCGTTGCCGTTGCCGCTGCCACTGCCGCTCCCGCGAACCAGACCCGACGGCAGAGAAGAAGAAGAAAGAAAGAAAAAAAAAATAAAACAGAAACTGTTGGTAAAAACTAATCTGTTTTTCATTGAACCCCCTATATATAGCCATAATCGGTTATTGGCATAGAAAAGGGATAAATCTCCCATCCCATGAATCTAGGGGTCTATATCCGGTGGGCATCCGTTTCCGATGCAACCACCGTTTCATAACAGAAGCCAGAGAAAAAAAAAAGGAAAGAGTGGAAAGAAAAAGAGAAAGAAAAAGGAGGAGGAAGAAAGAGTAGGAAAAAGGAGGGAACCTACCGCGTCTTCGACCACTCCGCCTCCTTCGCCATTGAGCTCCCGCACCGAAGAGGGGCAACAACCCTCCGCCAAGGCGCACCGCGGCCGTCTTCGTCCTCCCGTCGCTTTGCCGCCCTCGGACTCCACGCAACGGCCGCCATCAATATTTGCGCCATCCTCAAAGCAAAGGAAATCCGCGACAACAAGGAAGATGAACAAAACCCTAGAAGAGATCTTTGTATCCAACCACCAAAGCCCTTCATCTCTCGCGCTAGCAAAACAATGTGGGAAACGAAATGGCGAGGGTCCTCGAAAAGACCCAAATTCCGAGCAGACACACAAGTCAAGTCCAAGCACTTCGCGTTTCCCGCGGGCGCACTCGACCTTGAGGGCGAAATTAGCCCACGGGTCAAACCCGACCTGCATGTGCGAACTCGGCCCACACACAACGACCTGCATGCAAACTCGGCCCGCACACAACGGCCCGCATGCGAAACCTGGCCCACACACAACGGCCCTCATGCGAAATCGGCCCACACACAATGGCCCGCATGCGAACTCAGCTCGTGCACAACGGTCCGTAAATAAAACGAACCAGACTCGAAGCAAATGGGCCCCACCGGACCCGAAACCCAAGCTCAAAAAGGGGGCCCACCGGACCCCCCTTCATGGAAAACCGTGCCCCCTCCCTATGGGGAGGTGTGGCCGGCCATAAAGGGAAGAAAAGAAAAAGAAAAAAAAAAGAAAAGAAAAGAAAAAAATCTCAACCGCCTCGATGCGGGGGGAGGTGGCGTAGACGTCTACACAACCGTAGATCCACGACGATCCCTCGATCCGACGGACAAGATGATGTCGTGTCGCCATGCGATCCGAAAGTGCGAAGATAACAACTCAATCTTCAAAGATCAAGTCACATCTTGCCCGTAACCACCCCAACCAAAAAGGAGGGGATCGAGTTTGTTTCCCCAAATAAGGGAACAATATCTTGATGGTTATGGGGGGAGATATTGGATGAAACAAAAAGATTTCAGCCATATCTCTCCCAACCTCCCCCCTTTGCCTATAAATAGAGGGGGTGGGGGAAGGCATCAAAGGTCCGAAAAGCTGAAGACGAAAGGGCTCTGCAAGAGAAGCTCCAACGCTTGAAGACCGAAGGCTTCACGAGGCACGGCAAGCACGTCCTACGGGAATCCTTGGCCCTTCAAGTCCTCATCAATGTGAAGACCTTGCACTCGAAGATCAAAGCTTCGACTCCTCGCACGAAGAAGAAAGCTTAGAGAAGAAGACCCGGAGTCGTCATCACCCCGACTGCTCCAACGATCTTCATCAGCTCCGAAGACGCCAGAAGCAAAGGCCGGAGAAGAAGATCGAAGCCGACAACACCCGTCATCTTCAACAAAGGCGTCGACTCCTTACACGAAGAAGAAAGCTCGGAGAAGAAGGCCTGAAGCCGGTGCTATCCCTGTCGTCTTCGTCAACAAAAGCCGACGCTACAACCGTCGTGCTGAAACCGGTGCTACCCTCACCGTTTTCATCAACAAAAACCGACGCTACAACCGTCGCACGGAGATCGGTGCTACCCCTGCCGTTTTCATCAATAAAAGCCAACGCTATAACCGTCGCACGGAGATCGGTGCTACCCCCGTCGTCTTCATCAACAAAAGCCGACGCTACAACCGTCGCACGGAGATGGGTGCTACCCCTACCGTTTTCATCAACAAAAGCCGACGCTATAACCGTCGCACGAAGATCGATGCTACCCCCGCCGTCTTCATCAACAAAAGCCGACGCTACAACCGTCGCACGGAGATCGGTGCTACCCCCGCCGTTTTCATCAACAAAAGCCAACGTAAGAAGCCAAAGCAAACGCACCGGTAAAGCCCGCGCCAAAGCAACGCACGTGCCAAAGCCAAGCAACTATGACGGTCACGAGCAAAGCACCGCACGTTCTAGCCGATACGATGTGAAGTCCGGAAGAACTAAAGCATCGCAAGCCTCTACCCGCCTACGTTCAAGCGCAAGCGCCAAAGCAAAGCAAAAGCCAGAGCCACGCCAAAGCAAAGCCAAAGCCGAAAACCAAAGCCAAAGCCGACGCCAAAAGCACGATCGACGCCGCAAACCGACGATCAAGGATGCCGAGGTCTAGCAAGGATCGAGGAAGACACGAAGACCGAGGAACATAGCCCAAAACCTCCCTAGCCGAGAAAGCGCAAAGCACGGACGGGACAAAATCAATGGCCGATACTCCTTAGTCTCTCAAGAAACCCTCACCCTGTAAAGACCTCTGTCCTGGGCAACCCCTTCAGAGCTCTCGCACGAATACCTCGTGGATACGCAGATCAAAGGGACCCTCCAGAGGATCTCTCCCACAATCTCCTGATCAAATATTCGCCGCACCCGGACTCGCCACACCCGAGCCCCCGGGTCTCGGCCAATCTGTAATCTCGTGTGATTCGCAATAAAGATGACCCGTATCTTTTTCCGCGCTCACAGGGGTAATGATATTTTTCGTTCTTTAACTATAGCAGTTGAACAGTCTTGGACAGGACATGTTCATTGATGTCTCTGTGGATAATGAAGTAAGAGACCCTCAGCTAGTGAGGTGGTTTAATATATTCGATGTTTTGCAGTCGAGTGGAGCGTGGGTATGGCCACTGAATTCTCGAGTTCCCTCTGTGTAGTATGTGATGGTACCAAAAATGTCACTAACTCGTCGTCCACGTGGCAGCAGCAGGGGATGACACGACGAGATGACAGAAGTCCTCAGGGAGATCGCCCTTGTCTTTAGGCACATCCTGGGCAACCTTAGGTAGCCAAAGAAAAAGTCACCCCCCCCCCCCCCGAGGTGAGCTTGGGATTCAAGTCCAATCCCGATTTTTTGATAAGCAGCATTGTGACCATAGTAGGTCTTGGAGTTGAAAGAACATTCCCAAAGAAGCCGATCTCTACCCTCACAAATACCTCGCGCGCGTTCAGTTCGCTCGCGAGGTGCCCCCCTTTGAAGGCCTCGTCTTTTGCCCCACTAAATTATTAGAATTTGTGAGGTCTACAGCTCGTAAAAACATATAGTTTAACTATGTATGGTTAATAGTATAGGAATGCATATTGGTACGTACCTTAGTACGTGTTCTGATTACAGAACAGAGAGGCATGACTACATGGTAATCCACTTGCGTGGGAGACTCAAGGGACTGGTCCCATGTAACCTAAATACATTCGTAGCTCTGATTAGGGTTGGTCGCTCTATCAGAATAAGCTGTTGGGATGACAGAGTGTGGGTGTCTCCACCACGGTCATTACCAGGCACAGTGTCTGTGGCCGAACGGAACCAACACGGTGCATAGATCGGTGAGTAGACACCGGTGCACTAAACCGTGTTTCTGCTTAGGGTAAAATGGTCCTAAACCCTGAGGAACCATGTCTGGTGGACTAACCAGTTGTGTGGTGCTTTGGCGCACCAATGTGTGAGGATCCGGATGCATTGATCCAAAACCACGGTGTACTGGATTACCCGGCTGGCATTGCATCAGCGTGTCACTCCTGCAGGCTATCCACACCCCTAACGGGAGGTGCGTTCCTTGGTTTAACCTACGTCGTATTAAACCCTGGCCAGGTGGTCATCAGTTGGACTGGTGATGGATCCGGTTACTCGGAAGAGTAATCGGAGGTACGATGTATATGGTTAACCTAGAAGGAACCGAGTCATATGAGCACTCGAGTCTTACGGTATTCTCCACCACTCGAGTTACGTCATGGCACCAGATGAAGGGACAGCGGGTTTACCATACTAAGCGGAGAGCAGAGGTATGAGGGAGAACATAGTAAGTCCGGGGGAATTGGAGTGCAGCCTGCGTCACACTCTGGGTAGCCACGCAAGTTAACTTGGACTCAGAGGATCGATGGTACACTCGGGTAGTGTGTCGATCGAGTCTAAGTTGGAAGCCATGAACCCTGGTCTCTGAAGGTTCCACCTTATCGACATTATGTATGGTTCTTATACCATCTCCTCGAAACACAGAACGTAGTTAGAGGAAGTGAGAAGTCCAAGCATACGCTCCGTGAGTGCTTTGCACTAGTGCACGATAGATGCGTTGCTACGTGTGTGCACTAAGGGGAAACCCTAGGTTAGTGCAGAGACTCATGCAACAATTCCTTGCCATAAGTGGACTTTGCCACATGGGTGCGATGCACCGGGACATGTTACGAGTTGACTAGTTGGCTTCACTAGGGGCACCCTACGGGACCCTCAGAGAATAGTGAAATCACTGGTGCACTTCACTTATGTGTGCCTTGCAAAGTCTCGTATACGAGGAACGACCAACTAGTGACATAAGGGCGTTTTGGTCAAACCATGCACCACTATGTACTAGGGGGCCGGCCCTAAGTGTTGAGAGACTGGTCAAGGCCGGCCCCATTAGTTTCAGGAGGTTGTTGCCTCCGATGAAAGGGCCGATCATGAGGCACAGAAAATGGGCTAGTTTTGACCGTTTTTAAAACCAAGGAAAAAGATAGAGATAAAGAAGAGATATATAGGGAGAAGGTTTGAATCAGTCAACCCTATCCATACTAACCTTATCCATATGGATAGACCAACCCTATATAAGGAATTAGGAGAGAGGGGGCCGGCCATGGCATGGGGAAACCCTAGCCGCCTCCTCTTCTCTCTTCTCTTCTCCTCTCTCGTTTCTCTCTTCCTTGCTTGCGCCATTAGATGGCGACTCGTCTTCCTCGCGTGGTGTTTCGTAGAAGGAGAAGGCTCGTCGGATGGAGGCACTCAGAGACCCATCGACGAGGTGCCGTCCATCGTGTGAGATCGGGTGAACTAGAATGCATCTTCCGTAACCTTTTGCTGTCCAGAATCTGCACAGAAAATTAGCATTGTTTCTGTGATTCCGGGAGCTAAAAAAGTCCAAACGATGTGAAACTTGTTGCAAAGGTTGGGTCTCGACGTTGGCTTCTTGCAGTCCAAATTTCAGCCCAATCCGAGTTCAGAGAATAAAGTTATGGCTGTCGCACCGAAGCTATATCAAGCAGATCCGAGTCCATCTCCATCGACAAAGAAGAAACTTGTCGCGGTGAAAGAATCCGCACGCAGGTATGATCTCTAACATGTAGATCTAGCATAGATCGAACATGCATACATGTTATATTGTTCTTTCACGTTAGATCGTCGTTAGGGGTTCACGTAGTTGTCATGCTAGATTCATACACGCATATGTAGATCGTTTCGATGAAAATTTTGATATGTAACGCACACCGCTCTCGGTCTTCGGACCTTCTCTTTGCATCCGCTGCGGGCCTGTACCATGGATTTATTTCCAACATAAATGATGTGAGGTCCACCACAGCTCGCCCTGACCGCACGTGATCGATTCGCACATGGAAGAGGTTGCCCCTGGCTAACGCCCACAGCTCGTCCAGGAGATTGCCCTGACCACACGTGACTGGCTCGCACGCGGAAGAGGTCGCCCCTAACTAACGCCCTCTTACAGTAGCGAATCGTCGCGTTCCTTGAACAGAGCAACACCTTCCTTGAGGTCTCATTCATGAGATACTGCGAGACACAGCTCACCTGGGAGCTCGCCCTGACCGCACATGATCGGCTCACACGCAGAAGAGGTCGCCCTTGGCTAATGCTCACAGCTTGCCCGGGAGCTCGCCCTGATCGCACGCGGAAGAGGTCGCCCCTGGCGTAGTTTAAAGAACCCCTCAGAAGATTCAATGCCCACAGCTTACCCAGGAGCTTGCCCAATCACGTAACAGCAAAGGAGTTCACCTCCTTGCCCGCGGGGGTCATCTACAGTAAGGCGGTAACAAATCGACATATGTCACCAGACTCACCACCCCCGTGGAATTACATGGACGATTGCGAGCCACATTCGCCGACCAAGGTCAATCTAGAATGCTCCAGACTAGAGCCTTCCAGAACACCCACCTAGACTAGACCGCCACCGCCTAGCAAGCTAAATGACAAAGGCCATTAAAGGGCCCATGTGGGCTGACACGTGAAGGTGTAGAAGGTGCGAAAAATAGCGGCCACGTGTCCAATTCTGGCAATCTGCAAAAGGTCTATAAAGGTACAATCCCCCGCTCCAAAGTATAGGTTCGAAACTCGAAAACTCGAACAATTTCTAGCTACTAAAGCTCTCTATTTTTCGAACCCTCACTGACTTGAGCGTCGGATGGTCTGTGCTCCTCACGGAGCCAGCCGTTCTCACGTTTTCCTTGCCTTACAGGTCAAACGGCCTCACCAGTGAGAATTTTCCCCGACAGTATGCATTCGTCTTTGAATTTTTTTTAGGACTGTTTTGAGGGGAATTTCGGGATAGAGCTTACGTATACTTATTCTCTTGATATATAAAATGGGTTTAGAGTTTGAAAATTGTGTAAGGAAGAGAAAAAACTTTAAGAAAATCTTAGGGATGCTTGGTGAGGGTTTTGAAAAATGAGATGTTCTCGGTGAAGGGAGTTCATCTCTTTTGAGTTAAGAGTTGCTTGTAATTCTGTTTGGTTCTTTGTTCTAGTGGATCGTTCGATTGTTTTTGCCCATGATTTTTTCCGCAAGGGTTTTCACGTAAATCTCTCGTCTCTCCCTCTGTGATTGCTTTGCGGTAGCTTCTTTTTGCCTTACTATTTCTCTATTTTTGTGTTGGATTGCTTGTTCCGTATCGATTCGTTGGAGAATCGTCATTTGTAATTGATCTTAGTTGACTCATCGTGGTCAGAACAATTCGGTACCGGATTGCTCATCCGGTATCATCTAGTAGGATCCTCAACACATTCATCTCTGAATTTTTTTCTTTGAGACATCTTTAATAAACCGGTTAGGGTCCATGCCTAACCCCCCTCACCCCGAGGGTTTGCAAAAACAAAAATCAAGTAAGAGACCCTCAGTCTAGTGATGCACTAGTTCTAAAACTTGTGCTTTTGTCGATCAATTTTTTTTATTTTTTTTTGTGTTTTCTCGCTTGCACATCTGTGCACATGCACTTTTGCAAATTTTGTAGGAATCAATTATATGTAATATCTCTGTCATTTATGTGAGGAGACAACTATCGCTCTAATACCAGGTTCTACCCCTTTAAAATTGATGCTCCCTCAGTTAGCGTTAATCTGT
This sequence comes from Chamaelirium japonicum, assembly GCA_947650365.1. Classification (NCBI taxonomy): domain Eukaryota; kingdom Viridiplantae; phylum Streptophyta; class Magnoliopsida; order Liliales; family Melanthiaceae; genus Chamaelirium; species Chamaelirium japonicum. The sequence goes on along the minus strand of OX393551.1, from coordinate 49,878,555 downwards.
GGTACCGATGCGTGCCGCATGTCGAATTATGCATGGATGAGACCACGATGAACAATGGATGACGAGTGATGGCATAGTCACATAGCTCTCCTCCATCTTTGGTGACGACCAATCCTCCAACTCCATTGCTTCCATCGACAATCAATCCTCGTCTGACCCCAAAAACATCTGCCACAATCGCCACATACCTAGGCAATGATAGTGCCTAGCATCATCTTTGACTCTGATTCCTCCGACTACGGTGGAGGGCCTCCATCGACAACCTACCCTTCGCCGTTTCACATAGCATCATAGATCAATGGAGGCCTAATCAGAGCCGGAGGATTTATGGTCGGGAATGGAGATACCGACAAACACTATTGCCACTCGTGATATGCGACTACCAAGGCGACCATTGTTGGGGTCGAAGATGATGTCATACAATAGTTGCAAGCGTCGGCAGTAATCATACTCGGGATGAATGATAGCATCAGAACTCATGAATTCCTCCTAAGTGGTTGATACAGAGGCTGGGGCGCTGGGGCAGGCCTCAAAATTGAATCGGTGCTCTTCCCAAACAATCGGATATGGGTGGAGAGAGACTTGACTACCGTCATCAACTGGGCGAAACAAGACTTTGGAGACCACTTCCTAACCACATGCATCATTTTTCTGCCGTGAGTACAAGTCATGCTTATCGTGAAGCTAATCAAGCGGCTGATCTTTTGGCTACATGGGTTAAATCAACGTCTCTTTCTTTGTTGGAAAGATGTTTCTCTATCGGACCTTCTGTCTTTTTCCTTGTGCGTGTATCATGTTGTTTGTTTTTCCGAGTGATTAAATCTTAAATTTATTTTTTTTATAAAAAAAAATTATTAAGAGTTAGGATTTTTTCTTTTTAACAAATCGCCTCCCCTGTTTATAATGGCTCTAAAGGGGAACTACTTTGCAAACACCCACTACCAAACGAATGCTTTTAACGTACAACTTTTCTTCTTTCTTTTTTTTTTTTTTTATAGATTTTAACATGCAACTTTGGAAACTAGTATAACTGCTCTCGATAGATTATATTTCTATCGCCGAGGCGAAACACCCGAAACGATTCTTTTGTTTTTTTCTTAAAACCTCATCCACTTTGAAAGTTCAAAGATGCATAGCTACCAAGCATCACCAAAGTCTGAGGAGAGCCATGCGACCATGCCATCACTCGCCATCCACCGCTCGTTCATCGTGGTCATTCATGATCGGTGCCACTGATTGACGATAATTAAGGGAGCATCAAATTTAGAGGCGTAGAATCCTTTGTTGGAGTGACAATTGTCTCCTCGCATAAAAGACAGAGATATTATATAGATTTGTTTTTCACATAATCTACAAAATGTTGAGTCATGTGATGTTCATAGTTAAACGGAGCCCCCATAATATAAATCGATCATCTGATGGATTAGTCACGGAACACAACAACAATCTCAAATAAATAGGAGTAACAAAGTACAAAGCATGAAAAATTTAGTAAAAAAAAACAAAAAAATAAAAAACTACAGGTGAAGCTGATCAGATGATCCACTATAATAGAGAAATAAAAAAAATACAATCAATGCTCAACAACAATAAGAAATTTTTAATTCGCTATAAGGTTTCTATTCCTTTGAAGAATCTCACCAAGGTTTCTCTCAAATCGATTGTCAGCCTTTGCAGTTAACCATATTAATCATTACAAATTTGTGTTAGAGAGGTGGAGATCAAGTTCGAAGAGCAATTACAAGCCCAAGCTGAACCCAAAATAAGAATCAGCTCACCTGGATTAAAGGAGAAGGAGCGAAGCATGTTTCTTTTATTTATTTTTTATTTAACTAATTTCTGATCTGATCGATTCACGGATTTTCTTTGGGAAAAAGGTTCTTTTTTAAAATCTTAAAGTACTTCACGCTGCCTAAAAAAAAAAATAATAATAATGACTACGTCAACCACAAATCCGGAATCTGAACCAACCTCGCAATCGAGATTCTAATTCTTCTGTTCTTTGTCGCTCAGCCATTGTCTCTTACTTGGAAAATACTATTTGTCCAGAAACGTTTAGCCCGAATGACGTGTCTGCATCGTAGTTGTCCGTTTCACCCGGCCCCGACGAGTGAAGGGTAATCACTCCCTAGTGATTCGTGGTCGACGTCACTGCTCACGACGTTGCTGAGGCATACCGTGAGGTGGACCCTGCCTTTCTTTCAAACACGTGGCGGGCTTATATTGGTTGGTTATGGTTCAGGTTATACCAGTAGGTCAACAAATTGTTTTCTTGATTTGGTGAGGGTGACGAGTCACTCGAGGAGTCAATCACCCCGCCCGCCAGTCCCCACCTCACCCGCTGCTGAACTGGACCTGGCTGCTACGCTCAGCCGTGAGTTGTAGATAGATGTCGCTCACCAATTCATATAGCCTACAGTGTTAATTCATTCTAGAAATGCTTGGGGGACCGTAACGATGGAGACAGCTAGGGCTGCAACTTGGTCATGTTTGACCCAACCAAACCCGAGACCATTCAGAATTTTGGATGGTTTTGGGTTGATGAAAATTGATTTCGGTTAGGATAGGGCTTGCAATTTCGGACCCGACACGGCAGACCCGTCACAAAATTAGCGGGTCTGGGTCAGGGCTAAACGGGTTCGGGTCGCAAACGGGTCAACACGATAGACCGGTTTAATAAACGGGTCGGGTCCAGGTTTAGGGTCTGGACACGGTAGACCCGGGAAGACCCGTTTAGTATTCAACGGGTCGTGTCGGGTCGGGTTGGGTCGGGTCGGATCTACCCGCAATCCGATACTATAATATATAATACCAACGGGTCTTTCGGGTCAGGTCGGGTGGAGTCGGATTGGGTCGGATCGGGTCAATTGAATAGGCCCGGGTGGTAAACGGGTCTTATCGGGTCTACCCGTTTATTAGCGGGTCGGGTACGGGTTTAGGATCCAGACACGATTAGTTAAACGGGTCGGGTCTGGGTTTAGGGGTTTTGGACACGACACGAAAATAGACACGACACAAACCCAACACGACACGACCCATTGCCACCCCTAGGTTAGGGTTAAAAAATACAACCTAAGTTGAATTTGGGTTGGGCTCGGGTTGAGCGGTCGGGCAACCCGACCCAACCCGAACCCAAACCCGAGTACCCATGTATGTCTATGAGTCTGTGATATATAGGTAACAATCACAACCATTCCGAATACTCATATGTTGAGGGATCACAATCATAGTCATCTGTTTCACACAGTCCCATATTACTTATTTGATTCTTGCTTATCAAATAAAGACATTATCGAATGATCTAGTAAATTGCATGAATAGAAATGCAAAAAAATTGTACGGTAGCGCTAGCAACTATAAGTTCTTTTTAGATTTTGATCTTTAAAGTGTAAAATTTTAAATAATAAGTATCTCCGAACCTACACAACTCGACCCATTCTAACAACTTGGGCTAACCCGAGTCCAACCCGACCATAGAAATTTTTTGCTTGGGTTGGGCATCTCGGGTTGGTGGTTGGGTTGGGTTGGGGTTGGGGTTTTAGTACTTGGGTTGGGCTTAGGTTGACCCCCAACCCTACCCACCCCGCCCGAGTTACAGCCCTAAAGACAACTTAGACAAAGGGGGTCGAATATATCGATCTAAAGTGGACTATCTTTATCATGCTTGATCACACTTCGGGGATGGGTGCAATGGACGCTGTGGTCACTGGTCAGTGCCAGTGTTTTTCTCAACCGTCCCTTTGATCACACTTTGGGATTGGGTTCAACGGACAACTGTGATTAGTGCCATGTCAGGATGGCCCGATCCGAATGAAAACTAGGATGGTTGAGTAAACTTTTATTTTTATTATTTTATTTTGGGTTTTTTCTTACTCAACGAAAAAAACGAAGAGCATTTCAAATTTGGAGAAAGATAAGATAGGATCTGAATGTCCTTCAAACTTTTAATCACCACCAAGTCCATCGTGATCATAATCATCATCTTAAGGGGGCATTTGGTTTGGTTGTTTGCTTATAAGTAGAGCTGTTTCTATAAGAGCTTATTAAAAAGTTCTGCTGAAAAAAGCTCTTATAATAAGCAAAGTCGTTTGGCAACTCTGTTTAATTAAGCTCTTAAAATAAAAAAGTGTGTTTGGTTACCTCTCTTTTATAACGCTTATTTTGGAGTAATATTGTCATAATTTTGGGGCAGAGGAGGTCTCGCTGCAAATCTCGTGGCAAACGAGGGGCGAAGGAGGTCTGCGGAGGGCGTGGACTACGGTGGAGGTGCAGACTGAGACCGAACTGCAGAAGAGGAGGGTGGACGAGGGGCGGAGGAGGGCTGACGAGAGACAGAGGTGCAAACGAGGGGCGAAGGATGGCGGACTGCGGAGGTCTCGCTGCAGATCGCAAGGGAGAGTTGTGATATATTTTTCCTCTCGAGCGGCTGCGGAGCGGATAGGTTAAAGATAAAAATAATTTACACCCTCTGTAATTTTCTGATAAGTGAGGGACTCAATAGTCCAAAAAAACGTTGAACGAATAAGTGCAAAAAGTCTTTTTCAAAAAAGCTTCAGTCTGGTTGCTTTTGAAATAAGAGTAAAAAGAGTTTATCTCTTAAAATAAGCACTACAAAAAAGTATTTGACCAAATATGCTTTTTGCATAAAAAAATATTTATTTATCAAATAAGTTAAATAAGCACTTAAAATCAGCTGAACCAAACGTCCCCATTGACATGGCACTGACATGAATAAGTCACTGATTAAGATTATTGAGAAGTATTTATAAAGACTTTTAAAGTATTTAAAATTAAAAGAGTGAATTAAATTTTGCCCAAATATAGTAGGGATGGCAGCGCTATGATTTAAAATTGAAAATCGTGGTAAAACGCACCACATGGTACGGTTTTGGTTTGCCAAAATATAAAACCGTCGTGGTGAGGTTTTAATTTTCGGTTTCGGTGTAGCGGCATTTTTAGTTTTGATCAAAACCATATAAAATCGTACTGTTTAAGCCATTATAATAATGAACCACGGTGCACCGCATCGTATGGTGCATGTATGGTTTTACATAATGATAAACTGTTGCAGTGTGGTGCAATTTCAGTGTTGCGATGTGATTTCAGTTTTGCCCAAAACTGCACTGAAATCGCATCGTTGCAATCCCTACAATATAGTTTAGCACAATATCACTAAAACCCCCCTATAGTTAATAAACTACATCTTGCCCCCTTGAATTCAGTTTTGATTAAATGATTTTGGGCTAAACTTCTGTGGGTAAAGTGTAATTTATCTAAAATAAAAAGGTTTACTAGCTTCAATCCTAATAAGATTGCTACTGAAACGCAACACAATCTTCGAGGGATTCGATTAAAAAAGATGTAAAAGATCAATTGATGAGCAAGAAAAAACAAGTCTTACTGATTAGAAAAATAAAGATCAATTGCCTCAACCCGCCTCTGTCACCGGTAACCCACCACCGCCGCGTCCTCCTCCCCTTCTTCGTCTTTCTCCTCCCCCTATTATTCCTTCTCCTCCGTCCTCCCTCGTCCTCATTTTTCTTGCCATTCCTCCTCCTTTTTCTCCTCCTCTTTCCCTCTTTATCCTTCCTGAAATCGTAGCATTCGGCCATGGCCAAATGCATCTTATGTGCATCCTACCGGAGTGCCCGAATGCACAATAGGTGCATTCTGACCGATATGGACACCGAAACTATTAGTTGGGTTTAATGTATCTCAACGCTTTTACGTTGGGCCTATAGCAAATAACCCCAATAATATATTCCTACTCTTTGAAAGATAGGAACTTATATTGATTAGATGCTAACCAATGTTTACAAGATCGGAGGTCGAACCGAAAAGGTCACCAGTCCGATTCGAAACATGTTCAATCGTTAATTCAACAAGCTGAACCATCTATACAATACTTAAATTTTTAAACAAAATATTTAAAATTTTATGGCGATTAAAATCCAATAGCCAATAGCCAATACTCCAGAGACAATAATCAGGGGTGGAACTACATAGGAACTTGGGGGAGGGGGGAGGGGCCCCCAAAAATTATGGAAAAGCCATGAGGTCCACCAATTTGTGCTTTGATATTTCTAGATTTTCTATACAAGGCCCCCCTAACTTTTTCAAAATTACATTTTCTAGTTCCGCCCCCTGGCTATGATACCAAGATGGATGAGGTGAGGTGAGGTGTCCAAAGCCACGAGTTAGCCCCACATCGTCCGAAGAGAAGACGATCATGAGCTACTTATATAATTTTTCCTTCCAAAGATAGAAGCTGCATTTTAAAACTATGCGCCGCTACGAATTCCATAAATACTCTGTACTCTGTAATTAAGTGTGTTCGAACGAGAGTAGTACTAGAATAGGTGACATCCTAAAAAGTTCTCTTGCATGCACAGATAAAATGAGCAATATCTTATATATTTGGAGTGAATGTATATTCAACATCAGTTATGTGGTTCTGTTGACCAGAGATTACTACATAAAATTCTCGAAAACATGATTTTTTATATTTTTTAAAATTGAGTTTTTTTGAACCGTACGGTTCACGTCTAAACAAAATGACCTCCGGTTCTGGTCCAACCCGGTTCGGCGGCGGCCTTTCTTGTCGACCCCACTCAGCAAGCATAACTTCAAATTTACGACCACCGCAACGCTGGTCGGGTCCACGGGCAAACACTACCAAAAGGAGAGGCTGAGGGCGCATGCCACTGAAGAAGGGGAATGGTGGGTGCGACCTGATCTGTAGCAGCTGGGATCGTTTTCATGTATAATGGGCCCTACGGCCCATGAATGCTTGACGCATTGTCAAATGATCACAAATTGTAGCTTAAAAGGTGTCCATACCATTGGGCCGGGCCCACTCCTTTAACTAATCCAAAGGTTTCTCCTCCCAGTTAGAATAAAAAAAGGGGGACTTTCCGAGCCGTCCCTGATACAGAGACCGGTTAAGCTAAAGGCCTGTCAAAACATATAGACAAAAATACCCCTTACTGTGTCTTAAATTTTCATTGCAATGCCACCGAACCAGTGAACACTGAACGGTTAGATCTGATGGTTTCCGCCGGATCCCACCTCCCTCCTCACTGGCTGTGACTGCCGTCGGGCTGGGGTGTGATACACCGGTCGGTGATAGCTGCCGTCGGGGGTGGGGTGCAATGCAGCCGCCGGAGCCCCACCAGGGCCACCACCTCCCTCCTCACCAGCGGTTGCTGTCATCGGGATGGGGTGCGATGCACTAGCCGGAGGTCGAGCTCTCGCTGCCGCCGTCGCCACTTGGGAGAGAGATGGGGTCGGAGAGAGATGGGAGAGAGCTGGGGTTAGTTTCGGGTTTATCATGAAAAGGCAGGGACCTTAGATTTAGTAAAACTTGTAGGGGCCCTTTTCTTGGGATGGATCTTTTGTCAGGGACCTTAGGCACATTAGCCCATAAAAAAATGTGAGTTAGTGGTCCGTCGCTCGTCAAAGTATCAACTAGTCTCCCAATGACAAGAATATCCCTCATTGCACTTCAAATTTTTATCTTATGCCACTCATTTCTAAACTAAACTGGCTCCTAAACCTTAAAATCTAGGCCATGGGATGAATCCTACACCTAAACCTAATCCAAACAAAACCCCTCTATTTGCTATCCGTCTCTCGTCTCCGCTACAACTCGAGGTTGCCACCTCCACCTCCGTTGATCGCTCGCACTTCTTGTCTCGGCTGTAACTCGATGCAGCTGCCAGATCCCGTTGCCTCCTCTGCTGATCACGTCAGCCTCCACCACCGTTGATCGTGCCCGCCACCACTGCCGCTGCCCGTGCGCACTTGCCTCAGTCACATGTTGCTCGAGAGAAACATGAGAAAGGGAGGGGCCGAAAGGTTTATTTTGCCCGTCCTTTTCATCCCACCGATTTATTGTTAGGGACCTTAGACACATTAACCTAAAAAAGAAAATTGAAGCTGGTTTGGAGCCCCGGTGTGAACGAGACTTAATTGTCAAAGAGCAGCCTTGCATCATTGGAGCACGCCACGCACTTAGCAAGAGAAAAAGAATAATGTCGGTGGATGTTAGGTGATTGTGATCGAGATGAGACGAGGAGTGGGTGTCATCATCATCAACCTCTTGCTGGGTGCCCTCAGATCCTTCCAAGATTGCTATAGCAAATATCATTGCCTTTCTTATTTTGTATTAAGCATATTGACAAATGTTGAGTTTGATTATCTCTTCATGCTCTCCATTTTGTAAGGCTTGGAATTTTTTTTTTTTTTGAGATCGATGGGTATCCCGAAACCTTATGAGAATTTTGACCCACTTCAGACTCAGAGTAATTCCTCTGAAAAACACATCGACCTACTCAGAGTTGGAAGAGGAATCGAACCCACAACCTCCTCACCAAAGTATCAGTTACTTACCAACTCACCTATCCCTTGGTGGGTAACAAGCAAAAGAAAAGCCGCACGATGCATGGGAAGTTGGATATGTTAGGAGTGATACTATGGCTCATGACACCCCGTGGGCGATAGTCACCCAAATGCCACAGAAGTCACAGATCATACTTGATTTACGGAAATTGAGCTTGGTTGCCTGTTGCATCCCATTGTAACCATATGTATCACACTTGGTGCACGGAAATTGAGCTGACATCTAGGAGGAGGTTTCATAGTCATTGTGTTTCCGTCATCATGATCACCAGCATTAAACCTATTCCAGAATGTCGTCTTGAGCAAAAGACCCATGTGATGCATAGGGAGTTGGCTCAATTAGAAGCAGTGAGATACATGAGCAAATGCGACATGCCACGAGAGTCATAGATCATACTTGATTCATGGAGATCAAGCTAACGTCTCAGAGGATGTTTCATGGGCATAGAAAAATGATGATGCCAATGCATGAAACCTTCTTTGAGGCATTGGTGTTACATGTTTGGAGAAATGCTATTCAACCAACTCAATAGTCAATTCCATCATATTTCTCAAAAAAAAAAAAAAAGCCAATCCCATCACCAACCTATGTACAGTGGCAACTACTTGTTGGCTTTTGAATCTCACTAGTGATATTTTAAATCCCACGAGTACTACCACGACTCAACAGTAAATGATTTATATGTAATTTCTCACATATTGATTTATGATTCAAATCAAGACAAATAAAGATGAGACCTCATAAGTGGTAACACAAACTATATTCACCCAAATGCCACAAAAGCCACATATTATATTTGACGTGCGGAAATTAAGCTCGGTTGCCTATCGCATCCCAGTATAATTAACCATTTATCGCACTTGGTGCGTAGGAACTGAGCCAACATCTCGAAAAAGGTTTCATGGTCATTATGCGTCTAATACGATTGTGTTTTCGTCGTCATGAACTTTGACCATTAAACCCCTTCCGGAATGCTGTCTTGAGCAAAAGACCCATGTGATGCACATGGAGGCACTACAACAAAACTTGGTTTTTACGGCCTCCTAAGCGGCGGCCAATTGAGACTGGTCGAAAAAAATGTCCAAAAGTGGCAGCCATTTCAGCTCGCCGGAATAAATGAAAGTTAGGTGGCGGCCATCGTCGTCTTGGCCGGTAAAGATCAAACAAATGCGGCAGCCAATTGAGCTCGTCAAATATGAAAGTTAAATGTGGCGGCTATTGTCCCCACGGCCGGTAAAGCTCGACCAAATACGGCGACCATTTCAGTTTGCCGGAAATGAAGCTAAATGCGGCACCCATTGTCCCCTCGGCCGCTAAAGAAGATCAAATGAGTCAGTCGATCAATTCCGATGGACTGCCTGTAAATCCGAGGACTACCTGTTAATTCGGTGGTGATGTCACGTGGCAGCCCTAATACAGCCGCTTCAACAAATATATGAATTTAGGTTAATTTTATAGAATAAATAAATCTATGTACATATGTGGACATGACGTACAGATAGATTAGATAACTAAGTTGCTTTGTGCTTACCCGTGCAACCCTTGATCGAAACTTGGTAGCGGTAATTATTATGCACGATCGGAACCGAGTCTAGTTGTGAGCTCGAGTCAGGTGGTGTGGTAGGCATTGTCCCCGGGCCCCACGCCCGATTTTTTGTTTTTAAATCATAAGATCAAATGTGGCGGCCTGTTTGGGACGTCGGAAAAAAATGTTAATCTCGGCCGCCTGATCGTCGATTTTGATGGAGTCTTTTGCGGGGGCCAGGCCGCAAAATGTCATTTTCGACGGCACCATTAGCGGCCATCATTTTTGGCGGCTTGGCCGCTGATTCCATGTTTTTCCGGCCACTTTTGACCGCCGTAAGAACCTAGTTTTGTTGTAGTGAGGTGGCCCAATTAGAAGCAGTGGGATATATGCCCAAGTGCCACATGCCACGGGAGTCGTAGATTGTACTTGATAGTTGATCCATGATGATCAAGCTAACGTTTTTAAGAATGTTTCATGGTCATAGAAAAATGATGAAATCAATGCCTGAAACCTTCTTCAGAGCATTGGTGTTATATGCTTGGATAAATGCTAGCTATTCAACCAACTCAATAGCCAACCTCATCACCAACCTACCTACATTGACAGCTACTCGTTGGCTTTTGAATCTCACTGGTGACATTTTGAATCCCACTACTATCATATCTTCATTACGTACCGAACCAGTTGGTTAATATTGTAAACCAGCAAGCGGTCCAACCGATTTAAATGCTAGATTGTTCAATTCTTACATGTTTAGGTCGAATATCGAACACGGAACCAAACCAAAATCCATTGTAGCTTGGTCCAATAGGGTCCGAATGGCCGCCCGATTTTAGTAACATGAGTTAGTACAAAGGTGACGGGGTTGGGTCAATCTGCGTGACCTAACCAAATAAATTTAGTAACACCAAACAGATAATGATTACATCTTGGTTGGTGATCAAGACATAGGAGAAGCTGCTTCCATGGCCTACTTGAGCCAAATGGCATGGCAGGCATCAGATGCTAACGTGATGCTGATTCCAAATATCTTATGTTCTCCTCAATCTCACTATCAAGTCGCGACCAATCCCACTGCAAGAGCATCTCCAACGATCTCCGATCAAACCTCTGGGGTAGGGGTGGCAATCCTTGACCCGACCTGCCAACCCGACCCGAAGTTAGCGGGTTTGGGTTTAGCCTAAACTGGTTCGGGTCATAAACAGGTTGACCCAATTGACCCGTTTATTTAATGGGTCGGGTTCGGGTATGTACTTATAACCTGATTGATCCGACTTGATCCGTTTACCAAATGGGTCGTGTCAACCCGACCTGACCCGAGCTAACCCGGCCCAATCCGACCCATCTTGACTGAATCCGACAGGTTTTCATGGGTTATGTTGACCCAACCCGAGCCAACCCGGCTCGACCTATTTAGTAAATGGGTTTAACGGTTTGGGTTTGGGTTTAAGCTTTTGACCCGTTAATTAAACGGGTCGGGTTTGGGTTGGGTGTTTTGCCCTTATATCTGTGTCTCAATCCGACCCGAACCCGACCCAACCCGACCCTTTGCCAACCCTACTTTGGAGATATACGTGGCAGAAAAATGAGTCCCATCTGTTTGGAAGCTTCGAAGACCGAGCCTCTGAAGGAGTAGGCCCCGCGGTCTTTAGTAAAGTTTCAGGTTGAAATTGGCTATAAACTCCTAATTGGGAGATCGTTGAAGAGGATCGAGCTCCTCCCAACTAAGAGATTTGGATAAAAGAGCTCTCCAAATGAGGCCCGCGATCCTTAGGAGCTCCTCCAACTTGGAGATCGTTGGAGCCGATCAACTCCGAGCAAACCTTCGGAGGCCTACGTGTCCCTCTGAGCGGGAATCGCACCTTCCAACCGACTCCAATCTTTGCTCTCCAGACTTACGTGGCACCCTCTTTTGCTCTGCTGGCGCTTGGGGGCCCCGATGCGCTCAGAGCAAATTTGGTCTCGAGTGGGGCCCACTATCCTTAGAAAGTTCCTCCGGGCTCGGAGTCGGGTGGAGATGGTCTAACAACTTTACTAGTCAGTGGAGGACATTGTTGGATCAAAAAGCAGACGACATCAAAGATGAGACTGTCACCAGAGACGCAAGAAAATCTCATCTAGAAGCACAAGATGGTGATGAGTAGGGCTGGGAGTGGGCCGGACTTGAGCTGGATCCGAGCAAATCTGGAGCCCGGGTCTATATATTTTTTTCTGTGGATTCGAATCTAGTCTATTTTATAGGAGGCTTACCCGGGTCCATATCAATGATACATATCTGAACCGGCCCATCGGCCTTCCTATAGAGCTAAGATTTGGGGTTCATGATAGGGGCCGAGGATAACAGACTCCTCCTTCTGGCGGTTAATCCAAGATAAAAAATTCACGGTAAAATCTTTCTACAAATCCCTTATGCATAAAGGTAATAAGTTTACCCCGGCGATGCCTATTTGTAGAACAAGGTCTCCTCTGAAAATAAAGATTTTTATGTGCTTAGCTTCTCAGAACAGGATTCTAACCAAGATGAACCTCATAAAAAGGAATTTCCTAGGCTTCGCTGACGACCTGTGCCCCCTTTTGTGGTGTTATGGAGGAGACTTCAGATCATATTTTATTAAACTGCTCTTACTCGAAGATTGTTTGGAGGCACTTTAAGAACAAGTTGGGATTGTTTGGGTATCCCACCACCTTGATATCTCTATGGGCTTATTGGAGGAAGATTAGAGTACCGCCTGACAGAAGGAAGCTATGGAGCATGATAAGCATGGCAGTCTGTTGGAATCTATGGTTGGAGAGGAATCAGAGGATCTTTCATAAGAAATCTGCTCAATAAGATATTATTATCATGAACACCATAGACCTGCTGAAGTCTTGGGCAACCACTTTCTTGAGTTAATTACTTCCCATGATTGATCAATTGTAAATCCTTGTTGGGCTTACTCATTTTGTAATTATAGTATTTTATCAATGAACGGGTAGAGGTCTACGCCCCCCCCCCCCCCCCCCCCCCCCAATAGAGGGATTTCTCAAAAAAAAAAAAAAAGATCGGGGCCAAGGAGTGCATTTTGTTGCAGGCTCCGTTTGCCGTTTGTTGCATTTGCTTCCAGCCCAATCACAGTGTGTCATTTTGTTCATTTAAAGGGGTATAATGGGGAAGGCAACCACGTCGTCCATTTAAAGGGGTATAATGGGGACGGCAAGTCCAGTACCAGTAGCAACTGGCACACTATGATTGGGCCAGAAGCAAACTTAACAAACAGAGCCGGCAGCAAAAATGCACTTGGACCGAGTGACAAAACTCTGAAAGGCCTAGAGTCCCCTGAGCCCTGATAATATGTGTGTAGCTGTGGAAGATTAGAAGGCCATTATATGGGGTATGTTTGAGGTAGACTCCTATAAAACTGGATTGGGCTTAGGTTCGACTGATACAAACCCGGACTCAACTAATTTAGTTTAGGCCTAAACTATAAGTCCAAGCCCGTATATCATATGTCGGAGGTAGGCCCAAAGATATTCAGGTTTGGCCTCGATCACATACAGGCTATGATCAGGCCCATTTCCAGCCCATGTGTTTAAAATTAGGAGGACTCAAGTGAAAGCCTCTTTTGGCACCAAAAAAAAAAAAGTGAAAGCCTCTTTTTAGTAGATGGTTTTGAGCTCCAGTCCCGACAAGATGTCACTTTGAACTCCAACACCTCTCAAAAAAGACATGTTTTACCGCAAGTCCGTGTTGACTTTTTCAACACCTTCAAATAACAAAAAGATCCTTCCAATACTAACAGAGTATCAATACGAGCAGCATAGCATCAATTTGGTTGCCACAATGATTTAACTGTTATTACAATGAATTCATTTTAACTACAGTGAAATCACTACCAACCGATTGTTACTCTACTACTGTGAAATCACTTTAGCTGCTGTAGTGAAATCACTGTAGTAGATTAACAATTCTGTTGGGAGTATAAATTCGGGCAACATAGTATCAATTCAGTTGTTACGGTAATTTCATTATACTTACAGTGAAATCATTCCCAATAGAACTTTTACGCTGCCATAGTAAAATTAAATCACTGTAACAGCTACAGTGAAATCACTGTACATGCACTACGATTACTGAATTGTTACGCAAACTTACTGAATTGATACTCTAGGGATAAAATGGACATTTTAAAAAAAATAGTCACTGAGGGACTTAAGACTAAACATAACTTAAGTAAGGATTTATCGAAATACAGGATTAGTTAGAAGGGCCTTAGACAAAAAAACCCTTAAAATTATTGGGTTGTTTTAGAGAAATTTTACATACTCCACACAACCATTTTTTTATTGGTTTCTAAAAAAAAATTGGCTACAATAATTTCGGTCTGCTACAGTTTTTTTTATTTGCTATAGTGATTTTGGTTAGGTTTAAAGTTAGGGTTCATTATTAGGGTTAGGTATAGGGTTCACTATTTAGGGTATATACACGGTTAGGTTTAGGATATGACAGTTTTGTCATTTAAAGGGATGAAAAAGTCAACAGAGGAACTTGTTGTTATTGCATATTTTCGGGAGAGACCGGATGCAAACTTTAGCTAAAAAAGGACTTATGGTTGAGTTCCCCCCCCCTCTTGCCTTTTTGTTTTTTGTATGTTTTTTTTTTTTTTTTGTGTGTGTGTGTGTGTGTGTGGTGGAGGGGGGGGGGGGGGGGGGGGGGTAAGTTTACACCCTATGTGGGGGGGAGTTTACACCCTATATTACGCACATAACCAATAAAAAAACATGATTACATCCATCTTGTCATAACCATATCGGATTGATCTGCATAAGCAACGTATATTGATTATAGGAAGCTCCCAATCCCTATACTTGTATTGTCCACGAATTCGGCATTAGTAGCTAGCCAGTCTACAGTAGCATTTGCTTCTCTGTAAACATGGGAGATTCAAAACCGAAAATGTGGAGAGAGAAGTCCCCAACTATCAAGGAAAAAAGGATCATTGATTGCCCAAGTCAATAATTGAGGAATGACTGTAAGGGAATCACCCTCAATCTAGATTCAAGGAGGATGCTCATCTGCACCATAATATCCAATCCTTCCCAAAATGCACGAGCTTCAGCACAGACTTCCTTCGTAGAGAGGCATTGGCATACTTCCTGCAAGAAAAACAACTCAATTGCTATCACGGATTATACATCCTCCACCAGTTTTCCTAGAAGCGTGGTCGACTCACCATCAAAATTAAGAGTGTGTTTGGCTTTGGTTTTGGACTCCTGGTTTTGAGTCAACCAGTTCCACTTGCCAAATTGGTTTTGATATAAGACATCGAGTGCGTTTGAGATCCAATTAGAAAGTTTGTATTTCAAAATCAAAAAATCACCAAAAACAAAAAGTTTCAGCTTTTGGGTTCTTGAGGCAAGGCGACAAAATGATAATCAAGAAAGAATATTGAAGATAGAGTATAAATCGTAGAGAGAAACTATTATAAATAGAGAATAATATAAAGCAAGAGAATGTTATATAGATAACATAATGTAAAGAGAGAAAATGTTATAGAAAGGAATATAGGTAGAGCTAATATTAAATAATATTATAAGGAGGAAATAATGTAGAGAGAAAATATTATAGATAGAGAAAATGCTTTATAGAGATAAATACTATAGAAAGAGAATACTTCAAAAGTAATATTGTAGAGAGAATGTTGTAGAAAAGAAAAATATTGTGGGCCACATCGTTCGCTTTCTCAAGGCCGGCCTACAAGTACGTCAAATATGTCGGCTCCGGTGCCTCTGCATTCTTCTTCCTCCGCATCCATCCTCCACCACCTCCTTATCTGCCATCCCCCTCCTCCTCCCCCTCCCCCTCCAACCTCATCCTCCAATGGCCATTGATTTACGTACTCTGGTGTACCCCTCCACCTCCGACCGACGTAGTTCGCCGATTGCAAATGCAATTAATGGTCTTCCCTTTCCTTCTTCACATGCATATGGGGTAAGTATATGTGTGCCAATAGGAGTTTCACACCTAATGAAATGTGAGTTGGAATTTGCTATCTTCATACCTCAGTTTTCATAATTTCTTCGTTTGCTTGACATTCCTGACTTTCCTTTTAATTTTATTTTAATGTTTCCCTAAAAGCGGGTTTAATTTACGAATATCATTTGAAACGTTATTAGGCGAACTCCATTCAATTAATTTAATCTTTTGTTATGATTTTGTTCAATTTTTCTCTTTTATTTCTCTATTTGGGTGGTCCTGGCTGCTAGAGGCGGCGGAGATAGAGTGCTGCCAAAGGCGACCACTGAAATGCCGACAGGCACAAACATCATGTGTGTGTGTGTGTGTATGCGCGAGGGGGGGGGGGGGTGTGACGACCAAGATCCAATAGGCCAAGAGCCAAGAGCTAAGACTCTTGAGGTGGGAATGCCAAGATGGATGAGGTGAGGTGTACAAGGCCATGAGTTAGCCCCACATCGCCTGGAGAGAAGGAGATCCTGAGCTACTTATATAATTTCCCCTTCCAAACATAGAAGACTCGTTTTAAAACCGTGCGCCGCTACGGAATTCGTAAGAACTCCGTAGTTAAGCGTGCTCGGGCGAGAGCAGTACCAGGATGGGTGACCCCCTGGGAAGTTCTCGTGCGGGCACGGACAAAGCGGACAATATCTTGTGTGTTTGGGGCGGATGTTACAAAATGGTATCAGAGCCGGATCTCCTCGGGATGGGGGGGGTTTAACCCTACACGAGGACGTATAGCCCTAAGGGGGGTGGATTATGACGACCAAGATCTAATAGGCCAAGAGCCAAGACTCCTAAGACGGGAATGCCAAGATGGATGAGGTGAGGTGAGGTGTACAAGGCCATGAGTTAGCCCCACATCGCCTGGAGAGAAGGAGATCCTGAGCTACTTATATAATTTACCCTCCCAAACATAGAAGACGCGTTTTAAAACCGTACGCCGCTACGAAATTCGTAAGAACTCCGTAGTTAAGCGTGCTCGGGCAAGAGTAGTACCAGGATGGGTGACCCCCTGAGAAGTTCTCGTGCGGGCACGGACAAAGCGGACAATATCTTGTGTGTTTGGGGCGGATGTTATAGGGGGGGAAGGGTGATTGGTTTGCTGGTGACCCATAGTCGTCAAGGCATCAAGACAAGACTAAGCACTTGGAAAGCGTCTAGCTGTCGCCTTATGTATATAGGTACCACTTATGTGCACTGTACATATATTGGTACAATTTGTCCATATGCAGACTATATTTGCTTATACAGCATGCAGTATAACAAGTCAACACCAATAATAATAATAAAATAATATTAAACAGTGTATAAACTGATCAAATATTAGGACAATTCATAATAAAAAAAAGTTCAAGTAAATGCATCAAGCCAAGCCAACAAAAAGGGAAGGATTGAAGGGAGGGGGAGGAAGAGGAGGAAGGGGGTGGGAAGCAAGAGGAAGAAGAAGGAAAATAGTGTGGTGCATGGGGTCTCTAGGAATGATAGGGGGGGAAGGAAGAAAAAGGGAAGGACTGAAAGAGGGAGGTGTATGGGACCGGTGACTTTGGCGGTGGTGATCAGAGTGGGGATGAGGAGGACGGCACGGTTGTGGGCCTTGTGGCACTCCAAGGACAATTTGCATGAGAGGAGGAGGAGGAGGGCACAATTGCGCCACTTTGAAGACGAATCACATGAGAGGAGGCGGAGCGTATTGTCCTACGCGTAGTTGCTCGATGATCGGAGTCGAGAAGTCGAAAGATCGGGATGGGGACTTGGGACATGGTCGAACCCTTTTAGGGTTAATGTACAAGGTTGGTCCATGGGACGGGTTTAAGACAAAACCCGGGGTGCCTAATCTTGTGTGCTTAGGGATTAGGGATAAGGTAGCAAAATTTGAGAAGATTACGATATCCCACATATGGAGAGAAGAAAATGAACCAGCTGATATCCTTTCTAAGATGGGGCAAGGCATTGATCTTTTGATCCAACTTTATCCTCGAGATATTCGAGAGAACCTGCGCATTGCCATAGAAGCTGATGGTATTGGCAGAAAATATGAGAGGATTCATTCCCCATGACTATGATGTCTTTGTATTTCTAGCCTCACAGTCGAGGCCTTAGTTTGTAACCAACATCTTGTCCTCTTTCTGATATCCTTGTCCACAAAAGGCCAAAAATGTAAGGTGTCACTTTGTTTGTTTTATGGACAGAGTCCCAAATAAAATCCCCTGACTTTGAAAAAAATAATACTGAGTATATTTTTACTATTATAAAAGTATTATATATAAACAATCATATTATGCAATCAGAATATCTGTTGTATTATGCTACTATATATAGTAAAAGAGTAATTTGAACTAACGATCAATTCACTATGTAAGATATACAACATCAAAAAATCACGATGATCTATATACTGAAAATTAGAAACTTGAAGTGCATGCCTTAAATATTTAGGTCTTAAGAGGTTTTTAAGAATTGACTATGTGTTACGTCTTAAGTATTTTTTTTATATTTTTTATGAGGTGATTGTAAGGCGGGTTGAGTTGTGGTGATTTGGGTCTATTAGGTCATAATTGAATTGTTATCTATCAACATTAATTGGAGATGCAAGATGCGGTGATAGGAAGAAACAGTCGATCTCAACTGTTCATTTGAAAGAAATATGTTTCTATCACTTTAGTTATTGATAAAACATATAATTCTATTGATTATTATTTTTTATATGGATAACCAAATAATCTAACATGCTAGCAATTTCATATTATGAGCACGTGAATGCTTATTAAAAAAAATTAGTTTTTTGTAAATCGACCCCTGAAATTAGGGATGATGGCATATAACCCCTCAAATTAGACTATTTGCATATCTCCCCCTACAAACATCTTCAGTTGCGTAGATATACCCCTCTAGTTAACTGATTTTCATATTAAAATAGTATTTCAATAATATTCTATGATTGTTCGTTTGCTTCAAATATGGATTTTCTTGGACGAAAATACTCTTAAGGATTTAAAATGATGAAATCAGTGGGCGGGTGGTGAGCGGTGGTGGTGGATGGTGGATAATTGTGGGGTGGTAAGCGGTGGGTGATGGTGGCGATGGTGGAAGTGGGTGGTGGTGGTGGTGGTGGGTAGTGGGCGATGGAGGTGGTGGTTTTTATGGTGGTGGTGGGGGTAGACGACTATAGTAGAAGAAGGTGGTTGAGGTAGATGGGCGGCGGCGGTGGTGGTGAAAATGGGCGACAATGGTGGAGGTGTGTTTGCAGTGGTGGTGGAGGTGAGTAGTGGTGGAGCGTGCTGGTTGGGTGTGGTCAGGCAACGACGACGGTAGTTGGTTGTGGGCGGTGGTTGTGGCGGAGAGAGAGAGAGAGAGGGAGGCTGTTAATTAAGTTATTTAGGGATAAATCAGTCAGTTATCCATTTAGTTAACTCTGGAGCATGGTTAATTGACAAGAAGGTAACAGATTGTGCCGGAAGGCTAACATGCACAACTTAACATGTTTGTAGTGATCGATATGCAAATAGTATAATTTGAGGGGTTTATACGTAATTAGCTTTAATTTCAAGGATCGATTTGTAAAAAAACCCTTTCTTGTAGTATTGTTTAAAAGTTCTTTTTCGTTTAAGCTTCGGAATTACATTATCTGAAGTGGTGTATATTTATTGGATCGTGCCAAATCAAAATGAATTCTTTATCAAGTTGCAGTTTTTTTTATGTGTAAGGTTTTAGCAAAAATTATAACTATTGCATCATAGGTATACAAAATAATGTGGCTGACACACATATAATATAGGTTTTAAATCTCAGTTTCAGAAATCATTTTGGTCAGGTATCAAGATTTGATGGATTCTAATTGAAGTTGTGCATATTTTAAAAATTAATAGAAGATAAGGTAACGTAGAAACATCACTGAAGTTCAGAAAAAGTAAAGGAAAAAATAAAGTAGTGAATTAGTTATATGATAATGTTTTGGTAACATTTTATTGCAAAGCTTCTTTAAAAAAATTATAAAATCATGGATATAACGATTTAAATACTATATTTTTAAATAAGCTATAGTAAGCTTATGAATGAACTAGAAAATATGTTATTATAATAAATTAGTAGTTTTTTAGTTAACTTGGAGAATACCTGTCAATAGCCAATACCAGCTAATGGAGATATAATAGCGCATAGTAATAAGCAATTTGATTCCTTTGATAATCATAAGCAAAATAAAAATTCTAATTATAAGTTCCATACGTTGGGTATGTGGATGATTCTGACACATGGGATGGTACATATACCCTTAATGCAGCACAATGGAGTTGGATATAAGTCATTTAGTTGCATAATATCTTACTAAGTGTTCATGGCTCAAATATGTTGGAACAAGTGGATCATGACATAATGAGAAACTAAGTTTTTTTATTCTAAAACTAGCCTATTTTTTTTTAAAAAAAGAACAAACTTGTTTTTCTAAATTGGTTTGCATACATACATATTGGATTCATATATTTCCTTATATGAATGTCTGGTATTTTTATGTTTTTATATGTGTTGTTATTTATTAAATAGTTTATGAACTCTTAAAAAAATTAGAATGTCGGTCTGAAAGTGCAGGTGTGATGTCGAATATCAATATAAACACAACAATACATGCATGCATTTTTGGCGTTCCTTGATATGCCTTTATGTTTATTTCTATATTTGAAATATAAACAGATACATGTCTAATAGACATGCCAAACTAAGATAAAATTTTGGTACAAAATTAGGTGTGTAGGTAGCATTAAACAAATTCATTTTATAATTTAGTTATCGTGTATCTAAACATAGTGATCATGATGTAACTATATTTAGATGACGCTATTATCTTCTTTTAAATATAAATAATTTTGGTGGTTTTTCTAATTTTTTATTTTAGCTGAAAGAAATGTGGATAACAACTGTATTTACACAGACTTTGGGGTTTAAGTATTTAACTTATATCTAGAAAGTGATCAAATTTAGTTATTTATTATTATGTAGATGTTTTTGTATTTTTTTGCTATTTAATTTTGGTTTCTATAGAAATTAAAAAAATAACTGCAATTGTGGAGGGTCCTTAAGGTTTAACTTGTAAAAAATGGGCCCACACACTTAATAAAAGGAGTTAAAGGTCCATGATAATGGTACTAGAGCAACAAAAAAATACTTGGAGGGAATCATATAGCTAAATTTTCTGAATGGGAAATTTTGAAAATATTGTTTGACCAAACAAACGTTTGTTTTGAATTCTTGGTGAATAAAAGTAGATATCATCAAATTTTTCATTGGAAAGTGTTAGTCAACGAAGAGTATGATAAATATTTTCAAGGAACATTCTGATCATGACTTTTTAAATTGGGTCCACATTACTACCCATCCAACCATGAAAGATAATTTTCTATTCATTCTTTACTTTCGTAAGCATTGGCGTGATGTCACCTTTATTAATGTCAAAGTTTTTTTTATGTTTTTTCCAAATTAGGAGCTTTACGTAAAAAAGAAAATGACTAGAAACACTTGGTTTGCCAAAGTGTGCGGATCTTGCAATCAAGATCGGAAGCAACCATTGTGATAGTTGAGCCCGAAAGAAGAAGACGACACAACTGAAATGGGGAAGAGAATTGGCAATTAACTCAAACTGTAGAGTAGATAGCATATGAGTAAAAGCTAGCAGGCTTGACAGACTTAAAATTGACAGTTACGTCCTCTCTTCCTTACTTTCTTCCCCAAAACAAAGAGAACATCTTTTTCCGAACTTCTCCTCTTTCCCATTCTCTGTTCCACCCCGAGAATGTGTGTGAGTGTGTGTGTGTTCTCGCGCGCGCACATATAAGGGTCTATATCCGTGATGACCAAGATCCAAGACTCCTGAGACTGTGATGACAAGATGGATGAGGTGATGTAAGGTGTACACGAACACGAGTTAGCCCCATATCGTCTGGAGAGATGGAGATCATGAGCTACTTATATAATTTCCCCTTCCAAACATAGAAGACGTGTTTTAAAACTGTGCGCCTCTATGGATTTTGTAAAAACTCCGTAGTTAAGCGTGCTCGGGCGAGAGTAGTACTAGGATGGGTGACCTCAATGGGAAGTCCTCGTGCGGGCATGGGCAAATCGGACAATATCTTGTGTGTTTGGGATGGATGTTACAAAATGGTATCAGAGCTAGTTCTCCTTGGGATGAGGGGGGTCTAACCCTACACGAAGACGTGTATCCCTTAAGGGGGTAGATTGTGATGACCAATAGCTAAAAGCTAAGGCTCATGAGGCTGTGATGCCAAGATGAATAAGGTGAGGTGAGGTGTACAAGGCCACGAGTTAGCCCCACACCTCTTTGGAGAGAAGGAGATCCTGAGCTATTTATATAATTTTCCCTCCCAAACATAGAAGATGTGTTTTAAAACTATGCGCTGTTACGGATTTCGTAAGAACTCCGTAGTTAAACGTGCTTGGGCGAGAGTAGTACTAGGAAGGGTGACCTCCCTGTGAAGTCCTCTTGCTGGCACGGGCAAAGCGGACAATATCTTGTGTGTTTGGGCCGAAGTTACAATATCTTCATGGTCTATTAAAAAAAATCCAATACAAAATATATTTATACTATTATAAAAGTTTTATATATAGACAATTGTATTATACAATCAGAATATCTGCTGCAATATGGTACTATATATAGTAAAGAGTAATTTAACTTATAATCAATTCACTATATAAGGTATACAACATCTAAAAATCATGATGATTTATATACTAAAAATTAAAACCTTGAAGTATATACTTTAAATATTTAGGTCTTAAGTGTTTTTTAAGAATTGACTATATGTTACATCTTAAATAAATTTTTTCTTTTTTTATGAAGTAATTGTAAGGTGGGTTGAGTTGCAGTGATTTGGGTCTATTAGGTCATAAGTACGTTGTTATCTTTCGGGTTTTGAAGTGGCTTGGGTTTAGCTTATTTTTAAGTAGGTTGGGTCACTTGGGTCACATGACATGTGCTTTATATAGTGCGTCTAGGCATGCTCCTTATAGATTAACAAAGACGAGCCTCAAATTGGCACATCGGGGCGCCTTGTCGCTTAGGTGCATGGCTTGACAACTGTATAAAATGGTGAAGTTGCATCAAGTTGCGTTTATGCTTATACGTTGAATGAGTTCTGAAGGTGTCAAGTTGGGAGGACGAAGATGAAATTGCGTCAAAGTTGCAATTAGGTTTATAACTTCGATGAATTTCCGGTGGCTTCTCGGCGAAGGTGATATACTTTAAGTTGAACCCTTGCCAGAGATCGTCGAGAGGCTGATTTTTTATATTGCTTCACCGGAGATCGTCGAGAGGTTGCTTTTTTCCATTACTTCACCAGAGATCATCGAGAAGTCACCAAGAATTTGCTTTCTCCAGTGCTTTGTTGGAGGTCTTCTGGAAGTCTTTGAGAGTTTGTTTTTTCTATTGCTTTATCGGAGGTCGTCAAGAAGTTGCCAAGAGTTTGCTTTCTCTATTACTTCACTGGAGGTCGCTGGGCCACTTGTGTTTCTCCATCCTGTTGATGTTACGCCCTGGATTCTGCTCTGCTGCGCGAAACCCCGGACTTGAACTTCCACTGCGTTTTAAAAAAAAAATTAAAAAAAAGGGTTTTAACTTTTAGTTTGTTCTTCCTTACTTGGATCAATCCAATGCTTGAAGACACTGGAATACCCATCCTCACAAAGATGATAAGAAAGCTATTTTGTGAAAGTGAAGTATCGCTCGACTATTAGAAGGCATCGCTCTTGGAATGAGGAAAACAACTCCCTAAACTATTCTAAGAGTTTGCTCTAGTAGGAGCACTAAGCTCGAGCCTAGAAGGTGAGTCTTTCATTACGTCACTTTGAATTAGCTTTAAGAGACTCCTTACACTTATTTATTTTATAATTTAAATTAATAGAAGCAGTTGGTATCTCGAGTCAGAATAGCACACCACCAGAAGTAAACTTCTATATACTAATCAATGATCTTTATGTCTCATCCTTGGAATACATTACATCATCTTATTGATCTAAATAAGGCTAACCTTTGAATTTAAGGTTCTTGCTCCAGCTCCAGCGCTCCTCAGCAGCTTTACAGCTGCTCCATATCTCCAAGCTTATGCTACTTCATTAGCTACATGCGTCCTTCTGATCTACGAACTCAACTCCTTCTTATACCTAGGTTTGTGTTCAACAAAGAAAACACACACAAACCCTGAGTCACTTAGAAGACTAAGTGACTTAGTGTGTCACGCTAAATCTATCAAAAGAAACTGATAAAAAGTGTGAATGTACTTTAATAGATATCATCTATTATTCAACCTATATCAAATCATTTCTTTTTAGCACCGTATTTCAAGTTATATTATACATCTTGTTATTTCTCGACATAAATTATATTATTTTTTACTATCATCAATTCTCAATTCTCTACTCTTATCTCGACTAATGTCATACCTCTATTATTTTTAATGCTCTAAGAATATTGTTA
This sequence comes from Chamaelirium japonicum, assembly GCA_947650365.1. Taxonomy (NCBI): domain Eukaryota; kingdom Viridiplantae; phylum Streptophyta; class Magnoliopsida; order Liliales; family Melanthiaceae; genus Chamaelirium; species Chamaelirium japonicum. Next base: position 49,854,149 of record OX393551.1, on the reverse strand, counting down.
TTCAAATAATATCGAATCTTATGAAATGTTATATTTCGAAGAATATCAAGTCTTAACTTGACCTAAACATTTTCAAATGACGCTAATATTATCATGCTCTTGATGATCTAGCATGAACTTCTACAACCGAAGTCTATCATAGAATCACTATCATAACATTAACCACTAGTCTTATGGTACATATAAGAGGCCACCATAACCAAAGACTCATCTGACCAACGAGCTAGACTATTGCACGAGTCTACCACACCAACCAACCGGTCCGATGTCTTTATGTCTAATCTTAACTCTACATCACGGACAACCTTACGAGTTATACGATATCATGGTATCTCAGTTTTTCCTAATCTTGGGTTAGAACAATAACTCTAATAGCTATTCTAGGATGTTAAAACCACAACCCAAACCACTAGTTTAGGGTATTAAAAGGGTCCCCTATAACCAAAGACTCATCTGACCAATAAGCCAGACTGTTGCACGAGTCAATCACACTAACCAACCGGTCCGGTGTCTTTATGTCCAATCTCAACTCTGCGTTATGGACAACCTTACGAGTTAGACGAATCCTGGTATCTTTGTTTTCCCTAAGCTAGGGCTATAAACCATAATGATCTAATCGTCTATATAGTAAACATAGAGAGTAGGGAATGACCCTACCTCCATAATACTCGTGTGAGCCTATGCCCAATACATTCCTAAATTTTTACCTAGTAAGTTCTATCCTAGCATGCGGCGACAGGATCACCAACTGCGTGCGATATAGGTTTATACCTATCCACACATGACCATTACCTCGTTTTCCACATAATTAGTTAGAACCTACTACGTTACAAAGAAACTCCTATCTTACTAACACAAGTCATAGACTTAAGACCAATACCAAACCTGAAGGTCTGGTCACTCACCGTGACATAACCACTCAAGTCGAATTCAATCATATATACAATGCAATACTACAAATATTTCTTACATAATACATCACCTTCGATAAATAGATGACATATCCTTCCAACCAAATCCGGATAGGAGGCATGCCCCCTAACTACGTCAGGTACTGCACTAACCACCCTAATTAATTTCTAACCTATCAAATATTTATTCTACTCCTAATATACTCCTGTGATCATGCAATACATTTTTTATCCAAATTCCTAAATTGCATATATAACCATACATCATCGTCAGTGAGCAGGAGAGGCATCCCCTAACTAAACGAGGATAGATGATACAACTCCTACAGCAAGATATCAGTGTAGTCGTCACGTTGGGTATTTCCTATCCTACCCCGTTTTATCCAACTATCTTAAACTCCCTGCATGACCGTGCACTGTCGTAAGTGAACAGGAGAAGCATCCCTGCAACCAAACAAGGATAAGAAAAATAATACTTCTATAGCACGATAATGATACAGTTATCACACAAGAATTTTCCTATACTACTTGTAAACTTGGACTATCTTAGATCACCTGCATACCGTGCATCACCGTCAATAAGCTGGAGACGCATTTCCCAACCTAAACAATGATAGGGTACATGACTTTTACAACACGATAGCGGTACAACAGGCACGCCAGACGTTACTTATACTACTTTCTAATCTGTCTACCTGACTTAACTACTAGATAATATATCGTTCACAGTCAATGAGCGACACGATATCTTTTATCCAAAACATGGTAGAGAATGCATTCTCTACACGCTGTAAAAGGTACCTTAATTCTAACTATTTGTTCTATATGAAAGTCTTTTAAGATGCTAAACACGGCCAGTCTATGGTTGCAAGGAGCCACCTTTACCTATAAGACTTGTCCCAGCCCAAAAGGTCACGAGGGCTTTCTGAGTCAAAATGCACTAACCGTGCAAGTCCAATATCACCAAGTCCACCCTCATACTACTTGACAAATGATATTATGAGTTGGACTTAATTGGACTAATTCGAGGTCATTGCTTCCCTTAAACTAGGGCTAACACCCGGATCACCTATATAGGCATCCCGGGAGGTCTAAATGATAGTTAGGAGCTACCCTTAACTTTAATGAACTTAGAATGGCCTAGGGAGTTAACTCAATATAACTGAAAAAATGGCCAGAACTTCTTCCCCTTTTATAGTATTTCGAAACATTTATGGGTCCAAAGGTTGTTATTAAGTTATGACCAAGCCACACCTGTCTACAAGGTGTCACGCTCCTAAGAGAGTGGGATGTAGACCTAGATGGGCCAAGGACTTGACTCAATACAAAGTGGAAAGCCGAGCAGAGCTTCTGCCCCCTTTCCTGAATATTAAAGTGGTTTCCGGCCCGAAGGTCATTTCTCAGCTGTGGTCAAGCCATACCAGTCCTTAGAATCTACAAGGTTAACCTTATGTTAGGGTTATGTGGTGGGTTCCGCTGTCGCAAGCGACGGTATGACCACCTACTCTAACGTCTATTAGTTTTCTCGAATTTTTAGAAAATCTTGAGTTCGATTCACTCCGAATTGAATCACCCTAAACAAATTATGTTTCTAACATACCTAGCACGAAGTTCAACCATTTAGGCTGAACACAAATTAAAACTTTGGATCAAAATCCAAGGTCTTGAAGTTTCGATCATAAAAACTCGAGAACGCGAAGAACATGACGTGTCCTTCACAAAATACGAGATTTGGGGGTCAAATTTATCCCGAATCAAAATCTATAAAGCACAAATATTGATGGAATCATATTCATAACCATGCTTATGACATCAAATTGAATTTCTAAGCATCCTATAAGGCTTAAAAGCAAATCATATGTCATAGGTTTTAAAGCTTTGAAAAATCCATGGATAAAAAGTTAAATTCATGGATGAAATCACCTACAAACACATCTAAACTCTTGTAGCAACCTATATTATTCTATTGTAACTTATCTTACTTGGTTTGGATAAAGTCCCACAAGCTTTTGCCTAACCCTCCTTCTTTCCTTCTTCTTCTCCTTTTCTTTCTCCACTTTTCTTCCAATTCTAACTAGCAAGCTCAAATATCTAACCAAGATTTTTCTTCTAGGTTTTTGGAAAGGAAAAGGGATTCTAAGGGACTATTTTTCAGTCAAGGGGGATGTCTTTGACTGCCTATCAAAGGGGACTTCAAGGGGATAAGGAGAGAAGCAAAATAAAAAAGGGTTAGCCCTTTTTTTTAAAGTACCCGACTATACCCTATTGGCCAAGGCTTGCCTCCCCATGTAGGAAGCACATGGGAGGGGGGGGTGGGGATGATCTCATATGGGCCCCACCTTGTTGCCATAAAATCCCTAATAGGTTTAGGTTAGGTTTGATTTGGTTTCTAGGGTCTAAATTAGGCTAGCTTAGACTCTAATTAAACCTAGTTTAGTTCTTAGGTTAGGTTAATATCTAATTAGGATTTTCCTAATCTTTTCTTCTTGATAGCACATGGGATGATGTCACGTAATCCCTACGTAGATTGTCTTGTAGTACCCTTAGGTTTAGATTAATGATAAACACGATTAGGGCTAATTAATCCCGTTTAGCAAATTATATTAGGACTTATTAACCCCTGATTAGGATTTATCATTAAAAATCCAAAAAAAATAATATATATTATAAAACACATATTTTTTATTACTTTTAGATCCAAAATAAGTTTTAATAATTTTGCAAAAAAAATTATTTTTAGAAAATAACGATTTTACCCTTCGTAATGCGAAATGAGCCATATCTCTCTGCATGCGAGCTCGGATCTCGAACGAAGTGAAAATATACCCGGGGGAGATGTTTTCTAACCCCCAAGTGATGCTAAAACATTCCCAAAAGACTCATATGAATTGTAGGGTTAGGGCTTTACAGCCCGGATCAGATGAAAAGTCCGTATTTTTTTTTGTAGCCTTTGCGCACTGTCTTTCAGACTTAATCCATGTTCACTTACGTTACCGTAAGCCTCACAGGATAATCCCGTACATGCCACATGATATTTCATTAACAATCCATAGTAAACAAAAAGAAAAAAATATATTTATATTATTTTATACAGAAAAAAATTAGATCTTTACAGTTGAACCCTCATTGGAGCTCACCAAGAGTTACCAGAAATTTACTTCCCCCGAAGCTCAGTCTGATGTGACCCAAAGATGAAACATAAGTCAACGAAAAGGAGTTGTGTTTGAGACTAAATATGTTTCATGAAGGAAGAATTACATGCTATGTTAATGCATTATTTTTCAAAACTAAACAAAACATGAACATAGAAGTGATTTTACACGTGAAGGAGGTCATAATAGTAATGTTTTTAGGTTCTTTTTTGGTTTGAGCAACGCAAGTTGACGATCATTCAGGGAAAACTTCTAACAAAAATATGACAAATAAAGTAAGAAGTTAATCAAAAATTTAGAATAACATATTGAGAGAAAAGGAGGGAGCGACAAAAGAGAGGAACTTTGTTTTATGATTTTTCTTTTTTCAACACACCAAATCAGAAACCCATGCCTTTGAATGAGAGGAAAAACTTTCAAAACACTTGGAGAGCGGAGGAAGCACTACCACGTTTATCCGCTGCTTAGTGCCCGTATCAACAACTGTGCATAGCATGCAACCTTTATTTTATTAGATTCGGATTTGTGGGTGTTAGGTTGGAGAACCATCGAGAATGAGATTATTCGTTTAAATTAAATAAATTAAAGCTCCTAAAATATTTGTTCAGAAAAATCTATCTCTAAGACTGCCAATGATATGTAGTGTGGCATAGAAAATGCGCATCTTAATTTTTAAGCACTCATCTTAGTAATTCTAAAATAAGAATAGAATATAACAAAAATATATGTATTCCTCTCTATTCTAAAGAGACAACTGCTAGAAGTTGCATCTGTAAGTGTATATTGTAGGCTATATACATTGTATCAGAGTTAGGCCCCATCCCGTCTACCTCAAGTGGGTCTTCGCCCGCTAAAGCCTTTTGCTCTGCGTGCGGGTAGGTACCCATTGAAACCCGTTTTGAGGGTGGGTGGGTGTTGAGCGAATAGTCCCACATCGTCTAGGGGTGGGGACCGTGGGAGTTCCAGAGGGTGGTGCATTGACCTCGACCATCGATCAGAGTGGTTGGTCAGCCACGCTGCATCATCAGAGAGTGGCGGCACAGGAGATGACTCTCATGGTGGGGTTTGCACAAGCTCGGTGGGGCTCCAGTTATCGGATGGTCGGTAAGAAGAGGAACAACTAGTTGGGTTGGCCACCTTGTACAATCGAAAAAGTGACAATAAGAAACTTGACAGATCAAGGGTGGTGCACTGACAACAGAGAGTCACCCTGACGAGATTCCGGTTCGGTCTACTGGTTTGCGATTATTATTTGGAGAAATCTGAAAGAAATTGGCATTTTACTTGTTTTTATTTTGAGTGAGAATTACAATGTAATGACACAATTTGTAAATTAGGAAGAATTAGTAGGTTTTATTATATCTCGGACTCTATTAGAAGGTTTTAAAAGAACAAGTGATTTGCTATTTAATGACGGGTTGTTACAGTGATTTTTCATTAACATGCAAATCTGACCATCCTTATTATTAAGGAAATCCACTAGGGCCTATCACTAACTCCCCTTTTATTTTATGAGAATTTTTTTTCATATTAACATTTTAAAATTATAAAGTTATTAAAATATCATTACAACTTTTGTAATTTCAAAAGTGGCGCTCTGACTGCAACATGGCCAGTTAGCGCCGAAAAACTCAACGCTAATTCTGTTTTCGGTGAACCCTTTATCCCGGTTGCAGGATTTTTAACGACACTGACTAACACTAAACCCTGTAACTAGAATACAGGATTCAGTTAACACTAAATCCTGTAACCTGAATACATGTATATGGTTCAGTTATACTCAATCCTTCTCAAATAAACACATGCTAAAAGTTTCACGGAGAACCCTGCAACCAGGATAAAAGGGTTCAGTTAAGCGTTGAAGTTTTTCGGCACTGATTGGCTACATGGCAGGTATAGCGTCACTTTTGAAATTACAGAAATTATAATGATACTTTAGCAAATTTATAATTTTAAAATGTTAATATAAAAAAATCCCTTAGGAAAAACGGCGGGTATCGTAGTCTGGAGTTGTTATTCAACCAGACAAAAGGTTTACAGACTCTTTACATTACCTCATCACAACTGTCTGTTGCCTGACTGTTGGGGCTGTGCAACTGACGACTGTGATCAGGCCTGTAAAGACTTTTGTCTGGCTGAATTGTATTTTCCCGCCATCTGATCTGAGCAGTGCTAATCAACCAGACAAAAACATTTACAGACTCTTTACAGACCCCATCGCAATGTGAACCTTTTAGTCTGGTTGAATGGCATTTTCCATCGCCATCCATCACCCTGAAGCAAAAGCAAGCGAAGAATCAGGCCGCGGAGGAACAGCAAGGGATCTAGTGAATCTCTTCCGATCGCCGGCGTCCCGATTCCGGCCACGTCCACGAACCCAAGCTCTTCGAAGAGGAGAAGATTCGTGAATCATCGCCTCGCACCTTCCGATTTCCATGCTCGCAGCTCTTTAACTCCCCCCTTATCCTCTTCGATCTTAAACCTTTGAATGAGCAGAGAAATGGCGTTGATTCAGTGCCCCGGTGATCGGCTCCGCCTCGATTGCACAGGAATTCAAATAAAAACCCCTCCTTTCCCTTTTAATCCCTCGATTCCCTCCAATTTCCACTGCATTAATTGCCTCCCCCCTCACTCCAATCCTCGCTCCTCTCGTTCTTATCGTCCCCTGCGATTGCCCACGCCACCGAATCTCACCGCATATCTCCCCACCCTTTCACTCTCTTTTGGATTTTTCCGAGGGCATCGCCTCGCCGAATCCCTCTTCTGCCTGCGCGTGTTACGAGCGCATGCAGATGAGTACAAGAGAGCGGTTGTCACCAAGAACGCCCCAGTTTCCGCTCCCCCTCAAGGAAAAACCCTAGCTTTCTCTTCCACTCTTCTTGCTTTGGAGTCCTGCAGCTCGGATGGAGGTCGGAAACGGAGGAGACGGGCGGCCGCCGCCCGAGGGCCGCTGGGTGTCATACGATGGAGTGCACTATCAGTTCAAGAAGGACAGGGAGAAAAAGTCGCCCGTCCAGTTGGAGATCCTCAGGGAGGCCTTCGCGGGTTTGTGTTTCTTCTTGGTGATGTTTTTTTTTTTTAATGAAAGTTATGATCAACTTGAGTTCAGTTTTACTGGGTTTTGCTTCTTGTTGGATTTTATTGGGTTTGGTCAGTGGATCCGAGGCCGTCGGCAGAGGTGAGAGCCGAGCTGGCAGTGAGGACAGGGCTTCCTGTGGAAAAGGTGTCCATGTGGTTCGCCACGGCGAGGTTCAACGACAGGCAGTTCCCTCCGGTGAATCAGCCCCCTTTGGCGAATCAGCCCCCTTCGGCAAATCAGCCGAGGAGGCAGGGCAGGCCTCCACTGCCCCCACGGGACAATGGGACGACGGTAGCAACGGCATCAGCGTCCAGAGAGGGCTCTGGCCCGGGCTTTCTAGGAGGGGGTGTTGTTAGTGCGCCGTTCCCAGCTTCTATATCAATATTCAGGCCCGACGAGGTGATGCCATTAAGGTTATGTGAGGCGGCGCGGCCCATTCAGCCATATATGCGGCCGCTGATTCCACTTGAGCGTCCGATGATGCCAGTGCAATCTCAAATGCCGCAGCTAATGGAGCCACATCTGCCGCAGCTGTTGAGACCACAGCCGCCATTGCCGCAGTTATCAGTGCCACAGCTTCCGCTGCCGCAGCTAACGCTGCCACAATCACCATTGATGCAGCTATCAATGTCTCAACCGTCGCTTACACAGCTAACGATGCCACAGCCGCCATTGCCGCAGTTATCAGTGCCACAGCTAACGATGCCACAATCACCATTGATGCAGCTATCAACTCCTCAACCGTCGCTTACACAGCTAACGATGCCACAGCCACCGCTTTCGCAGCTAGCCTTGCCACAGCCGACACTGCCGCAGTTATCAGTGGCACAGCTTCCACTGCAGCAGCTACCGATGCCGCAATCACCATTGATGCAGCAATCAATGCCTCAATCGTCGCTTACACAGCTAACGATGCCACATCCGCTGCTGCTTCAGCTAACAATTGCACAGTCAACACCACCACAGCTACCAATGCCACGGCCACAGCTGCTGCAACCGTCACAGCATTCAACTTCACATGAAGAACCACCGAAGTTCGCTATGAAATTTGATCCTTTGCCTCATGGCGCATTTGGGATGCCGATAGGTATCATTGTTCCCATTTCTGTTAATAACATTTCATCCTTCTATATTGATTTCCTCGGCAATGTTTTGTAAGACATGTAATGGATTTACGTCTGGCTATTATTACTGTGATATAGATAAGCCTTACTCTACCATATTAGGACCATCTATGGAGCACAACTGCAATCATGAACTCTTTAAAATAACTGCCAAAATTGAAAAAAATGAAGTATCCACAAAAAGATTGAGCAAAATTTTCAGGTGATTTCGATGGCATAAATTCTCAAGGAGTTGATGCTGTACTCTTTATGAAGGCTATTTTTAGGCACTTCTACTTTGGGAATTACACTTTTTAAGCTCATGTACCTGCGGACAGTGGAGCAACCCCCAAGATTTCTCCTGGCTTGGAAAAACTGTATAAATAGTCAGGCATGCAAGTACGGATATAGATCTTTGCAATGCATGGCTACGCATGGTTTGACACACCTTAGCTACATCAATAAGGGAGCGTAAAGTTGAATTTCCAATAATTGAAGATTTACTTATCACATTCTTAATTACTACTTGTAATTTGAATATTCCTAGATAGATGTGTGTGAGTTATTCTAGAAATTTATCTTTCTGCTTCGCGATTGATGTTGTTATTTGGAAAACTGATTTCGCTTAAGTTCGTAACTGAGGAGCTCCTTGACAGCTATTGAAAATATTTGAACTTCTTTCAGTGGGTAAATCGTTTGGATAAGCTGTTCGAATGTTAGTACCTCGTCTCGATCTTTGTCTTGTGTTACTACAAGTAGCGTGGAAAAAGCATTTTATTTTCCAGGCAATTCCTAAGTTTGCTTGAGTTGGTTATATTTCCTCAAAGGCTTGTCGGCTTTATCGATTTTCGTACTGTGGCTCAATGAGAACATGGTGAAGGTGTTGCATGGGCATAGGCACAGGCACGAGGTTCAAATTCTGGCATTTATTGGAGATGTAAGATGCAGCGATAGTAAAATATAGTTCTCAACTGTTCATTCGAAAGAAATATGTTTCAATTTACTTTAGTTATTGATAAAACATATAAATCTATTGATTATTTTCTTTTATATGGATAACTGAATAATCTGACATGCCAACAATTTCATATTATAAACACATGAATGTTTATTAATTTTTTTTGGTTTTTGCAAACCGACCCCTGAAATTAGGGTTAATTGTGTATAAACCCCTCAAAGTAGACTATTTGCATATTGACCCCTGCAAACATCTTAAGTTGTGCAGATATACCCCTCTAGTTAACTAATGTTCATGTTAGAGGAATATTCTAAGAATATTCTATGATTGTTCGTTTGCTTCAAATATAGTTTTTCTTGGATGAAAGTGCCCTTAAGGATTTAAAATGATGAAATTAGTGTACGGACGGTGGGCGATTTTGGTGGGCAGTGGATGGTTGTGGGGTGGTAAGCGATGGACGGTGGCGACGGTGGTGAAAGTGAGTAGTGGTGGTGGCTGGGCGGTGGGCGATGGTGGTGGTGGGGGTGGGTGGTTGTGTGGAAGTGGGTGGTTGTGGTAGATGGGCGATGGTGGTGTTGGTGAAAGTGGGTGGCGGTCGTGGAGGTGGGTTTATAGTAGTGGTGGAAGTGGGTGACAGTGGTGGAAGTCGGTGGTGGTGGTGGATGGGCGGTGGAGGTGGGTGGTGATGGTGGTGGGCAGTGGGCTGGTGGAGGTGGATGTGGGTGGTGGTTGGGTATGGCCGGGTGGTGGCGGCAGCGATGGTGGTAGTTGGTGGTGGGTGGCGGTTGTGGCGGAGAGAGAAGGGGTTGGTAAGTTATTTAGGGGTAAATTAGTCATGTATCCATGTGGTTAACTCTGAATCATGGTTAATTGATGAAAATGTGGCAGATTGTGACGAAAGGGCTAACATGCACAACTTAGCATGTTTGCAGGGGTCGATACGCAAATAGTGTAATTTAAGGGGTTTATATATAATTAATCCCAATTTCAAGGGTTGATTTGTAAAAAACCCATAATTTTTTTGTAGTATTGTTCGAATTTTTTTTTTTCGTTTAAGCTTTTGAATTACTGTATCTGAAGTGGTGTATATTTATCGGATCTTGCCAAAGCAAAAGGAAGAATAATTGTTTTCTTGGTCAAGTTTTAGTTATCTTTCTGTGTAAGGTTTTAGCAAAAATTAGAACTATTGCATCATAGATATACAAAATATTGTGGCTGACGCACATATAATATAGGTTTCAAATCTCAGTTTCAGGCATCATTTTGGTCAGGAATCAAGATTTGATGGATTATAGTTGAAGTTGTGCATCTTTAAAAAATTAATGGAATATAAGGTAACGTAGAAACATTACTGAAGTTTATGAAAAATAAAGGAAAAAAAGGAAGTCGCGAAATAGTTTTATGATTATGTTTTGGTAACTTTTTATTGCAAAGCTTGTAAAAAGAAAGTTATAAAACCATTGGTATGACGATTTAAATGCTATTTTTAATAAAGCTATAATAAGCTTATGTATGGACTGGGAAAGATGTGATTACAATAAATTAGCAGCTTACTAGTTAACTTGGAGAATACATGTCAATAGCCAATGGCAGTTGATGGAGATATAATAGCGCATCGTAATCAGCAGTGTAATTCCCTTGATAATCATAAGTAAAATAAAATTCTAATTATCAGCTCTATACGTTGGGTACGTGAATGATCCTAACACATGGGATGGTACATAGACCCTTAATGCAGCACAATGGAGTTGGATATAAATCATTTAGCTGTGTAATATCTTACTAAGTGTCCAGGGCTCAAACATGCTGGAACAAGTGGATCGTAACGTAGTGAGAAACTAAGCTTTTTTGTTCTAAAAATGGCCTAATTTTTCCTGTAAGAATCAACTTGTTTTTCTAAATTGGTTTGCATACATGCATATCAGATTCATGTATTGCCTTATATGAATGTCTGGTATTATGTGTGCTTTTATGTGTGATGTTATTTATTAAATAGTTTTTGAACTCTTACGGAAATTGGAATGTCGGTTTGAAAGCACGGGTGTGATTGTCAAATATCTACATGGACGTAACAATACATGCATGCATTTTTGACTTCCTCGATATGGATATAATCGCCTATATGTTTCTTTCTATATGTGAAATATACGCAGGTACATGTCCAATGGACATGCCAAACTAAGATAAAATTTTGGTACAAAATTAGGTGTGTAGGTAGCATTAAGAAAATTCATTCTATAATTCGATTATCTTGTATCTAAACATAGTGATCATGATATAACTATATTTAAATGAGGCTATTATCTTCTTTTAAATATAATTAGTTATGGTGGTTTTGCTAATTTTTGATTTTGGTTGAAAGAAATATGAATAACAACTACATTTACATCAGGACTTTGGGGTTTACGTGTTTAACTTATATCTCGAAGTTTATTATTATGTAGATGTTTTTGCAATTTTTTTGCTGTTTAGTTTTGGTTTCTGTAGAAATATAAAAAATAACTGCAATTGTGGAGGGTCCTTAAGGTTTGACCTGTAAAAAATAGGCCCACACACTTGATAAAGGAAGTTAAAGGTCCATGATAATGGTACTAGAGCAACAAGAAGAGACATGGAGGGAGTCGTGTGGCTAAAATTTCTGAATGGTGAAGTTTGGAAATATTGTTTGACCAAACAAAAGTTGGTTTTGAATTCTTGTTGAAAAAAAGTAGGCATCATCAATTTTCATTGGAAAGTGTTAGCCTATAAAGGGTATGGTGAATATTTACAAGGAGGATTCTGAAAGGAAATGGCGAGAAGCACTTGGTTAGTTGGTTGGCAGCAATGCGTAAAAGACCTTATCTGGTGTTTTTTTTTTAATTTTCAAGACTATGAATATAATTTAATGAGAATTCAATTTTACCGTTCTTGTGCATGCTTAATGACATGGTACATTAGTAGGTTAGGGTTTGGGATTTGGTCGTGGACTCATCTTTCCATTCCCCCATCCCTTTCGTAAATATGGTAAGAAAAGTAACTCTATGCCCATTAGTCGGTTCAATCATCAAGATGGTTTCTTGTTGAAATGTGTCAGTGACAAGTTCTTAGTGGCAGAGCATGGTGCATGGTCTTCTCTGGTGAGTGTTTGAGGAGAACCGAAGATATAAAGAAATGATGTTTCCCATCCATTATCAATTAAAGGTTGAACTAAATTTGGAATTGTTGTTCCAATAAATATAACATGATGGCTATCTACTCGATTGTTTCAAATATGAAAATTGAAGTCTTGATAACTGCTAATGTGAGGTTGAGATTCCACCTATTAAAGATGCATGCACCATTGAGGATATGTTAGTTGTTCAAGAACCAAAGGTGGAAGATGTGGCCTTTAGTGACCCAAGAGAGGAGTGGTCATTGTAAGATTAAGCCGTGGATTGAAGATTAAGAATTGTGATTGGGTATAAGATATCTTACGATCCTTTTAACCATTGTGTTTACGATTTCTAATAGCGGAATAGATTCCCCATAATCAATGCAAGGGAATGCATCAACCTAATACAATTGAGTTATGAGTCAATGTTGACCTCCAATTTTTTTTGGTAAACAATTTACTCTAATTATGGCCAACAAACACCGATACAATCACACCAGCAGATCAACACCGAAATACACATGAGTTGGAGTCAATAACAGCCAATGCTTGCAAGTCTTGGGGAAAGGTGTCAATATAATAAACCTCACAACTGGAGTGAGGAGCAAACCCAACAAGGCAACCCGCCACGCGTTGCCCTTACGATAAATATGCGACGCGTGTGAATTGGGAAGATGGCCAACAACAATTGATAGTCATGAATCAGGAGTTGGCTATCCTCTATATTCTAAAGCTTGCATATCGTCGCCAAGGAAACTCCTTCCACCCAAATAGAAGAAGTAACCCAGCACTGAGCTACTGTTTGTAGCCCTTGCCAAAGTGTGCAGATCTCGCAATCGAGCAGAAGCACCCATTGTGGCAGTTGAGCCCGAAAGAAGACGATCCCAACAATCCTGAATAACATATCCGACACCACATTTTCTCTAAGTAGGATCAAAAGAGCCATCAAAGTTGAGTTTAATCTCTTCCGGTTTAGGGGGATACCATTTAAAATCAATAGCAATCTGAGATCCAATTGAAGGTTGGGATACCCTTGACACCTGAGTTGTCGAGGAGTAAGACACCACATCCACATTTTTAAAAAGAACCTTATTGGTAGACATGTCAACGGATCGGATCATGCTAGATCCTAATATGATCTGTTAAGTAAACGGGCTATCGGATTCAGACCGTTATCAGATCATCGGATTAGAAAACCCGATCCACATTCGTTAAGTATGGATCGGATTCGGAACAGAATCAGGTCCATTGACATGTCTACATCGGTCTGTTGTGAATCTTGTGATATCATTGAGCATCGACTCCGCAAAAGGGCAGTCGATTCCAGACTCAGGACTTGGAAGGACCAAAATAAAATCGGAGTCTCGATCGGGTATCATGAGAACCTTTTTTATATTGACCCTTAAGGCCTTAGATCTAAAGATATCTAATCTAACAGCGGATAAACTATAATGTATTATGTTATAGTTTGTCAGATCGTGTTCTTAACTGATCGGATTGGCCTAAATCCATATCCGATTTGTTAAGTAAACGGGCTACCGGATTTGGATCGTTATCAGATCATTGGATTAAAAAATCCCATCCATATCTAACTTGACGGATCAGATCTGGATCCGGATCAAAATCCAGTCCATTGACAGGTCTACCTATTGCAAGCTTTCCATATGTGCCAACCATTGGGGATTGGTAGTTTAATGTTGTTCACGTGCAAGATCTTCGGGTCAAGACCATTTAGCAAATCGAATTCATACCTGTAAAAATAATTACGGCAATTATGGAGGATTGTTGGACCAAACTACATAGTATGGGCTGTTAACATTTACAAAAGAAGAGAGTAACAATGTTTAAGAAGCAAGATGACATTGTTGGAATTTGGGGATAATTTTTTTTGCCCGAAGAAATTTTAGATCAATATATCAAAATGGGGCTCCTTGCAAATCGTTGGACAAAAAATAGTGGACACCCAAAGTCATGGACCGAAAGATGATTGTTGTTTGGAATGGGTATGCATGTCTATATTTTAGGAACTATTATGATTGCATCTCTTAATTTTTAGAGGCTTTAACTACACCACAATATTTTTTTGATTTCCTTTTTTATACCCTTTTAAGTGTTGTCTCCATATGACATGGACTATTATACTGCAATTTGGAAGTTGAAATCATTCGTAATAATTTTTTTTGAAAATATTCGCTGACATGAAGCTTCAAAATGGCTTTGTTAGTTAACTTAGTTGTGCCTTTTTGTTAGTGCGAAGATCCCCTTTTCCTCCCACTTGCCTACTCTTCATTTATAGTTTTGTTTTGTTATTGAGATTCACTCCTTCTGAAAGGTTAAGTCATGAAAGGTTAAGTCATAAATATTGTTAGTTTATTTTTTTCATCACCAAGGCATGTGGTTATCGCTACTAATGGATTGCCATACATATACATCGTAGACATAAAAACATACTTACATGCATACACACACAAGCACAATCCCCCCCTGCGTGGCATACACACACCCCAACCGACTTGTCATCCTCGTTTCCCCACCAACTCCTGCATTTGCTGCCAGCCTACCGCCTTCTTCCTCGTGCACCATGTGAACCCATTACCACCCCCAGAACATCCTTACTACCTCATCTATTCCATCCTTCCTCTCCACAAGTAGCTTAACATTTCCTCCTGCTCCACCACCTTATGTGCCACCTTCCTTCCATGACAACCATCTCTGTATCCATATCCTTCCTACTCCCTTGCCTCCTCCCTTCTTGGTGAGTGACGATATGGTTGAAGGATGTTCGAGTTGCAGGGTAGGATGAGATGAAGGCATTGGCGAAGGGTCTAGATGAATGTATTTGGAGGCAAGATGTTTGAAGATGGCGGCCATTGTGTCACTATTAACACACATCCAAAGTGGTTTAGTTTTTAATCCAACAATGAGGAAGCGAGGCATATATGTTATTGTATGTTATCGTACACGACATCGTGCACAAGAACCTGCCTACAAGGTTGCAACAGTAAGGGTCGGGCCCTTAGCGCCTGGATGTGATTCACTCATCGGGCTGAGTGCGTCGAACAATTGCGATTCACTCCTTGGATGGTGATGAGTCTCCCCACGTCCTCCAAATGTATATCGATCCTTGAAGTTTACTAGCATAAAAATTGAGGAATATTCCTAAAATATTCATTCATTTAAATGTTAGTTTTGCATAAATTTTTCTTCTTTCCTTTTTTACTCATGTAAATCTCCTAAATATCATTCCAAAGTGAGAATTGTTTGAGTTAGGTCCAAGTTAAGTGAAGGCTTGAGTTCAGCAAAGAGGAGACAATTTAAGTAATTAAAGTCGAGGGTAAATTTGTCATTTTTTATTAAAGTTGACAGTTAACAACTGTTAACGGAGGGGTCGATATGCAAGATTAGAATGATTTGAGGGTGTTAACGGATAGTCCCACATCGGTAAGGGAGGCACCCATCACCCGCTTAATATACCCCCTGTGGACCTCCCCTTACAAGCCGGTTTTGTGAGGTGCGAGGGTTTCTAACATGGTATCAGAGCTAGCCTGTCTCCTGCTCCTGCTCCGGGTGCTCCCAACCGATCGTGCCTTGCCATGCGTGCTCCACATGGGAGGATCCTTGCCACGCGTGCTCCGCGTGAGGGGGAGTGTTAACGGATAGTCCCACATCGGTAAGGGAGGCACCCATCACCCGCTTAATATACCCCCTGTGGACCTCCCCTTACAAGCCGGTTTTGTGAGGTGCGAGGGTTTCTAACAGAGGGGTTTACATGTAAATATTGGTTTACAAGGGTTTATATGTAAATAGGGAAAATATCAGGGGCCAACTTGTAAAAATCCTTTTTTTTTTTTTTTTGAATTGTTTGATGTTACGGAGGAAATGGATCAGATCGGTCATTTAGGTTCAGTTTCTGTGCAAGGTGTTGTGGAAAAGTGTTCGGTTTCTGTCCAAGGTGTTATGGAAAATACCTCTGACCTTATTCAAGCTCTGGGTCCCATTCAGTCGGCTTTCACTTGTTTTGGATGAAACCTTTTTGGCCTGGCCTAAATTCGCAATCTTCAGTTCATGCCCATTCTTTCGTCTTTTATTATTTTTTCTTGTAGTTTTGGAGAGGAAGTAAATGGCTTTTGATTTCCTTGGCCAAATCAATCCCCAGAACATGGTTTTAACAAGATGGAACTTAAATCTTGCAAAATTTATAAGATTTAGCGTGTGCGAATTGTCGGGAGGACTTGGGTGGGTTCAGATGCATCACTGTTGCTACCGATTAGTTTGGTTTCGGTTTCTTCTTTGGAAAAAAAGCAAACTTTTTAAAATAGTATATTTTAAAATACCAAAAAGAGCATTTTGGAGCAAGGTTCTCCATGTGGATATTTAAGTCAGTTTACTTCCTAATTTGCTCTTCCTTTTTTTGAATTGTTTGAAGTTATGGCTGAAATGGATCGGATCTGCCATTTATGTTAAGGTTCTATCCCAGGTGATATGGAAATTGCCTCCCTCTGACCCAATTCTAGCTCTGGTTTTGGATGAAACCCAACTGGCCTGGCCCGGCCTGTAAGACTTGGTCTTCGGCTCTCTCCCATTCTTTCAGGTGTTATACTTGTTTCTTGTAGTTTGGGGTGAAACCCAACTGACCTGGCCCAGCCTGTAAGACTTGGCCTGGCCCGGCCTGTAAGTTTTTGGACTTCTTAATCTTAACAAACATTACAGTATTTAATTCGGAGTTCTATTTTGAGCCAATAGAAAATATTTTTCCAAATAAGAATTTGACTTCAATGAAATCATTTAAGACAAGTTGGAACTGTGTTATATGGGGTCTCAAGTTTAGGCGATCCCTATGTTGAATGCTTCTGCTTCTTAGCATTTATTTTTTTGGGAGAAATACTTAGCATTTTGGGATTCAATAAGCTGTGCATGATGTTGGTTTTTACTGTCTACATATTTTTGTTAGAAAGATTTGTTTCAGGTATTCTCTCATTATCGTTCTTTCTTGAACAGCAATGGTAGGTGATTTCAAAATGTTTGAGGGACAGGATGCGAAGTCAATTAAGGTATTCTTTTTCTCCATTAGTTATAAGAATCTTCCATTTTCTTCTTAGAATACCTGCTTTAAAGCATTATATGAAAATACGTATAATCTGTAGATTGGTGTTGTTGATTGCAGCTTTTTTGAGTTTTTCTCCAAGCTTCTTATATATATATATATATATATATATATATATCATTACATATGTCATTCTACTGACTCTGCAGGTGTCAACATTCTTGCCTAATATGGGAACTAGTTTTATGCCAAGTTCATCTACAGAGAGAAATCTAGCAGCTGGAGGTATTACTGAATTTCATCATCAGACAAGTCAAAGGGTTCTTCAGGAGTATCAGTTCCTTCCTGTGAAACCAAGCCTCCAGACAGAGACATATCAAAGGATCAAAGAATCTCACTTCTTTGACTCATCAGCGGGCACTCTGCATACAAGGGTGTCATCTGTACCTCTTGGAGGCCAATCACTTCATGGAACTGAACAGATGGCTTCAAGTTATTCTTTTCAAGGCCAGATGTCAAATTCCATCCTTCAGTCTCAAAAGAGTGATCAGCAGATATTTAATTCTGTTTCAGAAGACAAAAATGTTCTGCAAAAAAACTCCAAAGACACTGCAAAGGATGCTCATTGTGGTATTAATCCCGCTGTTCGACCTGGAAATCAATTTCTGTCCTCTGATTGGAGCATCTTCTGTGACAATCATGCTTCCCGAATGGAGAGAATACGCAAGGGAAAGGTATACATAACTTTTATGTTGAACTCAGTTTTCAGATTTTATATCCTTTTGACCCTAATGTTCCAAACATGTTTGATTTTTTTAGTTCATAAGGCATGAAGGCGAAAGAATAGAAAAGGAAGTTGGAACCCACAAGAAGCTAATTGTGGAAGAAATTGGAAAACATGATCATATAGGAGAGGTGCTGTTTCTTTGTTCAAATAATCTCTCCTTTGAACATCACTAATTGCGAACTAAATGCTTAAAATTATGTCATTAGACTGAAGACCAAATACGAAGCAAATTAGTTGCTTATTATTGTGAACGAGAAAAAGAAGCAAGGTGTCTGATGACTGAAAAACAGCAAGGGGAAGAGAGATTCCAACTGAATGTGCTTAGGGAGAAGCTTATGCTGAAAGAATCTTTGGGTGTAAGTGTACTGACATACTTGCTTTGATATATGAATAATACTCATCAATAAGGATATAGAATACATCCACACATGCCTTTATAAATTATTTTGGCTATGCAGGCCGAGAAGATGCAGCAGAAAGAACTGCAGGAGGCAGTAACACTTAAAGCTGCTGATGGAAATGTTAGATATCAACAAGTTGCTAATGCATATACAGATTTTAATGAGGGTGACTATACATGCCTTATTGAGGATGAGCGCCTTGAACTTATGAAGTTGGCTGCATCAAGTAAAGGTTTATGCTCTTTAAGCTTACTTGACAGTGATACTTTGCAACGCCTCGATTTGTTCGAAGGTACATTTTCATCAACATATTTATGATATAGATTGATGAACGATCTCAATGTTCAGATCATTCAATTAAAGCAGAGAATAGATTATTCTTGGCGCTCGCTAGTCAGCAAAATATGTAATGCATAGTCATTACATTGAAATTCTGATATGTGAACAGGACATCTGCTAATGAAGCATTCAATGGCTATAAAGATGATATATTGGCATCTTTATAAGAGTTGTTTGCTATTATAAAACTATCTTCAGCTTGGTTTCCTTCTAGGTCAAAAGTGCTTTTTAATTCTGCTCAGTTTTTTGATCGTTTATGTGCTTCAGATATGATAAGTACATTTCCTCCGACATCATTACCATTGAAGAGGCCTTTTTCTGTTCAACCTTGGACCGACTCCGAGGAGAACATTGGGGATCTTCTCATGGTACTTCTCCTTGATCTCTTTGCCATACTTACCATGGCTCATATTTTTCTATTCTTACATCCTATTATAATATCCCTCATGTTCTATATGCTCTTTTTGTTGGTATTTTTGTACATAAATATTTGCATTCATTGAAATTTTCCAGAGAGATTTTATATAGTTTTAATGTGGCATGTTTCTGTCAAGTGTCACAATGTTTAAATCTAGATATATCTTTTTCTTTTATAATTGATCAGAACACAGGCTTTTTTTTGTCTTTATAATTTCATGAATGAAGATTCATCATAAGTTCTTCTATTGCCCTGCCAGATTCTTTCTTTTATAAAGTGAAATATATGTGAGTGTATTTTTTCTGAAGCATTTTCTCTAACTGCCTACTGATTGAAATTTCAGGTTTGGAAATTTTTAGTTACTTTTGCTGATGTCCTTGGGCTCTGGCCGTTCACTCTAGATGAGCTTGTTCAATCTTTACATGATTATGTGAGTTAAGTATATTTGTTTTTTAATTGTTTCTGAATTTCTGTTTTTACTTTATATCCTACATATTTGTAATTGCAATTATTTTCTATGGTCATGGTGTAAACGTTCTAAGTGTCTGGAGTGCTGGATTCGTCCCCTTTGATTAGTCTGTTCAATAAATTTTAGGCTGGCCAAGGCATTTTCTGCTCTAGACTCTGTTTTTCTTGTGATTTAACTTTTATACATCGATTCTATCATAGTCTAAGCAGCGATATGCCATGGGCACTAATTATTTGAGTTCTTAAAGTGTACACTTTGGTGCACTTATGAGACATGATATGAGGAATGTGTTCACTCACATTAGGGGTAACTGGTAAGCAGACTCAAACGAGTATAAACACTCGAGAATGCATGCGTTACTGTCAATCTGTCTATGTCCCAAATTTGGTAAACGGTAGAAAAGAGCCAAACTCATGGGTGGGAAGGGCTATGTAGTCAAAAGCCCAGGTGCCAGGGGTGCGCATGAGATTTTTGCTAATTTTCTTGTTTTTTTTGGGTGGCATAGAGTCCCCCTATATTCCCCCTCTTCCCTATACTACTATTAAGGTATACAACTCATATTTAGGCAAAATAAAGACTTAATGATGACATAAAAATACAATAACATAACATAAACTGATAAAAATATAAGTGCATTATATCGACGTTGTAAGCCTACAACATCAGTGTTAAAAAGTCTAAATAACTAAAATCCCTAACAAAAAAGACTAATAAACTGTAATCACTTTCTCCTCCCCTTCTAAATCAATCTGTAATGTCATCATCCCCAATGATAAACCTTGCTTATCCGTGTTACCACTTGATTTGGTTGTATTCCCATCCCGGATCACCTTGCTTATCCATATTACCACTTGGAGTCGGTGTATTTGATGCGACGGATGACATATGTGTAAAATACTAAAATAAAGAAAAACAACAAAAGAACAAAATTAGGAAGAACCCAAGAACACCATCAAAGATCAGAGGAGAATCTTGAAAAAAAAACTTGAGAAAGAAGAATCATAAAAATACTTGAAATCGTTAATTTGATTGATTCTTGAAGAAAAGACGCAATCTTCTTTTTGCCCCATCCTCTTGTTGGTAGTGTGACAAGTCTCCTAATCAAACCCTAAAAAGTAACAAAATAGTTAGAAAAAAGATTTAAAAAACTCTAGATTTAGGGCTTTTAGGCAAATCAAGGATTTTATAGGATCTTTTAGGCAAGAAATCAACTTTAGAATTTTAGGAGGGGATTTTGGGTTTTAGGAAAGAAACTTGGGGGAATAAAGAGAGCAAATGAACAAAAAAAAACTAAATGACCTTTATAACCCGGGCGCGCCCATGGCAGCCTACCTGCTGCCTAGGCAAGGTGTAGGCCTGGGGCCTACCGCCTAGTGCGCTTAGGCGCGCCTTTGGCTACTGGGGGTGAGAAAAACAAATTTTTTTAATAAAGTGAAATATTGACGCTCAATTTATTAACACAACAATATTACTGGAAGCCTCACAATGGTGGTTTAAGCTATTTTTATGGAAATCTTGGTTTTCTTATTGGAAAACACTGCGAAGTCTATGCTAAGGGAAGCATATGATATTCATATCAACTGGGTTTCAACACCCCCCCATTATATATATATATATATATATATATATATATATATATATATATATATATATATATATATATATATAGAGAGAGAGAGAGAGAGAGAGAGAGAGAGAGAGAGAGAGAGAGAGAGAGAGAGAGAGAGAGAGAGAGTGGAAACGGGAAATGAGCTGCCAGTCTATTTCAGCCAAATGAGGCAGCCACCCATTTGAAGCCTTTAGGAGTTTTAGAATGTGCTGATTTTTTGTGAGCTTAAGCACCTTATCTTAGATAGAACACCCACAAAAAATCAACACATTCTAAAACTCCTAGGGGCATCAAATGTTAAAAGTTTTATCGAACGTCCGTTGTAATCGTTAATCGGAAATATAACATTTGATGCCCCTAAAAGTTTTAAAATGTGCTGATTTTTTATGAGTGTTCTAAGATCAGGTGCTTATGCTCATAAAAAATCAGCACATTCTAAGACTCATAGGGTCATCAAATGGCCGGCTGCCCATTTCGTCGAAATAGGCTGCTAATCTATACCCCGCATCCTCTCTCTCTCTTTCTCTCTTTCTCTCTCTCTCTCTCTCTCTATATATATATATATATATATATATATATATATATATATATATATATATATATATATATGGGCATGCTATAATGCGGCATGCGGTACGTGCGACATTGCACCACAGCCGTCTGATGCACGCATTGCGTGCATCACATGCATGCAGCGGTGCATCAGACGGCTGCGGCGCGGCGCCGCACTTACCGCATGCCGCACTATATATATATATATATATATATATATATATATATATATATATATATATATATATATATATATATATATATATATATATATATATATATAACATGGGAGGGATGGGAGATAGTTTGGGGGGATAATTTACGATCCGGATTCATTTTAAAGGGGGGATAAACATGCCAAGGGCTAGGATCATCCTACCTCTTAAATTTGAATTGAAACTCATCCCTTACTCTTTCCTCTGTTTTCCCCTCTCAAATTTAAATTAACCCCCCCAGCCAATCACAGCCATCTGTTGCACCCAGGCCAATCACAGTCGTCCGCTACACTCAACCCCAACCTGCATGCCATCGTACCCCCTCTGGGTGGTCTCGGAACTCAACAGAGAGAGAGAGAGGTACATGAAAAAAAAAAATCTTATAGAATTGTTCCCCGTCCTTTCCTCCTCTCTGTTCCCCATCTTTTCTCACTGAGTCACAGGCAATGTCTGTCGCCCTTGGGACCCCGCAACTGTTGTGCAGTCCTTTCTTCTCAAGCTTCCCAACCAACCGTCCGCCCGCCCCTCCCCTCCTCCTCGGAACCCCCGCCGGTTGCTTCCCCCTCCCCGGCCCCTTCTTAAGCCCCTTCCCCTTCCTTCAACTTACATATATATATATATATATATATATATATATATATATATATATATATATATATATATATATATAGAGAGAGAGAGAGAGAGAGAGAGAGAGAGAGAGATGGCTAATAGGAGATCGTCACCGACAGGGTCGGGGTTGTCGCGTTGCCGGACAGGTTTCTCTTCTCTCTCTTCATTGCAGGTGCCATTGCCGATCATCATCAACCCTCCGCCCGACGACGTTAGGCTGCCCGATCATCGGCAACCCTCCGTCTGACGCCGCCAGTGAAGGCCCCGAACCATGCTCCCGATCTCGATCAGCCTTGCCCCCTGGGGTTCTTTTTCGCTGTGAAGATCAAGGGTCAACCCCCGTTCATTTTTTGTTCCCTTGTATTCCACTACCATGAAATAAACAGATTTAAAAAATCCTTGAGTAGTGGTTTCTTCAGGTTATTCAGGCTATGAAGTGGGTATGGTCCAATCAATAATTACCACATCAGCTGTTGGAGCCAACTATTGTTCTTCTCTCTGACACAAAACAGAGGCCAATACTTGGCTCCAACAGGTCTTGAGCAACGAGTTACAATAGAGTTTGAATCGTCTACGGTTCCAGCATCCTATGGTTGGTAGCAGTAGCCGACCGTGTGCGCCACATGGCACTAATGGTATCTCAGTTGTCTGACTGAGTGCGATTCACCCTGTCATGTATGCCTTCCATCAGGTCCCACAATGAATCTCACTTAGCCACAACAGGTGCGATGCCGTTTGTGACAGGTGGCGTGCATCGACTGGTTACCGTTTCCAACCATAGGTTGCTGGGACCGTAGAGAATTCGAGCTCTCTAAAACAGCTGATGTGGGGTCCGCCAATAAAGGGGCCCGACCCCTAACCCTCCTCTCTTGGGGTGTGTGGTAACCAGCCACCACCCCCTTTCTGTACTGTGTGTCGGGGAGTGTATGCGGGTGTGCAAGCGACCGTCTTCGAGTGTGTGTAGATGTACAAGTGCGCATCACAGCTGCAAGATGGCGGTCGTCTCTCTTGGGGTGTATGTGTGGCCACCAACCACTAACCCTCTCTATACTGTGTGTGTCGGGGAGTCCATGTGCGGGTGTCCAAGCGAGCGACTTTGAGTGTGTGTGGTGTACAGTCGCACATCACAGCTGCACGATGGCAGTCCACCACAAAGTTAATCGTACACCCTTTGTAAGATTTCGAATCTTCTATGGTTCCAACAACCTACAGTTGGGATGGTAGCCGACCGATGCACGCCGCATGGCACTAACATCAGCCCGCTGTGAATTCATGATTACGATGCCCTTACTCCCATGTGGTCTGCATCCACCGGCTACCATTTCAAACGGTAGGTTGCTGGAACTGTAGAAGATTCAAAATCTTAAAAAGGGAGAGCGTTACCCTGAGTGATTGAGAGTTACGTCCCAATTGTGGTCCGTTCAAGACATAGAATAATTAAAATTTATGGGTTCATCAAGTTTTATATTTTGAAAAATATTAAAAAAGTAGAGAGAGGAAAATAAAGTAATATCAACACCTGTTATTTCCGTTCGATTGGACGGTTCCAGATTGTTGAGATCTACAGGCCACTGAAAGAACCCCAGGGGACTCCCATCATAAGGAC
The DNA here is from genome assembly GCA_947650365.1 of Chamaelirium japonicum. NCBI lineage: Eukaryota > Viridiplantae > Streptophyta > Magnoliopsida > Liliales > Melanthiaceae > Chamaelirium > Chamaelirium japonicum. The sequence continues at coordinate 49,829,764 of OX393551.1, read as the reverse complement.
CGAGTGATTGAATGGGTGGGGACATGTGTCGTTGGCTGGACCCAAACCACGGTGATTCTGTGGTTCGGGGCGACTATTTTAAGTCATTCGATTTTTTTTACTTGGTCATTGGTTTCCTTTTTTCATGGTCTTTTTTTTCACGTTAGCAGAGAGAGATGCAAAGCAATATCATCTTTTTTTTCATTGTTACAAACTCACAATTTTTTTCTCAATATTACTATCACGTTTTGCCACTTTAAGTGGAGAGCATACCCAATTGATTTGCTGCACTTATGGTGGGGTCTACCATGTCATCCATTAGAAAGGAGTTCAAATCCTCTATGGTTCTAGCAATCTACAGTTGGGATGGCAGCCGGCCGATGCACGTCATGTGGCACTAACATCACCAGCCGTCGGACTAAGTGCAATTCACCTATCATGTATGGCTTCTATCGGGTCCCACTATAATCTCACGGCTACGTATGATGCCCTTACTGCTATGTGGCGCGCATCCGCTGACTATAGTTTCCAGCTGGAGATTGCTAGAACCGTAGAATATTCGAAATCTTAGAGAGGGAGAGAGGTATGTCGTCCATTTGCATGGGTGCAACTTGCAAGCGATGGAGAGAGAGAGAGCAATACTTTTGGTGCCGCAACTGAATGTGGGCACCTCCGCCAAATGTGGGTGCTGCGAAACTAATTTTGCCACCACGTCGAAAGCGTTTTCTTGCCGAATGTGGGCGCCACAACTGAATGTGGGCGCCCCCACCGAATGTGGGGGTCGCAAAATGAATTTTGATGCCCCCACCAAAAGTGTTCGGCCACTGAAGGCGGCCATCCGAGTGAAAACAGGCACGGGCATTACTAATATATATATATATATATATATATATATATATATATATATATATATATATATATATATATATATATATATATAGAGAGAGAGAGAGAGAGAGAGAGAGAGAGAGAGAGAGAGAGAGAGAGAGAGAGAGAGAAAGAGAGAGAGAGAGAGAGAGAGGAGTGATCAGGTGCGAAACCCGGTTAAGATGCGAAAACCCCCTTATTTGCGAAACTAATCCACAACCGTCCGATCAACCGATCCAACGATCGGTATTCACCCCGCCCACCGACCGCAGCTGTTACTGTGGCGGGCACAGTAACAGCGATTTCGGTGGGGGGGTTGAACCCTGGTCGTCCGATCGGCGTGAATCGAACGACCAAATTTCTTTTCGGGCGGTTAAAATTTGTAACCGTTCGATCGAATGATCGTACAATCATTACTTTTTGTCCTATTTGATTGTTTCCCACGGGATCTCATCCGTTCGATCATTCGATCGAACGACCAAATTTCTTTCCGGCTGGTTAAAATTTGTAACCGTTCGATCGAATGATCATTACATTTTGTCCTATTTCATTGTTTCCCACGGGATCTCATCCGTTCGATCATTCGATCGAACGGCTACAATTTTTAACCGGGCGGAAAGGATTTGGGCCGTTTGATTTAACCGATCGGACGGCCGGGGTTCATCCGCGGACCACTAAAACCGAGGCGGAAAGGATTTGGACCGTTCGATTCAAGACGATCGGACGACCGGAGTTCAACCCCCACCGAAATCGCTGTTACTGTGCCCGCCACAGTAACAGCTGCGGTCGGTGGGCGGGGTAAATATCGATCGTTGGATCGGTTGATCGGACGGCTGTGGCTTAGTTTCGCAAATAAGGGGGTTTTCGCATCTTAACAGGGTTTCGCACCCGATCACTCCTCTCTCTCTCTCTCTCTCTCTCTATATATATATATATATATATATATATATATATATATATATATATATATATATATATATATATATATATATATATATATATATATATATGTTTCGCACCCGATCACTCCTCTCTCTCTCTTTCTCTCTCTCTCTCTCTCTCTATATATATATATATATATATATATATATATATATATATATATATATATATATATATATATATATATATATATAGGGGCAGAGACCCTGCACTCGGGTGTAATAAAGAATGCTACACCCCAATGGTGTTTGATCACCCTAGAAGTTTTAAATTTGGTTATTTTTGGTGGATGTGTTATCTAGGGTAAGGTGATCATCCTCACAAAAAATCAGCAAATTCTAAAACTTCTAGGGTCATCAAATGTGCTAAGAAAAAATAACGGTTACAATGGACGGTCGATAAACCTTCAAACATTTGATGACCCTATAAGGTTTAGAATTTGCTGATTTTTGGTGAGGATGATCACCTTACCCTATAGAACACATCCACCAAAACTCACCAAATTCTAAATTTTTTAGGGTGATCAAGCGCCATTGGGGTGGGTTTAGGCTCCCTTTTCCACACACACACACACACACACACACACACATATATATATATATATATAAAGAGAGAGAGAGAGAGAGACAATGATCTTGGAATAAAGGCGGTCATATCTCTTAGGCGTCCAATTACTTAAGCATCCAATGGTCCCGTAGCACACTGATTGCCTACTACGAGACAAAAAATCTCTTTGTTATTGTTGCAAATACCGTAACTCCGATTTCTTTGTCCCGTAGTGCTAACCAAGCGCCATGGGATAGAAGATCGGCGGAGATGAGCTCCATTAACGCCAGGGTTGAGTGCGATTCAGAGGTTGGTGTTGCCCATCGATAGGGAGAGTACGATTCACCATTTTGTTTTCTCGTGGTATGAACCAGAGCAACGGCCGGGGGGGGTGGTGGAAGAAAAGGGAGGGAGAGTGCGATTCACTTGCTGCTCATGCTTCCATTTGGGGATGAGTGTGATTCACTGGTCGATGGTGCCTGCCTGTTGGGAGGGAGTACGATTCACTAGCTGGTGGTGTCTGCTAGCCGGGGGAGAGTGTGATTCATCGATTGGTGGTGCCAGTTGGTCGGGGGAGAGTGTAATTCACCGGTTGGTAGCCAATCGGCAGGAGAGTGCGATTCACCAGTAGGTGGTGCCTGCGTGGATGACGAAGGATCTAGATTCGCCAGTGTGAGTTGAAGAGATATCGGATCGCCGGTGGAGGGAGATGCTATGGTTCGCGAGAGTGGGCGAGGGAGCTGCTAGGTTTCGCAAGAGAAGTCAAGTAAACTTGCTTAAATTAACTAAGCCGCAACCTTGGATGGTATGTGATCAGACAGACTGAAATATTCCAAGCTATTATGAAGCGGGCTAAGAGAAGGATGCTGGTTACAGCCTCTCCGTTGGATGGGATTGAATTAGATGGTGGAGAGCACAAACTGAATTTGTTCCCCAAGCCACATATCACAACTAGCAGAGACTGAATTCTCCTGAATGCACATTGTGGACTTTTCCACGAGGTAACACCATTGATCAAAACAATTGGAGGCCTAATGGGGTTGGCTCTCCTTATTGATAGGCCTATTTTTGGTCATGTGGTGTTGATTCTTTTGCAAGGTAGCTTCTTTGTTTGGAACTACAGTTTGAGTTCTTGTGGTGGGGTTGTCATTGTATAGGCTATAGAGGTCTCCCAATAGATTGACTAGACGCGATACACCATGCGTGTGAGTCCCAGGGTGCTCATGATTTTGAGCTCGATGTAAGGCTGAAGGATCGTGATTGGTATTCTTGGCGTAGAACCGAGTGATGAGGAAGCACAATAACAGGTTAGAGGAAGCCTTCGTACCATGAAGCCAAACATAGAAGGAATGTGCACAATCATATTAAGTGGGGAGCAGTCCAAGATATGTACAAATGGTGAATAAATACGATAAGAACACGTATGTCTGATCCATAGATACAACAACTTGGACATTTCATGATGCAAAAACCAGAGTGCATTTTTACTGTCGACTCCGTTTGATGCGTGCCTGCGTTCGCTTCCGGCCCAATCGCTGTGTGCCACTTTGTCCATTTAAAGGGGCATAGCAAGGACTATACTGACCAGACTTGCCTTTCCCATTATGTCCCATAAAATGGAAGACGTGGCACACTGTGATTGTGCCGGAAGCAAACACAGCAAACGGAACCGGCAGCAAAAATGCACTGATTAGATATTTAATTCATGTTAATAACTCATAATTTAAAATCTAAATATTTACAATCATCTTCTTTCTTCTTTACGTTAAGTTTTATAAGAATTTTTTTTTTTAATGATAAGGTCAATTCCTTCTACTACCAACAGGCTTCGAGTCCAGACTCTGATTGCACGTCGTTACTCGAATATTGGACCTTTTCTATGAAGGGCATGGCTCTAACCAATAGCGCTAGCCCCTTTGGCAATTATAACATCGTTATTGTTTCTAAATTACATAACAAAACAGTTTCTTATAATTACCTTGCTGAAGAAAACTTTACCCGTCATATTTTATTTTTAAATCAAGAGATCATATAAAGTTTGTTTTTAGAGTTATTTATGGATAATAGGCTTTCTATGAGATACTTATCTTTGATATTTGATAATAAATATCATTTATCATGAATGTGCATATTAAGTCATAATCTATAAATTCTCTAGTCAAACATAGTTATCCTATTTTAGATGCAATGTTCTATCGCAATTTTTTAGTGGTATGATGTGCTTAGAGTTATTTATGTGATTTTCGTGTGAATTTATATTCAAACCATCAGAACTCCCTTAACTTTTGTTATTTCTTTCTTATAATGTTGCTGCTAGTACATGTATTTGTCTTTATTTGCTTAAAATTAACATGGGCATGTTTTACAATCACCCCTCTCTGATCATAATCACAAATGGTGAAACTAGTTAGTGGTTGGCAATGCCCAGGATCTGACAGGCTACTTTGATCAAGCAAATCTTATTTCACGTCAATTTAACATCTTTGTTTCGTTTCAGGATTCAAGATTATTGGGAGAGGTACATGTTGCACTGCTAAAATATATCATTAAAGATATTGAGCATGTGACAAATTCTCCTGTTTGTGCATTGGGGACCAATCGAATTAGTGTTGGTAATCTGGAAGGTGTTCAGCGACAAATTGTTGAAGGGGTGCGCCCTTTTCTGCAGCTACATAGTAGTTTTCTCCTTATTAGTATTGACTCATATATTGTTCTCTTCCATTTTTCTTTTCCCTTTCACCATTTGTCTTTCTGTCTAGGCATGTAAATGGGGTTTTGATACACTCAACTGGCAGCGTCATTTGAATTTTTTGACATGGCCTGAAATATTGCGGCAAGTTGCATTGTCCATTGGTTTTGGGCCACAATTGAAGAAGATAAATGTTGGCAACACATATTCCTCTAAGGGTGGCGAGGTAGTTATCTTTTTCCTTTCAGGATTTTGAATTTTATGCTACGAATTAATTTTTATGATCAATCTAGTTGGAGCTGTGCCGATCTTTTAAATCAAATGGTGTGATCTGGTCCAGATATCAAATTTGATCTTATGGTAACTTTATCTTCTTTTGTTCATGGTAGATACCCTCACACCTCAAAACCCTGGTCTTAAGGGGAGGTCCGCAGGGGGTATATTAAGCGGGTGATGGGTGCCTCCCTCACCGATGTGGGACTATTCGTCAATACATGGTATCAAAGCTGATCCGTCTCCTGCTCCTGCTCCCATTCCGAGTGCTCCCCAATCCCCACTGATCGTGCCTTGCCACGCGTGCTCCGCGTGGGAGGATCCTTGACACACGTGCTCCGCGTCAGGAGGAGTGTTGACAATATACCCCCTGTGGACCTCCCCTTACAACCTGGGTTTTGGGGCGTGAGGGTATCTAACAGTTCATAACGAACAAGGAAGTGGATAACTGCTATCTGCTTATACTGAGGATAGAGTAGCAATTGTCAGTGTTAGCCTAATTTTGAGGTTGTAATATATATTCCATGATTAGCCATTATAGCTGTACATACGGTAGTTTGATTTCATTTGATATGTTGTGTTTTTGACAGTTATAAGTGACCTCTATAAAGATCTAATTAGATATGTCTTCTTTGGTTTGTTTTTGGAGATGTATATAATCTGACATGAGAGGGATCATAGGCAAATTGATGTTATAGGTATTATATGGTGGATCCCATACACCCCTTCTTCCTTCTTCTTTACTCTTGATTTCTTCATTATCTTCCTTATATGCCCCTTCATGATTCATCCTGCCTTGATATTAGAGTAAAAAATCCTTCATGTATGGATTTGGGTTAAGCCTTGGGGCATTATTTTTTAGATCTTAGTAAAATCTCAACAATATTAGAGAATTATCTTTTTGTCTAAAGATTCTTTTTAAGTCGATAGTTTGTTTGCAAACTCTTTTTTTTTTTTTAGCGGAAGTTTGTTTGCAAACTCATAGACAGAAGATTTGAGTTATAGTTGGTTGTGACTAGTCCCATAATGTTTGAGTCTGATGGATGAAGCTCCTAGAGTGGAATGGAAGAGCCTAAGCAAATTCACAGAACTTCTCAGATTGACCGATCTCTCCCATTAGGGAAGGTAAGTGACCTACGGCCTATTAAACCTTAGGTGGTTAGTCTCTTGATAGACTGTTTAATTATTGACTTATTTCTTGGTGGAAGTTTGTTTAAAATAAAATTGATTATTGCTAAGACAGACAAGTCGATTGATGAGGATCTCTTAGTCGATCGATCGGATTATCTCTCTTCGATCGTTAGGGTGCTATCAATGTCAGAGTCTTACAAACAAAACATGTTTAATATATTCGAATTTCCAATCAACCAGAGTCCTGAGTTGATCGATCGAAGTTAGATATGACTCTATTTGATATCCTGGATTTCCAACCAATCAGGATAGTAATTCGAGTGATCGGACTCCCGCAGATTGCACAATACAGTTTGTACAAGAACTTATTCGCCCCTATCTTTTGGGGATACAGTTAAGTCTTTAGAGCCTATATTCGATATGAAATAATAATCTCTCAGAGGCATTATGTTTATAATATTTAAGACTCCATATACCAGTAGTGATCTATGTTATAAGATGAATTCTTCTAGCCTCTTATCTAGGTAGCGAGTTTGTTATAGCCGTCATTCCATTCAACTCATTATTCTTTGAGGGTGTGATTTGGATAATCGGCCAGAGAAATCCAGAGCTTCCTTCTAGGCGGAGATTGAATCAAAGTGTCAATTCGTGGTTTGGCTGGAGTGTTCCGAAGTCATCTTTGAGATGGAGATCAAATTGTGGTGATGGTTTGTGGAGGCCGGAGAAATTTGGAGCAGCCATGGTACGGATATCTGGAGTCGTCTTCGAGACAGATCAAATCTTGGAGGTGATTCTCGGAGGCCGGAGGCCATTGTGCAGAGATCCAATCATGGAGTTGTTTATTGGTAGCAAAGCAAGAGAGGAGTTTGGTTGAAGGTATCCGAAGCCACGGAGGCAGAAATTAGGTTGCTGGACTCATGAAGCTACAAGGCGGTGCAGGCAATGCATTTGAATTGTGTAAGTAGTCATCCGCTGATAAGTTTGTCGAGTCTTGTATTATCCTCTTATGGTGCATTGCTTGACTCGACGACGTTCCCTAGACCTAGGTAGGTTGTGTCGAACTATGCAAAAATCATGTCTGTTTTTCTGGATATTCTTATTGATTGTAGTAGAATAACAAACTTCTGTTAGATATATATTTGATATGTTAAGCTTGAGATGGTTTCATCTAAACCCACTTACATTGGAATCGTTTTCTGTTGATTATCTGTACCTGGACTGCATGTGATCAAACTTCTTTTCGCTTGTGATTGGATCTGTGAATTTCTTGATATCCGTTGTACATGAGAATTGAAGTAGTTAATTCCCTTTGGATGTGACTGAATCTATGCTACATCAATTTTGAATAGGCCAAGTTTGGATTGCAATAAGTTTCGCAATAAGTTTGCACCCGGTTTTTTTGGAAGAGAGGGGTTCGCGGAAGATTTAGAGAGAGAAAGAGATCGGGTTTAGAGAGAGAGAGGGTTTCGAGAGGGTTTCAGTTGAGAGGGGGAGTGGATCGTGAGGGAGTCCAGGACGTCGTGCATGGGCTGGACACGTTAGAGAGGAAAAAAGGGACGACTGTGATTGGGGTATAGAGTGAGATGGAAACGAGAGAAAGAGAGAAAGGAGCGGGGGTCGGGCATCGAGTTTAGAGAGAGAGCCGTGATTGGTTAGGAGGTTTGATCAGTTGGACTGTTGAGTTGAGAGATAAGGGCGGCTTGAGAGAGAAAATAGGAAGAGAGAGGATTAAGCCATTAAGGAAAGAGAGGGATTTGGGTGTAGAGAGAAGCTATAAGTGCTGTGCAATTATGGGGGAGGGGGGACGGACGACTGTGATCAAAGAGAGAGAGATCGGGGAAAGAGAGACGGAGAGAGAAAGAGAGAGACGGAGAAAGAGAGAGACGGAGGAACATAGAGAGACGGAGGAAAAGAGAGACGGGGAGAGAGAGACGGACGACTGTGATCAAAGAGAGAGATCGGGGAGAGAGAGACGGAGAGAGAGAAAGAGACGGAGAAAGAAAGAGATGGGGAGAGAGAGACGGACGATTGTGATCAAAGAGAGAGAGATCGAGGAAAGAGAGAGAAAGACATAGAGACGGAGAGAGAGAGAAATCGGGATTAGAGAGAGAGATGGGGAGAGAGAGATCCGATGAAGAGAGAGAGGGGTTGTGTGATTATGGGAGAGGGGACCACGCATAGGTGGCAGCCCTAGGAAATTAACCATCGGTAGGAAAAACGTGTGAACAATAGATTTAATACCTAATACGTCAAATTTTTACATAAAAACCCTCAAATATGTTATAGATTTTTATTTGTTTACAATATGGTCCTTCATTCATTTATTTCTTCTTCTCCTCAATCCTACCCTTCCATCTTAACTCCATTCAATCTCATCCGTTCCCCCCTATCCAAATGAATCACACTTACTCTTACATCAGCATACTTGTTTTTATCTGAGCCTTTATGTATATAGTTGGACGGTCTGAAATATCTATGGTATAGTGGCATGTTTGTAAATAAAACGAACGCGCTATAATATGTATTATAGATATATATAGATATATGGGTCAGGATCGGATAACCCATGAAATTTTCACCCATCATCCTAATCCTTGGATTCGGGTTTCAGAATGTGCTGATTTTTTGTGAGGTTGATTAACATACCATAGATAGCATATCCTCAAGATTTTAGTAGATTCTAAAACCTCTATGGCCATCAAATGTTATAAGCTTTTTCGACCATCAATTTCAACCGTTGATTTGAATAGCACATTTGATGCACCTAGAGGTTTTATAATATGCTAATTTTTTGTGAAGATCAACATAACCATAGATAGCACCTCTACAAAAAATTAGCATATTCTGAAGAATCCAACGATTAGGATGATGGGTCAAAAAAATTATGGGTGAACCTCAAAGCTCAGTTACCGTTAGACCTCAGAACCATTTGACCACCCTACAAGTTTCAGAATTTGTTGAAATTTGGTGGGTGTGTTGTCTAGGGTAAGATGATCATCGTCACCAAATTTTAACAAATTTCAAAACTTCTAATGTCATCAAACGTTTTAAGAAAAATTAACGGTAACCATGGACGGTCGATAAAGCTTCTACCATTTGATAGCCTTAAAAGTTTTGGAATTTGTTGACATTTTGTGAGGATGATCATGCTACCCTAAACAACACACCCACCAAATTTCAACTAATTCCGAAACTTGTAAGGTGGTCAAATGGTAGCGAGGTCTAACAGTAACTGAGCTTTGGGGCTTGATGCTCCCTGTTGCCAGACAGGGGTCTCCATGCCCTGAAGGTTGGAAAAAGGCATCTCACCACGGGGACTAACGTGAGCCTACAAGCGGGCATCCCTTATGTTAGATACCCTCACACCTCAAAACCCAGGTTGTAAGGGGAGGTCCACAGGGGATATATTAAGCGGGTGATGGGTGCCTCCCTCATCGATGTGGGACTATCCATTAACACTTCCCCTCACGCGGAGCACGCGTGGCAAGGCACGATCGGTGGGGAGCATCTGGAGCTGGAGCAGAAGACGGGCCAGCTCTGATACCATGTTAGATACTCTCACATCTCAAAACCTAGGTTGTAAGGGGAGGTTCACAGGGGGTATATTAAGCGGGTGATGGGTGCTGCCCTCATCGATTTGGGACTATCCATTAACACCTTAACTCGACATCAAAATCGTAGGACAACATATGGGCACAAGTCTTGAAGGATATAAGACCTAGACGGTGCCATGTCAAGAAATTGAAGACTCCTCATAGGTGATGTCCTAGAAGGCTCATGGTCCTCGGTTAGGCGCCAGATGCCATGGTTTTAGCATCTTCTCCTTTTTGACCTAAGAGCATATAATCGGGTGAGTTGTGGATGTACCTCAACTTTAGGAAACACGTAAATCTTCTGCTGTGGCTTGTTTTTTTGTTCTATCGTCACTTTGTGTGGTTGATGACTTGGTCAAGGATTGGATTCTGTTTGAGTTTGGCTTGACTGAATAAGATTGATTCCTTAAAAATCAATTGAGGATATTTATTAAAATCATTTTATTGGTATCATATTTATCAAAACTATCCCTACTCGGATCACGAATGTATTGTTTTGTCATCTTTCATGTGTTCATGTATCATGTACACGAAAGACATTATATGGAGGCCCAATGTAAAAGTTGCATGTTGGATCATGGTTACTTATAATTATCTACAGATGGTTGGTGACTTGTGTCCAAACCTTCTTCCGTCTTTCTTTTTTATTTTTCTTTTCTCTAAATTTTCTGCCTTTCTGAAAGGATTTTTTTTTTGGCTTGTGGGTCTTTAAATTTGATTTTTAAATTTATTTGCTCCCTATCAATTGGGATACCAATAAAGGAAATAAAGTGGGAGGAGAGATGAGTTTTCTCACTGTCTTCTCTCTTTATATTTTTGGGCAAATTAGTATTTCCTTGCACCGTTTCCTGGGTTTGCAGTTAAATGTCTTTAAAGCTTGTCTGTAGTACAGAATTTGTGCTAGCTCGAGTTTGACCCTGTTGTTTAAGGGATCTGAACTGAGTGCCATAAATTAATGTCCAATTAATTATGGTAATAATAAATTAATAATCACTTAAGTGTCTTATCATTATGCAATTGGAGTGACAATCTTATGCATGCAGGGTAACAATGTCCGTGATGTAATTTCAAGTTTGCATGATGGTGCAGCGGCTGAAAACGCTGTTGCTTCGATGCAAGAAAAGGGTTTATCTCGGCTAAGTAGATCTCGTCACCGTATAACTCCTGGAACACTAAAATTTGCTGCATTTTATGTTCTCTCCCTTGTGGGGGGTGAAGGCTTGAGATTAGCTGAAATTGTCAACAAGATTCAGGTAATTGACTCTATTATATTATCTGTTTGCTTTCCATAGTATGTTTTCCTGACTTTATCATTGTCAGGAATATGGATTAAGGGACCTCACAACAAACAAGTCACCAGAGGCATCTATTGCTGGCACACTTTCAAGGGATGCAAAACTTTTTGAAAGAGTAGGTCCATCCACCTACTGTGTACGGCGTCCTTTCAGAAAAGATCCTGCTGATGCTGAAGTGATACTATCAGCTGCCAGAAAAAGAATACAGCTATTTAAAAGTGGGCTTTCAGAATCAAAAAGGGCTGAAAGAAATACTGAAGATGCGGATGATGCTGAAGTCTTTGAATGTGCTGGTGCTGATGATCCTGTAGCTTATACATGTACTGAAGCAAAACTGAAGGGAGAACTTTCCTGTTCAGAAAAATTAATAAATGCTAAAGCATCAAGTGCCGTAAATGATGAAAAGGGGGAGAGACTTTGTGATAGCGTTGGAGTATCCCTTCAAGGTGGGTTTAGGAATGTAGGCAAAGGTTTTTCTTCACTTCCTTATGCGAACTTTAAAAATGTAAGCGCTTCAGGTGCTCATAATCATCAAACCCATATGAATGCTTCTAACTGCATTGACACAGGTAATGCTGATCATGAGGACGCAAATATCGACGAGATGAAGTTTGGTGAGCCATGGGTTCAGGGACTGACTGAAGGAGAATATTCTGAACTGAGTGTTGTGGAGCGACTTAATGCCCTTGTCGCTTTGATAGGTGTGGCTACTGAAGGACACTCACTTCGTCACGTCCTTGAGGTAAAAACTTGATTTGAATTCTTTTCATGCATCTCTTAGTCGCTCTTGTTCTGGACCTTTCATCTGAAGCAGCTTCTTTACAGGAACGGTCGGAAGCAGCATATTGTCTCCAGAAGCAAATGTGGGCGGAGGCAAAACTAGAAAAAAGACGTTTGAGAGAAGAATACCTAACGAAGCCACATCATTCTTCATTAATAGGAAACAAGCCTGAAGCAATCCAGGCAAATGCTGCAAAAGAGGGTAGTCATAATTCACTGCCATATACTGATTACAGAAACAGTGATGGGAATCCAAGCTTTGTCAACAGTGGGTCGTGCTTTGATCAAGCTAATCGGGATAATGTCAACACCACGTCTACTGAGAGGAATTTGTTAAGGCAGGAGTTCTTTCCGTATCCAGGCACTGTTCCACTACAGGGACATGAATCCGCTGTAGAAATGTGGCGTTCAGAGTTAAAATCTTACATTATTCACAAGGCAGAAGAGATACATGCATACCGGTTCTTACCATTAGGTGAAGATCGTAGGCATAATCGATACTGGCAGTTTTCAACATCTGCTTCTCCAAATGATCCTGGATCAGGAAGGATCTTCTTTGAGTCTAAAGATGGCTTCTGGAGACTTATTGATTCTGAGGAGGTAGCTTGTCATATTGTACTTTTATTCAATTGTCGAAATCTTTTGTTGCTTGCATCTTGATTTGATGTTGATAACTCAGAGTGCGGGACCTGTTTGCAACTGCCAAATTGTTCCCTAACTGTTATCTTCAGAAATTTCAGCAGTATGCAGAAAGCCAAAAACAAATCATTATTTAGTTCTTTAGTTTCAGATGTTAATTTGGAAAATAAATTATGGGTTGGAAACTGTAAGTTTATTTTAGGGTTGCAAGGCGGAGATCCAGAAAATGAAAGAGCAATACTTGTTTTGACTGAAGAGGATATGACAATATTCCAATATGTTAGACCAGAGATTGATGCAGTTTAACATTTTGATCTTTTTCCATATGAAAGACATATTATTACTACATAGTTTTGTATGTATAAAACCCAACATGTTGGATTATTTTCAAATCTTAATTATGCGTTACAAATCTTCACCTACTTTAGCTACTGCAAGTGCTTTACGCAGTTATTGGATCCAATGAGTTTTCTAAATGCATCTTTAATCCCTGTTAGTGATCACTGGTGCTAAAATTAATTGCCATGGTCTTCACATAATAATTAGTGTCAGTGGACTCCAACTGTTAGTTCTGAAATTACGCTTCCTATCTTCTGAACTGTCATGATTCTTGAAATAACGACATCTTTTATTAATTAAATCTCCCTTTTGTTAATGGGTAAATCTCTATAAAACTAGAATTTACCTTATGAGCCCTTTGATATGGATTCCTATGAAATCAACAGAACAAGCGCCATAAATCGATAAATTGCTTCGTAGCTCTGCCTTTTCAATTCTTTTACTTTTGATACATAAATTTCTTAAATGCCTCAAATATTCTATTGAGTGGGGTTAGGTAATATAAGTTTTCTCCAGTGTATTCGTTCAAGTATCCCTTTGCCGCATATGTATGAATTTTGGATAAATAATCTAGTTGAATGATTTGAAAGAGTGCTAACAATCTCATGATTATGTTGATCAGCAATCAGTGATATCTATTCTAATGTTGAGCAGTTTTCTGACTCATGCTTTTCACCATTGTAGATTTCTTTTGTCCTTTCTACGTCCTGATATTGAGGGCTTGAGGAATGACATAACTGATGTTATCACGCTTGCACTTAAACTTGTCAGTGTATAGGAATATCATGTATAGTGATTCTTATATTGTTATGGTGGTAAACTTTCTAGTGTCTATATGGTTGCAGAGACATATTCTGGAGTATCACCCCCTAATCTGATTAAGCACACTTCTTCCTTTTTCTTTTGTTCCCTCACATGCAGTCATGACTATACTCCAACCTCAGCTTGTCTCAGTTGCTGATTGATGGAGCTCTAGCCATTTTCTTGAGAGCTTTGTTGGTCATATTCGTCTGGCAGTTTGTGCATCTTTTCCTGCGGCTTGAGTGACCCGTAACCACTTTTTTTTTTCTTTGTCGTCATCAGCTCCTTAGATGGTGGGAGCTAGATTCTTGTTCAACATGTGACAATTTTCTTATCGGGCTTCTCTTGGGGACACACTAGAGTATAGGTTGTGATCATCATCTCAGGCACGTGTAGTTGCAACCACCTAAACATGTCTTTCAGTCTTTGTTGTCGTCGATGCCATTGTGTTGCTAACCATCCCAGTCGGAGGATTGTGTCTACCTCTCCTCTCATTTCGTTTGCACCAATGTCCTCTTTTCCGCATGTTGTTGCCAACATCACCTTTGATCTTCGTCGTTTTCATCAGTTGGCATCACCTGATGTTTCTTCATCTATCGTCACGGTCACCTGTAATTTGCATTAACCATGTCAGGTGCTCACGAAGTAAGAGAAATTCCCATTCACCATGTCTCTAACTCGTGCATTCCTTTAGATCCACTGCATACCATAGTTGGATGATAGTATGATACACAAAGGAAAAGGGGGGCCTAGTGTTTAAACCCCAAAAGCCCCGGCTCCAGCACATTCTTAATAAAATTTGGCAGTCTGGACGATTTTGGGTGCATCTATAGTATTATGGTGGACCCTCTTATATGTGAGTATAGTCATTTAAAATTTTAAATGGATTTAGGTCCATATATTTGAAATTGTGGGTGCAGCGAGATCAAACTTTTTGAAATTGACATGTCGCTATGAGGGAAAAATGGGTTGACGATCAAGTTTGCATTTCTAGACTTGAAATTGAGCAGATGATTCACCGGCTCGGCTCAACTTTGCTTTGCGACTCATTGTAGCTCAAATACTCGGTTTGGCTTGTATAGTTAACTTGGTTCAATCCGATTCATGGCTTGGCTCATCTTGTATGTTCAACTTAGCTCCAGTTTACTTCACCCAGTTTAGGATGGTTAACTGTAGCCCGATTCAGTCTACTTTTACTCTGGTCAGCTTTGTTCTGACATTTCCATCTCCTTTCAAGACGATTCTAGCTTAGTTTATTCTGGTTAAGTAAAATATTAGCCCAGTTCAACCCTACTTATATTTGGTTAAACCTCTTTCTTTAGTCGGTTCAATCTTTAGTCTGTTTAGAGCTAATCTCAGTTGATTAGGTGGTTCAACTTATATTTAATTGTTTCAGCTTTAAGTAAAGTTGTATTTGGCTTGCTGTTGAGCAATTCCACTGGTTTAATTGATTTAATAGATTTCAACCACTGATTCAGCAATTTACTTCATCAATCATTTCTCTCATATGTAGCATTTGGCATCTGGAGTTGTGCCTCTTCACTGTTTTGTTTTATCTCATTAGTCTTCTTTTGTTCAAATCTTATTACTACTTTTAGTTCTCATGGCTCCCCACTCTATGATGATACTAGTAAATTCCCGTGCCCGTCGGCTTCGGACGGCCACCTTCGGCGGCAATGTGTCTGTCGGCACTCAGACGGCCACATTCGGTGACCACAACTGCCTTCCGAGTGTGATTCACTTGTTAGAGAGAGAGAGAGAGCGAGAGCGAGAGAGAGTACTAATTAACCTTCCAAAAAATAGTACTAATTAACATCAAATGGCCATTAAATGTCATTGAATAGGTATTTATCATCTTTATAGTAGGTCTTTAATATCTTTATTGTAGGTTTTTAATGGGATTTATAAGCGAGCCGTATTCACACACGGGAGAGGGGGCTCCGTTTGAATTCTCCCTTCTTCTCTCTCTCTTCAGATCTTGATTGACGGCTAGATCTATCCCGTGCCTTTTTGTCCTAGTCAGCTTGTGAATAATCGTAGCATGTCATATAGATTGTTATCTCTAGCGAGTTGACATCCTAATTTTTCATTGAGTTTTTGTGGCAAAACATTATTGCCATCCGGTGTTGTATTTTGCCATTTTGAGTCCAAGTGGGTAGAGTTTAAGGTTTCGCTTAGTTTGCTCACGCTCACTTGAAGACTAGTGACCAAAGCTTCAAAGGCAAAGATACCCACTCAATATGCTTTCACTCTCAGGTATAACTTCCAGTGTAGTTAAGGCGACCCGAGGCGCCCGCCTGAGGCGAGAGGCGAGGATATCATTGGACTAATGGAATGGACAGCATAGCCTATACCTTCGAAAACCTAGGGTTACTTGCACTTTTATCGGTTGAATGAATTCGATCACGTGCATGCTTATTAAAATGGTTTACATCATTTAAAACTTCACATTTTTCAATACATGATCATGTGGGCTAGACCCACACTTTTATAGTTTTGATTGAATCGATTTTTGACCTAGATCCTTAATCACATTGTTGTATTTCTTGTAACAGTCGTGCGCATGATCCATGTTGTGTGCGATCTCTTGTAGCAGTTGTGCGCACGATCCATGTGCGCGCGGCTTTGGCAGTTAGGATACACCGGCTTTTCTTGATCGTATCTCAAGATTCTCAACAACTTGAGAAAATTCGATCTAAGGTGCCACATTGTCATCGTGCGGACGACCTTGATCGTGCGTACGGTGTGTGCGCACGACTTATAGATGTCTATGCACAATCTGGAGAGACATATGTATAGGTTTTTTCATATCGTGCGCACGACCAGGACACCATGCACACGATGGGTTCTATTCTCAGTTTTTACGGATTTAGTCTTTGTTTTGAGCCGGGCTTTGTGGCACTAATCACTAGGATTTGTCTTTGGATATGAATAGGCATTCTCCCCATTCATTAAGGCTGACCCCTTCTCAAGGGGAACCCTTAGGGAAGTTTCTTCTCCTCTTCTCTTGGCTTTGGTTTTCCTTCTTTATCCTTTGGCTATAAAGAGGTCATGCTAGAGAGAGGGCTCCAGATCTGATTCTTCCTATGAATTCAGTGGCTCTACTCTTTAGCATGGAGGGATCTTAGACCTAATCCATTGATTGCTAGTTCCTCCTTGGTCTAGATCCAAATCCCCCAATTCTACAATTTGGGATCTAGAGCAAAGAGGAACTCAATCAATGGATCAAGGCCTAGCAGGTTGTGAGATCCTTTGTGCTAAATGATCTCTTCATGTTGGATGCTTACACCTAGAGAGAAATCCAAGATCCAATCCAATGAATGCCTTCACTTGCTAGCTTCTTGATCTAGATCCATACCCTTTCACTCCTAGTGATCTTGGCGTCTAGATCTTGAAGCTTACTGCATTGGATTATTGATTGAGGTGATCCAAACCATTGGATGCATATTCAGTTAGTCTTGATGATCTAGAGCTTGATTACTTGAGGTCTAGATCATCCAAGCATACATGCAATGGTTTGTGATTGTATGTAAGGCCTTTCCATCCATCTCTCTTCTCTTGCACTATCTCCTGCTACTAGCAAAAGGCCGTTGCGATAGCGTTTGGAGGTTGCGGCCTCTCAAGCACCCACTCTCACCACAGGTGAGGATCCATTAGCTACCGAGGCAACATGGACACTCCGACGTGCCATGGGCGAGAAACTTAGAGGCAAGCTTACACAAAGGAAGGAGCCGAGTGGACTATTGACGGCGAGGTGTTGTCGGTCGTCACCGTGAAGCAGGCTCAAGACTTGAGAGCATGGCGGCCGTGTTAGAGCGGACCCGTTTATGGCAAGGTGCTACCGGTCATTACCGCTTGGAGGAGCGGGTTCATGAGTATAAGGTCATCAAGGGTAATTTTTGGGCTCTCTTGTAATCCATTTACCTTACTGCAAGTAGTTCTAGTGAGGGAGGTTCTCACCTGGTTTGTCAGGGGTGGTTTTTTCCGTTTGGGTTTCTACCTAAAAATATCGTGTGATTTCCTTTATTGCAAGCGTTTAGGACCTTGTATGCTTTGTCCCAATAAGACCACCGGTGAGGACCTTAGAGTGTGAGATTGAGCTATCATTTCTATTGGTTATTGTTCTCACATGCTCCCTTATATGTTTACTATGATGGTTGCACCGTTTTGTTCCCAATTATATTATCTATATTGTGTAGAATCTTGTGTGTATGACTGTGCTAGTCTTGGATTGCTATTAGGCTCCCTATTCTTCCTTATATAGTAGCGGATCTATCTATGCATTGTGCGGAATTTTGTTTGGTATCGATGCTTGTCTTTAGCAAGATTTCGGGTATCCGATGAATTCCCACATCCAAGTTGTACTAGAACTTGCTTTCTATCAGTATTCAATGCATCTTGGATTTTGAGATATTTGTCAGATTTGATGGAGTGCTAATTGTCATCTCAACAGACATGCCATTCAGGATTATCGGAGGAAGAAAGGCCTGAAAACCATTTATAATCAGCTCAAAGAGCATCCACTGCAGGAGCTACTCCTGATACACTACCGATGATTCGCTCCATGTCGGTCATCTCCCATACATTAGCTGCACCATCCCCATGATTACCCTGGCTATGCTTCAACAGAAATAGATGCTTGAGAGTTTCGGACTTTGCTCCTCTTTATCAACTTCTGACCATGCCTCTATCTCTACTCTAAATTGAAGTCACAGTGACGGTGGTAACCCCGCGCAATCCTTCATTCTTGATTCTGGTACCTCTTTTCAAATGAATCATCATACCTCTCTTCTTACTTTTCACACGCGTATATTGTTTGATGCTTCCGACATTTGCTGGAGATGGTTCATCCTCACCTTTTATTCACCATGGTTCCTTGTCCCCAACTTCTAAATCCTCTGGTCGATTTTTAGTGCCCTTAATTTTACAATACTAAGGTTTTCTCTAACATGTTTTCTTTTGCTTCGATTCATGCCGAGTCACTGAATGATTATGGTCATAGCGTGATGGGTTCTACTATATGGATCATCTTTGTCATCACCTCTTTTTTTTTTTGAGATCGGCGGGTGTCCCAAAACCTTTTGGGCAATGGACTTACTTCAGTTTCCCTTCTTGCTTTCAAGCTAATTTGATCTGATGCTTGGGATCTAGTTCTTGATCCAAACTGATAAGGAATATATATTTTGTTAGTTTTATTGATGACTACTCACATGACACCTTTATAGTTTGCGTTGCCGTTTTCAGCTTGTTAAGATTTAGCGCAATTTTACTGCCAAATTCGCACTCACTTTGGTGTCAGCATTAATATTTTTAGGTATTACTCAGTGGTGAGTACCTTTTGTATGAATACCATCGTATTTTGTCCTGGTGGGTATCTATTGTCCCATGAGAACTTGTGGTTTTTTTTATCGCCAAGCTGCCTTGTCTGATGATGCTATTGTTGATGCTCCTATCCAACTTCATCAGAAATGCACACATTTTATAGACTATAGTTGAGCTTTTGGCTAAATCAGGTTAGAAATCAAAACTTGTTTGGTTCTCTTATCTCACTATATTGCACTCGGATATTGCCTATGTGATACATCTTGTTAGTCAGTTTGTTGAGGCTCCTCTCTCTCTGATCATGATGCCTTCCTTAGATTATATGATATCCAGCGAGGCATTATTACTTAACCTCCTACTTTTTATCTATCTTGATGTTGGAGCTCATACTTCCTCTGATTTTGATTGGAATAGAGATCCTGGTGATGGTCATTCATTCTACACAAGCTGTTTTGTGTTCCTTGGGGACTTACTCATTTCTTGGTCAGTCAAGGTGCAAGACACCTCCTAAGTTTAGTTTCGAAGCCAAGTAATCGCCATATCTACTGTTGCTTCTGATGTTGTATGGTTTTGTCACCTACTTGGAAAGACATGCATTCATTTCTTCACTCATGCCTTTCTTTACAGGATTAATAATCTTGCGTGTCATGAGCATACTAAGCCTATTGAGGTCATTGTCATTTTGTTTGATAGCATCATACTGATCCTGCCGAATGCTCGTCGTGCCTTATGTGCCTTCCAACGTACAACTATGAACTTTTCACGTAGTCTCAGTCTACAACATCATCAGTTCTTGTTATCCAACTCAAGATGTTTGATCCATCTTGAGGTTGAGAAGAGGGGGTCATTTTTTTTTTTGTTTGGGGGTGGGGGGTGGATGGTGTTGTTATTGTATTTATAAACCTGGTATAACTTTTCTTTATTGGATTGGTGTAACCATACCACCCAGGTGTGTATACGATTGTTTACTTGTTTTGGGGCAACCCCCCTACTTTGATTGCGCACATTTCATCCCCTTTTACATGTTGTGAGCTTGTGACAAAACTCAAGATTTCATAAATTGCATTTGTCAGGTCTGCTGGAGTAAATATTATAGAAGAAACAATTCATTTTTTTCTGAATAGACTGATATAATTAGTATAACATGTTTAAAATATAAATTTAGTAGAGAAATTGAATTTTACTATTTTAGATTTATACACATTATACATCATGTATTCCAGCTTTAGAACATGACATCTTGATGTAGCCTGATCTCGGTTACGATTTATCTTTAATTGCTTTAGTTAATATGCATTTATTTTTATGGTTGCATCACCCATCTCTGGGCAAAGATCGGACGATCAGATATTCAATTACAATTTTTTTGGCATATTTGCTAGCATGCAGTGCAGGGATGTCGTTCCCGACTAGACCAACTGGCTAGCTCATCTATATTTTAAGTGATCTAACATGATTGTGCCATACAAGATTGAAGAAGGCATCAGATGATGCATCCAACGGTGGATCGACACATGCCGAGCAAAAGTCAAATAGGGGGTGCCTATATTAATTTATATAAGCATACATGGGAGTTTAATTTTTAAGTCATTGGGGTGCCCATAACCAGCCCCAAATAATCGCCATTGCTCCATATTGTTTGATCGTGCAAAGTGTCGTACGACACGTTTTTTGAGAAAAGAAAAGAGACAGTATGGTCATCTTTTTTTTCTCCATCCTTTCTTCCCATGAGCGCACGCATCCTAATGCCATTGTGCGTCCTTTTGTTCCAAGAGATTCTCTCTTCTCTCCCTTTTCGATGTGCTGTCTCTTTGCTTTCTTGAAGACTTTGAGAAACACTAGTCTATATAGTGAGGAATAAAGAAGAAAAAAAAAATCTTGGATGGAAAGAAAGATCTCTTTGTGAGAATTTGAGAAGGTGTTCTTCGTTCTTCGACAACCCTCGTGGATATCTTCCGGCTTCAAATCTTCATCATATGCGCCATATTCCGGCTGAACAGTGTGCGTTTTCGTGAAGAAATCGGCAAGTTGCTCTGTAGATGACACATGTGGAAGTGAGAGCGTCCCGTCCTTGTAGCGATGTCGAACATAGTGACAATCCAACTCAATGTGCTTGGTGCGCTCGTGAAATACCGGATTGCTAGCAATTTGAATAGCACTCCGGTTGTCACAATGGAGGGGAGTCGACGAGGACAGCTGAACACCCATATCCTCGAGTAGACGACGAAGTCAAACCACCTCTCACGAGGTGCGTGCCATAGCACGATACTCAGCCTCGGTACTAGATAGTGAAACGATCTCCTGCTTCTTGCTTTTCCAAGAGATGAGCGAGTCGCCGAGGAAAATACAGAAGCCAGTGGTGGATCATCGATCAGTGGGATCACCGGCCCAGTCGGCATCAGAAAAAGCACGAAGCTCCAAGGAGGAGGAGGACGAAAACAACAAAGAGCAAGTCATGATGCCTCGAAGATAGCGAAGAATCCTCGTCAGAGCGGCATAGTGAGTGGAGTGAGGAGCGCTAACAAACTGGCTAAGTACTCGAACGGCATGGGCAATATCCGGACGGGTGATTGTCAGACAGACAAGTGCACCAACGAGCTGACGATAACGCGTGGGATCCGAAAGCAGCTCGCCATCACCAGGACGAAGCTTCACATTAAGCTCCATTGGGGTATCCACTGTACGTAAATCAGTAAGTGCAGCCCGGCTTAGTAAATCGGAAGCAAACTTCTACTGAGAGACCAATAACCCTCGGGGTGATGAAGCCACCTCAAGACTGAGGAAATAGCGAAGTGGACCAAGATCTTTCATCTCGAACTGCTGCTGGAGGTGCCTTTTCAAAGAGTTGATAGTAGCAGTATCATCACCGGTGATGATCATGTCATCAACATATAGAAGTAATATCGCACGACCATGAGCAGATGTGTGAGTGAACATAGCATAGTCATTCATACTCTGTAAAGCCAACTGCAAGAACCGAGGACCGGAAACGCTCAAACCACGCCCGAGGAGCCTGCTTGAGGCCATAAATGGCCCGATGAAGACGACAGAAATGCTGGGGAGGAGTCAAAAGACCAGGAGGGGGACGCATGTAGACCTTCTCAGAAAGATCGCCATGAAGAAAGGCGTTCTTCACATCCATCTGGAAGAGTGGCCAATGACGAGCAGAAGCAACTGCTAACAGAGTCCGTACAGAGGTCATCTTCGCAACAGGGGCGAAAGTCTCCTCGTAGTCAATGCCATACTCCTGAGTGAAACCACGAGCAACTAGGCGGGCCTTGTACCGCTCAATCGAGCCATCTGAGCGAGTCTTGATGCGATAGACCCAGCGACAGCTGACAGGTTCCTTCCCGGGGGGAAGAGGAACTAGCTCCCAAGTACCAGTCTGTTGAAGAGCCTGCAAGTCCTCGGACATAGCCTGCTGCCAATGGGGTACCTGGGCTGCCTCACGGTAACTCTGGGGCTCCTGAAGGGAGTGAATAGCGGCAAGAAAGTCCTGAAAATTAGAAGAGTAAGAGGCAGTATGAGAGAAACCATAGCGATCGGGCGGATGCCGGTCACGCTCAGGGTAACGCTGGGAGAAGGTAGGAGCAGAAGAACCATCGTCAGGGCTAGACGAGACTGGCATCGAGGGTAGGGCGGCAGGAGAGTCTGGAGGATGAGAAGGAGCTGCTGGGACATGCGGACGACGCGTGTAAGTAGAAGTGACTGGTGGTTGCGGGAGCTCAAGTGGTGGAGGGGGAACAACTGAAGCGTCTTGAGGAACTGGTGAGTCAGCTGAGGGAGACGGTATCGAGATCCCGGAGGAGGGAGAGACTGGAGGAGGGAGTGACTCAGAGGAATGAAGAAAGGATAAGTCCTGGTCCATGGAGACCCCTGAGTAGAAGGGAGTGTCCTAAAAAAAAGTCACGTCACGAGAGATACGTATACGACGAGCAGAGGGGTCGTAACAACGCCAACCCTTGTGCTCAGAACTATACCCCCAGAAGAGACATCGAGTGGACCGAGGAGTGAGTTTCGTTCGCTCACCAGGAGGGAGCATAACGAAACAGGTGCAACCAAAGGTTCGCAAGACACGATAGTGAGGAACAACAGAGTACAAGATCTGAAAGGGTGACTGACCAGAGTGAGCAGAGGAGGGAGTGCGATTGATTAAATGGACAGAGGTGAGGACAGCCTCTGCCCAAAAATGCCGAGGAACAGAGGTAGAGAATAAAAGAGATCAAGCAGTCTCGAGAATATGACGATGCTTTCTTTCAGCTAGACCATTTTGTGCAGGCGTGTAAGGACATGACTGCTGTGGGAGAGTACCCTGAGAGAAAAGAATGTCACGAAACTCAGAAGAAAGATACTCGCGAGCACCATCAGAGCGAAAGATTTTAATACGTTTACTAAATTGAGTGTGAACCATACTGGTAAAGTCACGATATGCCTGACAAACATCAGATCGACGACGTAAGAGAAACACCCAAGTAAAACGAGATAGATCATCAATGAAACTAACATAATAAGATAATCCAGAAAGAGATACAACGGGAGCATGTCCCCAGATATCCGAATGCACTAAATCAAACACAGAAGATGACATAGACACATGCACAGGAAATGACTGAGATGGATGTTTGGCCAAGCTACAACTGACACATGGGGATGGTGGAGTGAAGGAGATATCACCGAGTGCTCCGGATTGGAAGATAGTACAGAGACGGGCAGCTGAAGGATGTCCCAATCGGCGATGCCAGAGATCCGAAACAGCACAGGTGGTATCAGCAATAGAGGTAGGAAGTGGTACATGAAGATGTTGCAGGTGGTACAGACCGCCCACCCTACGCCCAGTCCCAATCGTCTTGCCCGTTCGAGGATCCTGCACAAGACAAGATGAGGATGAGAAGGTAGTGAGATAGCCCAAGTCAGCAAGTCTACTAATAGAAATCAAGTTAATGGACAATGAAGGAGCAAGAAGCACGCCAGGCAGAGAAAGACGACCACTGGGGTCAGAGGATGTGGTGATGGTCCCTTGACAAGAAACTGGTAACGGGGAACCATCAGCAATGCGAAGCTGTAGCTCAGGAGGAACACGACCAGGAGCAGTGAGAACGGAAGCATCAGAAGTCAAGTGGTGTGAGGCACCCGAGTCCAGAATCCAGGCAGCAGATGCAATACCGGTAGTTGGAGGGCCCTGCTGGAGGGTGAGAGCATGCTGAAGCTGCTGAACCTGGGCAGCAAGCTGAGAGAAATCAGATGTTGAGGTGGTCGGAGCCGTAGTCTGTGGCATCTGACCGAGCTTCCTGAGACGCTTATAACAAGTATCTTTGATGTGGCCTTCTTTCTTGCAGTATACACACCAATGTTTGCTAGTAGATCGCCTCTCACCAGTGGGGCGATGATCTCCAGTAGACCGACTGTCACCGATGGGAGCACGAGATGTGAAGGAGGTCGGCGTAGCAAGAATGCTAGGGTCTGAGGCTGGAACGGGATGTACAGCAAGGGTGGCTAAGCGTGTCTCTTCGGCAAGTAGCTCAGATAAAGCCTCATTGAGACTAGGCAAGGGATCCCGATGTAATAACTGACATCGAATAGGCTCAAATTCCGCACGAAGTTCCATCAGGAATTCAAAGACGTATTGCTCATCACGATGGCGTCGACGGATAGAGACTGCATCTGGAGGATAGACAGGTTCCAGTGCTTCAAGTTCCCTCCAGATAGCTGAGATCCGGGCATAGAACTCACGAATAGTGCAAGAACCTTGGGTCATGCCCTTGAGCTCACATCGAAGTTGAAATGCCCTTGCATCGCCAGTCTGAACGAATTGCTTTGAAAGATAGCACCACATCCCCTGAGAAGTGGGAAACTGAAGGGCTTCGACACGGAGTTCATGAGAAAGGGAGGCACCAATGTACGAGCGAATGATGGCATCAACATCATCCCATTCTTCGGATTCAACGGATTCTAGAGCCGTGCTTGCGGTGGAGGAGTTTTCAGAGATTGTAGGAGCAGGCTTCGTGCCATCCACATACTTCCAGAGTTTGTGAGCACCGAGATGCATACGCAATGTGGAGGCCCACATTCGAAAATTTGAAGTTCCGATGAGAACAACGTCCATCTTAGGAAGTTTGTCGGGCTTCAAGGAGGCAGCCATAGTGATATCTTGAGAGGAAAGAGACACACGATCTGATAGATTAATACAGTTGTGCCTCGAGAGAGTCTTTCACGTAGATAAGACGAACGGTCATGATCTTCGATGAGATTACCCTGTACTTAGGGTTTTAAAATCTCAACTCAGCGCCGCCGCCGCCCTCTCCGTCCCGTTTTTCAGTCGCTCCGATTGTCTCTCTCAGCTCCGACTGTCGCTCCGACTGTCTCTGGTGAAGAAGCAAATGAAGACGGCGAACATCTCAGGCCACGAAGACGAAGACGAAGATCTTAAGCCACGAAGACGAAGACCCGAGCTCTGTTTTTCAGTTGAGCCACGAAGACGAAGACCCGAGCTCCGTTTTTCAGTCAAGCCACGAAGACGAAGACGAAGATCTGATACCACGAAGACGAAGATCTTAAGCCGCCGTCCTCTTCTGTCCCATTTTTCAGTCGCTCCGACTGACTCCCTCAGCTCCGGATCTGATACCACGAAGACGAAGCTCCGGGGAAGAAACCGATGAAGAAGAACCGATGAAGAAGAGAAGATCTAGATCTTCCACGACAGCGATGCAGTGAAGGCTTCAATGCAGGATTGCGATGAAGGCTTCGATGCGAGTGGAGATAAAGACTAAGGCTTCGATGAAGCTTTGGATTGAAGAAAGCTCTCTACCAGAGACCCATTAGGGCTCTGATACCATGTTAGATCCAAAGAGGAAAAGAGAAGAAGGGATTTTGGGAGTAAAACCATAATTTACTCATTAGGGCAATGGCCCTATATATATCTGTACAAAGAGATATGGTCACCAAAGGGTAAGCATACCCAAAACAGACTAAAGAGACTAAAAAAGGATTTACATACTCTAACAGTTGGTAATATCTTTCCTCATACTTTGATTGCTTCATTGGTCATCAATCATCATCATGTTTTATTTTTTCGCAACGGTCATTTGATACCAAGACTTCATCCAATTTTGGTATAAAGTCCTTTCATCATCAATTTCTCCTTCAAAATGAAATTCCGCAGGAGTGAACTTAAGATCGATGTTCTTGTTGGCTTTGCTTGGCTTAATCACTGTTGGGTTTATCATCATTATTTCTTTTTGTCTTTGCATGTGCCTTTATTTTGCTGATTTTTATATCTTGCGGCGATTGTTTGAGTTTAAGATCTATTGTTATCATGTGCTTTACTTGTCTATCTTCTTTTGAGCATGCTAGCATAGCTAGGTTGTTAATCTTTATTAAAATTTGATTTGAGAGGGTCTGTTGATACTGAATTTATGTTTAAAATTCCTAAATAGCCTATGAAATATATATCTTTAACTTGGCTTTCGCTCTTCACAACTTGGTTTGCATTATTTGGTATCAGAGCAAGTTCTGCTCCTAGGATTGCATGCATTTCATATTGCTTGCTTGCTTCCATGTATTTTTAATTTTAATATTTTAGTTGTATGTCATCTGCAAACATTCATACACTTCCGTAAAAGTTTGCATCTATACATACGACATGCACATAGCTATTTAGGAAACTCTTACTGACTTGTTCAGTATAAGGAAACCTTGAAAGAAAGCCAAACAAAAAATTTATATGAAAAAATTACAAGAAAAAAACATGAACATGCATAAAAGTTTTCGATCGTTGTATTCCCTTCATCCTTGTTATATGAAATCTTTCAAAAAAATTATCCGGCTTTGTAAGTCATAGTTCTTCTTTCCTTCGCTTTCCCCAATCCAAAATTAGATCGCCTTTTTTGTTCCTTTTTTGAAAAGAGGACTTTTGATCTTGCCCTTCCTTCGAAACCTTTTCATCCATTGACTTTTACGACCTCACCCTTCATTATCATTAGAAGCCAAGGATTGGGAGGTTCCATATATCATTGATGAGATTGAGGCAGAGTTGAAGTGGAGAAGACAGGAGAATATGAGGATTGCCCGATGTAGCAAGCCTCAACAGAGCCTCCACCTTCTGTGGAGCTCCGGACTCCACCAACACCATCCAAGGAGATTCAACCTCTAGTGCCACGGAAGAGTCATTTCCTCCTGCAGATTCTTCAGATGAGCCAATTCCTCCTACGGATCTTCAGTGGAGCCTTTGACTCCTATTGAATTTCCACCACTGCTAGCTCTACAGTACGTTGACTTTGTCAGACAGACTGACTACTTGCAAAGGCGATTGCAGTTCACAGGATTTTTATACATGTACTTCCATAGCTTCTGGTCCTCGCTCAGCGCTAACAAGTTATTCGCAAGGGACCCAACGATTGTCTGCTGCCCTCTGTGACTCCAGACTGCCCAGATGATCACTTGTCAGATCGCACCAACGTTTCCATAACTTCTGGTCCTCGCTCGATGACATCACATCTTTCACGTTGGACCCGAGAGGGGACTGCGGCACAGTGTGATGCCCCCTGCTGGGCCTCCATCACCAGATCCTGATGTAGCGAAGATTCCATGATGGTGGTCCTTGAGTTCCTTCCCGAGGCAACAACTTCAAAATGAAACTCGAGGACGAGTTTTTTTGAAGTGAAGGCGACTGATGTAGCCTGATCTCAGTTGCGATTTTTCTTTAATTGCTTTAGTTAGTATGCATTTGTTTTTATGGCTCCATCACTGTCTTTATATGAAGATCGGATGGTCGGATATTCAGTTACAATTTTTTGGCATATTTGTTAGTGTATGATGTGGGGATGTCACACCCGACTAGATCAATTGGCTAGATCGTCCATAAATTAAGTGATTTGACATGATTGTGCCATGCATGATTGAAGAATGCATCGGATGATGCATCCAACGGTGGATCAACAAATGCCATTTAAATGCCAAACATGGGTGTGCCTATATTAATTTATATAAGCATACGTGTGAGTATAATTTTTAAGTCATTGGGGTGCCCATAGCAAGCCCCAGATACTAGCCGCTGCCCCCTATGGTTTGACCACGCAAAGTGTTGTACGGCAAGTTTCCCAAGAAAAGAAAAGAGTCCGTACGATCATATTTCTTTTCTCCGTTCTTTCCTCGAGCACATGCATCCCGAGCCATTACGCGTCCATTTGTTCCAGGAGATTCTCTCCTCTCCCTCTTTGATGGGTTGCCTCTTTGCTTTCTTGAAGCCTTTGAGAAACTGTAATCTATATATAGTGAGGAATAAAGGAAGAAAAGAAAAATCTTGGATGAAAAGAAAGCTCTCTTTGTGAGAATTTGAGAAAGTGTTCTTCATTCTTCGACAACCCTCGTGGATTTCTTTCGGCTTTGAATCTTCATCTTCTGCACCTTCTTCTATCCCTCACACTTTCATCCTTCATTGGTAATATCTTTGCTCATACTTCGATCGCTTCATGGGTGATCATCTAGCTTTTTTTTCAGCAACTGTTACTCATTAGTCATTACATGTTCTTGTTGGCTTGGCTTAATCACCGTTGGGTATATCATCGTTGTTTCTTATATCTTTGCATGTGCCTTTATTTTACTCAATTTTTTATCTTGTGATGATTGTTTGAGTTTAAGATCTATTGCTATCATGTTGGTTTACTTATCTATCTTCTTTTGAGCACGCTAGCATACATAGGTTGCTAATCTTTTATTAAAATCTGATTTTAGAGGGTTAGTTGATACTGAATTTTATGTTTAAAATTCCTAAAAAGCCTAAAGAATATATATATTTAACTTGGCTTTCGTGCTTTGCAACCCGGTTTGTATTACATATTGTTTGTGATTTATATTAACTGAAACTTGTATCCATGTAGGCATTTAATGCTCTTCTAGATGTTCTGGATACACAAGGGATCAGGGAATCACATTTACATATGATGTTGAAAAAAATTGAGAAAACATTCAAAGAAGCGATTCGGAGAAAGAAAAATTGCATTGATTCTGTGGATTCAGCTGCCCATCTCATAGGAACAGACACTACCGAGATGATTGGCAGTTCTGGTTGCAGCAAAGTCACTGAGAGTCTTAGCAGTACACTATGTGATCACACTTCTGATGCTGTGGAGCTCTCGGCATCTTTCAGGATTGAACTTGGTCGAAATGAACTAGAGAAAAGACTTTCCTTAAAAAGATACCAAGGGTTTGTGAGATGGATGTGGAGAGCATGTTTTAATGCTCATGTATTATCTGCAATGAAATATGGGACAAAAAGATGCAGTGCAATGCTTGAAACTTGTGATTTTTGTTATCAGTCTTACTTTGCGGAAGAAAAGCATTGCCCTTCTTGCCATGTGACATTCAAGTCCTCTCATAAGTGTGTGAGTTTTCCTGAACACCTGGCTCATTGTGAAGAGAAAAGAACAATGGAGCCTGAGTGGAAAATCCAAGACTCAGATTCTTCAGTTCCAATAAGTATACGGTTGCTCAAGGCACAGTTAGTGCTGATTGAGGTTGGGGACTGTTGTCTGTTGCTCATTATTGATCCTTTTATCCCTTGTTCTTTTATTGACAAATTCATATGAATGTTTTTGATGTGCTTAGTTTGCACATCTGATTTACTTCTGTGATTTTTGCAGGTATCGATTCCAGCAGAAGCTCTTCAACCTTTTTGGACAGAAGGCTATCGAAAATCATTGGGGGCAAAGTTGCGGTCATCATCGTCTGCTGAGGAGCTTTTACAGGTATCCATCCTTTTTGAAATATTGACCAGTAATTTCTTCGCCACGTGAGCTGCAATTTTCATGAGCTATGATTTTACTAAATCATGAGTTTTAAGTGAACAATCTTTGTTCAATAATAATGAATAAGTGAGGAAGGATAAGACCTGGTCTATGGAAATCCCTGAGTAGAAAGGAATGCCCTCAAAGAAGGTCATGTCACAAGAGATACATATCAACAAGCAGAAGAGTCATAGCAACACCAACCCTTGTGCTCAGAGTTGTACCATAAGAGAGACACTTAGTTGACCGAGGAGTGAGTTTCGTTAGCTTACCAGGAGGAAGCAAGGCAAGACAGGTGCAGCCAAAGATTTTCAAGACACGATAGTGAGGAACAACGGAGTACAATATCTGAAAGGGTGACTAGCCTAAGTGAAGAGAAAGAGTGTGGTTGATGAGGTGGATGGAGGTGAGGATGACCTCTGCCCAGAACCGGTGAGGAATGGAGGTGGAGAACAAAAAAGAGCGTGCAATCTCGGGAATGTGGTGATGCATCCTCTCAGATATCCATCTTAACTCCATTTAATCTCATCTGTTCCCCCCCTACCCAAATGAATCGCACTCACCCTTACATCAGCATACTCTTTTTTATTTGAGCCTTTATGTATATAATCGGACGGTTTGAAAAATCTATGGCATAGTGGCACGCTTGTAAATAAAACGACCGCGCAGTGATATGTATTATAGATAGAACCCGACCCATCTATACATTAATAGGCCTATTGGCCTAATGAGAGATTCATTCGATTCTCTCCCAAACCCTAGTTGTCTCTCTCTCTCTCTCTCTCTCCTCTCTTCTAGGGTTTGTCACAGTGTATAAGAGCCTGCGATCCGTAGTCGTCGCGATCTCGCAGCCATCCGCAGTCGTCGCAATCTCCCTCGCCTGTGATCTGCAGCCTCCCGTGATCTTCCGAGCCCCTCTGCATAGCGATCTTTGAATCCCTCTGCGTTGCGATCTCGTGAGCCCGTAGCCCGTGCCGTCCGATCTTTGCAGACTCGCGAGCAGCCCGTGCCACCCGATTTCGTCTCTCCTC
The DNA here is from genome assembly GCA_947650365.1 of Chamaelirium japonicum. NCBI lineage: Eukaryota > Viridiplantae > Streptophyta > Magnoliopsida > Liliales > Melanthiaceae > Chamaelirium > Chamaelirium japonicum. Next base: position 49,798,756 of record OX393551.1, on the reverse strand, counting down.
TTCCTTCATGAGCCTCGCAAGCCTTTTGTTATGTTACTCGCGACCCTAGCCATCGAGCGCTGCTGCTCTGCAGCCTGCATCCTCTGATCTGTGGCATCCTCTAGCAGCCCCTCTCTGCAGCAATCGCCGAGCATCCCTTGCACCTCTAGCTGCTGCAGTTATTCAGAGCGGCCCTCTGCAGCCTGCAATCTGACCTCCTTTGCAGCCGTCATTTAACCGTCTTCTATCAAATTAGATCTGATCTCACCACCGACAACAACACCGCCAGTCTCCGATCAAATCAGATTTGATCTCCTTTGATTCTCAATCGGATCCAGCGACTTCCTCCTTCGATGGCCTCATCTCCATCCTTATCAGTCGTCACTTCAGCCGCGATCTCTTATGAAATTCCACGAGATTTCCTTCCTCACGTGACTTATTTTCTTTTTCATGAGGCCTCCAATTGGCCAGCATGGTCAGCCACGGTGGAATCGACCCTTGAGGGTCACAATCTTCGATGGCACCTTGATGGCTCTACCTCCCTTTCTGTTTTTGATGCAGAATATGGTTCCTAGCGGCTTCATGATCAGCGCATCAAGGCCTATCTTATTGCATTTGTGGATCGTTCTCTTCGTCGGGATTTGGTTGACCTTGCCTCAGCTGCCACAATTTGGGGACACTTTATTGCTCGCTTTGTTGAAAAAAGTGGTGCACGTGAGTATCAGCTTCTAACTTAGGCCCGATCGGCACAACAGGGCGAGTTGACTGTGCAACAGTTCTACTGCCAAATGCGGTCCTACTGGCGGGATCTTTAGGATCTTGCTCCTGTTCCTGACCCATCACGTGCTCTGGAGTACCAGCTCTACCGAGAGCATCTACAACTCTACCAGCTCTTCACTGCCCTTCGACCAGAGTTCAGTGCTCTGTCGGGCCAGCTTCTACACCGGGACAGTCTTCCTCGTCTGGATAAGGCTGTTGCCGAGCTGGTAGCCAAGGAGACTCGTCAGCGTACTCTTGTCTTCAGGGCCCCGTCTCCTCCACCCAGTCTGCAGGGTGTACTTGCTGCAGCTCTATCACCCGTCTCAGGGCTTTCAGCTGCCTCTATGCCTCTTGCTGCTACTACCTCCCACGGCAGACCATTCTGCAACCACTTTCAGATGCTGGGTCACTTCGTGGACACCTGCTACTCACTTCATCCAGAGAAGCATCCCACTTAAAGAGATCGAGGCCGTGGTCGTGGTCAACAGGCTTCCATTGCTGCTGTGCCTCCTTTTCCGTCTCAGTTAGAAAGCTACAGTCCATCCGTGAGGTGATGGCTCAGTTCAGACTCTTTCAGCAGTCTGCGACTCCTTTTATACCTTCCAATGCTTCCATATTCTCTGCCTCTCCTGATAGTTTTGCTGTTTGGATTCTCGATTCAGGCGCCTCGCACCATATAGCTTCGGATGACTCACTGCCAGCTTGCGACCCACCTCCTATCGATTCACATTGCGAATGGTTCTCATTTAGCCATCTCGCAGTGTAGATCCATCACTACAGCCTCCACTGCTGCCACCTCTCCTTGCCTCTGTGCTTCACACTCCCACTCTCCACATGTACCTTGTTTCTATTAGTGCTTTGTGTTACTCTGGATGTTCTATGATGTTTACCTCTTGTTACTATTATGTTCAGGATCTATGTACTGGCCGACTGATTGGAGTCGGTCATAGGACAGGCGGGCTCTACCAGATGGGGTTTCCTCACTCTCCGACTCCGCCTTTTTCTGGTTTTTGTGGTGTTGTCTCTCATGATGCTGGCCTGTGGCATAGAAGACTTGATCATGTGTCAGAACCACGACTTAAACGATTACTTTATTCTGGAGCTCTAGGTCGTGGTCCTTTTTCGTCTTTATCTATATGTACCGGCAGCAAGCTCGCAAAAGCTGCAGCCCTTCCTTTTCTGTCTAGTACTTATGAGAGCTCTGCTCCTTTTGATCTTGTTCACTCTGATATCTGGGGACCTTCTCCTCTCCTTCTATGAATGGGTATTTATAATTTTATATTATGTCTCATTTGTGGATTATTACAGTCGCTACACATGGGTCTATTTTCTTCGTCATCGCTCGGATATCCTCCAAGCATATCAAGACTTTGCCTCCATGATTCACATGCAGTTCAATCGGCGTATCAAGATCTTTTGATCTGATTGTGCCCTTGAGTATCTATCTACCGCTATGCGCAGTCTTATTCAATCCCATGGGACTATTTTTTAGCACTCATGTCCTCACATTCACGAGCAGAATAGTGTTGTTGAGCGCAAGCATCGCCATATTCTTGCGACTACTCGTGCTCTCCTCCTTTCCGGTTCTGTCTGTCGACGCTTCTGGGCTGAGGCTCTTCTGACCTTAGTCCAGCTCATTAACATCACTCCTTCGCGGTTCTTTCGGATGACTTGTCTCCTCACGAGCGTCTCCTTTCAACCACTCCTGACTACAACCCTCTTCGCATGTTTGGGTGCACCTACTATGTCCTTCTTCCCCATAAGCGCACGAAGCTGTCTACTCAGGCAGCTAAGTGCATCCTTCTTGGGATCAGCACTGCGCACAAGGGATACCGTTGGTCCGCTGCTAAGACCCTGTTGCTCGTCGCTTGTGTATCTCTCGACATGTCTCATTTGCAATGATACACCCTACTACTCTCCTGAGGCTCAGGATCTCACATTCCTCGAGGTTTCTTCTCCTCTATCCTCGACACCTGCGTCTCCTCCGTCATCCTCTCCGGTCCCCCCGGCTCCTTCCTTACCATCGGCTCCTTTGCCGGTTGTTTCCCCAACTTTTCCAGGAGACTCCTCCGAGGCTTTCACCTTTACGTTCATGCCTATCTTTCCTCTTCAGGTTGTCTCTCCATTTCCTCAGGTTTACTCACGTCGGACTACCCACGTGTCTTCGTTTCCTTCCTCCTTCTCAGAGGATGTTGTTCTCCTGCTGTTGAGTTTGCTCCTGATACTCCGCCTACCGTACCTACTCTGTCATCGCCAAATGTGGATCCATGTCCGCCCCGCTATCTCCAGCACGAGCACCACCCAACTGCTCGCTTTAGCCACGCCACTGGACCTTCTGACCGTTTTGGCTTTGTCTCTGTTTGCAGCTACTCACCTCAGTTTACTACTTTCCTTACTGCTGTGCATGCAGATCAGAAGCCTCGGTCCTACTCCGAGGCAATTCAGTTTCCTCAGTGGCTTAAGGTCATGGATAGGAGTTCTAGGCCTTTCAGCAAACTCAGACGTGGGATGTCCCACTGCCTTCTAGCGTTGAGCCTGTCAGCTGCAAGTGGATTTATAAGGTCAAACACCGACTTGATGGATCCATTGAGCGACAAAAGACTCGAGTGGTGGCTCGTGGCTTTACTCAGGAGTACGGTGTTGACTACGAGGGGACCTTTGCTCCGGTAGCTCAGATGACCACCGTTCAAGCTCTTCTGGCGGTCGCAGTTGTTCGTCGTTGGCCTCTTCTTCAGATGGATGTGAAGAATGCTATTCTTCACGGTGATATGTTTGAGACCGTTTACATGGATCATTCTCCCGGTCTCTGTGTTCCTCCTCAGCACGTGTGTCGTCTTCGTCGGGCCATTTATGGGCTTAAGCATGCTCCTCGCGCCTGGTTTGAGCAATTCCGTCGTGCTATCAGGGAGCTTGGTTACTCAGAGTGCAGTCAGGACCACTCTCTGTTTATGAGGTCGTCCTCGCAGGGCCGGGCTATCCTACTATTGTACGCGGATGACATGATCATCACTGGGGATGACTCTGTTGCGATTGCTTTTTTTCAGCAACACCTGAGGAGCCAGTTTCAGATGAAGGGCTTGGGTAATCTTCGATACTTTCTCGGCCTTGAGGTTGCATACAGTGCATATTTCTCTCAGCAGAAGTACGTTTCAAACATCCTTAACCGTACTGCCCTCTCAAATACCCGTACAGTTGACACCCCTCTTGAGTTTCACTCGAAGCTACGTCCTACAGATGGAGTCCCTCTTTCAGATCCCACTCGGTACAAGCAGATTGTGGGACAGCTGTCTACCTCTGCATCACTTGGCCTGACATTGCACATGATGTCAGCATTGTCAGTCAGTTTGTTGCAGCTCCACACTCAGTTCACTACTGTGCTCTTCTTCGGATCCTCCGATACCTTATAGTTACTCGCTCCTTGTTTCTGTCGTCGTTTTCATCTCTCAGTCTTCGAGCCTACTCAAATGCAGACTGGGCTGGAGATCCGACTACATGCTGCTCCACCACTGGTTACTGCTTGTTTCTAGGTGATGCATTAATATCCTAGCACAGCAAGAAGTAGAAAGTGGTGTCTCTTTCCAGCACTGAGGCTGAGTACAGGGCCATGGCCTCCACAACCAAGGAGATAGTCCATTTTCGGCGTCTCCTCAGTGATCTCGGTGTTGCTTTCTCTGGGTCTACTCCACTTCATTATGATAACCGGAGTGCTATTCAGATTGCTAGCAATCCGGTTTTTCATGAGAAGGCAAAGCACATCGAGATTGACTGTCACTTTGTCCGACATAAGTACGAGGCCAAAACGATCTCACTCCCCTTTGTTCCCTCAGCAAAGCAGATAGCTGACTTCTTCACGAAGTCAAATCCTATACCACGCTTTTGGTCTTTGATTGAAAACTCTTGGTGCATGATTCACCTTGAGTTTGAGGGGGGTTGTTGAGATGTATTCATGTATATACACATACTCAGTGTATAGATGACATATATTTTGCCCTTATATTGGCCTATTGGGCTAATAAGAGATTCATTCGATTCTCTCCCAGACCCTAGTCGTGTCTTTCTCTCTCTTCTAGGGTTTGTCACATAATTAAAATAATTACTCTTGGTTACTACTTTAATTAATGTTTTTTTGTCTGTTTTAGCTTGATTGGTCTCTTTATCTAAACAAAACCTCACTTGACAATTGGATTGCTGCTATACCCGTTGTGCCCTAGAAGATATAGTAAAGTCTTTTTATAATTAGAGTTAAATCATGTTATAACTTTCTGAATGTGGTGAGCCTTTAAATATATTACAACTCTCTATAATATTGCAGCTTTGGATGTCAATTTAGCCTTCAAATGTTGTCTAATATAAATGCAGCCCTTCAAGTATATTTGCTACATCAAAATTTACCTGTCTTATAATGGCACAATTTAGATGCAGTACATATGTTTTTTTATCATATTGCCAAGTTTATGTAGAATCAAGAACTCATGTATTTGTCATTTAATTTGCCTGCAGATCTCAACTCTGTTAGAGAGAGCAATTAAGCAGGACTTGTTGTCTCCAGATTTTGTTACTACAAGTGAATTGCTAAGTTCTACCCGATTTTTTGAGGTTCATGATATTGCTGGTTCAGTTCATGTACTTCCATGGGTACCAAGTACCACAGCCGCTGTGGCATTTAGACTTCTAGTTCTTGATGCATCCATTCCCTATATACTACATCAAAATTCATCTCACGAAGAGAAGGAAGTTAAAGAATTCATGGTGAGCTCCTTTCTTTTGTCCTACTAAATGTCTCTTTTATGAAATAAATAAGTTAGTGATGGATGGGATAGGAGGCCGCTGCAAGGTAAGATTCTTTGATAGCCAGACTCACAGATTACTGGAAAGCCTTTTTCGCTAGAAAAGGAAGGGACACAGGATATAACTGCTAGTGATCCTACAAACTTCCTTGGTTCTCTCAACATGCAAGGAATAGTCTCTCTTAATGTGTCCAAGTTGGTTGTTAGATGTAGTCTTAGTTTATTCCCACATTGTTTGTGGTATTGTAATGGTGTGCGTTCTCTCCCCATATAAAGAGAGGTAGTATTATGTAATATGGATATCAATACAGAGAGTATTCAGCTCGTTCGATCTCACTCGACATCGCCCCTCGCTCGTGCCTCCTTCTGCGGACAACTGCTCGACTAGCTCGGGGTGCCTACCTGAACATCAGCCCCCTTTGGGTGATCAGCAGAAAGAGAGAGGCAACCTTTCCCCTCTTCTCTTCCCCTCAGCTGGTGACCAAGGCTCGACGAGCCCCCTCATCTTCTCCTCCTTTGGGCGACCAACAGAAGAAGAGAGACAACCTCTCCTCTTCCTCTCGGTTGATGACCAAGGCCCGACCCCCCCACCCCGACTTCTCCTTCGGTCCGACCAAAAGTACGGACAACACTCTTGGTTGCGTGGGCAAGCCGAGACCCCTGTGCGATTCCGATCTGGCATCCCCACCTTTGGTCTGTACAGCACCCGGCGACGTACTCCTCTGCATCGAACCTGATCCCAAGAGCTCAACGGGGTTCATGGCCATGATCTATATCATGGATTCCATCGTGCCTCGACTCCACGTTAGCAAGATTTTTCAGATGGCCTCGTCGGCAAAAAGGAGAAGGGGTCCCTATGCCGTTGGATTTTCGATCTCCGGCGAGATGCTTATGTTCACTGCCCTCTCATGCATATTTCAGATCCTCAATAGGGGAAGGGGGCAGCGAGTCAGTAACCCTCCTCTATTGGATGATTTTTTTGAAAGATGGGTTCTTCCTCGTTTTTCTCACGATCGGATCAACATGTGATAGTGGTCGGACGACGACCCTTCTTTTTTATCTCGTTTACTTGCGACCCCAAATAGCAACAGAAGTAGAGAGGGAGGAGGTGACCAACTCCTCTCTCCTATTCTCTTCAGTTGCAGCATAACAAAAAAGGTGGTGACCAGTTCCTCCTCCCCTTCTCTCTTCTCTTCCTCTGATGGTGGCCGACTGTTGAGGAAGTCCACCAGTTAGTCCCACATCGGTAAAGGGGGCCCCTAACGTCCGCTTAATATATCCTTTGTGGACCTTCCCTTATGACCCGGGTATCTAAAATGGTATCAGAGTTGGTCCCTTACTTGCCACGCGTGCTCCGTGTGAGGGGGAGTGATAACGGATAGTCCCACATCAGTGAGGGAGGCATTCATCACCCGCTTAATATACCCGCTGTGGATCTCCTCTTACGACTCGGGTTTTGGGGCGTGAGGGTATCTAACATGGTATCAGAGCTGGCCCGTCTCCTGTTCCTGATCCCGTTCCGGGTGCTCCCCACCGATCGTGCCTTGCCACGCATGCTCTGCGTGAGGGGGAGTGATAACGGATAGTCCCATATCGGTGAGGGAGACTCATCACCCGCTTAATATACCCGCTATGGACCTCCCCTTACGACCCGGGTTTTGGGGTATGAGGGTATCTAACACCGACAATAGGGTATTCACCCCCTCCTCTCCTTTTCTTCTTTCGTGGCAGGGCACAAGGGAGAGCAGCCATGGCACCTCTCGTCGCCGCTGATCTCGTTGTATCTCTTTTCAGTGACTCGATGTGGGCTCCGGATGAGATCTTCTGCATCCTCGAGCCCGGCCCCCGCTCGTGCACTATGCATCTCCCTTCTCAGTTTCTCTACCGCACGAGCTCCGCCTGCTCCAGCGCTCCTATCCATCCAATCGAAATCAAGCAATCGTGATCAGCCATGGCACCCCTTATCACCGCTGATCTCGCCGCAGCACTTCCAGTGACTTGATGTGGGCCTTGGATGCGATTTTCTGCAACCTTGAGTCTGCCCCCCACTCGTGCGTCGTGCATCTCTTTTCTCTTAGTTTCTCTACCGCACGAGATCTACCCGCTCAAGCGCTTCTCTCCATCCGATTGAAATCAAGCAATCGTGATCAGATCGCTCCTCCACACGTCTCCATGATCTGCAATCCTTCCTCCTGCGATCTTCATGTGGCTGCATCCTTTCTCATGTGTGCTCTTTGTAGTGTTGCTTCACTTGGTGTTCACGCCTCTCTCAACAGCCTTCGGTAGCACAAATCATTGAGAGTGACCTCCTGCCAAGCCATTGTTCGTCTCTCATCTTATGCTTGTAGACTGGCCTGCATATCCTTGTCTAAACGATGGGCTTTTGCCGTATTTTCCGGGTGCGTTCAACATGCCGGGATCCCGACATCTCTCCACTGTATTCCCCAGGTGGGTGCGCTCAGTGCGCCGAGAGCCCGGCCGTTGTCTTCTCTCTCCGACCTATTCCCCAGGTAGGTACGCTCAGCACGTTGGGAGCCCTACCGTTATCTTCTCTCTCTGTCGTATTCCCTGGATGGGTGTGCTCAGCACGCCGGGCATAGTCACAAAGTTCTCCTTTTTTTAAAAAAAAAACATGTTTAAAACATGGATTATTCCTCAGCCGATTAATAGTTGTCTTATACCTCGAACTTAATACATTACCAAATAAGACATTTTTTTATCTGTTTTTTTTTTAAGAAATCGCATTTAAAACGCCGAATTTGGTGACACCTCGTCTTTTCTTCTCCCACTGTGGGATGATGTAACACTTCCTGAAGCAAAAGTCAAGACTTGAAACTACACAAATCAGGAGAATGTTCGGCAAAGAGTTTATGCATTCTATTAACTGTGCTACTGTATGGACATATCTGACCACTGCTTGACATGACAACAGCTTGGCTAGGGTCATTCTTCTATGTAATAAATCGACATGTCACTTGGAGTCGGTGGACTTTCCGGATCAAATACTCGTGTAAATGCAAAATCTTATGTATGAGCTAATGAGCTATCAATTTCTTTCGTCTATGCAACAAATGTTGCTACTAGCAGGATTCTTATGTGGAAACTATTGAAGTACTGAACCACATTGCTACTAGCTTTAAAGGACCTTGGGGAGTTTTGGGAGATTTTAATTGTTTGAGGAGGGTTGATGAGAAACAAGGGGGCAAATATGTTCCTAGGAGGATTCTGGACGACTTCAAGCAATGAATGCCTTAGTAAGTAAGGTTTGGAGGAAATTGACCATAAAGGTTCTTCGCTACCTGGAATCATTAGTCGGAGGGGAGTGAAAAGATTCGAGTTAGGCCATATAGAAACTTCGGTAATAAGAAATTCTCATTGATTTTCCAATGAGGAATGGGCATTGTCTTTTTCCCAACTCCTCCCTTATGCTTGGTACTCTAATCCTTATTTTAACATTAATTGGGAAAGTTGGAATAATTTGGAATCTTATGTTTGTATTAATGCAGAAGTTGAAGCTTGTTAAGAAGGCATTCAAATGAAGTGGTGAACTTTTTGTTATGGATGCACCAAATTGTCTTACAGTGGAGCAAAAATAATTTGCTTGGGTGGATATTTTTTTTTATTCAGATGGTCAAAAAGATGTACTTTCCATATGAATTGAGTTATTTGGATATCTGATGCATTTATTCACCAAAATTTTAATTTCTAGTTATGGAACAACAACTACAAAGTTTTAAGCGGCCTTATGATGGAGGAAATTCTGCTTGGTCATTTCAAAACTCTACCCTAGAAGGATCCTTATATAATTAGTCATCTTATTGAAGATGAAATTAACATTTGGTAAATGGGAAATGAAGTCCCTTTCCACCTTGGAGAAGTTCTAATGCAAATGCAAAATTAAGTCACAGTTAAGTCCAAAATGTATATTGGAGGGATAGATGAGTAAATTTTAAATCGGTATCATCAAAGTGAGAGAGCTATTGGCAATCATACTAGCCAAATATTTTGTAGGTGACTTAACTGTATCAAATTAGTTCTAAGGTTGAAGATTGGGTCACATAGATATCTTTTATGGTAGGGAGAGTGCAAGTGGTGAAATCGGTGTTGAGCTCCATCATTTTGCATCAGTTATTTGGATTTCTTTTTAAGGCAACAATTATATCTATTAATAGATACTTAACAATTTTCTTTGGACCGTGGTTGTTGATAGGTAGATATATTACAAGCATAGTTACTGTTAGGAGATGACGGAGCCATCTACCATCTATAAATTAACAATTACCAAGTCGGAAGTCCGAAAAAATCAGCTAGGAGAGAAGTCGGAAAAATCGGAAAAAAGTTGGAAAGGTCGGGAACGAGTCGGGAAACGAACTGTAGAATTGTAGAACACATATATATAGATGTTACAAACTTACAATAGGTTTTTTGAGCAATACATGATGGGATTAAAACGTAATTAATCGGGATTAAAACGTGAAAATCGTGGCTTTTTCATAAAATCGTGATTTTTTCAAAAAATCGGGAAAGAGTCGCATAGCGAATGTTTAATGAATAAATCGTGTTTTAATCGAGACTTATTCAAAAAATCAAAGTTTCTGGTAATGGAGATTACAAGGGCCTTCAATAAAGCTTTTTATTTCGAATAGTTACGTCATCTTTTTCATGAAAACCTAGCGTATGGGTTGCATGGATGAGCTCAAACTTTTTGATCCCTATTAAGTGTAGGATCGTCCTAGCTTTTTTACAATTGAATCTTGCTTGTAGATAGGTGAATTTCCATTGGACCGTGGTTGTAGATTGGTAGACCTATCCTATCGGAGACATTACCTAAAATTTTGGATCGCTTGGCTTTAGTTTTTACATGGGCCTTAATAAAGCATTTTATTTCAAATAGCTATGGTGTATTTTGAAGGAAGCCTAGTTTATGAGTTGTATGGATGAGTTGAAACTTTCTTATCCATATTAAGTGTAGGATTGCCCAAGTTTTTAGAATTGAGTCTTGCCCTTTTTTCTTCGATAATTTTTGCTTGAGAGTTTAATCTCTAGCTTCATCAAAGAATAACCTGGACCTCACTTCGAGCTTTATGATGGCCTTTTAGATCTTGAGGCATTTAGCTTCATTAACTGGTAAAGAGTGATGAAGCTATATAATTCATCATTTTCTTGCCTAAAGTAATAGGATACTTTAAGAATCAACCCATCTTTAATTTGATTCGAGTACTTTGGTTGCAAAGAAAATTTGACTCCTTTGGCCTTGGAATTTCTTGACGTGCCAAGACTACATCCTTAGTTTTGGCCTTTTTGCACTATTTATGACTCCTATGCTTAACATCCTTAATATATATATTTTGCTTGTCGCTCACTTTATATGCCTAGGCATTCTATACAAGGGTTGCATGGCAGGTCATAAAATTTTGAATTGTTAAATAGTTGGCGAAGGTGCTATTGCTACTTTCTAGGACTAGGAGATGGGCATAAATCATCAATATCATATCGTCCAGCCCTAGATATCCTGGATAACATAAATCACCTTTTAAAATGCATATGTTATCCTAATAAAGGTACGGTTAAAATTGTAGAATCCCGGTCCCCCTTTTCAAATGAAAGACTAATATGGCTCCTCTTTGCTAGTTGCTACTAATTTTCATTTCAGGATGGATCGATCCCCTGGCAGATGCTGTACTTGTTGCTCATATAGCATGCCTGGGCATCTGTACCCCCTTGGTTTCTTGATTAACTACTCTTCTCCTAGTTATCGTGTACATCATAAAACTGAAGTTTCATCCTTTTCATATATGTAAGGTGGTCTCAGATCTTTTCTGTCTGCCTTGATCCTTGTCAGATCGGTCCAGATTATGTTAAATTCCCTTCAGGTATGTTTTTCGTCGCTTAATCCACCTCACAAGTCTCATAAGTCTGTAGAAAACTTTCCAATCGGTTTGTTCTAAAAAAATTATTATCTTTAGTTTAATCTTAGAAATCGAGTCTCTTCCATCCTGTTCAAGTCAAAGCTCTATGTTTTTGCTAGTATGAAAAGGGGATTGTTATGTTATTATGGTTCATATTATTCTATTTTCATATGCTGCCTTTGAATTCAAAAGATTTGCAGCCTCTCACAACCATCGAGTAAGTGATTTAAATATTAACTCCTTATTGTGAAAATTTATACTCCTGTGTCTCCCATTCCATAGAATGTTTACATAGTATGCTCCTCTTTCACTGCAGGTACTTCCAAGATCTGCTGCCGTTGAGGATATTCATCAACACATAGATACGACAGAAACTCAGCATTCGGTTGATTATCAGACTGAAAGGAAATCGTTTGATCCTGGGAACAGTAGGTGTGGGGTTCGTGCGCGAGGGAATCGTGGCCGGGGCCGCGGTCGTGGAGGAAGGCACAGAGGGGGCAGAAACTCCACCGGAACGGAGTTCGAGGGAGAAACTGATCGGAATGGTGAGAATCAGCTGAGAAACAGGAGGCGGCCGGGCCGGCCTCGTGGTGGTGGGCGTGGCCGGGGTCTCCATCTGTCTACGCCCCAGAAAAGGCCACAAATAGATATGGTACCGATCGAAGAGGATGCAGCGTTGGGTCATTTCAACGATGTGGGTGGCAGTGCAAAGCAGGCCATTGATGAGGAATCTCCGAGTACTTCTAAACAAGCAGAAGGGGTTGTCGAAGAAATCGGGATGGCCCGTGTCGAAGATAATAGTACACAAGTTATTGGGTCTGGATCTGTTGAAGTTCCAGCTTCAGGGGATGGTTATGTTGATCTGGAGACCGACTGTGGGACAGGTTACAACGGTAGCAAATCGGTAGCAGTAGTAGTAGTAGATATTGATAGCGAAGAGGATGGAGATGGAGATGAGAATGATCTTAATGGGGACGGGAATGAGGATCGCTGTGGACTTGTAGTGATGGATATCAGTGATGACGATAAATGATGATGAAGACGAGACCGGTTCTTTTGTTTTTGTTGCTCCTATGATTTTCCAAACTTGCTTTTGTGGCTGTGCCAACTTCTTCCGGTCGAATCGAAGGACAAGGGAGTCGTGACGTCCATCCAAATAGCGACCCACATCGAACTGGATCCGGTTATTTCAGACCGTACAAGGGTCTCTATAAAATGTTATCTGTTCTTTCAGACTCTTCTCTTTGATTTTTTTTTTTATTTTTGAGAATCAGACTCTTCTCTTTGTTATAAAACCCTGTCAATGCTGTCATTTAGAATGTAAGACTTTCCTTATATATGGTAATTTTGCTTAACCTCTTTCGGATTGTCTGATTGTTTTATCAGAAAGAGGGCCACTTAGTTGAAACATGAGACGGCGCGCAGTTGGATCATAAATCCAATATTATGCGAAATTGGTGTTCAGTTGAGCTCCTCCTTTTACAAGGAAACTAGTACTAATCCTGTGCGATGCACAGACGGTTGCGATGATGCTCGATCGGATCACATTGTTATACTACTTTTCGTTTAGTGTTCGAAAGGAAAGCTCGTCCGACCTATAATAGGGATATATGGTAATATGATACGTAGTAGGTTGTATTTAAGGCAATGGAGACTTTTTCAAAACAGGATTAATAGGATATGTTTATCTTATTAATGAGTGTTTCATGTGATTAAGATTTTTTATTTGAGTGATGCTATATAGCCAACTTTTGTTGCCAACTCCACGTGATGTGGAGTGCTGGCAGGTCCTCATTGCTGGGAACATTTTTGTGGGGGCCATGAGATGAGCTCTAGGCAGATGCCACGTAAAGTTGGCAACCCAAAAGTTGGCAAACTAGTTGGCTACCTAGCATTTTCCTTTCTTGAAACAGGAAAGAAGGATGAGGTTGCGATTAATGGGATTCATTTATCTCATTAATTAGCGTTTCATGTGACTTAGATTTTTACCAGATGGAAAAGAGGAGAGGTGAGGAGGTTAAGATTAATGGGGTATCGTTATTTCATCACTGGTCGTTTAATGTCAATTGCACTCAATATAAACCAATTGGGCGACCATCATTAATATATATTGAAATTTTGATTATTATTATTTTCCATATGTAAAAATAAAAAATGGAGAGAAGGGGAGGTTGCCATAGGAGAGGTTGTCATGTGGCTCTGAAAGCCTTGACCTTATAAGTTAGTATAGACTAGTACTAATCCCATGCAATGCATGAACAATTATGATGTTGCTCGATCGGATTGCACATATAGCACCGTTACCCATTGTGGGAGAGAGAGAGAGAGAGAGAGAGAGAGAGAGAGAGAGAGAGAGAGAGAGAGAGAGAGAGAGAGAGAGAGAGAGAGAGAGAGAGAGAGAGAGAGAGAGAGAGAGAGAGAGAGAGAGAGAGAGAGAGAGAGAGAGAGAGAGAGAGAGAGAGAGAGATGGGGAGGCTGCCATGTGACACCAAAGCCTCGACTTTATAAGTGTTTGGAGATGATGGCTAGGGTTTGGAGAGAATGGAATGATCTTCATTGAGGGAATAAGCCCAATTATATATATAATATAGAACCCGACCCCGACTGTACATAGAACCCGACCCATCTATATAATAATATTAACACTCCCCCTTTAAACTCACGGTGGATCATGAACCGAGAGTTTGCTGATAAAATACCGAAAGCGATCAATAGTCAGGGGCTTCGTGAGGAAGTCAACAGTTTGCTCCATCGAGTAAATGAATGGTAAGGAGATGGTGTGGGCAAGAAACTCCTGATGAATATAGTGACAGTCAACCTCAATATATTTGGTGCGCTCATGAAAGACCGAGTTGCTAGCAATCTGAATAACACTCCGGTTGTCACAAAAGAGAGGAGTAAGCTTGGAGATCACAACACCCAAGTCGACAAGGAGGCGGTGTAGCCAAATAATCTCTACGGTGGTGGAAGCCATAGATCTGTATTCAGCTTCGGTGCTGGAGCGAGCGATAAAATCTTGTTTCTTACTACGCCAAGAAATGAGGGAGTCACCAAGGAACACACAGTAGCCGGTAGAAGAACAACGAGTAGCAACATCTTATGCCCAATCTGCATCGGAGTAAGCACGCACCACTAGCAGAGAGGTGGAGGGAAAAAGTAGCGAATGGATGATGGTACCCCGTAGATAACGAATGATCCGAAGGACTGCTGCATGGTGAACAGAGCGAGAAGCTTGAACGAACTGGCTAACAATGCCAACAGCATGAGCAATGTCTGGCTTAGTCATGGTGAGATAAACTGGCATCCCAACAAACCTCTGATATCGGAAAACATCCTGGAGAGGCTCACCATCTGTAGAAAGGAGCTTTAAGTTGAGCTCCATGGATATGTCAATAGTGCGAGAGTCAGTGAGAGCAGTATCAACAAAGATGTTGGAGATGTACTTCTACTGGGAGATCAACAATCCATGAGCTAATCGGGTAATCTCAAGGCTAAAAAAGTAACGAAGAGGGCCCAGATCCTTCATCTTGAACTGACTTTGGAGGTAACGCTGAAGGGACACAATGGTAGCACTGTCGTCCCCAGTGATGATCATATCATCCATATATAGAAATAAAATAATAATACCCTAACTGAAGGAGCGGGTGAACATGGCATAGTCAGAGTGTTGCTTTACAAACCCAGTTGCCAGAACTGCATTGCATAATCGCTCAAACCAGGCACGAGGGGCTTGCTTAAGGTCATAGATGGCCTGGTGCAGATGACAGACGTGGTCGGAAAGAGCAAAGATACCCAACAGAGGAGCCAAGTACATTTCCTCTAAGAGGTCACCATGAAGAAAGGCATTAGTGACATCCATCTGATGGAGAGGCCACCCTCGAGCAGCTGCCATAGCTAAGAGGGTGCGAACGGTGGTCATCCGAGCAACTGGAGCAAACGTCTTCTCGTAGTCAATCCCATACTCCTGGGAGAAGCCAAGAGCAACAAGGCAAGCCTTGTGGCACTCAATGGAACCATCAAAATAAGTTTTGACCTTAAAGATCCATTTGCAGCTGACAGGCACAACGCCAGAGAGACAAAAAACCAAGTCCCATGTTTGAGTCCACTGAAATGCCTCAAGCTCCGCTGTCATGGCTTGTCGTCACTGTGGGTACAAAACTGTCTCACGGTACAACTGGGGCTCCCGGTGGGTATAGAGAACAGTGAGAAATGCTTGGTATGATAGAGAATATGAAGCAACAATGGAGTGTCCAGGGGTATCAGAAGAGGCAGATGTAAAAGCAAAGTAGCCAAATATGTCAGGAGAGTAGTCATATCTGTTAGGAGGGTGATATTCGCGCGCAGGGTAGCGTCGAACAGGTATCCACGACCGGAGAGGAGGAAGCAGTTGCAGGTAAAGGAGTATCAGTGGAGACTGTCTCGGTGGGAGGGACTGTGCAGCGACGAGTGTAGACACGTGTAATAGATAGGCGGGGGGGGGGGGGGGGAGGTAGAGGAGGCAGGGGAGGTAGAGAGGACATGTGGGGGTCGCAGGGGAGGTGTCGGTGGAGGTAAAGAAGGTGATGAAGACATGGAAGGAGGTGAAGGTGGATGATAAAGGGAGAGGGTAAGAGTAACAGAATGGAAAGGAGTGGTAGTGGCGGAGACTGAGATAAAAGAGGTAGTGAAAGACCTTGTGATTCAGTGGAGAAGAACGGGACATCCTCAACGAAGGAAACATAGAGAGAGACACGAATTCGGCGATCTAAGGGATCATAGCACTGATACCCTTTGTGTTCCCGACTGAGACCCAAGTGAACATATTTGACAAACCTGGCGGAAAGTTTGTTATGTTCATGTGGAGGTAGAAGTACAAAACACGTACACCCAAATATGCAAAGAGGAGAATAGTCAGACAGACTGGAGTAGAGACACTCTACGGAGTTACATCAGAAAGATTAGAGGACGGAGTGATGTTGATAAGGTGAACAACCGTCATAGCAGCTTCAGCTTAGTAGGAGTGAGGGACAGAGGCAGGGAGAATCAAAGCTCATGCTATCTCAAGGACATGACGATACTTGCGTCCGGTAAATCCGTTCTGCTCATGGGTGTGGGGACAAGAGTGCTAGTGAAGAGTGTTATGAGATTGAAGAATCTCACGCATGTCTGAGGAGAGGTACTCCTTGTCATATTCAGACCGAAAGGTCTTGATGTGCCGACCAAATTGAGTATGAATCATAGTCGTGAATATCCGATAAATATGGGGGACCTCAGACCGGTGACGCATAAGATAAACCCAAGTGTACCGAGAGCAAGGAACAAAAAATCGATATATTTTGTGAAATATCGCAAAATATATTAGAAAAATAAAAACCCAATACGAAATACCACCTGCAACCTCGAGCAGAACTGAAAATGTCAAAATATCGAGCGATTTCGCGAAATATCACGATATTTCCACGAAATATTTCCATCTTCACGAAATATCGCGAGATTTTGTCAAAATTTCGCAAAAAATTTGAAAAATTTCACGAAAGTTATCTGAAATTCTGTGACTGACTGGTTATAAAAGGAGACTTTGGGGCCTGGTTCTTAGCAGCTTATTTACATATAATAACATTTAAGTAAATATCTCTATTTACTTTAAGTTATTATATGTAAATAAGCAAATACCCCCCCATTTGATTTCAATAAAAATATCAAAAAAATTAAAAAACAAAGAAATCAAAAGGTTAACTTTCAATTTTAGTAGAAAAAAACAGTTTTTATGGATTTTTATAAAATCTACATGGTGAGAAAAGTGATTAAATCAACTCCTTTTTAGCTTAAAAAATTCCACAAGATGTAGAAGTACGGGGACATCTAGAAAACCATGGTCCGTCTTAGAAAATTTTGAATGTATAAAAATTTTTCTATATAAAAACTCTTTTTTTCAGACTTAGTAAAAAACAGTGCTTCACATTTCAGCATAATTTTTGCACAATTTTAAATTTGCATAACTTTCTTATTTTAAGTCCCCTTTCAAAATCATTTGAAACATTATTTTAACAATCAACTAATCTTTATTTCAAAAAATTTTTTATTCAAAAAAAAGATTAAAAAATATTTGAAAAATATATATCAAAACCGAACTAAATAAGATTACACAAGACTCACAGACTCAATACATTGAATACATGTAATGTGAAGCTCTACACCCCTAGATATGGTACATATATTATTTGAGTGTTCCAAAGTGTGTATCTATACTTGGTTTATAACTATCCGGAGTTTCACTAAAAAATTCCATCAAAAAATCAATATTTCCACCATTTCTACAAAATTGCAATATTTCCACACTGTTGAAGTATTTCCACGAAATATTTCCATATCCAGAAGGTCGAAATTTCCACCGAAATGGAGATTTCGAACCTTGACCGAAAGTAATCATCGATAAAATAGACATAATACATAATATAAAAAATAGATGCAACCAACGCAGGACCCCAAATGTCAGAATGCACTAAATCAAAAAGGACGACAGATTGAGAAGCACTAGCAAAAAATGAAAGAGCTATATGTTTTGCCAATCTACAACCCGTATAGACAGAGAGGGGGAAGAAGAACACATGACCCAAAGCGCCTGAATGGAAAGCACTTTTGAGTCGATCACTAGATAAATGACCTAACCTTCTATGCCACAAGTCAGCTTCAGAGGTAACAGATATAGAAAATGCAACAGGAATAGAGAATACATAGAGATCGTCCAGCTGGTACAGTCCTCCAGCTCTATGACCCAGTTCAATCCTCTGACCCGCCCGTGAATCCTGCACAACACAAGCAAAAGAGGTAAATGTGACAGTCAGTCTAGATTCACAAAGAGAACTGATAGAAAGTAGATTAATATGAAGAAGAGGTGCATGATGGACAAGGGATAATGCTAGGCGACCAGTAGGATCTGAGGTGGGAGTAATGGATCCACACTGCAGAATAGGGATGAGAGTCCCATCCGCAGTACGGACCTCCAAGTGGGTGGGAGTAGGAGAACAATCGATAAGCACAATAGAGTCATAGGTGAGGTGATAGGAGACACCCGAATCAGAGATCCATGTGGCAGCAGTACCAAAGGTGGCAGACAAGCCATGAGCAGGTGAGGATCCAGTGGAGGAGAGGTGGTAAAGAAGTAGCTCCTCGAGGCGTTGAAGATAATCTGGCTCGGGCAGAGACAGTGCAGTGGTAGCGATGGGAGAAGCCGGAGTCGCTGTAGCAACAGCTGCAGTACCATCAAACTGACGGTAGGAGGGCTGACCACGACCACGGCTCCATACACCTCGATCGCCACGTCGGTCGTCACGAGAACCAGTAGCCCAGCGTGATTCCCGCTCATCCGGTCTTTAGTGGGGGTTGTGAGGAGGACATGTGGGACATTCATATGACCGGGTTCTTTGCAATAATGATAGAAGATATGCCCGTCAGAAAACTGACGACCAGGGCGCTATCTGGTCCAGGAGCAGGTAGAGGAGGACGAGGACCCTAAATCTGGAGGCGAGTCTTCTCGTCGACCAAGGCTAGCAAGGCATCCTCTAGCCGAGGGAGAGGCTCAAGGTGAAGGAGCAAAGCAACAATGAGAGCGACCTCCGGCCTAAGCGTGGCCAGGAACTGGTGGAGTTGGCTTTCGTCAAGGTAGCGCTGGAAGTCCCTGAAGCACGGGCAAGCACAACACTCAGGGATTATAGAGTTCAGCTTATGTCATTAGGCACTCATCAGGTTGAAGAAGTCATGAATTGTATGCTCTCCCTGAAGAGTGGACTGAGAGTCACAAATAAGCTGATGCTGACATACACCACCACGCGGGAGGAACCGGTCCTGGAGATACTCCCACATCATGCATGCTAGAGGAAGGTGATCGATGGATGCAAGAAGTGAATGAGCAACAGAGTCTAGGAGATAGGCCCGGATGGCCTGGTAGTGACGACGCCACGTAAGGGCGGCCGTGGCAGCAGCAGCAACAAGCGACGCAGAGCTGGCCGCGCCGCTACTTGTGACTGAGGAGGAGTCGGAGGAGTCAGACGGAGGTGGGTCCTCACCGGTGATGTGACCCCAGAGATCGCGACTGGAGAGGGCCGCCTCGACGGTGAGCAACCAGTCTGGCCATTCACTGGTCGAGGTCAACTGAAAGGAGACTGCCTTCAGCGGTGGGGAGATCACGACGACGGAAGGCATAGTGGCAAGGCCATGGAGAAGAATCAAGTGACGAGATCGAGGGGGGGGGGGGGGGTCGGGTTCGGGGTGGGGCCGGTGGGTGTTAGGATTAAAAGGGGGGTGAAGGGGCAACGGGATCAGGGGGGATTGGGATCAAAGTGGGGAGGTCAGGATTGGGGGTGAGGCCAGAGGGGGTTCGGGATCGGGGTGAGACCGGTGGGGCTCGGAAGGGAGTGACGAGGGAGGGGATTGAGATCGAAGTTCAGAGTGTGTGTGTGTGGGGGGGGGGGGGGGTTCGAAGCCGGAGGGAGGCTGGGGGAGGGGTGAGGCCGGTGAGATTCAGGAGGGGGGATCAGGATCGGCGTGAGGCCAGAGAAGGGATCGGGATGGAAGGTCAGGATCGGGGTAAGGTTGAAGGGGGGATCGGGTTGGAGGAGGGGCCACCGGAGGGGGTCGGAGCTGGAGAAGGGGTTGATGGAGGGGGGTCGGTGCCGAAGGAGGGGGTCGGAGCCGGAGGGAACAGTCGTCACCGTCGCAGCGGGAGAACCTTAGAGCTCTGATACCATGTTAGGAGATGACGACTAGGGTTTGGAGAGAATGGAATGTATTAGATGTAGTGTGTTCTTATTCTATTAGTCCCACCTCGGTTGTGGTAATGTAATGGTGTGCGTTCTCTTTCTATATAAAAAGAAGTAGTCTTATGTAACAATAGTGAGATTGATGAGATAATACAAGAAGTTTTTCTCCCCAAACCTATTCTCTCTCCCTCTCTCTTCGTAACAAGGTATCAGAGCCGGGTTAGGGTTTCGGAGATCCCTCTCTAGCCATGGCCTTGATGGCGACCTCGAGGAGGCCGGGTATAGTAAAACCCTTTTTTTTTTTTCCCTGTGCGAGCCCAGTGAGCCCTGCCGCTCTCCATCACCATGCCGGCCTCCTCCCTACAGTAGCAGCCCGTTGTCGAGCCCGTGCCACCTACTCCATGCTCACCGGCCGACCACCTCCTGCGCGCCGACTCCCATCACGTTGCTGCCGAGCCGTTCGATCTGTCGTTGCTCATCCTCGCGGCCGCCGGACCTGTGCCGCCAAGATCACGCCCATCGTCGCGCCAGCTTGCTCCTCCTTCATCGGTGTCTCCATAGCCCGGCCTCCTCTTTCCTCGTGCTGACCATCGAATGCCACCAGATCTCCTTCTCCATTGTCGCTCGCCGTCATGCCCTGCTCAAATTTGAGCACTCGCTGTTGCCGCTCACTATCGCTGATGCTCCGATCTCCCTGCGAGATCCGGCCACCTGCTCCAGATCCGGCTGTCGCCGGTCTTCGCTACGCCCGATCCCGGCCCTGCACCTCCGTCGCGCTCGCTAGACGTTGCCCTGCGCTGCGCCCGTGCCCTCCTCTGTTGCAAGCCGAGGCCATCTGCCTCCGATCCGCGTCGGTCAACTACTCCCCGCGCCGGCCACCTTCTCTCTGCGTCAGTTACCGTGGAGCCCTTGCTGGATCTGCCGCTCGCCGTCGTCGGTGCCCCAATCTCCCCGCGACGTCCACTTGCACCGACAGGCCTTGCGAGATCCGACCCGGCCACTTACTCACTCCGGCCAACCCTACGCCCGTTGTTCTCTGCGTCGGTCGCGTGCCGGCCTCGAGCTCCCACCGCACCCGTCATTCTCCGCGCTGACCTTGAGCTCACGTCGGCCCGTGGCCGCCGTTCTCCGCGCCGGTCACAGCCTTCGCCGCCCGAATTTGTCTCTCGTCTCCCGGATTTCTCTCTTTCTCCCATAACCGACCGAATTTCTCTCTCTCTCTCTCTCTCTCTCTCTCTCTCTCTCTCTCCCTCTCTCTCGCTCTCCCTCGTTTTCTTTCCTTATCTCCTCCCTCTCGCGAATCACAGCCATCCCTTGCCTTCTCTCTCTCTGAGCCCTATCCCGCACCGACCTTTGAGCCTTATCCCGTACCGAGACTCATCCGTTCTGTTTCTGCACCCTATCCTATATCGGCGACCCTGCTGCACCGACTACTGATCTGTGCCCCTGCGCCTGGCCCAGATCAGATTCCGGCCCAATCCGATCCGAATCATTTATGCGTTGTGTGTGCTTGCTCGCCGACGTTGCGGCCCTGCGCTCGAGCTACGGCTCCTCCTCCTACTCCAGTCCTGCACCATGCACTATATCGGTCCGACTTGCGCCCTACGGGCCTCCCCCCTTGCGCCTTGTGCTCTATCGGCTGTGCCCTGTGCTCGGCGCTCTACCGATCCATCTACGCCCTTCTTCTCTTGCCGATTGAGATCTTCTCCCTCCTTCCGATCGAGTTTTTTTTCCTCCGGTGTCTCTCTCCTTAGCCGGTTGGCTTTATCTTTTTTCTCTTTTGTCTTGTATCGGCTTTTGGATCATCTCTCGGTCCGGTCACACTTGTTTTGTGCCGGTTTTTGGATCCTCTCTAGTTCCGATCACACTTGTCTTGTGCCGACTTTTGGATCCTCTCTCATTCCGGTCACACTTGTCTTGTGCCGGCTTTTGGATCCTCTCTAGTTCTGGTCACACTTGTCTTGTGTCGGCTTTTGGATCCTCTCTCGTTCCGATCGTACTTGTCTTGTGTCGGCTTTTGGATCCTCTCTAGTTCCGGTCACACTTGTCTTGTGCCGGCTTTTGGATCCTCTTTCATTCCGGTCACACTTGTTTTGTGCCGGCTTTTGGATCCTCATTCATTCCGGTCACACTTATCTTGTGCTGGCTTTTGGATCCTCTCTAGTTCCGGTCACACTTGTCTTGTGCTGGCTTTTGGATCCTCTCTAGTTTCGGTCACACTTGTCTTGTGCCGGCTTTTGGATCCTCTCTCGTTCCGGTCACAGTTGTCTTGTGCCGGCTTTTGGATCCTCTCTAGTTTTGGTCACACTTGTCTTGTGCCGGCTTTTGGATCCTCTCTCGTTCCGGTCACACTTGTCTTGTGCCGGCTTTTGGATCCTCTCTCGTTCCGATCATTCTTGCGCCGGCTTTCGGATCCTCTTCCTTTCCTTGGTCTTGTGACCCTATCAGAGCTACGACTCTTCATTCTCTCCTTCTTCTTTGTCTGTGATGATTGAGATCTTCTAAGAGGTGTCAAGTACTTGATTCGGACGGGTGCTTGCCTCCTATGAGGTCTCACGCATTTAGACCTTTTCTTAGCCAATCTCTCTCCTTTCGGCCTCCTTTATTGCCGGCGTCCATCACCGTCGGCTTCCTCTGCTCCGATCCTTAATGATCATTGCCAATTCTCCTGGTTGACCTACTTACAGGTTGGCCGGGTTCCCTCGATTGTCCTACTTGTAGGTCAATCGGGTTTCCAGGACGACTTGCTTGCAGGTCGCCCTGGCACTATCTTTACTTTACAGCATAAAAGAATGGGTTATTTGAAGTTTTTTTTTTTCTCCTTTCTTTTATTAAGCAAACTGATGTCGGTTTATACCTTACATCAGTTTGACGGGGGGTATTAGATGTAGTGTGTTAGTATTCTATTAGCCCCACCTCGGTTGTGGTAATGTAATGGTGTACGTTCTCCTTTATATAAAGAGAGGTAGTCTTATGTAACAATAATTGTGGGGGAAAATCTTCGTGCCGACCCGAAGACTCTCGCAGCACCAGTCAATTGGAGTCGAAGTTGATGTCGAAGATCGTTGATCGATCTGTTGATTGAAGTCGAAGCCTTTTGATATGCAAACAGAGGAATGCAATCAGAGAAATTGTGACACGAGATGTGATCTCGGAGTTCAGCCGAAACCTACGTCTCCGTGCTATAGGGAGCAACCCGAATTCACTAACACTTCAGTTGAAGTGACCTCGACAGGCCGAGTGTCACTGAAAGCTCTCTGATCTCTTCGAAAGAGAAGAAGATCAAAGAGAGATGGTAGATCGGAAGTTAGAAATCCCAGAGCTCTGGTTTCTTAGAACTGAGAATTCGATCTTTTTTCAGAATCGATCCTTTTATATTCGAAGGCTCTACTATTTATAGGATTCTCTGGTGGGAATTCTGGGTTAAATGGTGGTTTCTGTTGCAGCATCTGGGGATTCTCCAGGTAAAGCTGGCGGGCCCCGCTACTGTCTTAGGGGGCCCACCAGGCAGGGCTGGTGGGTCCCGCTGTGGTACTCGGGGGCCCACCAGGCAGGGCCGGTGGGTCCCTGCTGTGGTACTCGGGGGCCCACCAGGCGGGGCCGGTGGGTCTTGCTGTAGTCTTCGGGGGCCCACCAGGCAGGGCCGGTGGGTCCCACTGTGGTACTCGGGGGCCCACCAGGCAGGGCCGGTGGGTCCCGCTGTAGTCTTCGGGGGCCCACCAGGCAGGGCCGGTGGGTCCCACTGTGGTACTCGGGGGCCCACCAGGCAGGGCCGGTGGGTCCCGCTGTAGTCTTCGGGGGCCCACCAGGCAGGGCCGGTGGGTCCCACTGTGGTACTCGGGGGCCCACCAGGCAGGGCCGGTGGGTCCCGCTGTAGTCTTCGGGGGCCCACCAGGCAGGGCCGGTGGGTCCCACTGTGGTACTCGGGGGCCCACCAGGCAGGGCCGGTGGGTCCCGCTGTAGTCTTCGGGGGCCCACCAGGCAGGGCCGGTGGGTCCCACTGTGGTACTCGGGGGCCCACCAGGCAGGGCCGGTGGGTCCCGCTGTAGTCTTCGGGGGCCCACCAGGCAGGGCCGGTGGGTCCCACTGTGGTACTCGGGGGCCCACCAGGCAGGGCCGGTGGGTCCCGCTGTTGTCTTCGGGGGCCCACCAGGCAGGGCCGGTGGGTCCCGCTGTTTGCAGACTTCTTGCCAAAATTTGCACCCACAGTTACCCCCTCCAAGTTAGCTAGAGATCATCTGGCTGGCTTGGATTCGTGGTGCAAAGTTAACGACCCCCTGTCACACATACAGAGGAGCTCTGTCGAATGTTAGCGAAAAAATAGACTGATCGGTCAAATTTGACCGATCGGTCAAATTTTGACCGATCGGTCAAATTTTGACCGATCGGTTAAAATTTGGCCGATCGGACAAATTTGACCGATCGGACAAATTTGACCGATCGGTCAAATTTGACCGATCGGTCAAATTTGACCGATCGGTCAAATTTTGACTGATCAGTCAAAATTCAATCGGTCAAGGATTGGGTGATCGGTCAAAAAACATGGTTTTTTTTTTTTTTGACCGATCCAGTAGAGATTTTGACCGATCGATTGATTTCTGTTCGATCGGACAAATTTGACTGATCGGTCAAATTTTGACCGATCGGTTAAATTTTGGCCGATCGGTCAAATTTTGACCGATCGGACAAATTTGACCGATCGGTCAAATTTTGACTGATCAGTCAAAATTCAACCGGTCAAGGATCGGGTGATCGGTCAAAAGACATGGTTTTTTGACAGATCTAGTAGAAAATCGACCGATCAGTCGAATTCGACTGATCGGTCAAGTCTGACCGATCGAACAAAGTGATCGGTCGAAGTGATCGGTCAAATTTGATCGGTCAAGAGTGATCGGTCAAATTTGATCGGTCAAAAGTGATCGGTCAAATTTGATCGGGCAAAAGTGATCGATCGGACAAAAAACAGCCGGTCAAAAAATGGTTGATCGGTCAAATATCCACGTTTGGCGCCAGATCCAGTAGGATTTTGGCCGATCAGGTAGACGACGAAGGGTAATTAGAGGATCGAGGTTTTGCCAATCGGGCGAATTTGATCGATCGATCGAATTCGACCGATCGGAGGCACTGATCGGGTAAATTTCACTGATCGGGTGAAATTCACCGATCGGACAAAAACAGATCAAGAGAGAAGATTGATTGATCGGGAGGAGGTTATTGATCAGCTGCAAATCGCCGATCGGGTGCAAATCGCCGATCAGGTGCAAATCTCCGATCGGGTGCAAATCGCCGATCGGGTGCAAATCTCCGATCAGGTGCAAATCTCCGATCATGAGCAGGTCACTGATCGGGTGTAAATCGCCGATCGGGTGCATTTTGCCGATCGGGTGAATTTCACCGATCGGACAAAAAACAGCCGGTCAAAGAAGGGTTGATCGGCAAAATACCCCCGTTTGGCGCCAGATCCAGTAGTATTTTTCGCCGATCAAACAGAAAACGAAGGGGAGGAAGGGGATCGAGTTTCGGGGATGGATGATCGAGGCTCGGAGGCCGGAGTTGAGAGGATGATCGAGGCTCGGGTGCCGGAGTCGAGAGGATGATCGAGGCTCGGGGATCCCTCTCAGTGTCCAATCGAGGCTCGGGGATCGGTCTTCCGAGGATGATCGAGGCTCGGGGGCCGGAGTTTTGAGAGGGGAGGAGCTGCTACTGCGAGAGGCCACCATCGTCTGGTGTCGAGGTCGAGAATACAGATCGGAGTCGGGGTTGAAGGAGATGGTTGCCGATCGGCAAATTTTACACTAAATCGGGCAAAACACCCCTCTATTTGACCGATCCCTCGAATCGTGACCGGTTGCCAGCGACCGATCAGTCGCGGGCAACCGATCAGCGCTCAGGGGTCGGAGTTGAGAGAGGGGCCGCTGCTGCTGTCGTTGCCGGTGAGGAGATGGAGGACTGCTGCCATACTCTTTTGAAGAGAGTAAATGCTGGCCGTTTGATCGGGCCTCAACTGCTGCTCACTTTTGTGAAGGACTTCACTGTTCAGTCACGGGACTGCTGCCATACTCTTTTGAAGAGAGTAAATGCTGGCCGTTTGATAGAGGTTTGGTGTTTGCTCTTGTTTGAGAGTTGGATTTGAACGACAACTTGGATCCCAAGTGGAACTCTCAATGGGTTTGAAGGGCAAGTTGGATTCCAAGTGGGAAGTTGAGTTGGATTGAAGGGCAAGTTGGATTCCAAGTGGGAAGTTGAGTTGGATTGAAGGGTAAGTTGGATTCCAAGTGGGAAGTTGAGTTGGATTGTTGGGTGGATCGGCGCACATGCATGAATGCATGCATGGAAGTTCCATGCATGATGGAAGGGAAGGCTGTGATAGCTTGATGCACAAATGATGGCATTGATTATGGCCATTGATTCACACCTTTGATGCTTGCTTCAAAGGTCAAAAGTTGACAACCCAGGTGAAGGCCATGTAAATGTTTGGTGTATATACCACGCGTGCTCCCAACCCGGCACGCTATGATCGTTTGATTTGAATTATTCTTGATCAAACACCATACAACCAAAAGGTATTTCAAATGGACTGAACACCCAGATTGGCCAAGTGGGACTTCCTCTCTCGGGCTCGAGGGGTCTGTCTCGAAATTGTAATGCCGTGGCACTGCTGGTCTGAGAGTGAGCCAACGATCGGACTTGAGTGTGGTTTGATGTATCTGTACAGTTTGTCTTTAGGAGTTGCATTCTGGAGTCCGTCATCTTTCATCTAGCGTCGAATGCGTAGACGAACATGGGCGACTCCTGGCCAAGGGCTAATCGATCGATTGCCGCTAACTGGTAACGGTCTAGGGGATCGACTTATTTGTTGTATTTTGAAAAAAGTTGCGGCGAGTTTTGGCCGATCAGTCGTGACGATCAGCTATTGTCGAAAGGTTGGAGGTAGTCAAAAGATTGACCATCGATCGACCATTTGTAGCACTGAACGTCATGTTGCGATCGTAAGCCGTCTCACTGTAGTTGGTGCTTGCTAACTTAGGAAAGCAATTGAATGTTTGCATGTTCTGAAATAGAATTCGAATGTCTTGCTACTGAATGGTGTTGAGGCCAAATTATCTGGTCAAGGTTCGAGTGATCGGCAAAAAACCTTGGTTTTTTGCCAGATCCAGTAGAAAATCGACCGATCGAATGATTTTAGCCGATCGGACAAGTTTGTCCGATCGGTAAAAAATTATCCGGTCAAGGTTCGCGTGATCGGCAAAAAACCTCGGTTTTTTTGCCAGATCCAGTAGAAAATCGACCGATCGAATGATTTTAGCCGATCGGACAAGTTTGTCCGATCGGTAAAAAATTATCCGGTCAAGGTTCGCGTGATCGGCAAAAAACCTCGGTTTTTTGCCAGATCCAATAGAAAATCGACCGATCGAATGATTCTAGCCGATCGGACAAGTTTGTCCGATCGGTAAAAAATTATCCGGTCAAGGTTCGTGTGATCGGCAAAAAACCTCGGTTTTTTGCCAGATCCAGTAGAAAATCGACCGATCGAATGATTTTAGCCGATCGGACAAGTTTGTCCGATCGGTAAAAAATTATCCGGTCAAGGTTCGAGTGATCGGCAAAAAACCTCGGTTTTTTGCCAGATCCAGTAGAAAATCGACCGATCGAATGATTTTAGCCGATCGGACAAGTTTGTCCGATCGGTAAAAAATTATCCGGTCAAGGTTCGAGTGATCGGCAAAAAACCTCGGTTTTTTGCCAGATCCAGTAGAAAATCGACCGATCGAATGATTTTAGCCGATCGAACAAGTTTGTCCGATCGGTAAAAAATTATCCGGTCAAGGTTCGAGTGATCGGCAAAAAACCTCGGTTTTTTGCCAGATCCAGTAGAAAATCGACCGATCGAATGATTTTAGCCGATCGGACAAGTTTGTCCGATCGGTAAAAAATTATCCGGTCAAGGTTCGAGTGATCGGCAAAAAACCTCGGTTTTTTGCCAGATCCAGTAGAAAATCGACCGATCGAATGATTTTAGCCGATCGGACAAGTTTGTCCGATCGGTAAAAAATTATCCGGTCAAGGTTCGAGTGATCGGCAAAAAACCTCGGTTTTTTGCCAGATCCAGTAGAAAATCGACCGATCAAATGATTTTAGCCGATCGGACAAGTTTGTCCGATCGGTAAAAAATTATCCGGTCAAGGTTCGAGTGATCGGCAAAAAACCTCGGTTTTTTGCCAGATCCAGTAGAAAATCGACCGATCGAATGATTTTAGCCGATCGGACAAGTTTGTCCGATCGGTAAAAAATTATCCGGTCAAGGTTCGAGTGAGGCCACGAGCGAAGACTTCGATTTGAATGCTGAGACTCAGGTCTCGGACTTTGCTGCCTCGTGCCAAGGTTGCGAGCTTGGACTTTCGACCAAATGCCAAGATGTCGGTCTCAGACTTTGACTAAATTTGGACTTTGTTCGAATGCTGCGGTTCATGCCTCAGACTTTGCCCTTGAATGGTTGATGAGTTTTCGCTTTTGTCAATCGGCTTTTGAATCTTAGGACGATCTGCAACGTCGGAAGGTTTTTGAGGGTTGGTCGGAAGATCACGCGACTCCTGGGTGATAGTCGTCTCGTCGTTGATGCTGGCTATGAAAGATTGTAGATTCACCCCCTCATCGATGGTGGACTTCCAGAACGAGTCTTCCCCGAGCATGAGAGCGCGTGATGCTTCTCTTATGAGTGTCGAGTGGTAGAAGTCTTCTGTAGTGACTTGGTAAGTTTGAGAGATGTCCTGCCTCTGGAGTGACGTTGGCTGAATGCTGCAGAATGCATTGGACCTTGATCTTCGTGTCGAGATGTGTTGGGGCTGAGAGCTTGGTGCTTTGTCTGCGATCTTGAACTTTTCATTCGAGTGTTGAGTCTTGTCTTTGGACTTTGCTAGGGTACCGAGAGCAGGTCTCGGATTTTGTACTTGCTGAGTGCAGAGGTGATGAAGGTGTCTTGGATTATGTATCTGAGTGTTGATATTCTGGTAGCTTGAAATTGAGAGTTGTGCTGTTTCACAACCCGAAACCGTTTAACATTTGCACGTAAAGGGTCGTGTCGCAACACGAGGCCCTAAACTTGTTAAACGACCTGGTAGCTTGAAATTGAGAGTTGTGCTGTTTCACAACCCGAAACCGTTTAACATTTGCACGTAAAGGGTCGTGTCGCAACACGAGGCCCTAAACTTGTTATACGATATTGGAGATTGAAATTGAGAGTTGTGCTGTTTCACAACCCGAAACCGTTTAACATTAGAACGTAAAGGGTCGTGTCGCAACACGAGGCCCTAAACTTGTTAAACGACCTTGTTGCTTGAAGGTTGAGCTGGCCCAACTTGAATTTGCTTGAAGGTTTGAAACTGAATGTTGCACTGTCTCATAACTCAGAATTCGAACGGACAAGTAGACGTTTGAGAGCAATCTTTATTCAGCATAGAAATTTACACTTAGAGTAGAGCATTTTGAGATATCTAGCTCGTGGCAGACGATGTTTTCTTCTGACTCGACCATGTATGGACTTTCCCAGTTGGGAGCTAGTTTCCACTGCTGTGCTCTCTGGCAATTCGAATGGTTGCTCGAAAGTAGACTATCTCTAACCCCCAGATCTTTCAATCTCGAGCGAGATCTTCACTGTCGATGTTTGACGGAATGATCTTGCCTGCCTTTGACAAATTCTTGGAGATGTCCTATACGTAGCAGATCTTCCAAATGATACCTTAGCCGGTGGCATTGATCGGTAGAATGGCCATGACTGCGATGGAAATCACAGTAGACTGTTTTGTCTGCAGTGAACTTGGTGTCGGGCTGCAGTGGATTAGGCCATCGAAGGAACTCTTCATGTTGAATGTGATCGAGGATTTGCTCGATTGGTAGATTCCACTCGGTGAAAGTAGTCTTCTTTGGAGATCGACGTCCATCATTCTTTGATCGCTTGCTGGCTGGAGGGGCTGCTGCCTCGGCGGTGTGAGCTTTGGCAGCATAATTTGGGGCTTCTCTCTCAGTAGGCCTTCTCTTCGACTCTCGCCCTTTTCGAGCGACTTGATCATCTTCAACCTCGATCTCTCTCTGGATTCGATCGAACATAGCTCCTAGAGAAGGAGGGGGATTGCGGATGAAGTCATTGTAAATGTGTAGATCGAAGCGGAGGGCATTCTGGAAAGCCAACATGATGGCTTCATCATCTAGATGTCTTCCAGAGAGAGCAGCATGCTCGTTGCGAAACCTCCTCGTGAAGCTGCGGAGAGTCTCGTCTGCACCCATCCTCAGTCGGTAGAGAGAGTCGAGTTTCTTCTCTGGCTTTAGATTGAGTTGATAGTGCTGCACAAAGAGGTTAGCCAAAACACCGAACTGGGTGATGGACCCAGCTCGGAGATTGTGATACCAGTCGAGTGAAGGCTCATCAAGACTTCCCGCGAAGGTGCGGCAGAGCACGTTGTTTTCCTCTTCGTGTGGTGTTAGAGCTTGCTTGAAAGCAAGTATATGGAGGCTTGGATCTCCTCTGATGCAGTTGAATTTGGGGAGGATAGGAGTTCTCCATCCTCTTAGAAAGGTGGTCTCGAAGAGACTTCGATGTAGAGGCCCGGCAGAGGAGTAACCGTCCCTACGACCGTGTCCTCGACCTAGAGGTGGGTCAAGAGGCAAGATCGCAAGGTCTTGCTCGGGCATTGAAGTATTTGCCGGTTGGAGTCGATGTCGAAGGTCCGATCCAAGTCCACGTTGAAATGGAATGGATGGGGAAATTCGGCTTTTTGAAGGAATGCCTTTCTTTTGGGGCCTCCTTGGTGCATTGAGATTTGATGGAGCCTTCTTGTCGCAGTTGCGGCCGGAAGACGATTGGGAAGACTCGTCATCAAGGCGATCCCAAACACTTTGCTTCCAAGGAGCAGCAGAGGGAGTTGGGTCGCGTCGAATCCTCTCGAGGGCAGCAGTGCCCATTGATCTCCGTTGCTCGGAGTGGATTGAGCGTTGTGGAAGATTGATCCTCTCGCTTGCAGAGGGGATAGGCAAAACGATCCCAGCTTCGGAAGCTGCCTTCTTTAGAGCATCCCTCTCAGCCGTGAGGGTGGCATTTTGTTTCGCCAGTTGGAGCAATTGGAAATCGACTGCAGAGACTTGGTATGTCGATGGAGGTTCTTCAGCAGGAGCAGGGACAGTCTGCCCAATTGATTGATGATGATGAGGGGCGATCGGTCGATCGACTGATCTTCCGCTTCCTGAGTGAACCCCCATCTCGGGGACAGCAAGGGGCTGCCCGAAGTTGAGCCTTTGACTCATTGAACGAGTCTCAGGACGAGGTTGATGTTGAGTGTTACTTCCTTCTGGTTGACCCTGGTGTTTGGTTCTCGCCATTCAGAGTGCGAAAGGTACAACGAGATTGCCGATATCCGATCAGTTGTCTGATCAACCGAGGGGGCGAGGAAGTTTGGCTATTTGATCTGGTAGTCGAAGTAGAGAGGACACGGCTTCTCACTCGGATCCCACAGACGGCGCCAAACTGTGGGGGAAAATCTTCGTGCCGACCCGAAGACTCTCGCAGCACCAGTCAATTGGAGTCGAAGTTGATGTCGAAGATCGTTGATCGATCTGTTGATTGAAGTCGAAGCCTTTTGATATGCAAACAGAGGAATGCAATCAGAGAAATTGTGACACGAGATGTGATCTCGGAGTTCAGCCGAAACCTACGTCTCCGTGCTATAGGGAGCAACCCGAATTCACTAACACTTCAGTTGAAGTGACCTCGACAGGCCGAGTGTCACTGAAAGCTCTCTGATCTCTTCGAAAGAGAAGAAGATCAAAGAGAGATGGTAGATCGGAAGTTAGAAATCCCAGAGCTCTGGTTTCTTAGAACTGAGAATTCGATCTTTTTTCAGAATCGATCCTTTTATATTCGAAGGCTCTACTATTTATAGGATTCTCTGGTGGGAATTCTGGGTTAAATGGCGGTTTCTGTTGCAGCATCTGGGGATTCTCCAGGTAAAGCTGGCGGGCCCCGCTACTGTCTTAGGGGGCCCACCAGGCAGGGCTGGTGGGTCCCGCTGTGGTACTCGGGGGCCCACCAGGCAGGGCCGGTGGGTCCCTGCTGTGGTACTCGGGGGCCCACCAGGCGGGGCCGGTGGGTCCTGCTGTAGTCTTCGGGGGCCCACCAGGCAGGGCCGGTGGGTCCCACTGTGGTACTCGGGGGCCCACCAGGCAGGGCCGGTGGGTCCCGCTGTAGTCTTCGGGGGCCCACCAGGCAGGGCCGGTGGGTCCCACTGTGGTACTCGGGGGCCCACCAGGCAGGGCCGGTGGGTCCCGCTGTAGTCTTCGGGGGCCCACCAGGCAGGGCCGGTGGGTCCCACTGTGGTACTCGGGGGCCCACCAGGCAGGGCCGGTGGGTCCCGCTGTAGTCTTCGGGGGCCCACCAGGCAGGGCCGGTGGGTCCCACTGTGGTACTCGGGGGCCCACCAGGCAGGGCCGGTGGGTCCCGCTGTTGTCTTCGGGGGCCCACCAGGCAGGGCCGGTGGGTCCCGCTGTTTGCAGACTTCTTGCCAAAATTTGCACCCACAATAATGAGATTGATGAGATAATACAAGGAGTTTTTCTTCCCAAACCTATTCTCTCTCCCTCTCTCTTCATAACAGAATGATCTTCATTGAGGGACAAAGCCCAATATATATATATATATATATATATATATATATATATATATATATATATATATATATATATATATATATATATATATATATATATATATATATATATATATATATATATATATATATATATAACCCGATCCAACTGTACATAGAACCTGACTCATCTATACATTAACATTAACAATAAGAATAGTATCAATAGATAGATAGAGATAGATACATGTTACCCCGCACTCCTCAAAATCGATTGCACATTCAGAGACTGCAGGCTTATGTCTACATCTATGAAGCCATTTGCCTGCGATCTTTTGGATCATCGAGCTTCCACAGATTTCTTGGCCTCAGTTAACTATGAACTCTGATCCTCAGTTAGCTCTCTGTCCTCCGTGTTCAGTGGAGAAGATGAATAAAGGACCCGTAGTGTTCTCATCTCTCTTCCTGGTGGAGAAGATGAACACACAGGATGGAGTATGAAGAGAACATAGAAGATAATAGATGAAATTTTATTGAGCAATGCTATTCAGCCCGAAGGTTTTCCCGATTCCGCTCAGCCCGATTGACGTGGCAGCGTGCAAATGGTGGTGTAAAAGGCTTAAATGTCGCTAGTAGGTTTCAGCCACCAGTTGCACACTGCCATGTCGATCGGGCCTGTGAAATCGGGAAAACCTTCGGGCTGAATATCATTTTTCAATTTTATTTAATGGATACATTCAGCGACTACCGACACCTCATACATAAACACAATGTATAACAGCCAGCTTGGTTCGGTGTAGTTCGAACACGAGAGTAGTGGGGTCCCGACTGCTGCTGTTGGAACATATAGCAAAAAGTTGTATGTTCCAACTATACCATTTTTGTTACTTTTCTATTGGAAATCAGTCGATCGGGAGTTGCAACTACGTCTGTTTTGGGCAACTACACGGAACCAAACGGACGGGACGCACAATGTCGACTGCCTAAGTCGCAACTACACTGAACCAAACAAGCTGTAAGAATACTCTCAATTCAAGTAAAACTATGAAACATTACATCTTTTCCGAACACTAGTTTAAATCCATTGGAGCTGAAACTCCTATCTTGCATCAACAATTAATCGACAGACAACAGTCCATGGACAACGGGTGAATATTTTTGTACTATACCTTGTTTGTTCATCGACGCAAGACAACCTTGCGTTTTCAGGGTTTGAAGGGATAGAGGAAATGACTCGAGCCAATGTCTCAGTACCAGACGCTCAGGTGAATTTACAAAATAAATATATTATTCGATAGCACATCCTGCTATAGCCAAGCTAGTGTTAATTTACGAAAATCATATTATACAAATTATCAACTAGTTTGATCCTAAATCAATCCGAACTTAAAACTAATGAAATCAATCAGAAGTGAGAAATGTCCAGCAAATGAAGCCAAGAAAAAAAAATCCAACATATACTTTTCTGGTCGGAAATCAGAATAGCATCTCTCTAAATAATTCCATATTTTAATTTTTTTTCTTTCCCACCCACTCATCTATAAGACATCAAGCAGTTATTCAGATGTGAACTTTTTCTGAAGATGTCAGCTACACTCAAAACTCAGATACTCGAAGATCAAACCGATCACATAAGCTTATTTCAATATGCTGATTACGTTACAAACAGATCAAACCAAAATCCATTGGAATTGACGAAATTCACTTAAAAATATTCACAATTTCAGACATCCAACAAGCCGCCTCATGGAGCCAGCAGCTTCTTCACCCCAGCCTTCTGCTCTGCAGTCAGCCTCGTCGGGAACTTGATGTTGAACTTGATCCTGAGGTTCCCTCTCTTGGTCGGATCCTTTGGTATCGGCATGCCTTCCCTCGGGACAACCTCCTCGTAGCCTGGATGGATTATGTTGTTTATGGGGATGGTGAGGTTCCGGCCATCCAGTGTCGTCAGATGGACAGTGTGGCCCGTCAGCGCATCAGCCAGCGAGACCTTCTGCGTCGTGATCAGATCGTTCCCTTCCCTCGTGAAAACATCGTGCGGCTTCTCGTCGACGACGAAGACTATGTCCGCGGGGATGACGTTGGGAGCTTCGTTCCCCTTCTCCGGGAAGGTGATTTTCGTCCCCTTCTTCCAACCAGGCTTTATATCGATCGTCAGGATTTCCTCCACTGGCATGGTTCTCCTATATCAAGATGACCAAATTATTAGCCGGCAGAAAAATATAGAACATGCGAAACAGAACATAATGCTGCTAAGAATCTCTACTGAATTATGGTTATGATTTTAAGGGCCAAAGTGAACAAATAAGAAATATGTAGAGGGAAATAGCACTCAGTAAAACATCAATTGTACGACTTTCATGACTCAATGTGGAAGTTATGCAGGTTTGGCGAATCATAGGGAAAACGTAACCAAATAGAAAGACTCCACTACACCGAGGGCAATGTTTTAAAAAGCGCTAGGTGAACCTAAGGTGATAGGGGAGTACCAAGGTGGTAAGGTGGAAGGCGGGCACCCATAGATTGAGGTGCCTAGAATTTCATAAAACATTTTTATCTAGAATTTATGTAACTACTATATTGTCATTGCCATCCTTCTTTTAGGAGTTCACAATAGGTCAAGGGTGCTACTACCATCATTTTTCAAGTGGTCACAATGAGCCAAGAAAGCCAATATACAATACACCAACACATTAGCGTACTAGTTGAAGAAAATCTTCATATTTGAATATCGACCTCTGAAAACTAGATTATCTATGCAAATCAACCCCTTAGGTTAATTGGCGGGTGTTTGGACGGAATATTCCAGTATATTCATGTTTTGAATGCTACTCTACCTAAAAAGGGAAAGTTAGGCCCGAAGAATCACACAAAACCCTCTAAATTAGGACAAATAGAGATCAGATGAGGTTGAGTTACATGATGTTGAGGGTTAAATGATCAATTGAGTCCTCAAGTTAAGGCAGACCAAAGTAATAGCCTATCTGATAATGGTAGGTCTTGGAAATCAAGCCAATTATGGGTATGTTCCAGGAGGATGGGTGGGTTTATTGTTTGGAGATGAAGAACCAAGAAAAACTCTGCCAGATAAGCATGATATGGACAATCGTTGTCAATCACGGAATCCTCCCATGGAGAAATAAGTACAAAGCTCATGGAGGTTTCAAAGTGGACGGAACATGTGATTTTCCTTGATTGGCTATTGGCTAACTAAAGCAAAAGAAGAATGGTACATTGTACACCTATGAATCTCAAGGGAGCGGCGCATATGTGGTGGAGCTACCACCGGGACATATGCAGCACAGGTAAACGACCAACATGAAGATACAACAAGTCGAATCTTTCCTCTCAACTACATATTCCCGGGAGGAAAAGATTGCTACGAAAGAGTGTACAAAGACTTACTAGGAGTAAAACTTGTGAGGCATAAATGCAATGCTCTTGGAACTCGGTATCTTGTTGGATTTAGTCAAAGCTATCCAGGATGATCTCACCACCACTTGAATCTAGACTGTGGAGGAGGATATTAGATATGGAACAAGGGGAC
This sequence comes from Chamaelirium japonicum, assembly GCA_947650365.1. Lineage (NCBI taxonomy): Eukaryota > Viridiplantae > Streptophyta > Magnoliopsida > Liliales > Melanthiaceae > Chamaelirium > Chamaelirium japonicum. Next base: position 49,762,405 of record OX393551.1, on the reverse strand, counting down.
ATGAAAACAGACAATCAATCGATACCCTCCCATGGGCAGGGTCACTTATAGTCCCACCTCACACTATAGGCATTAGACTGACAATATCGTGAGAGATGGCCTAATTCATTACCTCATTTAAGTATTAGGAAACAAACATACAACCAGTGCTTGTCCTACAAGCTAGATGAACATTTTTTGTCAGCTAATAATGAGAATGCTGCTGAGGGCCATAGAATGCAAACGAATACCTCTAGAGATGGAGCTGCGAGGTGATATGGTACGTTGACTCTTTTAAACCATCACATGCAATCACCTAGGCCACGGTCTAATTAACAGTGTTAGAAGATTCTCTAGAAAGTGTGCTATGGCCAGCAATGTACGCTCGTCGAAAGTGGAAGTATGTTGGTTGATGTGGGACAAACGTAGAAATAGAGCCTATTATAAGGATTTTTAAAATTTTCAGATTAATTCCAACAATAATAAATAATAGCAGTGGAAAGATTAGGTTATTTCATAACCATCGCAGGTGATAATTAAATATTAGGGAGGACTAGACCCTACAATCTCTCATCTGGGTCATGCAAAATCTTCGCAGGTAGATTGTAGGGAAGAAAGTACTTTCGGGTTAGATTAGGGTTACGCCGGTTTTGTGTGAAATTCCTAATTGTCTTCAGAGGAAGTCAAAGATTAAAATACGACTAGACAGTTTGTTTTCGAGGGAACATGTTAATGCAATGTTGGGATACTATATTAAACAACATAAATTAAAGATAAGTAGTGATAGGGACGCCCCATTATATAGCCCCTATCAGCAAGCCCTATGATGTGATAACCTTCCAGTGAGTTAACTCTCACATGTGAAAAAGATAGCAAAGTTCAACTGGCACAATTGCCTTCAAAAGCAGCCTCTATACGTGGCAAGCATCAGCAAGCTGCAACTCCCATATCTAACAGATGTTTTAAATAATATTTCTTGGGAGTTGATTTTTCATTTTAAAAAATCCACAACTTTTTGTATACATATCAAAATATTGTAAAATTTGTATTTTTGGAATATACTCAAGGAGCTCTACAAAACTAGACCCATGTTGGTTATGAAATTCTAAGAAAAAAAATTCAGATATAATACTACCCTATAATTAGCAGTCATCGAATTAAGTGACATTTATTGATAATTATAAATAACTCAAATATGTCACTTTCAAAATCTTGGTTTTACATAAACTGATAAAATGTTACTTTCAAAAGCAAATGTCATGTAAAAATAACAATTAAAAAATCAAGACACTTTATCGGGCACAAACTGTCGATGAAAGTGCCTCTTAATTTTACAACTGTCACTTATCGGGCACAAACTGTCGATAAAAGTCTCTTAATTTTACAACAATCAATTTATGTGACATTTGGTTTTGAAAAGTGATATTTAGTCAGTTTAGATGACAATTTGGTTTTGAAGATGACATTTTCCGATTATTTGTAACTATCAGTAAATGTCACTTAGTTTGGTAAAATGTCACTTAATTATGGGTCACTTGTATCTGGATTTTTTTTCTCGGAATTTCATAGTCACAATAAGTCTAGTTTTGTAAAGCTCAATTAGTAGATTGCAAAAATATAAATTCTTCAACATTTCGATGAGTATACAAAAACTTGTGGATTTTTTAAAATGAAAAACACAACTCCCAAAAAATAGTCAGCTCATTCTTTAATCCTTTTAAAAATCTGACAACACATTTGGGTTTATAAATGGGTTCAATAGAGGGGTAATATAGACTTTTGTAATCAAGCATTTTGGGCATCAAACAAATGTTGAGCTAGATAAAGGCCACGTGTAGGGGCCTTTCAAGTGCTTATAAAACGGTGAGATATGAATCATTTTCCATTAAAGATTTATAATTCTACATTTGAGGCATGATAATTGAGACAAACTAAAGAATAATTTCAAGAAAGATGGCACATCTTTTTGAAGATCGGGAAGTGGAGTAAGAGATGGGGCATACGGGCATGATCCGACGGTTATTATTTGATTTTGAGGACCCCGTAATTCGTCCCTCATCATTGGTGGAATCTAGTTTCCGAAAGGTTCGTTTGAAAAATGGGCTGCAAGGAGACGAAGGTCACCATGTTGTGTTCTTCTCAAGGCCTAGACATAAGGGTAGTGTAACCTTGCACAACAAGTGTTTCCTAAGGTTCTTTAGGCGAGAAAATATGGTGAGCCATGGTTCCTAAGACCATAAGCAACATTCTTGGTTAAGAATCTTCAACAATGGAGGTATTCACGACATACATCCACTGACATCTCCATACATCATGGATGTGTATCACCTTGCATCTGAAGTGCAAGAAGATTCCTAGATCCAACTGCACATTGTATTTAAAAAAGGTCAATTCAACGAAATCAAATTCCTCAATTGGACGAACTTATGCGAGAGGAAATAAGATGTCAAGGACGAACGAGATGACATGCCTTCAAATGATGCACGTCAAGGACGAAAGAGATGACATGGCTACAAATGATGTAGAGATAACCTCTGCAACCTCATCAACAACCGTAAGGTCAGAGAGGTAGGAGGAGGGGAGCGGAGCTGGGTGGGGTGTTGCAATGGAGGTGTGTTCAAATCGTCGATGGCGAGGACCGTTTGTCGTCTTCAGTAGGGCATTCATCTAGTGATGGCAGTGGGGAATTCATGAGCGGTGTGGCATTCATTGGTGTCAATGGTAGGGAATTCATTCCCATCTCCTCCCCTTCCACCCTTCAATTCCTACAACCCCACGTCTCTGCTCCTTGTAAAATAAAAATTGCGAGCTGGCAGCGAGATGGCATAAAAGAGTTGAAGATTGGTAATAAGCTTCAAAGATACTTAGTTTAAAAATACTTTCAATAAACAACTCCATAGAACGAGCCTCTTGTGCTAAATCATAGAAAATATACACAAGTGCAGAAATGTGAGTTTTGACCTAAAATTAAAAGGGATCCAAATATCTATGGAATCAAACCTAGGTTACGACATATCCTCTCTATAATTCCACAACCACTTTATCCTTTTGCTAGTACATAAACACATTCCTTAGCATCTAACTGATTCAAGTTAATTTCCTATCCGATTTTGCTAGTTAAGTACATTACTTATCTTCTTTTATTTACTCCAAGTTTTAAACTAATTTCACTTTGAAAACACCAGAGGTAGGGCGGTTCACGGTTCGGTTTGGTCGGTTTTGAGGGTCTATTTGCCACCGAACCGATCATGTCGGTTTTGAGTTTGACGGAATCGAAAGCGAACCGACTTCGATAGATCTACTATTGAACCAACCGATCCGAAGTCGGTTCGGCTCAGTCGGTTTGTTCAGTTTTGTTTTAAAGATGTGATCATAAACTAATGACCTTGAATGAGATTGTTTTTCCATCCATGACCTCCAAATTGTATTCATCGTTCAAAGTTATTTCAAAATTATGCCCCATAGATATTAATTGTGTATCTCAAAATTCTGCACCAAATCATGTTTTTGTTCATAGTATGTTGATTATCATATTGGTCAATATTAAAAAATGTTGTTCATATTAAACCTCTTCGGTTCGGTTCAGTGTGAAAACGTTTTATTTTACAAAACCGAAATCGAACCCCAGTTTTTTTTACATTCCAAAACCGAAACCGACTTATATATCTAAAAAACCGACCACTAACCGATTTTTCGGCTCAGTTCGGTTCAATTTTTCAGTCCGGTCGGTTTTTTGAACAATCCTAACTAGAGCTCCATTCCAGAATATCTACATTATTCAAATCCTCCAAGTTTTAAACTCAAAGCTTATTGATTTTTCCATTCCAACACCAATCTCGTGTATCTAACTTTCACCTAGACATGCAGTCGCAACACCCCTTTCGACTACATCCATTTGTTTTCACATAAATTTGGTCACAATTTCAAGTATAACTTCCTATCCTATGATAATGCCTCCAAGATGTAGTTGTTTCACTTCTAGATACAACCACCTTATACCTCAATATTTGACACTAGCAACTCCTACCATTACTATTATCCTTTGTTAGGTAATCAAAATCCAATGATAACTTAACATCTCTTACATGTAGCTCGATCTTTCCTTCAAAGGAAATAACACATGCCGCAAAAACCTACCGCTCTTGAAGGTCAGTTAGTCATTTTTAATTATGAAATTATATCTCATTGGAAACTTTGTAGCATTTCCTATGTCATTCCTAGTTCCAAATCCTATGAAGTCCAATATTCTGTCATGTTCACTTTTAGTATTCCCCATATCCACTATTTTTTTACATCCAGCAATTCAACCACAACAGGATAATTGGAGAATGAAGACAGCTGAAAAAGGTGACCATAAAAAAAAATTAACACCATTTTGTTCATTGTCACATTTTTTCCCAATACTTTATAACTTCAGTATGAAGATGGATGCAATGTGTCCTGTTACACTTGTATTTCTCATTTATTCCAACAAAACCCAACAATAAATCACAAACATGATTGCAGCAATATGTAATACATACGAGAGCAAGGTTGTCGTATTGTGTAGTATCGTTTATCATAATATACAGTTAGATTGTTGCATATCTCTAATAATAAATATAAACATATGAAAAAATGAAACATTAAACATGACAAGTTATGAGTAAAAGAGTAAAACACTCTTTCATTTCCTATCAAATGTAAGCTTGTTCCATACAAAAAGTATGATCCGTATACTTATATCAAAAAGAAACCATTGACAATTATGATCTATGATTTATCTATATATTAGTTACATCATGAGATTTCTTCTTTCCTTTATCTACCATTCTAACAATGGCAGAATCAAGTAAGAAAGGCTTCATACTACTTTGAGGCACTCGAAAAAGAAATTTGAACTTCATCTTCTTCAAAGGCTTATGGGTTTCCGATGACAATTTCTCAAAAACCCTCTAATGCTTGAGAAAGTAGTATGTATTTGGTCCCCCAAGCTCTAGAAAACTTCTAGTAACGAACGACATTGGATTCTGCCAACGCTAGAAAAAGATCGAAGAAGAATTGTGAAAGCCCTAAAAAGCCGTCTAAAAGACCCAACCTCTTATCACCCTAGGCTAGAAAGGGTTAAAAGTACCTTTCCGACTCTAGGGGATTTCTATGATCCTTTTCAGAACTTGCAAAAAATGAAAAAACAAATATTTAGTCCTTTCTGAACTTACAAGACAAAAACACCCAAATCCCTCGCTTCATTGTATCAAATGATGTGTATCGTATTGTGTATCGGATGATCCGTATTGTGTACTATATGATACAATGAAAAAAAAAAAAAAAAACGTACACACGATACATATCATTTTCCTCCCGATAAGTATCGTATCGTGTATCGCATGTATCGTGTATCGTATGATACTGACAACCAATGTTTTTAGACTCGGACTCGGAAAGCGACTCGTTACAGCCCTTAGCGACGCGACTCGGAAGAGTCGACTCGTGGCGCGTAAGAGTCATAAACATAGTGACTCGTTGGATTAATATATATAATATTAGATAAAATAGTAAATATTTGGGAAAACTTAGAGATATATATTGCATTCATATGCCAAATAATATCACAAAATGCATCAATGTCATGCAACTATCAAAATATAATGGATAAAAACGACCGATCGAGTCAGGAATGAGTCTGACCTTGACTCGGACGAGTCATGGGACGAGTCAGACCATGACTCGTCCGAGTCAGACACGAGTCAGACCATGACTCGGACGAGTCAGGTGGCTTGCGAGTCACTGGTCCGAGTCGGGTCGAAATCGAGTCCGAGTCGAGTCAAAACGAGTCGACTCGTCCGAGTCAGAACGAGTCTGAAAACACTGCTGACAACCATAAACAAAAGACTTAATAAACACTCAGATCCTCTGGCAATTCTAGAGATATCAATACATTTGAATGCAGTTGGTGTGTGAATATGGGCCATGAAGCACTCATGTTCTGTTCTGAAGGATTCATTTTAATTTTCTTGCTGTGGAGGTTATTACCCAGAAATCAGGGAAGAATATAGTTGGAAAATTCATGTTCAGATTTGGTAACAAACCATTTTTGCCCATGTCACAAAGGTGAGCAGCCATAATGCAAGATCAATAAAAAAAATGGTATTGAGTGAAGAAACGAGACAGATTAGAAAGATAATGAACAATCTAAAGGGGGAAGTCTAAAGGAGGAAATGCATGCATGAACAATGAGCTTTGAAGCACATGGTGGTATTTATCCCAAATATTTTGTAAAGAACTCCATAAGTGAAGAAACGAGACAGATTAGAAAGATATGAACAGTGTAAAGGGGGGAAGTCTAAAGGGGGAAATGCATGCATTAACAATGAGCTTTGAAGCACAGGGTGGTATTTATCTCAAATATTTTGTGAAGAACTCCATAACTCCTTTTTCTATTGTTTAATGTTTTGGCGGATCAAAAAACATGTCACCACTGATTTCACATGGGATCATAATGAACAATAGTTGCCGTGCAACAATTATGAAAGCTATATTTGGTGTTTAGGCGTGCTTAAAAGAATGTCATCTTGCAGATATAAAGAACAATATTGGATGTGCATAGATTGGATGACAATTTGATTTCTACAATCAAATTGTAGAAAACATAGGTTCAATCAAAATACTACATGTACAGTTTCAGAAGACCTGTGCTCTTTTGTAATAGAAAACATAGGTTCAATCATTGACAATGGGAAACAGAATCTGACTCATGAAGAAAATGAAAATTAGGGGAAGAAACCAAGGCATATTAAATGGGGAACGAAAAGGAGGAGATTTGAACCCATATTCTTGTGAGGTAACTCAGGCCTTTAGACACCCCACCAATTTGAGCTAAAATGCTTATATATGAGTTATTTATTGTTTTATCCATTAGTATTGCATGCTTTGACATAAAACCAATTTTTACATGTTTTTTATATGTTCTCATAGTCTATTTTTTCACGACAAGGAGACTTAAATTTAAGACCTAATGAATAAAACCCCACATTATTCTATCTCAAATCTCTTTTGAGCTGCGGTACAATTCTGCTTTATAACATTGAAAATGAAAAACGTAGGAGCCCACTCTCTTGTAAGCTACTTCCATCTATTCTACCTCTCTCCTCTATTGCTCCTGCCTTCTTCCTTCTCAGTTCTATCTAGGGGTGGCAATGGGTCGTGTCGTGTCGGGTTCGTGTCGTGTCTACTATCGTGTCGTGTCTACTATCGTGTCGTGTCCAAAACCCCTAGACCCAAACCTGACCCGTTTAACTAATCGTGTCTAGATCCTAAACCCGTACCCGACCCGCTAATAAACGGGTAGACCCGATAAGACCCGTTTACCACCCGGGTCTATTCAGTTGACCCGATCCGACTCGACCCGACCTGACCCGAAAGACCCGCTGGTATTATATATTATAGTATCAGATTGCGGGTAGACCCGACCCGACCCGTTGAATACTAAACGGGTCTTCCCGGGTCTACCGTGTCCAGACCTTAAACCCGGACCCGACCCGTTTATTAAACGGGTCTATCTTGTCGACCCGTTTACGACCCGAACCCGTTTAGCCCTAACCCAGACCCGCTAACTTCGTGTCGGGTCATGTCGGGTCTGCCGTGTCGGGTTCGAAATTGCCAGCCCTACTTCTATCGTAGTCAACTCGTCTTCCGGTCACGTTTTCCATTCTTTTCACTTAAATGTATCATGTCCTATAATAAGTTTAGACTTTTCAAATTCATTGACTCAATCAAAAAGTCCTTATCCTCACACTATTGTGGGAATTCGCAAGTCTATATCTCTTAACTTATTTAACTACAATTTCATATGTTGTCTTTTAATTTAAGTTTCAAAATTTTATATGTTGCCTTCAATATTTATTTACTGATATATTATGTATGCTGAAATTCAAACATTAACCACCATAAACTACCATTCGCAAGACAATTTCTATAAGTCCACCAAGAGTGTCACATGAATGCATCAAACATTTCGACAATAATTCATGAATATTAAATGAGCCTATGTCGATCCTTTGGTATATGGTTCATGCTTTCATATTGTAGACACAAAAAAATGGGTAGTCTTATTGCTTAAATTATACTTGATTACAACCGCGTCTGGGGCTCGAGGGTGGTGAGACTGATGCGGGAAAAGATATCAGGGGATTGCGGGAAAAATCCATTGGCACAATCAAAAGGTCCTTATCCTCACACTCATGTGGAAATTTGCAAGTATATATCTCTTAACTTATTGAACTACAATTTAATATGGTAACAAATATTAATTGTAGATTGATTGTAGTTTGCTATAAATAATATTTATATACGTCTAAACACAATATGGACTTTTTTGTGGCAAACATATGTTTCTAATTGTGTCAAACAAAGTCAATTCTATCTCGCACATAGAAGAGTAACAATTTGGTAAAAAATAGTAGCTATTTGTTAAATAGTATTTTTGCACATCTGATTACAATTGTTATTGTACCAAAAAATGCATTTAACTATGTAAAACCAAACCGACTCTATCTCACATAAAAAGAGTAACTACTTGTTCGGTTGTCAGAATAAAGTTTTATTTATGAAAATATACAGAAAAAATTTCATATTGCTTTTTGGCTTTTAATCGATGGTCTGGAGTGGTTTCAATTGTTTTTTGTGCAAGAAAGTGTCTGATTCACTTGATGCCAGAAAAATATAAATTTGATAAACTTCGGTTGGGCATTGTTGTCCTTTTTTCTTTTTGGATCAGCAGGATTTTGGGAGGGACCTAATGCAAAACATAACTTGTAGAGGGACTTATTTCAAGTAGGTACTTTTGTCAAAGACCTACACTAAGTCCCCCTTTTTATTTATTTCTGGGTCCTACACCCCACTGCATCATGGCTTAACATCTCCCCACAGTAAATCATGTTGTCGCGAATATTTTATTAGTTTTGTTATGGGTTCCACTCTTTATTTCATCGATATTTTATTTTATTGGTACAAGTTTTAGTATGGCTTGATTGATTTTCTTATTTATTTTTTATAGTGTCTTGAATCTTAATTGATTTTCCATATCCTAATAGGCCAAGCTATTTACCTAGCATGTTTTGCGAATTTTTGTTGTCCAACCTGACATGGCACCTGATCATAGCCCTCCCTATGTCTAGCATGGGACTGCGTGCAACGAATGACTATGATCATGCCATGTCAAGTTAGATATATAAAATTGACAAAATAGGTTGGACAAATAGCCGTTCCATTCTCATATCGTCACATCTATTCTCTAGGTATGTTCTTTGCATTCCCTCTCATATGTGTTGATATGTGCTAGATTGAGAGCTAGAAATAGTAGCACTAAACAAGCTTGTCAGGCAACTATCGTCTTAATTCCAACTCATAACTCGCGTGTTCCCATGTTTATGATTGGATAAAAAGCAATGATATGCAGCCATCCAGTTGTCTATCTGGATCAGGCCATCTTGAAGTGACATCGAATTACAGTCGTCATTTGCTTACTGATCGAGCTAAGTGCGATTCACATGCTGGGGCTGAGGTGAAACAGATAGTTGTGATTAGGTACCACATAAGGATGGCCCGATCTGGATGGAAAGTAGGGTAGCTGAGAAGCATTTTTTCGATTTTCCCCACTCGTTGACTCTGAATTTGTTGCTCAAGTATGCATTAGGCCTTTTTTTTGGTAAAGGAGTCACAACTCAGTTGATATTGATTATTTCAAGAATTCATTACATACAAAATTCTAGACACAATAAGGTGCCGAGAAGGAATCCAAAACATTGAAAGAAATGTTAACTTATATCTATTATATACCCTCCATAAAAAGAGAGCAGGGGGTTCAACTAAAAAGTTTCTTCCTATCAATTGAAAAATATATATTATAAAAAACCTATCAGATCTTTACACATTTGCTGTTGAAGCCATCTTTTTTTTTTTGTTATCGAATTATATTCTGACACTATTTTTAAATTTTTATGTGAAGTGGTCCTTTATTTGGTGCTCTACAAGGAACTATCATCTAGCGATGCGAAGAAATGAATGCAATCTCTCACCGGAAAATGTAGTGAATAAAGTAACTACTGAAAATGTATTGTACTCATCTTCATCATGTGGTATTATCTTTTTTTTTTCACGATCAGTACATCACTTGTTAATGCTTAGAGCACAACATAGACCAGGATTCTGCACCGACCACGCACGTGCCCATCAACTAGTTATGAAGAAATAGCAATACAGCGGAGTAATCTAAACTACTAAAGCAACCATAAAGCATGCATAGAGCAGGCACAAAGGGTAACATAAGATAGAAAAGCGACATCCTATAGTAGCAACCATATGCATGAAATGCATGCCAAACCCATCTCTGCTTAATTCTTGACACAGACCAAATATGAAAACAAAAACATAATCGACATAAAAAAAAACCCATAGAAAGTAGTAGTTCTCAAAGAATAAATAATAAATGAGCTAACTCAGAGAGAAACTCACCCACTCGCATCTGCAATCTCCCTTGAGATCTTCATCTTCTTGGTAGTCCCTTTGTACAAGTCCTCCAGGCTGCACGGCAGGCGGTTCTCGATGGGGACTGCCTTCTGGGGCCGCTGAGGGTTCACCGACCCCTCCCCGCCAAATGTCGGCCCGAAGAAGTCATCCCCAAAGATTCCTCCGGAGAACCTCGTCCCACCCCGCATGGCCCCACCACCTCCGCCACCGCCCATGCTCCCGAACGGGCTCGAGAACCCAAAGAACTCGGCGAATATGTCGTCGGCGTTCCTGGGGTTGAACCGGAACACTGTGGGCCCGTCTCCGCCGCTGGGGTAGAAGGAGGCTCCCCCGGCCCCGCCGGCGCCCGGCGGTGGGACCTGGCCCTTGAGGCCCTCTTCCCCGTACTGGTCATAGACCGCGCGCTTCTGGGGATCGCTGAGGACCTATAAGCAAGACAACAGTGGGGTGAGAGAGTGAGAGATCGATCGAAAGATGCCAACTTTGAAGGGATTGGAGAGATGGGTTCTGTCGGGGGTGATCGGAAATACCTCGTAGGCTTCGGAGATCTGCTTGAATTTGTCCTCGGCTTCCTTCTTGTTGTTGGGGTTCTTGTCGGGGTGCCATTTCATGGCGAGCTTGCGGTAGGCTTTCTTGAGGTCGTCGTCGTTGGCGCTCTTGTCCACCTGCAGGACCTTGTAGTAATCCACCCCCATCGCCTTCTCTCTCTCTCTCTCTCTCTCTCTCTCTCTCTCTCTCTCTCTAGCTTCGCTCGCTGTCCTATGATTCGCTTCCTTTCTCTTCCCTCTTCTTCTCGTCGGCGTTGTGACTTCTGGTTCTTTCTGAAACTAGTGATGATTTGATGTGCGGAGGGGAGAGAGGATGAATAGGTGGGAATCGTGTGGAAGATTCCAGAAGACGGATTTTGGGTCGATCCAGATTGTTCCATTTATATATCGAATCGGACCGGATCGGTTTTAATTGGATCTCGGATCAAAATAGTAATATTGAACCTGGAGTTTTTGGATTCAGATCGAATTCGGATAATGACATGATCCTTTGATACGTCATGGATGTCAAAATAACTTAAACAGTCAAATAGAAACTCAAGACTACTAAGTTTGAATAGTTGATTAGTTCAGGCCAATGGATTTCGCAATCCATATATCCAACGGATAGCACATGATGACTTAATTGAGCATCAGACGGTGGAAATAAGATGGTTGTGTTTGGCACAGGGGCAGACCTAGGGCCGGGAGTGCTCAAGCCCTCGCTCACTTTGGAAAAAAAAAGACTAGGGTAAATTCCACTATGCCCTATGAATCCACTAACTCTAAAAAAAGTAAAGCTACTCTCGACAGGTCGAGTAGTGCTTATATACATAGACAGAGGGCAGAGTGGCCTTGACTAGAGTTTAATCACCATAAGGCTCAGGAAGATCTGGAAAACAAAAAATGGAGTTGGAAATAATAAATTTCGGTCTAGATTATTTGCCGAGGTTATAGTGCTCTGAAAATATCCGAGGCTTTGGTAAATATTCGGGGGCATTAATCAGGCCCCCGACAGTCTCTGTAGGCCCTAGGTAGGGCTGGCAGGTCCAACCATCGTCTTTGTAGGCTCTAGGCAAGGTCGGCGGGTCCCACTGTCATCTTCGTGGACCCTAAGCAGGATCGGCGGGTCCCACTGTCAGGCATTAGCTATATTTTGCACCCACAGTTATCCCCTCATAGCTAGATAGGTGCCAACATAGCTGATTGGGACTCGATGGTGCAAAATTCAGTTGGTAGATGTCGAGGTTGTTTGACGAACGTTCGGAGAGAATCAGCCAACCCTCTGCCAAAGGCCGACCAGAAGAGAGCATCCTATTGTTCGTTCGTCACGATGATTTCTGGAGTATGACAATCGCGCTTAAATTGATATCGCTGAAGACGATCACTCTCAAGCTGTCACCAAAGACGATCACTTTAAAGCTTGGATGTCGATATGTTGTTTAGCTTCCTGTTTTGCAATGATCCACCGAGCTGAATTCCGGGAGAGGGTTGATTACGGAAGACGTCAGTTTTGTGCGGATCCGATCCTTAACCCTAAGCTATAGTAGGTGGCGGTTGTGTCCTGACCATGGGTGTCAGACGAGCACGTCAGGAAGTACTTGGAGGAGTATTGCTTCAGGTTGATAAGATCTTCCAACAGCATCTACCGACCCCCTGTCAAGGGCCAACCAGATGTCTGTCTGCTGACTAGCTGTCCGGGGTTGACCATTGTGTCTGCTGACCCCCTGCCAAGGGCCGACTAGAAGGCACCACTTACCGATTCCCAACCGATGGACTGAGAGATTGAAGCTGAGGGGTGGACTTACAGAGTGTCGCTATGGATTGCTAAGCTCCTTAGTGATCCTCTTTTTGGCCTATCACTCGAGAATCGGGGACGATAAGGTGTCGGCCTTTGAAGGCCGGTAGGGTGTCGGTTTCCGGAGGCCAATAAGATGCCAGCTCCCTATCGACCTCGCGGAATCGGTGATTGACCGCAGAGACCCTCTTTTTGGCCGTCACTCGAGAATCAGGGCCAATAAGGTGTCGGCCTCTGAAGACCGAAGGAGGCCAATAGGGTGTAGGGTCCTAGCGGCCAATAGGATGTCAGCCCCCTATTGGCCTTGCGAAATCAGTGATCGACCTCAGAGACCCTCTTTTTACCTGATCACTTGAGAATCGGAGCCGATAAGGTATTGGCTTTTGGATCGGAAGTCGATGGACTATCGGCCTTTGGAGGCCGATAGGCTATCGGCCTTGGGAAGCCGATAGGCTATTCATGTCTATCGATCGATTCCAAAGGATGATGTGACTTGATGATGTGGCATAATGCTGATGTGGCAAGTTGCTGACGTGGCTCGTTGGAAGGCAAAGTGGCTCGCTAGGAGGTTAAAGGTCACACTCTATTAATTGAATCTGGCCCAGTCTTTTCATCTCTCGACTCTTCATTTCCCGCCTTTACATTTCACGAGGCACCGGAAATTTTGAGGTCTACATATAGGATCTCTCAGTGAAAACTCATTTTTCACCGTTTTGAGAAATCAAGAGCTTGAGCCTTTGCTGATTATTGTCTTTGAGTCTTCTTTGAGCGAAGTGTTAGAGTTCGGATGGCTTTCGAAGGTGTGTATGCTCCATCCGTTCCTTCTGCCTGTGGGAAGCTCAGGGTCAAGGTGCTTTCGAAGAGTAGGGGGCTCTGGCTCGAAGAAGGCATCGAATGTTGCCTCGGTGGGACTGAGTGCTCCCATTGGGACTTGCAAGGGGATGAAGAGGCACAAGGATGAGGCTTTCCCCACTGCCCCCAATAAGCCCCTCACCATCCCGAAGATGTTGTTTGCCCTCAAGCCTCTGATGCCGCTGTCAAAGGAGAGTGTAGTCATGTGGGAGGTGTTGGAATTGGATCCGCTTATCAAAGTCGCAGCGGAAGCAAAAGATAGATCTGAAGATCATACGGTGTATATTTCATTATAATTAATTCTACAAAAACAATCTACATGCAAATCTATGATCTTAGCATATGTGCGGACACCCTAGAGGCATACTACGATCTACGGAAGACATGCATGCATCTAGTTAGATGTTTAGAATCATCATACCTTATGGATCTATGATCCGGAAATGACGGAACGATGAAGAACCGCACTTGAATCGCAAGGAAAACTGTCGGATAGCACATTGTCCTTTGCGAATTGAAGAATCCTTGAAATCCCGTCTCTGAGTGCAATGATTACGAGCCGACGGAGGAATTCGTTGCGAAGACGATGGCTAGGCTCGAGATCTCCTCCTTCTCTTTCTCCCTTTTTCCTCCTCCTTCCTTTCTCTTTCTTCTTCCTTCTTCTTCCTCTTTCTTCCTTAGCCGAAACCACAAAAGAGGAGGAGAGGGGGGAGGTTCGGATTTTGGAGGAGAGGAGGCACTAAGGCCGGCCCTCCCTCTCCCTATTTCTCTTATAGGGTCGGTCCCCTATTGCTTCAAGGAAGCTAGGGCCGGCCCTTAGTAGATAAGGATAAAGGGGGGATCGGTTTTAGGGATTTCCAATGTCTATCGTGAAGCCTGGACAAAAACGTCATTCACGAAAAGTGAAAAACTGAAAGAGAGACTGAGTAAGGTGCGCTACTCGGAATCGAGTTCCATCAGCGTCTATGAGCTCCTGGAATTATTCCGTTCATTCTAAGATCCATATTCAATGTGTTCTAAGCCATATTTTAGTATTTACCAAAATACCCCTATAGCTCGTAACACATGTGAATTAGGTTCTTAGGCTTCGGGCTTGCGCTCCATCGTGCTACTTCGCATCCAACATATCCAACCAGATCGGGGAACAATTCCTATACGCAACGACAGGGTGGAACCTTTAGGGTTCGGGATCTCTAGCTCCAACCGGATCTCTGATTAACTATTCCGGTGACACACCGAAAGTTTTGTTAATCAGTCCTAATCCAATTAACCCGCGTAGCCACCCAGAGTGCGACGCGAATTGAACTATAGTGATCCTAAACTTATGTTACTCCCTCGTAACCATGTTCTCTACTATACTCCGATAATCCTCAGTCCCTCCTATTACTGGTGCCATGATACGACTCGGGCGGTGGAAAACACCGTCAGATCCCGATCGATCATCTGACTAGGGTTTGATGACTTGTCATCTATAACACCACACACCTTCCGGTGCTATGCCTAGCATCCAGAACGTCGTCAGTCATACTGACAACCACCAGGCCTGGGTTAACTGTGTGGACAGATTGACTCATCAAAATGCACCCATCCAACACTGGATGTCAGATAACCTGTAGGGATTACATGTTACTCAAGCGTCAGTCGGGTAACCCAACATATCGTGGTATTGAACTATGGAAGGTCCGCACACGTTGGCACATCAAAGCACCACACAACTAGTTGGCCCAGTGAACATGGTCCCTCAGGATTAAGGATAGATTATCTATAGTAGTAAGACGGTTTATGCACCAGTGTCTTAATCACTGAACTGTGCACCGTCTTGGTTCCTGTTCAACACGATCATCGTGCTTGGTCAGGTGAATGGGAATCTCGCGTTCCCATAGTGGAGGCTTCACCACATCCTCTACCTGCCAACAGCTTGTTCTCGGTGAAGCGACCAGCATCACCTAAGCTGTGAACTAGTTCTAGATCTACACATAACTAGTCCACTGGGTCTCCCAAGCATGGATCCACCATGCGCCTCAGTAGCCTATTGTGTTCCCTAGGGTCATTGTCACGCCTCAGAAATCCAGAACCGATCCCTGGGGTGTGAATTGAGAAAAAACCAAGGGATTTAGGGTTTGGTCAACTGTCTACTCCAATTAGGGTTTCTCACGGGGCTTCCACTCTCTCAAGGAATATTTTAACACTTACAAAAATATTTTCATTTTCAAAGAAAGTTTAGAGATAAAATTTTATCGATAGAGAGATGATCACACTCGACCCTGAACCGTGCTATACTCTCAGCATGTGCGGTCTACTGGTGCCCCACATGCTGACAGAAGTCCCTCTTAAGGGAGCACGAGGCTCAAGCCTCTGACGACGAGCCGAGTAGCCTCACCCGCTCTCTAACACACGGGCACTGGTTTAAAGGTCCTATCTATGGGGCTAGTCAATTAGGTCATTTTATATCTTATATTTTTCATAGTGAGCTACCCTAGGCTTGGGGCCTTGAGGAGAGGCCTACCCAAAAAGAACACAGATGTATCATTGCCATTAATAACATACACTAAGCTAAACTTAGTTCGTTTACAATGCCAGAAAGAAACAGTACTGCTATACTACATACTGAAATCTAAACTCTGCAACCGTCCTAACTCCGCCACTGGCCTCGTACTGCGGCTACCCTTGAGTCTCCGAACCTGCAGAAGAGCCTACTCGTGGGAATGAGTAGCCCCCAAAATGAATTGGGAGATTAGCCAAATAAATGGCTAGTGACAAGCTAACTACCTCGGTAATTAACGACGCCCGCATTTTATACACAGTTTACTGAATATCCTAATTGTCCAACTACGTTCTCAATCACGTCCTAAGTGTCCATGCATTTTCTACATTTTCATACAATTACTACTGTCACTAGATTATCGAGAGTACCATTTTACAATTAATAAAATTAAACACACACAATGTGAACCCCGGATATTTTGTTCATCCTGCCCCCGGTCGGGCATTACTATAGGGCCTTTTATTTCGATGTAGAGGGCCAACTCTCTCGCCGCGCATACTCCAACACCATGCACAAAGTCACCCATATGATCATAAGGGGTTTCCCGTCTTTCACGGTGGAGCTCTACCGCCCAACTTGCTTTCCTTGGGGGCTTCAACTACCCCGAGACAGGATTGCTAGGGCAATCCCTCTTCGAGGGCACCACCTATTGGCTTTACCACAACCCCTGCCCGTGACCCCCTGACCTACTAATCTTCGGCTGTGCGCGCAGGGTGGTTCACGGCCCTTGCGCGCACGGGGTCCGAATCTTTCACAGGATAAAATATCACACAATTTATAATAATGAAGTGATTTCGATGTTTTACCCTGGGATTCGCACCGTGCTCACAACCCATGCATCATAATAAATTTACTCTCGCCCGTACTCCCGTGTGCCGGGTCTCTACACTCCATCCAGGAGAGTGAGCCCGATAATTATTATTTAATTATTAATTCTTAATATTAAGGGGAATTTCTACTTACGGTGTCCAAGCAATCAGAAAATTTATTATTAAATTATATTATTAAGCATGCGTCGTTGGACTCGCGACTCTGCATGCAAGGCGGGTCCACTCGACCACATGCGACGATGTTCGGCGGGACCCGCATGCAGCGTTATGGACACCTGCCCTTAATTTCTATAATAGTACAATTAATCAGCTAAACAGCGTGCAGTGTCACCTGAAAAGTGTGATCGAACTCCTGTCGATTGCTTGATCCGCCTTCGCTCGATTAACGCGTACAAAGTCTAACAAGTGTGCACATACACCATATTACTAGTTTATTATTTAGAACAAAGGCAACTGCTATGGGTTTCAGATCATGGTTGAGGTTTGATTCGTCATCCACCCGAGATGATCTCGGGCTAGGTGCGGATTTGGTCGGTTTGGCATGGTGACAATCTGAAGCCTTACCAAGCTTGTGCTCAGGTTGGCGACAAGAACCGTGTCTCCCCCGATCGACTTCCGGGGTTTGCAAAATTAGCACACAAGGGGAAATAGAAGCCGCTATAGGCCTGCAAGCCGATAAAGCCGGTTTGGCGGCACGATTGCGGCTTGTGCAAGGGTACAATAGTGTCGCTATTAAACGGATACGGTTTTAATAATTTGACAGGACTAAAATACTATCATAATTATTTTACCCTCATCTTACTTATGATCCGGCCAAAGAAGGAGAAGGGAAAAACCTTGGTGGTCAAAAGCCGCGTTAGTCAATTTCCAAAGATTGCCTCCGACTCGTGCGGAGTCGTCGACATCGTCGTTACCCAAAAAGGGAAAAGTGTTGCTGTGATCGAGCACAAACGGAGGGGTTGATCATGGTCGGGCAACACTTGGTTGTCAGTTGGTGATCGAGTGCTATCGTTGTCCGGCCGCCAACGGCGAAGCCGTCGGCAACCTCGACAATGAAAGCCAAACGACAGGGGCAGCACCTAGCTAGTCGAGTCGGTCGGATAGGGTTTGGCTTGGCTTGTTGGTGGTGATGTGCGAGCTGGTGTCAAGCCGAGGGCGGTTGGGTACTACCTGTCGCCTAGCCGTCGGTGGTCCAGCTACCGACCGCCATCTCAGCATGATACAAGGAAAAAGTGAAAACCGACGCTGGGTCGGCCCTTGTCGGTTGCATAGCCACCGGCAACATGGCCGGCATCCATGGCCGCTTCAAAGGGGAAAAAAAACAGGGGGTTGAGTTGGTCTAATCGGGTCTTACCGGTTATACAGCCGCCGGCCACTGGGTGCCTGACCACCGGTAGCCAAACCGCCGGCAACCATGGTTGCAATAGGACGAAGCCCACCGGGGTTGGGGTCGGCCAAATTAACACAAAAAGAAGAAGAAAAAGGGAACAGGGGAAGGGGCCAGTCTGTTTCGCAACGCCAAGAAAGAGAGAACGAGGAGGAGGGAAGGCTGACCATTCAATCGGGAAAAAAAAAAAATCAGCGGCAGCTGAGGCTACAGCTCCTTCTCCGGCACCGGCTGCTGCTCCTCTCCGGCCGGTCGGCCTTCTCCGGTGCCGGTTTTCGAGCAGGCCACACGGGAAGGAGGGGAATCAGGGGAGAGATAGAGAGAGGAAGAGAGAGATCGGAGGGGGAAAAGAGGAATCGGAGAAGGGTGAGGGGATCGGGTTGGGTCTGGGTTTTAAAAGGGGAAAGGGCAGCGGTACAGAGGGGGGATGGGATTGCAAGGAAGGAGAGGGGGAGGTGAGGGGAGTGCAGCAGAGGACGTGGGAGAGCGGCGACGCAGGGGGGTGGGACGGTGAGGGAAGAGCAGGTCGCATGGGATGGGTAGGGCGGCGTCGGGTTTGGGGGGGGGGGGGGGGGGGGAAACCGGGTCGGATTGGGTTTGATTTGGGTTCAAGAGAGAGAGAGAGAGAGAGAGAGGGTCGGGTGAGAGAGGGGGGTAAGATCCGAGAGAAAGAGAGAGATGACCCGAGAGAGAGAGGAGAGCTCGGGTGAGTGTTGAGAGAGATCCGAGAGAGGGAGGAACAGAGAGAGAGAGAGAGAGAGAGAGAGAGAGAGAGAGAAAGAGAGAGAAGAGAGAGAGAATGGGTTTGGGCTGGGTAGTGGGTTAGGTTCGGGTTTTGGGTTGGGTAGTGGGTTAGGTTCGGGTAGGGTTGGGTAGTGGGTTAGGTTCGGGTTTTGGGTTTGTAGTGGGTTGGGTAGGATAGTGGGTCGGGTTCTGGGTTTTAGGTTTTTAGTTTTTTTTTTATTTTTTATTAGGGTTTTTAGGTTTTTGGTTTATCAGTTTAGTTCTTTTTCTTTTTTCTTTTTTTCTGGTTTTTGCCCGTGCCGCGCCTAACTCGACCTCGACTCACGTCGAGACGCACTGGCGCACGAACCTTGCTGGCTCTGACAGACCCGTCACAGTGAAATAAAATAATAATAATAATAATAATAAGTAAAAAAAGGATTGTTACAGTCCTTTATTATATGTGTATTAACATATACCATAGTAGTATTCTAATTAAAGCAATAACCAAAGGCATCTTTATTAATGTTAATACAGAAAATCCACGCTAAGAACACACGAGCTACAACAGGAGGTTGGCCTCCAAACAACGACCAAGAGGCGTGACAGTTGGGCTTCCATGATGAGGAAGTTCAAGGAGAATGAGCCTAGGCCAATGATCGCTCAAATCTAGAGCACTTTTGGCCTTGACCCTCGCAAGATCTTTATCGTTGTACCAAGTATGGGTGCAAAATCTGGCTAACGCCTGACAGTGGGACCCAGCAGCCCATCCTGGGGCCCACGAAGACGATGATGGGACTCGCGAGCCTTACCTGGGGCCTACATATACTATTTGGGGTCTGGTAAATCCCTCCGGGTATTTACCAAAACTTATGATATTCCCAAACCTCTATAAATAGCAGACCCGAAAAATATTCAGGGGACCGGGATTCATTATTCCCAACTCTACTTTCTGTTTTCCAGAGCTCCTCGAGCCTTCGTATAATCAGACTCTAGTCAAGCCTACTCCACCCTCTGTCTACTTGTATAAGCACTTTTAGGCCTATCAAGAGTAGCTCTACTTCTTTCAGAGTTAGTGGATTCAAAGGTTGCGTCTTACCACATGAAGACATAGGCTTCGGTCGAACTTCGTCACCACATCATGTGTCAACTCTCTCTCTATCTTTTCTACCTCAACAGGGTCTGTGTGACAGCTCATGCAACACACAACAGCTCAGACTCTACAGTGCACCACACTAAAAATTCAACCCTCAATCGACTGTTGAAGGGAGATCGTACGGTGGCCCTAATTTCCCCCCACAGTTTGGCACCGTTAGTTGGATCCTTCCCTATCAACTTGCAACCTCCGAGCTTTCCAGTTCCTTCGATCAAGCAGCAACTACCAATAGCCTGAGCAACCCGTCTCTATCCATCACTATACCATAATGGTGAAGACATGACTCATGTATTAGTCGGAGAGAAGTTACTTAAATCGAGACATTCAAACATCGGAGGTGAATCCTTCGACGTCAGCCGCCGATATCAACGACGGAGCAAACGTCCACTAGTCGCACGACCCTTCCTCTAATCCCTACGTCGTGAGTGATGTTTGAAACTATGACCATCAACCGAGGGCTTGAAGACAGCCAACCCTCGGGCATCCTCTGGCGTTGCAGATTGCTCGAGGATTCAATCGTTATCCGAGGGCTTGGAGACAGCCAACCCTCGGGCATCCTTCGGCATTGCAGATCGCCCAAGAATTCAACCATCAACCGAGGGCTTAGAGATAGCCAACCATCGAGCATCCTCCGGTGTTGCAGATCGCCCGAGGATTCAACCGTCAATCGAGGGCTTGGAGACAGCCAATTGTGGGCATCGAAATTAGCCCACGGGTCGAACCCGATTTTTACACAAAAAAATAGGCCCGCACACAACGGCCCGCATGCACACTCGGCCCGCACACAACGGCCCGCATGCACACTCGGCCCGCACACAACGGCCCACATGCGGAAATCTGGCCCGCACACAACGGCCCGCATGCGAAATCTGGCCCGCACACAACGGCCCGCATGTGAACTCGGCCCGCGTGCAAACCCAATTCGCGCATCGCGGCCCAACTCAAAGCAAACGGGTCCACCCGACCCGCAGCTCGAGCACAAAAAGGAGGGCCCACCGGCCCCCCCTCTAGAAAACCGTGCCCCCCTCCCCATGGGGAGGTGGGGCCGGCCATAAAGAAAAAGAAAACAAAAAGAAAAGAAAAAGAAAAAAGAAAAGAAAAGAAAAGAAGAAAAAAAGTCAAAACCGCCTTGATGCGGGGGGAGGTGGCGTGGACGTCTACACAACCGTAGATCCGCGACGATCCCTCGATCCAACGGACAAGATGACGTTGTGTCGCCATCCGATCCAAAAGTGCAACAAAAATAACAACTCGATCTTTAAAGATCAAGTCACATCTAGCCCATAACCACTCCAACTAAAAAGGAGGAAATCGGGTTTGTTTCCCCAAATAAGGGAACAATATCTCGATGGTTATGAGGGGAGATATTGGAGGAAACAAAAAGATTTCAGCAATATCCCCCCCAACCGCCCCCCTTTGCCTATAAATAGAAGGGGTCGGGGAAGGCATCAAGGGTCCGAAAAGCTGAAGACGAAAGAGCGCTACGAAGAAGCTCCAACGCTTGAAGACCGAAGGCTTCACGAGGCACGGCAAGCATATCCTACGGGAGTCCTTGGCCCTTCAAGTCCTCATCAACGTGAAGACCTTGCACTCGGAGATCAGAGCTTCGACTCCTCGCACGAAGAAGAAAGCGTGGAGAAGAAGACCCGGAGCCGTCATCACCCGATCGCTCCAACGATCTTCATCAGCTCCGAAGACGCCATAAGCAAAGGCCGGAGAAGAAGATCGAAGCCGACAACACCCGTCGTCTTCAAAGGCATCAACTCCTTGCACGAAGAAGAAAGCCGGGAGAAGAAGGCCTGAAGCCGGTGCTACCCCTGCCGCCTTCGTCAACGAAAACCGACGCTACAACCGTCGTGTTGAAGCCGGTACTACACCCGCCGTCTTCATCAACAAAAGTCGACGCCACAACCGTCGTACGGGGATTGGTGCTACACCCGCCGTCTTCATCAACAAAAGCCGACGCTACAACCGTCGCACAAGGATCGGTGCTACCCCCACCGAGAAGCCAAGCCGACGCCACAACCGTCGAGGAAGCCGGAAGAATCAAGAAGCCTCGCAGAAGTAGCATTCGCCGTTCGAGAAGAAGATCGAGTCAAAGCCGAAGCCAAAGCCAACGCAAGAAGCCAAAGCAAACGCACCGGTAAAGCCCGTGCTAAAGCAACGCACGTGCCAAAGCCAAGCAACTACGACGGTTACGAGCAAAGCACCGCACGTTCTAGCCGATACGACGCGAAGTCCGGAAGAACTAAAGCATCGCAAGTCTCTACCCGCCTACGTTCAAAGCAAACGCCAGAGCCACACCAAAGCTACGCCAAAGCCGAAAGCTAAAGCCAAAGCCGACGCAAAAAGCACGATCGACGCCGCGAACCGACGATCAAGGACGCCGAGGTCGAGCAAGGATCGAGGAAGACACGAAGACCGAGGAACGAAGCCCAAAGCCTCCCTAGCCGAGAAAGCGCGAAGCACGGACGGGACAAAATCAACGGCAGAAACTCCTTAGCCTCTCAAAAACCCTCACCCTGTAAAGATCTCTGTCCTGGGCAACCCCTTCAGAGCTCTCGCACGAATACCACGTGGAGACACGGATCAAAGGGACCCTCCAGAGGATCTCTCCCACAATCTCCTGTTCAAAGAAAATTTATAATCTCGTGTGATCCGCAATAAAGACGACCCGTATCTTTTTCTGCGACCACAGATTTCTGGCACGCCCGGTGGGACCTCCTCTCCTTTCATCCGTACGTTTGAAGGAGTTGCTTCAAGTTCGCCATGGCCGGAACGAACGACGATACGTTTGCTCCAACAAGCCTCTCACCTATCGCTGAGTCTCCACTACTCCAACACGGTGATCCAGAAAACCCGGAGGATGCCATTCCCCCGGTAGTACGCGTCTACACTCGGCGTACTCAAACTCTTGCGGACTTCTTCACGCCAGAAACTGCTGCCGAAGATGCCCGCCAAGGCGCCAATGAGGCCTCGGTGCATGAAGAAACGAGCCTCAATCCTGGAATATCTGTCCAGAAATTTGGGGAGGACCAGCCCCAACCCCGAACCCGTTCGGGTTCTCCAGCGGACTTTGCACCTCCCTTGCCGGGGGCAAACATCCGTCATCAAGCAGAAACAAGTCAGCGTAACTACGTCTCTGACGATGATGGCGAGGGTGCGGGCATGCAACATCGGGACGTCCTGCGACATCATCCTCCGTCCGCTCTCCAGCTCCAAGTCATGCAAATGGGTGAACACATGGCTCAGCTCACCCGACTAATGGAAGAGAAGGATCGTCACATCAACACCTTGCTTCAGAAGCTGGGTGCCAGGGATGTCGCAACATTCGGTCAACCTCCTGCTTCTCCAGTAGCTGCTCCAGCCCCATCTCCAACTCCTGCTCTTGCAGAAGTTGGCCCGGCAACACTAGCAATTACTCCTGCACTTTCCTCGGCTCCCGTGCCGGTCTCGATAGCCGCGCAACCTTCAGTGGCAGCAACGATGAATGCCCAGCAAATACAAGCACTGGTGGCTGACATGATGCGTTCCCACGGCGGCAGCCTACCTCCGATCACGGCGGCATACTCAAAGCCTTACACCGCAAGGATCCAGCAGCTGCGCTTCCCTACCGGGTTCCAGCCACCAAAGTTTCAACACTTCGACGGAAAGGGGAACCCAAGGCAACACATTGCCCACTTCGTCGAAACTTGCAACAACGCCGGCACATACGGCGATGAGATGGTGAAGCAGTTCGTTCGCACACTCAAAGGTAATGCTTTTGACTGGTATGTTGATCTTCCTCCAGGATCCATTGACAGTTGGGATCAGATGGAGAGGGAATTCCTCAACCGCTTCTACAGCACTCGGCGCATCGTTAGCATGACCGAGCTTACTGCCGTCAAGCAAAGGAAGGACGAATCAGTAATCGACTACATCGATCGATGGAGGAATCTCGCCCTGAATTCACGAGATCGTTTGTCGGAAGACTCGGCTATCGAGATGTGCACCCAAGGCATGCACTGGGGCTTACTCTACATCCTCAAGGGGATCAAGCCTCGGTCCTTCGAAGAACTCGCAACTCGAGCCCACGACATGGAGCTCAGCTTAGCAAATCGCGGGGACTCAAAGACCAAAGACTTCTTGAAGGTGGAAAAGAAAGACAAACCGCCGGCACCCAAATCAAAGCAAGTCAACGTCGCCGACATCGCCTCGACCTCCAAGCCACTCAAAATCAGCGGTAAGTCGGATCAAGAAAAGGGAGCTGCCATACCACCGCCTCCACCCCAAAGGCAGTCGAAGATGACTCTAGAAGAACTCGAGGCCAAAGAGTATCCTTTTCCAGACTCGGAAGTCTCCTCCATGTTCGATCAACTGCTACAAGAAAAGATGATCGAGCTTCCTCCTTCAAAAAGGCCCGAACAGATGCATCATGTCAATGATCCGCTCTTCTGCAAATACCATCGACTGGTTAGCCACCCTATCGAGAAATGTTTCGTCTTCAAAGAAAAGATCATGGCGCTCGCAAAGCAAGGAAAAATTGAGATCGACTCCAGCAACGTTGCAACAGCAAACATGACATCCATCACCTTCGGTTCGTTTCAACCGGTACTCGTTGCCACCCACCAGAGAAGGCCCAAGTTGCGCATCAATCGCCAAAGGCCAATTGCGAAGTTGGCTCCACGACGGAAAGTCTCAAGACGACAGCAGTACGCTCCTAAGCTCGCTGAGCAAGAAACGTCACTGCCTTGGGGGCAGCCGTCGCCTACATCGACGTCTCCCCCAAACAAAGCTATGTCCCAACGGAATCTCCAGACAAGGTACGAGCAAGGAGACCCGGAGGTCGGTCTGTTAGGTCAACCCTCAGGTAAATTCGACTACTACGTCCTCTACTCCAGACCTTCGCCTGTCTCAATAGAAGAAATCAAGCCCACCGGCTGGGAGTCAGAAGGCGAACCTCCAAGGTCCCCAGAGGAGCAAGGCTCCCCGAATCACGGAGAACCCACGAATCTCCAGACAAGGTACGAACAAGGAGACCCGGAGGTCGGCCTGTTAGGCCAGCCCTCAGGTAAATTCGACTACTACGTCCTCTATTCCAAACCTCCGTCTGTCTCAATAGAAGAAATCAAGCCCACCGGCTGGGAGTCAGAAGGCGAACCACCAAGGTCCCCAGAGAAGCAGGTCTCCCCGACCCATGAAGAACCTACAGCTGCCATTCCAGACCTTCACCTTGGTAACGAAGAATCCACTGATGAAGATGCCTGGGTTATGTTGCCCCGCAGACGAAGGCCATGGATGTCAAGAAGTCGCAAGCTCGATCGGGTAACAAGGAAGCTTCCGGAACGAAGAACTTACAAAAAGAAAAGCAAAGCTCCAGGAAGGAGGGAATTCAAAGTACCGCCAGCAGATCCTGATGAGCTCCTCCTGCAAAGCCCTCCAGAACCGACAACGTTGCAAGAGTTCTTCCCCGATTACTTCCTCCCATCTGATCAGCAGCACGAAGCCTCCTGTTGCATGGTTGAGATTCACGTGGTGCCAGAAGAAAAAGATAGAAGCAAGCCCTCCAAAGAAAGCAACACCGACGACGAGGAGGATGATTCCGACAAAGACAGTACTGCTGCTTACGACGAGGCAATTCTGCACTTGCCACTCATAGAAGCACTACACCTCCCAGAGAAATCTCGCCTAGCGATGGCCGAGGCTCTAACAGACCCAGACAGTTACAAAAGAAAGAAGAAAAATGCCGAGAAGGACAAAACTATTGTCTCATGTAACGCAGCAATAACTTTCTCGGACGAAGATCTGCAGCTCGGAGCACGACTGCACAATCGACCTGTCTATGTCTCAGGATACATCAACGAGAAGCCGGTAAATCGAATCCTGTTGGACTGCGGCTCCGCCGTCAACATCATGCCTATCCAAACAATGCGCCAGCTCGGCATCACCACCGACCAGCTCTCGCAAAGCCAGCTGGTCATTCAAGGGTTCAACCAAGGAGGACAGTCCACCATAGGGATTATTCGTCTAAAACTCTCCATCAGTCAACTTGACACGACGGTTCTTTTCCACGTCATTGACTATCAAACATCATATCACCTCTTGCTGGGAAGACCGTGGCTGCACGAAAACGGTGTCGTAGTGTCTACCTGGCACCAATGCCTCAAGTACTACGAGGAAGGTCTGGAGAAGTGCATTGTTGCAGACGACAAACCATTCAATGAGGCTGAAGCGCACCTCGCCGATGCCAAGTTTTACCAAGCAAAGGACCTTGTCGCAGAAGTCCTTACAGCTAAAGCTCCTCGAACTCAGAAAGCTAAAAGGATGGAGCAGGAAGAAGCTCTGCCAACTCCAGATCCAGTACCACTATCTAAGGCGATACGCGAAGTCAAAGAAGTGCTAGCGCCGAGACGAAGAATGCGCATCAGCTCCAAGCCAAGATCCATGAAGCACACTCCATTACCTGCCCAAGCTACGACAGTCTTACGCCTCACGCCTCAGTGGCTTCGCAAAGATGAACCACCACCTTTTGTCTCGCCAAAAGGGATGGTCCAGCCGCTATCAGAAGCTAATGTCATCACTCTGCAAGAGATGACACTGCCACTACCCAGCTTGGGGCAAGCTTCAAGTTCGCCAAAACCCATCAATCCCTTCGAATCCAGCCAACTCACATTCAAGCCAAAAGGAAGCTGGGCGCAAAATGCCGCCAAGCTGCTGTTCAAAGCTGGCTACGACAAAGACAGTGTTGCACATATGAGTACGCTCCTGCCAGCTCCAATACCACACGGGATGACTAAGACTCAAGCCCATTTACTCCAGGGTGGCGAGCAGATCCCACCAAATCGGCGAGGCATCGGCTCTCGTCAAACCCCGATGGTCATCAAGATAACAGGAGAGAAGACCTTCACCTCTAACTACATTGAGGTGAAGTTGGTGGATGAAGCGGAAGAGGGATCGTCAGCCTCCGATGCACGCTCCACCAATATCATTCATCCCGCTACAAAGGGCGCCAAAAGAAGGCGATATCGAGCTCGGCGTCAGATCATACCTCAAAAGCAAAGGAAGAGCGTCAAAAATCAGGCAAGTCAAAACCCAATATCAATATTCAAAAGACTTGGGCCAATCGGGCAAGCAAAGCAAAGGTCAGTATTCGACCGTTTGGGAAAGCCACCCACTGAGGTGAGAAAAATCATTCCCACCCACCCACCCAAATTTTTTCAAACTGCCAATGTTCCCAATATCATTCTGGTATCTCTTAATCATATCACAATTGCCGACTCCTCGGTCGACGTCACTTCTACTTCGGACGACGAGTTGCCTGATGCACCGCCAGTCCTCGAAGAAGGGGGGCAATCTACCGTCGACGATCTGAAAGAAATCAACTTGGGGACACAGGAGGATCCTCGACCCACATTCGTAAGTGCACTCCTGACTCCCGAAGAGGAGGCCGCGTACATCAAGCTACTCCAAGAATACATAGATGTCTTCGCATGGTCCTATAAGGAAATGCCGGGACTTGACCCCAAGATTGCAGTACACCAGCTTGCTGTCAAACATGGAGCTAGCGCCATCAAGCAAGGACAAAGACGTTACCGGCCGGAACTGGTACCGCAAATAGAGGGCGAAGTCAACAAGCTCATTGAAGCCGGCTTTATCCGAGAAGTTAAGTATCCAACGTGGATCTCCAGCGTGGTCCCAGTCAAGAAGAAGAACGGCCATATCAGAGTATGCGTGGACTTCAGGGACTTAAACAATGCATGCCCCAAAGATGACTTCCCACTGCCAATCACAGAACTAATGGTGGATGCGACAACAGGCCATGAAGTACTAACCTTCATGGATGGGTCCTCGGGCTACAACCAGATCCGGATGGCGCCCAAAGACGAAAAGCTTACGGCATTCCGCACGCCAAAAGGGATCTACTGCTACAAAGTCATGCCTTTCGGCCTGAAAAATGCAGGAGCCACTTACCAACGAGCCATGCAAAAAATTTTCGACGATATCCTCCATCAGAATGTAGAATGCTACGTCGACGACCTCGTGGTAAAATCAAGACAAAAGTCAACACATCTTCAAGACCTCGAGCTAATCTTCAAGCGACTTCGAAGGTACCAGCTCCGCATGAACCCGCTTAAATGCGCATTTGGGGTCTCCTCGGGAAAGTTTCTCGGCTTTGTCGTACGCCATCGAGGCATCGAGACAGATCAATCCAAAATAGATGCTATCCTCAATATGTCAATCCCGAAAACCGTGCGAGACCTCCGAGGTCTCCAGGGCCATCTAGCATATATCAGAAGGTTCATCGCCAACTTAGCTGGAAAATGCAGGCCCTTCAGTCGCCTCATGAAGAAAGGAGCAGCATTCAAGTGGGATGAAGCTTGTCAGGAAGCCCTCCAAAACATCAGGGATTACTTACTCAAGCCCCCGGTTCTGACAACACCAGTTCAAGGAAAGCCATTGGTCCTTTACATCAGCGCCCAGGAGCAGTCCTTGGGGGCACTCCTGGCTCAAGACAACGAGCTAGGCAAGGAAACAACATGCTACTATTTGAGCCGCACTCTCATCGGCGCAGAGCTAAACTACTCCCCGATTGAGAAGGTCTGTCTGGCGCTCATCTTCGCTACAAAAAAGCTGCGACACTATATGTTAGCTCACGCCATCAGGCTCATCTCAAAAGCCGATCCGCTCAAATACATCATGTCAAGACCAGTGCTCTCCGGACGTCTGGCCAAGTGGGCTTTGCTCCTCCTTGAGTTTGACATCACCTTTGTCCCTCGTAAAGCGGTCAAAGGTCAAGCTCTCGCAGACTTCCTAGCAGAATACCCCCTTCCAACAGAATGGGAACTATCGGAAGATCTCCCAGACGAAGAAGTATTCTGCATCAACATCGCCCCTTCTTGGAAAATGTTCTTCGACGGTGCGGCCAGGCAAGACGTAGCAGGAGCAGGAGTTATCTTCGTCACACCAAACGACGAAGTACTTCCCTTCTCATTTCTACTATCAGAGCCATGCTCCAACAACAGGGCGGAATATCAAGCTTTGATCATTGGCCTCGAACTCGCCAATGATATGAAACTTCAAGGGCTCGAAATTTTCGGCGACTCTCAGCTCGTCATTCAGCAAATATTGGGAGCATACGAGGTCAACAAAGAAGATCTCGTACCATTGCACCTACGAGCTCTGAAACTCCTTGGTACACTCAAAGATGCTTCAATCCAGTATGTTCCCAGAAACCTTAATCAGCAGGCTGATGCGCTTGCAAATTTAGCGGCTACACTTCCGTTCCCAGAAAAAAGCCAACTCATCATCCCTATCTGTAAGAGGATGGTGATCACCGAGAAAGACCTCCCTATGGGAATCCCGGACCAAGTCAATACAGTACACGTCTTCGTGACCGACGAGCTAGACTGGAGACAACCATTTATAGACTTTCTTATCCACGGGAAGCTCCCTGAAGATCCGAAGCGTAAGGCCGACATTCGCCGGCGGTCTCTGAAATTCTTCCACTTCAACAACGAGTTGTACCGTCGAAGCTACGATGGTGCGCTCCTGAGGTGTCTTGCAAAAGAAGAAGCGGAAACAGCACTAGAAGAAGTCCATGCCGGGATCTGTGGCTCACATCAGTCTGGTCCAAAGCTGCACTTCCGCATCAGGCGGATGGGGTACTACTGGCCCACTATGATCAAGGACTCCCTCGAGTTTGCAAAAAGATGCCACACTTGCCAGCTGCATGGCGACTACATCCGTCAGCCTCCGGAACCTTTGCATCCAACCATCGCATCATGGCCCTTCGATGGATGGGGACTCGATATTGTCGGTCCGCTGCCCAAGTCATCCAAACAGCATCTTTATATTTTGGCGGCAACAGATTACTTCTCCAAGTGGGCTGAGGCAGTACCATTGCGAGAAGTTACCAAGCACTCTGTCATCAACTTCATCCAGAACGACATCATCTTCCGGTACGGCATCCCTCGCTATATCGTTACGGACAACGGGAAGCAATTCAAGAACGTCGCCGTCAGCCAATTTTGCGCCAAGTTCGATATCAAGCAAAGGTGTTCAACCATGTACAACGCCTCTGCCAACGGCCTAGCTGAAGCTTTCAACAAAACACTCTGCAAACTTTTGGAGAAAGTCGTCTCGAAGTCGAAGAAAGACTGGCATGAACGCATAGGCGAAGCACTGTGGGCGTATCGCACCTCTTTTCGCACACCAACACAGGCGACTTCGTACTCACTAGTGTACGGAATAGAAGCTGTCCTCCCCCTTGAGCTCCAGATTCCGTCACTCAGAATAGCTGTCTAGGAAGGCCTCATCAACGGCGACAACGCTCAACTTCGCCTAGCAGAATTGGAAGCCCTGGATGAGAAGCGCCTCGAAGCCCAGCAACGCCTGGAATGCTACCAAGCCAGGTTGACTCGAGCCTTCAACAAAAGGATTCGCCCTCGATCTTTCCAAAAAGGAGAATTGGTGCTCGCAGTCAAACGCCCCATCATCCTTTCGCATCGAGGAGGAAAGAAGTTCGACGCTAAGTAGGATGGACCGCACGCTGTCAAAGAGGTCTACTCCAACGGTGCATATCTTCTCACCACGCCAGAAGGGCTCACACTCGGCCCCATCAATGGCAAGTACCTCAAAAGGTACTATGCCTAAAAGCAGGGCTACATTCCTTGCAAAAAAAAAAAAAAAAAGGAACTACGTGTGACTTGATCCCTCTCAGTAGGGTACGTAGGCAGCCTATAAAGGTTCAGTCCAAACAAAAAAAAAACACAACCAAACTCTGCCATTCCAGAAGACAAGTCCAAAAAAAAGAAAATATAGATAGATGCATGATACCAGATAAAGAGAAGCAGAACTACAAGCCTGTTTAGCTGAAATGACAAGAAAGAAAAGAAAATGTGACATTGCTAGTAAAGCGAATCAAATTCTTTGAGACGTTGGAGCAGCTCGCCGTCAGTAACCTCCATGCACTCCAACTCTAAAGACCGAGAAGCTACCCGCTCCCGATGCGTCGCCAGCTCGATACGCTGCTTTGCCAGGTCTGCTCCAGAAGACTTCGCGATCGACTCAGCTTTCTCGAAAGATGCGCGAGCAGCCTCTAGCTTCTTCCGCGCCCGAACAAGGCTCGCAGTGGCAAGTGCATGCTGTGCCTCCAGGCAACGCTCCTCGTCCTCGGCCTTTGCTAGTATCAGGGGAAGGTCATCTTCCATCGAAGCCCGTTTCAAGCAATGAGCTTCACTATCCGCCAAGAGAACATGCATCTGTGCCTCAAACAAAGAGCCATCGACCTGGAAGGCCGCCAGGTTCTTGCAAAACTCAGGCCCCTCAAGGACCCACCAGCTGCTCAAAGCGGCAAAGCCCTCTTCCTGGAAGGGTGTGAGCGTCGTCTGGATATACTTCCGACAGCTCTCCAAAAGAAGCACAGAGAGAAGGTCTCGCGAACTGTACTTTCTCTTGTCTGCCTCTGAGTGCACAGGCAAGGTGGGCTCCGGCCCTGAAGGCTCAAGTGAAGGAACCGCCTCCTGGACCATCGCCATGATAACAGTCAGCGGAACCACCGAAGCCGAAGGAGGAGGCACAGGCAAACCTTCCGACAAAACGACTGCGGGAGTAGCCTCTGCCGGAGTACCGGACCTAGCTGGAGGAGTCTGTTCTCTCCCTACACTGGAGACCTCATCCTCCTCCCCAAAGCCCAACTGCTCCACGTCAATATCATCCAGGTTGACAGCACTGCCGGTAAAGTCTGCTCCACACGCTTCCAAAAGCTCCAAGTTATCCCAGGGAACATCCAGCCCGCCACCTTCAATCAACGTTGCTCTGATGGGAGAGCACTCCTGCCCAACCCCCTTCGGGGCAGACTCGCAGTCTGGTCCAGCAGACCCTGCCAAAATGAGAGCTGGACAACTCAGCCAACGAAGTAAGAATACAAGCACAGAAATTCATGAGAAACTAAAAACAAGATAAACCTGCAGCGTCCGATGAAGATACCCCAGAAGGAGGGATTACCCCATCAATAAAAAGCCCTGGCTCTCCGTCTCGAGCTGGCCCTGCCTCGCCAGCACCAGTCAAAGCTGCCTCACACAAGAGGTCCAACTTTCTCCTCTTGGGAGAAGCACCCCCACTCCAAGAAGCCTGAGTCTCAGGAAGGCCCTGAACCTTGGAGGACGGAGCCATCTCAACTTCTTGCACAGAAAGTGAAGCTTGGGAAGTACTCTCTCGACGTCCATAAGAGTTCTCTGACCATCGCTCCTTGGACCAAAGACGGTGATCCTCTGACCCCGCCAAAGAGTCAAAAGGAAAGTCAGCCCACTCGCTGCTAGCAAGGACGTCTAGCGGAAGGCCAGCCAAGAGGGGAAGCACTGACCCGTTGACCCAGCGACGATACTCAGGAGTTGCGGCATCCTTGCTGCCC
This sequence comes from Chamaelirium japonicum, assembly GCA_947650365.1. NCBI lineage: Eukaryota > Viridiplantae > Streptophyta > Magnoliopsida > Liliales > Melanthiaceae > Chamaelirium > Chamaelirium japonicum. The sequence goes on along the minus strand of OX393551.1, from coordinate 49,729,711 downwards.
GACTTAATCCCCGGTGAGAAAGTACACCCAGTAAATCGATCGTAAAGCGCTCCCCAGAGGCGGTACGCCTCCTGCGGAGTGTAACGTAACTGCAGGCGCAAAGGAGTCCCAAGCAACTCCTGCCGAAAACCCTGCTGACGAGCAAACCGGTGGGGAGAGTACCGGGCCACCTCCACTACATCCCCACGGCGCCAAACAAGATACCCAGGCCTGCAACTCACCATGCTCCAGTACAAAGGCTCGGACATCTCCGCCCCATCACACACCAGGGATTTCATAGAAGGCGCCAGTGCATTTTCCGATACAAATTCAAAGTCAGAGGGGCCCATACGCCGTAAACACTCTCGGGCACTAGGCTTCGGACGCTCCCATGCATAAAAAGTGTTCATTACACCTCCCACACAAGGAAGAAAGGGCACCGAGGTCGAAGGTCCACGCGCCGCAAAGATCCCCTTCCGAAAGTGAAGCCCAATCCAACCATAGAGGTAATGCAGGGGGCAAAAAGAACTGGCTCTGCCTACCTCCCCTCTTGCATTACCCGCACTCGATAAACTCCAGTAGGTGCCGCTAAGCCCACCGTACAACGATCAGAGAATTATCGGCGCCAGGTTAAGAAAATCTCCAGTCACCATCCGAGCAGCCGCAAGGAAGGTCCCAGGACGTACCACATCCCCTTCCCAGGGTAAAGCAAAGCGGCAGAGGAAAAGTACTAACCCCGCTGACCAGTAAACAGCATGCCAATCGTCGCTGCATTCTTCAAGTCCCAAAACTTCCCAGGGACGTTGCGCCCTGGCCATCGAGCACCACTCTTTCTTCAGAGATTCAATCGGTCGCCGGAAGGTGCCAGGCGCCGGTCTCTTTGACGAAGCATATCTCCACATCGGGTGACTCGAAGGGGGAGCGTGACGATACTCTCCTCGAAACCAGAAGTCCACCCAATCCGAGTGAAGTACCCGGTCTGACCTCTCGCGCGCCGCTATAATAGCATACGCCTTAAAAAGCAAAAGGCAGAAGCTAGGAGATTCGTCTGGGTCCGTCAAAACCTCCAGAGAAGGAACCTCCTCCTGATAGTAGCTCCGAACTTCTGGACACCCAGAGATGACATGCACGTCGCGAAGGGTGATCCCAATCTCACCAGCTCCGGTCAAGAAGGTGTTGGTCTCAGGGCACCACTGCTCACACAGAGCCCGGTACATACCATCCGGACGACTGTACTCCCAACAAGCCGGCTCCACAAACCTCGCCAGACGCTCCATCCCTGGCTCTGCCTCCAACGCGCTGGATAGCTCTTTCATCCAGTCCCGGAAACCTTCCAGATAGGTGACATCTCCACGCGATTGAATCCCCACACCCCATCGCGTACGGCGGGAGCATATCTTCAAAGCAACAACAGGGACCGGAACTGACTCCTCACCAGTGTGGTGAAACGGTAACCCCAAGCTCGGTCGGACAATTTGCCGGGAAGATCCTTCGTCAGTAAGGATGCGCTCGCCAAGTTTCAACACTCGACAAGAGCCATCGGTCACGCCATCCTCGCAAACTCGCTCGTGCGTCAAAAGTTGAAGCACTGACAGTCCGGTTTCCTGTCTCGAAGCACGGTGATGGGAGACTTGCGCGAAGGGGAAGCGAAGATGCGTACTCCCGTGGGAGACCGCATCGACGATCCAGCCGGAACTCGGAAAGCTCTCGTAATGACGAGGCCTGAAAAAGAAAAAAAAAACACAAAGCCCAAGTCAGATGGATTCCGGGTACAGAAACAAAAAAAATTAATTAAGGGGGGGGGCCTTCAGCAAATAAAGAAAGACAGAGGGGGGTCATGGCAAAAAGCCACGACCCCCCCCCCCTATCTCTCCTATTAAACATGCAAGGGGGGGCCTTGAGCGAATAAAGAAAGTAGAGGGGGGTCATGGCAAAAAAGCCACGACCCCCTCTCTCTATCTCTCCTATTAAATCAGCAAGAAGGGGGGGGCCTTGAGCGAATAAAGGAAGTAGAGGGGGGTCATGGCAAAAAGCCACGACCCCCTCTCTCTATCTCTCCTATTAGCATGCAGAGGGGGGGGGGGGGGGTGCGTCGTCCCCGACCAAACACCGGCCACCGCACCCCCCGCCGGCCCCCGCAGCCCCGGCCGCCTCCGCCGCCCCAGCCGGCTCCTCCGCGCCCTCTGCGCCCGGCCCTCGCGCCGCCCGCACAGCCCGCCGCTGCGCCCAGCCCCCGCGCCGCCCGCGCCGCCCGCGCACTGCACCAGCCCGCTGCACCCACGCTACCGCACCCCCGCGCGCTGCACCCGCGCGCTGCACCCGCCCGCTGCGCCCACGCCACCGCGCCCTCGCGCCGCTCGCGTGCTGCGCCCGCAGCCCCGGCCGCCTCCGGCCCCCGCGCCTCCAGCCCGTGCGCCGGCTGCCACAGCAGCCCCCGGCCGTACCCTCCGACTCGCGCCCTCCCGCGCCTCGAACCCGCGCGCCGGCCGCCACAGCAGCCCCCGGCCGCGCTCGTCGCGCCCTCCCGCGCCATAAGAAGAAGAAGAAGAAGAAGAAGAAGAAGAAGAAGGAGGAGGAGGAGGAGGAGGAGGAAGATCACCTCGCCGGCAGCCCTCCGCCCTCCACGGGCCGGCGGTCTCCTCTCCTCCGTGAACCCCATGGCGTCACCACCTTCATCCTCCTCGGCATCGTTGCGAAGCAAGAAACCCTAGCAGAGCTCTCGACTCCAAGCCGCCGGGAATCGCTGATAATGAAGAGAAACGAAAAACAGGGGTCCTTTTAAAGACCTAATCCCACACGAATACGCGACTCAAGTCCAACCGCTACGCGTTTCCCGCGGGCGCACTCGAACTTGAGGGGGCACTTGTGGGCATCGAAATTAGCCCACGGGTCGAACCCGATTTTTACACAAAAAAAATAGGCCCGCACACAACGGCCCGCATGCACACTCGGCCCGCACACAACGGCCCGCATGCACACTCGGCCCGCACACAACGACCCACATGCGGAAATCTGGCCCGCACACAACGGCCCGCATGCGAAATCTGGCCCGCACACAACGGCCCGCATGTGAACTCGGCCCGCGTGCAAACCCAATTCGCGCATCGTGGCCCAACTCAAAGCAAACGGGTCCACCCGACCCGCAGCTCGAGCACAAAAAGGGGGGCCCACCGGCCCCCCCTCTAGAAAACCGTGCCCCCCTCCCCATGAGGAGGTGGGGCCGGCCATAAAGAAAAAGAAAACAAAAAGAAAAGAAAAAGAAAAAAGAAAAGAAAAGAAAAGAAGAAAAAAAGTCAAAACCGCCTTGATGCGGGGGGAGGTGGCGTGGACGTCTACACAACCGTAGATCCGCGACGATCCCTCGATCCAACGGACAAGATGACGTTGTGTCGCCATCCGATCCAAAAGTGCAACAAAAATAACAACTCGATCTTTAAAGATCAAGTCACATCTAGCCCATAACCACTCCAACTAAAAAGGAGGAAATCGGGTTTGTTTCCCCAAATAAGGGAACAATATCTCGATGGTTATGAGGGGAGATATTGGAGGAAACAAAAAGATTTCTGCAATATCTCCCCCAACCGCCCCCCTTTGCCTATAAATAGAAGGGGTCGGGGAAGGCATCAAGGGTCCGAAAAGCTGAAGACGAAAGAGCGCTACGAAGAAGCTCCAACGCTTGAAGACCGAAGGCTTCACGAGGCACGGCAAGCATATCCTACGGGAGTCCTTGGCCCTTCAAGTCCTCATCAACGTGAAGACCTTGCACTCGGAGATCAGAGCTTCGACTCCTCGCACGAAGAAGAAAGCGTGGAGAAGAAGACCCGGAGCCGTCATCACCCGATCGCTCCAACGATCTTCATCATCTCCGAAGACGCCATAAGCAAAGGCCGGAGAAGAAGATCGAAGCCGACAACACCCGTCGTCTTCAAAGGAATCAACTCCTTGCACGAAGAAGAAAGCCGGGAGAAGAAGGCCTGAAGCCGGTGCTACCCCTGCCGCCTTCGTCAACGAAAACCGACGCTACAACCGTCGTGTTGAAGCCGGTACTACACCCGCCGTCTTCATCAACAAAAGTCGACGCCACAACCGTCGTACGGGGATTGGTGCTACACCCGCCGTCTTCATCAACAAAAGCCGACGCTACAACCGTCGCACAAGGATCGGTGCTACCCCCACCGAGAAGCCAAGCCGACGCCACAACCGTCGAGGAAGCCGGAAGAATCAAGAAGCCTCGCAGAAGTAGCCTTCGCCGTTCGAGAAGAAGATCGAGTCAAAGCCGAAGCCAAAGCCAACGCAAGAAGCCAAAGCAAACGCACCAGTAAAGCCCGCGCTAAAGCAACGCACGTGCCAAAGCCAAGCAACTACGATGGTTACGAGCAAAGCACCGCACGTTCTAGCCGATACGACGCGAAGTCCGGAAGAACTAAAGCATCGCAAGTCTCTACCCGCCTACGTTCAAGCGCAAGCGCCAAAGCAAAGCAAACGCCAGAGCCACACCAAAGCTACGCCAAAGCCGAAAGCTAAAGCCAAAGCCGACGCAAAAAGCACGATCGACGCCGCGAACCGACGATCAAGGACGCCGAGGTCGAGCAAGGATCGAGGAAGACACGAAGATCGAGGAACGAAGCCCAAAGCCTCCCTAGCCGAGAAAGCGCGAAGCACGGACGGGACAAAATCAACGGCAGAAACTCCTTAGCCTCTCAAAAACCCTCACCCTGTAAAGATCTCTGTCCTGGGCAACCCCTTAAGAGCTCTCGCACGAATACCACGTGGAGACGCGGATCAAAGGGACCCTCCAGAGGATCTCTCCCACAATCTCCTGTTCAAAGAAAATTTGTAATCTCGTGTGATCCGCAATAAAGACGACCCGTATCTTTTTCTGCGACCACACCAATCCTTGGACATCCTCCGGCATTGCAGATCGCCCGAGTATTCAACCGCCAATTGAGGGCTTAGAGACAGCCAATCCTTGGGCATCCTCTAGCGTTGCAGATCTCCCGAGGATTTAACCATCAACCGAGGGGTTGGAGACAGCCAACCCTCGGGAATCGTCCGGAGTTGCAAATCGCTTGAGGATTCAACCGTCAACTGAGGGCTTAACAGCCAAACCTTGGGCATCCTCCAGCATTGCAGATCATCTGAGGATTCAACTGTCAACTGAGGGCTTGGAGACAGCCAACCCTCAGGAATCCTCCGGCATTGCATATCGCTCGAGGATTCAATCGTCAACCTAGTGACAGCCAACCCTCGGAAATCCTTCGGTGTTGAAGATCGCCCGAGGATTCCACTATCAACCAAGGGCTTGGAGACAACCAACCCTTGGGCATCCTCCAGTATTGCAGATCGCCCGAGTACTCAACAGTCAACCGAGGGCTTAGAGACAGCCAATCCTCGGACATCCTCCGACGTTGCAGATCGTCCGAGTATTCAACCGTCAACCGAAGGCTTAGAGACAGCCAACCCTTGGGCATCCTTTGGCGTTGCAGATCGCCAGAGGATTCAACCGTCAACCGAGGTCTTGGAAACAGCCAACTCTCGGGAATCCTCTAACGTTATATATCGCCCGAGGATTCAACCATCAACCTAGGGCTTGGAGACATCCAACCCTCGGGCATCCTCCGGTATTACAAATCGCCCGAGTATTCAATCGTCAACCAAAGGCTTAGAGATAGCCAACCCTCAGGCATCCTCCGTCGTTGCAGATCTCCTGAGAATTCAACCGTCAACTGAGGACTTGGAGACAACCAACCCTCGGGCATCGTCCGGAGACAGCCTAGGCACTCAAAAATAAAGTCCGAGGTAGGCGTTGCCGCCTCGGCACTCAAAAAGTCTAAAGAGACATCCTTGGCACTCAAAGACAAAGTCTGAGGTAGGCGTCGCCTTCTCAATACTCAAAAAATCCAATGAGACAACCCTGGCACTCAAAGACAATGTCCGAGGTAGGCGTCGCCGCCTCGGCACTCAAAAAGTCCAAGGCGATAGCCCTTAGCACTCGAAGACAAAGTCCGAAACGACCAATGCTTTGGCACATTCAACAAGTCCAAGGTCCAGCCCTTAGCACTCTAATACGAAGTCCAAAGCATCCAACACTTCAACATATTCAACAAACCCAAGGTCCAGCCTTTGGCACTCGAAGACAAAGTTCGAAGCGTCCAACACTTCAACACATTCAACAAAGCCCAAATTCTAGCCCTTGACACTCGAAAAAAAAGTCTGAAGCGTCCAACGCTTTTGCACATTCAACAAGCCCAAGGTCCAGCCCTTGGCACTCGAAGACCAAGTCCAAAGTGTCCAACGGTTCGACACATTCAACAAGTCCAAGGTCCAGCCCTGGCACTCGCAGACAAAGTCTGAGGTGTTTCACACCGTCTTGGCACTCAACAAGACAAGGGAGACAACTTTGGCACTCGCAGACAAAGTCCGAGGTATTTCACACTGCTTCGGTGCTCAACAAGTCTAGAGAGACAGCCCTGGCGCTCGCAAACAAAGTCCGAGGTGTTTCATACCGTTTCGGCGCTCAACGACTCCAGAAAGATAGCACTGGCACTCGCAGATAAAGTCCAAGATGTTACACATCGCCTTAGCGCTCGATGAGTCCAGGGAGACAGCCCTAGTGCTCGCAGACAAAGTTCAAGGTGTTTTACTCCGCCTTGGCACTCAACGAGTCCAGGGAGACAGTCCTGGCACTCGCAAACAAAGTACGAGGTGTTTCACACTATCTCAGTGCTCAACGAGTCCAGAGAGACACCCCTGGAACTCCCACACAAAGTCCGAGGTGTTTCAACGAGTCCAGGGAGACACCCTTGGCACTCGTAGATAAAGTCCAAGGAGACAACCTTGGCACTCAAATACAAAGTCCAAGGCAGCCCTTGCAGCCTCGGTACGCACAAAGTCCACAGAGATAGCCTTAGCACTCGAATACAAAAGTCCAAAGCGCCCCTGTTGCCTCGGCATGCAACTAAGTCCAAGGAGACAACCTTGGCACCCAAATATAAAGTCCAAGGTGTTTCACACCACCTCGGTGCTCAAACGAGTCCAAGGAGATAGCCCTGGCTCTCACAAACAAAGTCCAAGGTGTTTCATTCCGCCTCGGTGCTCAACGAGCTAAGGAGATAGCACTAGCGCTCACAGACAAAGTTTGAGGTGTTTCACATCGCCTCATCGCTCAACGAGCCCAAGGAGATAGCCCTGGCGCTCACAGACAAAGTCCGAGGCGTTTCACACCACCTCGGCGCTCAACGAGCTCAGGAAGACAGGCCTGACACTCACAAAGTCCGAGGTATTCAAACACTTCCGTACTCAACAAGCCCAAGGCCTTGCCCTTGGCAAACTTCAGGCAAGGACATCGATCCCCTCGAGGGCCGCTGCCCGGCTGGCAGGTTCAGGGTTAGGGTTTTAGAGTTTTAGGGTTAGGGTCTGGTTTATGTTTATGGTTAGGGTTTTAGGTTTAGGGTTAGGGTTAGGGTTTTACGTTTTAGGGTTAGGGTTTTAGAGGTTTAGGTTTACGTTTAGGGTTAGGGTTTTAGGTTTTGGGTTAGGGTCGGGTTTTAGGGTTAGGGTTTAGGCTTTAGGGCCAACCGATCGGGTGGCGACCCGACCGACTGACCGAGCACCGGCCAAATGGGCCTCCCTGGTGGTCGATCAGGATTACACTATGGCCGGCCGCCAGCAGCACCCAGCAACCGACCGCCTCCCATGCGGTCGGTTGGGCGCCAGACCGACCGACCGAGCGTGGGCTGACCAATCGGACCCGGGCGCGGGACGACCGACTAGACCTAGGCGTCGACCGACCGAGCTGACCACGCACCCGGCGCCGACGCACTGTGATCGGCCACCTGGCATACTCCTCGACGACCGACCCACATATTTACACACCCACGCACCCATCCACACGCACCAACCCACACACCCTCCTATCCACCCACCTACTCACATGCACACCCACCCACCAAAGCACCTACATACACATTCTCCCACCCACCCACCTACAATCATGCACACCTACCCACCATATGCACACACATACTTATGCACAACCACCCACTAACCCACCGCCCACCCACTAACCCAACAAAATATGCACCCACCCATACCCACCTCCACAAGCTTACCCACCCATGCCCACACACATCCATACCCACCCACCCATGCTTACCACCCACCAACCCGCCCACACACACCCACTAACCCACCCAAATAACCATGCACAACAATCAACACACATATGTATACACCGACTCACCCAAATAATCACGCACACCCACCCACCCACATGTACATAAAAACCCACCAATCCATGCACACCCACTTACCCACCCATCCACCCACACCCACACCCGCAATCCCAGGCGCACACCCACCTACCAACCCAAGTACACCCACCAAGCGACCCACCCTTACACATGCACATTTACCCTCCCACACACTAAACCCACCCCCCACCCGCCCCCCCACACCCATCCATGCACACCAACACACACCTACCCTAACACACACACACACACACGTACTCACCCACCCATCCATGCACACCTACGCACCCCCTAGCCCCATATCCATCCCAACCCCCCCCCCCCCCCCCCCCCCCACACACACACACACACACACACCCACCCACCCACCCACCCACACCCACATCCACACCCACACCCACCCACACCCACCTACCCACGCATATACACCCCCACACACATGCAAACCCACCCACGCATCCACACCTATCCACCCATTTATACACCCACATACATACACACCCACCCACACACATACACATACCCACTCATCCCCTACTGTCTCCAACATGCGCCAACGATCTAGATGTGGGAGATTGCCATTCAGATCTAACTGAACGATATGAATTACAATCTCTCTCTCACAGATCTGATTGAACGATCCGTAGTTTGTGTTCTGAATAACCCTCAAAAGAGTCCTGGAGCCTCTGTTTTGGACTCAGAATTTTTTTTTTCAGAATCCCAATTGGGCTCTCCGAAAGATCTCAAATTTGGACTCACTATACTCGCCAAACATGCTCTCCGTGGGTTTTTATGATCTAGGCTTCTAGGATCCCAGAATCAGGGATCCAAAGCGTATCCAAACATGGCCTAAAGTTTCAAGCTCTGAGCTCCTGGGAAGCCATATCAGTTGAAAAGCACGGATGGTTATGGTGTGTCAAGATCATTGTGGACACTCAATGAACAAATGCACAAGTGTTGTGGTGCATTGAGATCGTTGTGCCGAATCAACCAATCATATTCACTAGCGCTTGGAATCGCTATTGGGCCTTCCACTCTGCGCTATGAGGAGAGCCACAAGGGGCAGCCTATGGGACAGTTGGCCATCCTGGGGGGCATCACAAAGGCATTTTGTGTTTTTGCCTAAGTATAGAGGCGTGGGATGTTGAGATCCAAAAGTTCTGTGTGTGTGTGTGTGTGGGGGGGGGGGGGGGGGGGGGGGGGGGGGGGGGGGGGGCAGCTGCCACCCCGGCTCCTATGTGGCTCTGCCACTACTGGAAACATTTTTGTGGGGACCATGGGATGAGCCCTAGGCAGATGCTACGTAAAGTTGGCATCCCAAAAGTTGGCAAACTAGTTGGCTACCTAGCATTTCCCTTTTGAAAGTGTGCAAAACTAATTTATTAATACTTTTTGCCATAGTATTTATATTTATGTATAATTTTTTTATTAAGAGAAATATTATTCCGCCCAAAGGTTTTCTCGATTCCACTCAGCTCGATTGACGTGGTCGTGTACGAGTGGTGGTGTTAGAAATTCAAATTGGTTTGAATGTCACTCGTGAGATTCAACCACTACTTGTACACGACCACATCAATCGGGCTGAGCGGAATCGGGAAAACTTTCGGACTGAATAGCATTTCTCTTATGTCACATATAATTGGGTTCTTAAAGAGATGCTATTCAGGCCGAAGGATTTCCCGATTCTCAAAGGGCTGAATAGCATTTCTCATTCTCAATTTACTTTGATAAATCAATAGTTATACATGAATTACAATTACCATTTTTCAACTAATTAGACCGAAAGGGTTTGCAAGTTCATGATGTTTAAAACTATGAAACACGTGTAAATTGCATGCATCACATGTGCTGACCAATATCATTAATATTTTTTGATGAAAAATCTAGAAAACCTTATGTAGATTGTTATGATTGTTGTTTAGAAAACTTGATTTAAAAAAAATATTTCTATTAATTATATCATCGGAATCTACTTTGATTATTGTAATAGATGGCATCTACATTTTCTACTCCTCTGGAGATTGGGTCTCAGAGAATTGTGATGGCTAATTGGACCCATGAGCATGAGAATCTTTACATTGATATAATGGTAGAGCATGTTAAGAAAGGGGACCTGACTACTTTGACATTTTTGAAGTCTGGCTAGAAGAAAATATGTGCTGAGTTATTTAGTAAAACACAAACGTCCTATGATTCAAAACAATTTAGAAACAAGTTTATCAAGTTGCGTCAAAGGTATAAAAACTTTCAAAAGCTTGTTGACCACACTGGGTTTGGATTGAACCCTATCACTTACAATACGACAACACATGATTAACTGTGGGAGGATTACCATATGATATTATTTCTTTCCTACAATGAATACTAAAATATTAGGTAAATAAAAATATCAAATAACATTGTTATGTATTTTATAGGTGAATCAAGATGCAAGGTTATCCTGAATTTCCTAAGTTATGCATAATTTATGGTGATACTATTGTCAGAGGCGACATGGCATGGTCTATCAACGAGGATCTTCCTCCAAGCCCCTATAACAGTGAGTTTGCATTTCTTGATGACTGTTCAGACTATATCTCAGAGACACAAGTTCCTGAAGCACGGACAATAGGCATACCTACACTAAATTCACAAGCCTCCTCTTACTGTACTCAGCCTACTACTGTTAGTAGTAGACGCCAAAAGAGTTTGACCAAGGGAGACTCAATTGTAGAAGCCTTAAGTAGTATTGTAGAGATAATATGGGAGAAATACTTTAGGACTTCCTCTTCATCTAGTCGTAATGTTGATTTTTCTATTGGTGTCTGCATGAAAGTCCCAGAGAAGCTCGAAGACATTTCAATAGAGAAATATATAAAGGCTGTTGAGAATCTTCAGGTGAAAAGTTGGAGGGAGACCTTCATGTTTATATTTGATTTGCATAGAAGGTGGTGGGTGAAGCATTTGGACCGATGATCATTCTTTATTTTCTATTGGCATGTAATAACTACACATTCATGTCTATGTTTGATAAGCATAGGAGGTGGAGGGTGAAGCATTTAAACTGATGATCCATTATTTTGTTTTTAATAATTGGCATGTAATAACTAGATCTTTTTTATCTACTATAAACTATTACTTGAATTGATAAAACTAAACTCATTTTTTTATCATGAGCTATTGTTTAGATTTGAAAAGTTGATATATTTTCTCATATTGGTTTTATTTTAGATATTCGTGTATCTTATTATAATATGTGTCATGGTTTATTGTTTACAAAAGTTCATAGTTATCCCTATATTGTTCTTTTTAACTTGAATATGTTTAGATAGTAAAATTGACAAGATGTCAAACTATGATGTCTAGCGATCCTGAGGGGTCAGTATCCCCTCAATCGTCTTATGATTTAGAGGTATCTAACATGATCGACAAATCAATTGATAAGGTGTTTTTTGATATGGTGTTTGCTGCTACCATATAAGCTAAGATTATATACACTGAGGACTCTTTGTATAAAACTATAAATAGATGACTTCCTAACAAGTTTTGAGTATGTAATGTGTGTTATTACTCAAAATGAATAACAATGCATTGATATGTTACATTTGGAATAACACGTTTTTCTCACCATATGCACTTTATTGAGGGGTAGGGGATTCCTAAGAGATACTAGACATGTTAGTGTTGAAGAGCAAGTGAGTATTTTCTTGATGACGTTAGGACATCGTGGCAACAATAGATTAATTTATGATCATTTTCAATATTGTAGGGAGACGATGTCACGACATTTCAACATCGTATTACGAGCTATTGGTGTATAAGACAAGAAAATAGTCGTCCCATCTAGCTTCGACATCGTTTCTCCTCAGATCAAACACAACGAGAAGTACTACCCATATGGTTCGAGGTAAATTAAAAAAATATTATTATTATAAATTTCAATTGTTATTATTATGACTAAAGAATGTTTTTTTATATGTTACGTAGAACTGCATAGGTGCAATTGATGGAACACATATAAGTGCACATGTGTTGACAACTAATCAAATTCCTTATTGGGGGAGAAAAACAACCATTACACAAAATGTGATGGTAGTATGTTCTTTCGACATGCGATTCACATTTGTGTATACCGATTGGGAGGGTACGACTATTGGTTCAAGAGTATTCATGGAAACCATTATCAAGCCCTCATTTGGGTTTCCTTATCCATCACCCGGTAAGAATGAAGCTTATAATCATGTTGTTTTCATATTATGAAATTTTATATAATATTTAGTAGTGCAAAAAAATATTATGTGGTAGATGCAGACTACCCAACTATGCAAGAATACATGGGTCCACACCGACATGAGCGGTATCTCTTATCTGAATATAGGGGAGGTGATTATAGAAAACCTCGAAGGGCTAAAAAGTTATGCAATCAGCATCATTCCTCACCTAGGAATATCTTTGAGCGATGTTTCGACATATTGAAGGCTCCAATTTGGGCTCTCCGAACAAAAAACAATTTTGAGCTTACCGTGGACTTTTTGCAGAATCCCGTACTCCCAGAATCGGCTCCGTCCGCTTTCACACTTCGCGTAGTGGAATGCAAATTGCTATGTTTTTCTAGTCCATGTTCTAAGTTTCAAAATAAAGTGCTATTGGAAAGAAGGCTGACAGTTCATGTTATATGGTACTGCAAGCAAGAAGAGCATCAAGGGCACTAAAAGGATTGGTGAGGAAGCAGGCTGCCGTGACACAGAAGTGCGTGCAGGCCCTCGTCCGAGTCCAAGCGCATGTCCAGGCATGGCACGCCAGGATGTCTACCGAGGGGCAGGCCGTGCAGAACATGCTAGAAATCCGCCACAACAAAACGGATCCTTAGAAAGAAGCCAAGGTGATCCTTAGTCGAATATCCGATTGATTTTTCTTTTCTTTCCAATATCTAGTGGTAGTAAATGGTACCAATAGAATCCAAATGTCAGAATTAAATTGGTGGTCGAGAACCCGTAAGCATTCGGACCTAGGCGACATCAGAAATGGTCATGAATTATTTACAGTGATCCATGAACAATTGTTCAGCTTTGCTAAAATGAGTCATGGAATGTTCTTCAGTCTTTTCTATGAACTTTCAGAAGTCTGAATTATATATCTTATGGTTTTTCAGGAAGGATGGTGTGACAGTAGATGCACATTAAAAGAAGTTAAAGCAAGGTTACAGATTAGGAGCGAGGGAGCTATTAAGAGAGAGAGAGAGGGCAGTTGCTTACTCTCTTTCTAAACAGGTCAATTCAAGAAGCATCTTGAACTACAATATCAAAGACTTCTGTTTCTTTCTCTCCTTCTTCCCTCCATACACACTGATCAGTCTTCATGTCTGGTTCTTCAGCTCTATTTACGCTGATTGAAAACTTTGGTTTGCCTTGTTTCAGCAATGTAGGTCAACCTTTAATGGAAGGACCAACACACCTGCGATCCCTTTGATAAGGGCAGCTCAAATTGGAGCTGGTTAGAACGGTGGATGGCGGCGAAACCATGGGAGAATAGGTTGATAGATCAGCGAGCCCAAACTGAACCGCCTGAGGTCCAATCTTACAAAAATGGTGTAAAACTTTCAGAATCAAGTTCTTTGAAGGTCAAGAAGAACAATGTCACTACCAAAGTTTCAGACAAGCCTCCATCTACAATCAACAGCAACCGATGTGGAGCTCACTCCCTTTCCACCCCAAGCTCTGAATTCCATTACAACGAAAGCGTCTTCGATCTGCACATCTACCCCGATTTCCCGCGCGGCCAACTTAGCATCAGAAAGAACTCAGGAGACCAAAAGCAGTAGGCCCAACTACATGAACTTGACAGAATCGATCAGGGCGAAGCAAAAGAGTTGCTATACTAATAGAACGGCATCAGGGGAAGTTCTGCTTCAAAAGAAGACCTTTTCTTATATTGATTCGAAGAGCAGTGATGGCTCGGATACTTTGCGTTCGTCTTCCAAATCCAAACTGTCGAGTCCAGTGCCACAAAGGAACATAGGTTCAATGAGACGCATGGAGGAGGAAAATTGTTTCTATGTTGAACAACCGACTTTCTATGTTGAAGTGAGTATTTTATGGCAGTCTGACATCATGGAGCTTTAGCATCTGTGGGTTATATTTATGTGAGCTGGAGTTGTTCAACTTCTTGTTGTTGTGTTTATGTACCCTGCAAGAGGTTTCCATTGGCCACCACTGCCATCTTGCTTTTGTAACATAATGTAAGTTTTCTGGCTGAGAGTGATGCTTATTTATTAGAATAATGTGGTTTTGCATGTAATGTTTAGCAAGATGGTATCCCCATGAGAGAGAGAGAGAGAGAGAGAAGTACGAAGTATAGTTGCTGACGAGAAAGGGAGAAAAGAAAAACACCTAGCCTTTGACCCCGACAAGGACTAAGAGCCAAAAATTAGTAAGCATGAAATTTCTAGAACTAGAGAGTTATGTCAACGACCTTTCGCACTGAGGACCTAGGGCTAAAGCTCTCGACTTAGCGAGCTCAAAATTCCTAAGCTCCTGTATCTCCTCATCAGACAAAAGTAGACCACAGTCTACTCCCATTTGTTTGAGGGGATCAACTGGTGTAGAGCTCAAAACCCCAGTCGAGGAAGGGCCTCTAGAGAGAACATGATCCATATCAATCGTATCAACCCCTTTACTGGACAGTCAGAAGCTGCAACACACTACTGCAGGCCCTGCACCGATCACTTGCGGTCCATAGGAACTTAACAGAGGTTATATTCCAAAACAAGTGTGGTTCGAATCTATCCTTTGCACCTATAAATACCAAACCGATTTTTAAAAAAATAAAGCTAACAAGAATCAATGATAATCGTCATTTTAAGACTGTTTCCAATGGAGCTACCTTGAACACATGAAAAATGATGCCACATATGGATCATGAAGGGTAAATCCATGGAAGGAACAATGTTTTAAGATAGAGAAATGCTATTCAGCCTGAAGGTTTTCACGATTCCTCTTAGCCCGATTGACGTGGCAACGTACGACTGGTGGTGTTAAAGATTTAAATGTCACTAGTGAGATTCAGCCACCACTTGTATGCTGCCACATCAATCGGGCTGAGCGGACTCGGGAAAACCTTCGGGCTGAATAGCATCTCTTTAAGATAACTGGTCACATGAGCATACAGAGTTAGGACACGATTTACCCAATCCAACCACATCGAACAGGTCTATCGACCCAGATCGGTTCCAGTTGGAGCTGCCAGGATCCCAAGTGAAAAGTACACATGCATGGACAGATGAATCGATGAGAGCAAGTGTAAAGGCCACCCCATAAGAGCAGTTGATGGTGGAGATGCCCAGAACTCAAGATCCAAATCTGAGAGGTTCCAAGATAACGATCCAGTAACCTGTAACACCACACCCCTCATAGCAAGGAACTCTAGCATTTACACAATTGATCTTAGAACAATACTTGAAATCAGTTCAGATCCCCTGATTTTGATAACAATAACTGTCGAAAGTGTGGTTATAGTTTTTTGGCATGGATAACCATGGTTTGAGAACTCGGGTTTGGGCTCGAAATGGGGGAAAAACAAACCCGTTCAGGTTTGGATTTGGGGTAGGTTCGACCACTTCAGTAAAAAATGATAATAATAAAAGATAAATCAGAAACTTCGGGTCTGATTCGGGCAATTCGTTTCCATTTGGATTGGTCAAAATCTGAGCTGATTCGAGTGAACCAGTTTGAGCTTAGACGAACCCTTTAACAATGTGGTTAACTAGATAAATAAACTATAAGGAAGTGAGAAATCAAACTGAGTAGTCTTATCACTAACTAAACCCATGAATCAGTTGTTTTGTCCTAACTAGTCTAAAGCTCACCTTGCTCTAACTATTCCTGAGTCCTGATGACAGACTTCCATGAATATACACAAGTAGCCTTAGAATATACTTATATATATGCACCTAATCTACAATATAATCAAAATATAGCAATGTGGGTCACTACTTTCTAGTTCTTGAATGTTACACTCCATGGCTGAATGTTGTTTTCGAGCAGAGATTATGGGCCAACTCTGTCAAACCCTCTGCAAAAACCAAGGTTATGCGACGATGGGGATGACAACACTCTTGACATACGATAATGTTCATTTGTTTGGTTATGTCGAAGCATTTGGTGATTCCTATTTGGCTTCCATTCTGTTGTCAGGTGCACTAGGCTTCTTTTTATTTAACTCAGTCAATCTCTTTCAACTGCATTTAAATTTCATCCATATGAACCGAAGAGAGATGTGGATTATTCCTTTGAATTGGAACATGGACATAGAGAATCTTAAGACATGCTAATCTGTAGGTGCCAACCAATCATGTTTCAGACAAAGGCTGTTAGGTTCTACTGCTGTCTCCTACAGTGGAAACAGTTGTCTAAAACACACATGTGGGCTGTGTTTCTTCTTGCCCTGTATAGCACAAACAAGCCTGGCCCCATGGGCACATGGTTGTTTAGGATTTTATGGCTGGTTTTCTCATTGCTATCCTAGTCGCAAGATCCTATGGATTATTGGAAGAATTCTTCAATAATGGTAAAATTTTCATTTTTTCTGAGGATATAACTTAAACTCCTAAAAAAAAATGCAGTCCTTGAGTGTTACACAGTGTGATTTGGCAGCGGAGATCAACGTCGACGTCCCCTGCACCAGAGATCTAGTAACCAATGTGAGCTCCATTACTAGGCATGTAGTTTGCCAAGTGCTTGAGGGCTCCACCACCTTTAGGGAGTCTAAACTCTCATGGTGAACTTTAAGGTGTTGACTGGGATTGAAGAGCTCATAAACTCTCTAAAAACTCCTCCCTTGTGGAGTTCCCTACTTAGGTTCCATTCCGCTCCGCCACCCAAAGGTCGAGTTCTCCTTCTGGTCAGTTCCCTCACGTGCCTTGGGGCCTGGAAGGGCCATCGGATCTACCTTCATATCTTCGACATGCCGACTTACGTCTGGAAGAACAACAAGGCCACAAAGAAGATTGTCAACCCATTTGGGCAATGTGAAGGCAATCGTCAACAACTTGTGCAAGTCTGGCAATATCTCCGATCTGGAGGCCCCATTCCCCAATAACCCTTAAGTCATAAGATGTAACACATGCTACACGGGATCTTGTTAGATGTTTAATACCAAAACTCGTGGGGGATGAACTTTATGAGGACACATACATGATAGTCGTATGCGGCCAACTCCATCTATAGCAGTCTATCCCCCATTGCTAAATGAAACGACGTTGAGATCCAGGCAGAAAACTTGGAGTCAAACGAGTCAGAGGAGGATGCTCCCTTGGAAGCAGAGTTAGTTGGGTTGGTCGACTTTAGAGACTAGTTACACTCAAATGAGCGTTCTTTCTGGGGGCTCATGGTTTGGGATTGGGAAGGGTTGCTAAACCAACAACTATCACTAGGTCCTCGATCGAGTAATATGAGAGTTTGACCCGAGGTGGATGGTGATACGGATTGTTGCGGACTCTCCTCTCCTGCTCTGTATTTAAACTTCCTTTTCCCATTGCGAGAGTCCTCACACAGGGGGCAGACCATGGTACAATCTCGCATGCACCTTCTATCGCACTTGCAGCTTCTGGGACCCCTGCTATCAATGGTTGTGAGGTTGCATCCTCTGAGGACCTAGGCTCTCACGCCTTGAGGCCTTCTCCACCCCGACTTTTCGATTGGTCCCTCACATACCATCTTTTGTTACCTCTTTTCTCTTTCACTTGATTTAGCTAACGGTGATCTTCTAGTTAGTATCTTTTTGACTAATCAAGTGGTTGAGGGATGCAGCAAACTTGAAGACAACTACGGTGTGGTGCAACCTGCGTACGGTGCTAAAACGTTTTGGTGGATCCAACCCAAAAAAAGAACCGCTTAAAAGTCTAAGTGCTCAAGATGGACAATGTTCCTGCTCCTATAGAGCCATGTCTCCGCTTTAATATCATGCAAGACGAAGCTATATCTCTAAATTGTTGTGGATGGAGGCTTCCAAGGTGGTGATGCCATGGAAGAAGCGAAGAAGTTCATCGCTAATTTCACAAGAATGGAGAAGGATAGGGGAGGACAAGTTGGGTCAAATATTAGTTATTTTGTTTAGAGGTTGGGATGGGCCTATGGGATCAGGGTTGGATCCTATAATCATATTTTTTTGGTGTATTTTTGCAATCTTATTTTGTTCCCACCCTCCGGAGATTCTGACATTGCATGGCCACATGGAAATGACACTACTTGGCTGTTTTTTCTCCTAGAATGTTCATGGTTTGGGAACTTTGGTTAGCGGAGTGCAACTAACGCCTTTGCCTCGCTCAATGCCGTTGATATCATGTGTTTGCAAGAGACCAAGACTGATAATCCTGCTAGATGCTTTCTCAACTCCCTTGGATCGAGGAGGGTAGACACTTGGAAATCCAAATATGTTATCAGAGTTTCAGGGGCACATGATGATCTAGGAGAACGTTCTCCTTGTCCTTTAACTTGGCTGGTCTCTTTGTTCCTCATAGTTGAACTGGTGAATAACAATATCATGACGAAATGGATTATTTCCTAGGTGTACAACCCAAATGATGCTAGACTTCAAGCTGATTTCTAGACAGAGTTCCTAGCTGTTAGAGCCTCCTTCAAAGACATCTGGGTTGTAGGAGGTCATTTCAACGTCACTAGGTTCGCCTATGAGAGAAGCGACAATATGGTAGTAGGAGGAACATAGAGGACTTTTTGCAAATTTAATTGTGCAGTCGATCTTGTGGATCTTCCGATATGGGGTGGATGGGTTGTAGAGCATTTAAATAGAATAACAAATGAGAATTCAAAGTGTTCGCAAAGATATATGTTTTTTATTTCAGAGAAATGGGAGAATATATTCCCTACACAGTTCAAGTCACCCTACTTGCTTGCCTCTCTAATCACACCCTCTCCTTCTTCGTAAGTCTTTAGCTACATACAATTTTTAAACTCATCGTTAGAGTCGAAACAATGTGGACCCTCGGCTTAGATTCAACGAGTTAGTCAAAGTCTGGTGGACCAAACTGGTCCCATTGGTTGACCAAATCCTTCACTTAGTCAGCAGGCCGAGAACCCTGAGACATACATAAAATCCTAAGAGAAGGAACATTTTGGGAGCGTCCAAAACAAAAACTATCTTTGCTTTAGGGGATTAATCCTTGGGGAGCATCCAATCCTTCACTTAGAAGTCAAAGCCGAGTCGGGTATACTCTCGGGTGATGGGTGGTTGACAATTATTTTTCAAAAGTGCTCTTGAAGGAGGAGGTGATGTGGAAGCAATGCTCTAGAGAATGTTGGGTTAAAGAAGGAGATCTTAACCTCAGTTTCTTCCATACAATACATAGTGGTAAAAACAGATCCATTTTCATTCTAAAAATTATAGCCCATAACCAATGCTTGTCTAGGAAACAACATATTTTATGCGACAACCATTACTTCAAGAACAATTTCTCAAAAGAGGTTATTCTCATTCTTAAATGTGTTTGGGGATCCCGGGATCCAATGAGACCAAGCGGATCGAAGACTCTTCAGATTTAGAAGCAGAAGTCACAGACGGGGAGTTTAATAAATATTTTCAGGATGATAGATACTTTTAGGTGGCTAATTGGGGATCTCCGAGAGAGTCGCCTCACTGGTCTCGCATCCTGAAGATGACACCATTTGTTCAAGGATGTAGAAGAGGATGGGGCATGCTCGTCATGGCTATATGTTGCACGCTCTGGTTGGAGAGGAATATGAGGATTTTCTCGGTCAAACGTTCTTCGTCATATGACGTTCTACTCAGGATTAGGCACCTACTCAATCTATGGGTTTCTACTTTGTAAGGGAGGTCAAAATTTAACCTCTTTCGTTTCTTTTCTCCCTTTGAATCCCTTGAACAATCTAACTGATCTTGTACATTCCTTTTATTCCCAATTAATGAACGGATAGGGGTTTATGCCTAACCCTCTTCTTCTTGATGGATTCTTCAAAAAGAGAGAAAAAAAAAAAAGACAATGTGTGTGCATGGGAGCGAGAGCTCCCAATCCGGTGGGTTGAGGGCCTCGCTGCGGTGGTGGTAGGGGTGGACATGGTCAAGTTGGTCGAGTTTGGAGGTCTGACCATGCTTGACTCAAGTTACATTGTCTTTGTCCGAGTTGCCCGAGGAACTCATAGAGGGTCTACCCGTGTTTGGACCATGGAAGTTCAGCAAGTTCCTCGGGTTGCCTAGATTCAGTCAATCTGGTCAGGTTGATTGAGTTGGTAGGGTCTAGTTCGAGCAAACATAAAACTATCACCAAATACATTCTCTAATAAAACATCCATGAATCCCAACTTGCTACCTGATTGTAGAGAAGGTAGCTGAATGCCGAATAGTTCATAACTTTATATGACCTTTAATGGTGACTTTTGGGGCGTTAATGGAGTTGTTTTCCATCAACTATGAGTCTATGGCTATGGATTTTGAACGACTGAGTGGTCCAGTGGTGCAGCCGTGCAGTGTTACTTGCCATGCGTTTTTCATCGAATGATTTTCAAATGAACACATGCATTCCTCTCTCTTTCTCTCTTTATATATATATATATATATATATATATATATATATATAGAGAGAGAGAGAGAGAGAGAGAGATGTTATAATGCGGCATGCACGCAGCGCGTGCATCAGACGGCTACGGTGCAATGCCGCACGTACCGCATGCCACATTATAGCATGCCCCTATATATATATATATATATATATATATATATATATATATATATATATATATATATATATATATATATATATATATATATTCTCCTTGGGTTTTTCATACGATTGATCATGTTTGCCCAAATTCAAAGTCAGGTAAAAAAAATTACCCATGCCCATCCAAATTCTCAAATATTGTAGCCCGTGATTGTCCAAATTCAGAATTTGGTTGAGTTGCTCGGGTTCGTCCAGACCAAGTCCCAGCCCAAGGTGGCGGTGGTGGAGGGTCCGGCCAAGTAGGCCACCCCGCTACCTCCTATGCTCCGCTAGGGATCATGTATGGCGATTGGAAGTGGTCCCGATCGATTTCAACCTTGATTTTGTAGAAAAAGGAGTCGATCTTGTTGATGATGGGCATGAGGTATGTATCTAGGTCGTACATGTGAAAAAGAACCCTCGTGGCATTGCTAGGGTTCTTTTTGTGATGATCTTGCTCAAAGCCTCTGAGGATCCTGTAAGGGAAGACGATCTACTCAATATCATCACGTTTCCAATAGTGGTCTGGAAAACCCCCCAAGGTGACCCAAAAGGTATCCCAAAAAAGTGGGTCTACCGCAACATGATCAAGCTCCCACTCTTTGAATAAGAGAATGTGTCCTCTCCAGCATATATCCTTTTTGGCTACCGCTTCTTCAACAACTGGCCTGGAGGGGAAATCAAAGCGGTGTGTCTGTTTGTCAACCTGTACTCCTTCTCAGACCCAAGAAGGGGACGATCAAATAGCAATCATTGCCCTAACGATATCTATAGCAGGAACCTTATCGGGGAAGTTGATGGACACCCATCTCTTGAAGAGCTAGTAGTTTGCTCGAATATTTTCCAAGAAGGGGACCTCCACCGTCATAGACAGGCGAAGGGGATGGGGGGGAGGTCTTAGACCTAGAGGAATTGTACCCAAGGATGAAGGAGAATCCATGGTCGGATGAGGTGGTCGGGGGCAAAGGTGCTTCATTCTGTCCGGTTCAAATAACGTGTACTAATGATCAAATTTTGTTAACCATGCCTAAATTTTTAGCACATTGAGCCATCAACATGCCTAAATTTAGCCATATATCCTATTAAGAACAGTGTATGTGTGTTCATGTCCAAACACCCCAAAACATGTGATGACTTTGGTGTCCAACAGAAAGTTATGAATGTAATAGTTTAACCTGGGCTGCACATGAGAAGGAAGTGACATAGAAACAATATAGATGATATCATGATAAGTTGATAACAATAACCAAAGGTTGATGTTGATCTCGATGATAATGACTGGGTCGATCATTACATGTAACACCACAACCCATTATTGTGCAATTTGTTTAAGGTCAAAGCAGTAGTAGCCCCAAGAAAAAGATCCACAAGCACTCATTCATGTTCCATGATGGGTTATCCATTAGACATCACTCTCTCAATGCTCGTAGAATCCACACACATACACACACACACACAATCCCTTTCCACCTTTTGTTCTAGTAACGTGCAGACCAGGGAGCACTCTTGAGGCCCACCAAAATATTGATGTGAGCAGAGCCAATGCAGAGCTCCCGACAAGTAACACCCAGAACAAGACCTTTTGGATCAGACTATGGTTCCCTTTACCCTCTAGAGGACCCATTTGGATGGCAGTCATTTTCAGAAATGACAAGCACAACCCACTGAAAGAACACACTAGAGATGTCATCTAACAGTAAAAATGACACATTAGATTAGTGCCACAAGTTCAGAGGAATTGACTGATAATAGAGGGCATCCAGACGCTGAAGGAAGAAAGCTTGAACCCAACTTCAGAGGTATTTGGGATCACTTAGAAATTTTTACAGAACCTGATGTCGAACCCTGATAGACCCAAATGGTTGTGATTAAAACCATGAACTCCTAATACATATATCTTACAACAAAATTATAAAGCACTAGAAATAATCTTATTTTGTCACATCTAAAATCTATAAAGAAGCCTAATACAAAACAAGGCGTATGTACCAACTTTTTTAATGTTTACTGCCTGTTCAGAAGTTGGTTAATTGCCTTTGTATTTTCTTTTTGGAAAAAGATTCGGGTCTCACCTTCTATAGGCCCCAAGCAAGCCCCATGATGTGACAGTCCAAACCGATTAATTTGATGATAGTCCTACCCTTTGTTTGTCCTACCTTCATTTTTAAAAAAAGATTAAATAATGAGTTGACTGTTATTTTTTGGGAGTTGTGTTTTTCATTTTAAAAAATCCACAACTTTTTGTATACCTATCGAAATTATGAAAAAATTATATTTTTGGAATCTACTAAACTAGACCCATTGTAACTAGGAAATTCTAGAAAGAAAACCTCGGATATAAGTGATCCATAATTATGTGACATTTCACCGAATTAAGTGACATTTACTGATAGTTAAAAATAAATGAAAAATATCACCTTCAGAACCAAATTGCCACCTAAACTGACTAAATATCACTTTTTAAACCTAAATGTCATGTAAATTGATAGTTGTAAAATTAAGAGACTTTTATCGACAGTTTGTGTCCGATAAAGTATCTCTTGGTTTTGCAACTGTCAGTTTTACATGACATTTGCTTTTGTAAGTCACATTTTGTCAGTTTACGTGAAATCAAGATTTTAATAGTGATATTTTTCAGTTTTTTATAACATTCAGCAATGGTCACTTAATTCGATAAATGCTACTTAATTATAGGATAGTCATATATCTGAATTATTTCCTTAGAATTTCATAGGCAATATGGGTCTAGTTTTGTAGAGCTCCGTGAGTAGATTCGAAAAATATAAATTTTACAAAATTTTGATATGTATACAAGAAGTTATGGATTTTTTAAAGTGGAAAATCCAACTCCCCAAAATATTATTTAAAAAATCTGATGAATATAGGAGTTGATGCTTGCCATGTATAAAGCCTGTTGTTGAGGGCAATTAAGACATTTGAACTTTGCTATCTTATTCACATGTGAGAGTTAATCCGTTGGATGATTGCCACATCATGGGACTTGCTAATGAGGCCTATATAATGGGGCTCCCCTATTACTACTCTTTCTTTTTTCTTGAGCAACGGATACTTGGCGCAAAACTACAATACGAAGGTGGCTCAAAATTCAATAGTGGTTCATTCCTATCTCAAGATTTAAGTTAAGCAGAAAGTAGTCAAGCAAATCATTAAATGCCAATTTTTGGTAAAGGAATCCTCAAATTGAAGTACTATCTCCTACCGAAACAGACCATTAACACTTTTCGAGAGTATTAGTTAGTAACTTAGTACCAGGTACATAAAATGTAAAAATCAATGCACTAAGATATGTACTTATATGCAGATATGAATTTTCTGCTAGCCCTATATAATATGATTACTCTAATTGGTATGCACTATTGATTTAAATGTGTCCCCGAGACCTTGTAGGCTTGTACTTATATAGAGATATGAATTTTCTGCTAGTCCTGTATAATATGATTACTCTAATTTGGTATGCACTACGATTCTTTATGTAAAACCGTCATTGTTGGTCCCAAGCCCGGATGAGAAAGGTTGAGGGTTGATATTGGGTTGAAAGGCAGTCATAAAAAACTGAATCAAACTATGAAATGAAAAACTAAGATTCATGTCCTTACATACTGACATATGGAGACATGGCCGTCATATGAAGCTATTGTGGCTAGAGTGAAGGACAGATTACTCTTGTGATTTTGAGTAAATTAGTAAGGGATAGGACAATTTATATCGAATAGCCACAGAACTGCTTCTTGTGAATATAACTAGAGAAAAAATTTGGTAACTTTTTGTCGAATTTGTCACTGCAAGCAAGAGCCATAAGCAAGATTTAAAACTGTTGCTGTTTCAGAGAAAACATGGGTGGTTCAATTAAATTCTAAACAGTTCAAGGAACGACATCTGATAGACAGTAACACCCACCTGCATGGATTCTCACATACAATTGGTAGAGAAAGAATCACATCTCATCAATAGAGAATTAAGCAATAGTAGAAAGAACCAAATGTTAAGGTGGATTTGATGGTTTCGAATAACCTAGGTGTGCAATCTCCCAGCTTGTAGACGGAGCGACTTGTTCATGCAGTGGAGCGTATTGCTGCAATCCAATGTGAAACAAGAATCTTTACCAGGAATAAAAAAAGTGCACACATTTATGACATTAAATACTTTTTAATGCTATGACCATCAAGAAAATGCTATACTGGATAAAATTCTATCCATCAAACGTACCAATAGAAAAGATGATATAAATTTTAAACAGAAACTGAAAACTACCTCCATTTTAATTAAAAGTTCTGTCGCAGTTGGAGCCGAAACAACTATATGTCTTGCAGCTGGCTTAATGAAACCTTCTTTCACACCATTATCAAACAATGCAAGCAACGAATTGTAGTAACCATCCACGTTCAAGAGACCGATCTGTGCAAATAGGAATTACAAATCATCCATCTTTTGTTGCGGCAAGCTGAAATGGTTTAAGTATGACAGATCAACTCATACTGGTTTATTATGAATCCCTAGTTGCGACCATGTTATAATCTCCAACAGCTCCTCCATTGTTCCATACCCTCCTATAGATTCAAATTCTCACGAAGTGAAGTTCCATAAACCCGTATTCACCATAAGCAAGATGATTTTAGGAAATATACCAGGAAGAGCAATAAAAGCATCTGATTCCCGCGCCATTTCAGCTTTGCGCTCATGCATGTCATCTACAGTTTTTACTTCACCCACAGTGGGTCCAGATATCTGTCAAATGCATCATATGCATACCTATAGAAATCAGTTCAATCAACATAGATGGGCAACGGATACTAAATTTCTTATTTCCAACACTCATTTAGTAAATATGATCTATGTTTATTTCTTCTCCATCTCGTACAAGTTCACCCAAAGCATTCTAATTTTTATACAAAAAAAAGTTCAATCATAGATGTGGATTTGAATTTATGCAGGGCATCTGCTAAGTAAACCATTGATATTGAAATATCTACTGATAGCCTCTGATTGATAGCTCAGTTGGTAAGCTATATGCAATACATGAACAAGTGCTACATCATATTTCCTCCCGAACTGTAGCGACAGGTTTCCCTCTTGCCTTAGTGACGACCCTTCCAGCCCGTGAGGTTATTAAAAATCAGGGCATTTCTCTCGCTCTTGTGGCGAGTTTCGATCCTTGTTGACTTGTGCTTGCGCACTAATAGGTGATGTACTGACCATCTGGTCCCTTCCAAAATTTAAAAATATATACATCTACTGATAATTTTCCAGTATGTTTAGAGCAATTTCTACCAGTTCTCAGTTTACTTCGATTTCTCACTATAGAGAGGAAAACAAGTAAGAAGGGCTGCCAAATAAACATGCAAGCAATAGAGGATAAAATTTCAGAAGCCACAACCAAAGAATCTACACCCATATCAAAATTTGACATAATTTTGTGATTACTAGTAACCTGAATCCTACCATTTGCAATTTTTCTTCATCATTCCATAGTAAAGAATTTGAAGCTTTCTAGTAAGTTAGAGAGGACAAAAAACATAGGCATCCTATAGACCCCTGTATAAAAATATAAAGGACTCCAACATGAGAGGCTATTGTAGAAATTCACAGACCTCAAGAGGCATGAGAGCTTTAGGGATGACCCTGCATGCAGCCATTAGATAAGATCAAGACCAAAGCAAAGTTTCAGAAGAACACCAAGCCGGAGTACAGATTAGGAAATGAAATCAAATGACAGGGAAAAGCCTCTGGATCAGAAAGTACCCAATGACATGGCAACCCCCATCATAAACTGTCTGAGAGATCAGGCCCATCAATCCCACACTCCCTCCACCATAAACCAAATTTATTCTCCTCTTCACCTGCAATCCACATTCAAAAAGCTAAATGAAGCCAATCAAAGGATTGGACACAGCCATCATGGAAGAAGAGGGAGACGACCCATTTGCTCCAATTCTTGAAAGAATACCCAAGTCTCCCCTTTTGCGCTTCCAATCACTTGGGGATGGACATAATAAGAAAACCCAATAGTCCAAATCTTTTTTTTTTTTTTTTTGCTAACACCCAGATGATGCGAAAGGAGAACCATACCAGTTCGCGACCCAGGTCAAGAGCCGCGTCGCTGAATACGCCCCGGTTGCCGGAGTTGCTGCCGCAAAAGACACAGATCCTCTTGAACTTGCTCTGCGATTCCCCCTCCGTTATTTTTCGATCCATCTCCACCCTTCCTTCTATTTCCCTCTCCATGTTTCACATCAAATGGGACGTATTTCTCGTAGCTCCCTCAGAAATTCTATCTAGAAAATGGATTAGACATGAAAGTAGAGACGACCCAAGTTTTATTTCATTGGTTATTCATGATTCAACCTCCTAGTTTATTCATACTTCAACCTCTCTCTCTCTCTCTCTCTCTCTCTCTCTCTCACATCAAGGTTTCTCCTCCCCTGCTAATCCAAAGCTAGAAGACCAACATATCCTATACAATTTACCTATTCTTCCTGTCCTTTTCCTGTCTCTCTCTCCCTTCATGGCAGGAAAAACAAAACCCCACGACCCATTGGAAGCCCTGTCATCGCCCTCTCAACGCTGAATCTCTATTTATTCATGTAGCACTGGTGTGAAATGTTCGGATTGCCCTTTGTTGAGAATCTTGAGATGGTCATGCATTGTACGGTTTAGTCCCACATCCATAATAGGGGCGGGCATCCTTATCTTAATATACCCAATTACTAAGGGCGTTGAGATGGTGTCTCACACGGTTTAGTCCCACATCGTCAATAGGAGTGGACATCCTTTTCCTAAATTGCAGATCAGTGGCCGTCTGATCTTATATTGGTGGGCATCTTTAGCCATTGCAATGATGGACTCCATTGAGAAAGAGTGGTCTCACAGGGTGGACTCCTCACAAAACTGTGATAAGGATCTCAGGGTTTGGAAGTCAGCCTACACTCTAAGTTAGTGCATGCCAATGCTGGGTGCTGGTCAACTTTGGGCGCATCATGGGTGGATCACTGAACTCCTGTTCTCAACCACTATCAATATAAATTTTTTGGGTGCTGGGGATCATGGTTTCAATCAAGTATTCTATCACTCTCTGATCAATGGCTGTCAGCCATTAAAAGCTAAAATTCTGGACTTAAAAAAACTCCTGAATGAAGTAGGGAGTTACTGTTAAGCCCTTTGATATACATTGCTGGTCCTTCTAACCACTCCGGCTTTAGGATGAGTTTGTAAGTTAACATGGTTTTTATTTTTACTAGTAAGAAACATGGGCAATGCCCGAATGTGCTTGATGCATGCAATTTGAGAAAGTCGACATCACAACTGTTCGAAGAACTGTGAAATCTGAAGTGAGTGTGATTCACTTGTTAGAGAGAGAGAGAGAGAGAGAGAGAGAGAGAGAGAGAGAGAGAGAGAGATTAACATATGTTAGATCCAAAGAGGAAAAATGGAAGGGTGGATTTTGGGAGTAAAACCTTGATTTACTCATTAGGGCAATAGCCCTATATATATATATATATATATATATATATATATATATATATATATATATATATATATATATATATATATATATAGAGAGAGAGAGAGAGAGAGAGAGAGAGAGAGAGAAATGCTTGAATGCGGCATGCGGTAAGTGCAGCACCTACCGCATGCCGTCTGATGCACTGCTGCGTGCATGCGATGCACGCAGCGCGTGCATCAGACAGCTGCGGTGCTGTGCCGCACGTACCGCATGCCGCAGCATAGCATGCCCCATATATATATATATATATATATATATATATATATATATATATATATATATATATATATATATATATATATATATATATATATATATATATATATATATATATATATATGGGTCAGGTTCAATGCACACTGTTTTTGCACTTCAATTTTTACACCGATTTTCAAATCAACTAGATAGAGGTTTTAGAATTTCTTAATTTTTTGTGAGCATAATCACCTTGACTTAGATAGCACGTCCACAAAAAATTAGCACATTCTAAAGCCTCCAAGTACATCAAAACTAAAAGGCTTTATCAATCGTCTATTTTAATCGTTAATTTGAAGAGCACATTTAATCAGTCTAGAGGCTTTAGAATGTGCTGATTTTTTGTAGGTGTGTTATCTAAGACAAGATGATTATGCTCACTAAAAATCAAGAAATTCTGAAACCTCTATCTAATGGTTTGAAAATCGGTGTAAAAAATTGAGTGCAAAAACAGTGTCTATTGAACCTGACCGTATATATATATATATATATATATATATATATATGTACAAAAGGATATGGCCACCAAAGGGTAAACATATCCAAAACAGACTAAAGAGCCTAATAAAGGATTTACATACTCTAACACCCCCCCTCAAACTCAAGGTGGATCATACACCATGAGTTTGTGAAAAAGATACCGAAAACGCTGAATAGTGTACGTTTTCGTAAAGAAATCGGCATGTTGCTCTGTAGAGGACACATGTGGAAGTGAGAGCGTCTCGTCCTTGTAGTGATGTCGAACATAATGACAATCCAGCTCAATGTGCTTGGTGCGCTCGTGAAATACCGGATTGCTAGCAATCTGAATAGCACTCCGGTTGTCACAGTGGAGGAGAGTCGACGAAGACAGCTGAACCCCCATATCCTCGTGTAGACGATGAAGCCAAACCACCTCACACGAGGTGCGTGCCATAGCATGATACTCAGCCTCGGTACTAGATAGTGAAACGATCTCCTGCTTCTTGCTTTTTCAAGAGATGAGCGAGTCACCGAGAAAAATACAGAAGCCGGTGGTGGATTGTCAATCAGTGGGATCGCCTGCCCAATCGGCATCAGAAAAGACATGAAGCTCCAAGGAAGAGGAGGACGAAAACAACTAGGAGCGAGTCATGGTACCTCGAAGATAGCAAAGAGTCCTCATAAGAGCTGCATAGTGAGTTGAGTGATGAGCGCTAACAAACTGGCTAAGTACTCGAACGGCATGGGCAATATCCGGACGAGTGATTGTCAGATAGTCAAGAGCACCAACGAGCTGACGATAATGCGTGAGATCCGAAAACGGCTCGCCATCACTAGGACGGAGCTTCACATTAAGCTCCATTGGGGTATCCATTGTACGTAAATCAGTAAGTGCAGCCCGACTTTGTAAATCGGAAGCAAACTTCTGCTAAGAGACCAATAACCCTCGGGGGGATGAAGCCACCTTAAGACCGAAGAAGTAGCGAAGTGGATCAAGATCGTTTCATCTCGAACTGATGTTGGAGGTGCCTTTTCAGAGAGTTGATAATAGTAGTATCATCACCGGTGATGATCATGTCATCAACATATAGAAGTAATATTGCAAGTCCATGAGCAGATGTGTGAGTGAACATAGCATAGTCATTCGTACTCTCTGTAAAGCCGACTACAAGAACCGAGGACCTGAAACGCTCAAACTACTCCCGAGGAGCCTGCTTGAGGCCATAAATGGCCCGATGAAGACGACAGAAATGCTGGGGAGGAGTCAAAAGACCAGGAGGGGGATGCATGTAGACCTCCTCAAAAAGATCTCCGTGAAGAAAAGTTTTCTTCACATCCATCTGGAAGAGTGGCCAGTGACGAGCAGAAGCAACTGCTAACAGAGTCCATATAGAGGTCATCTTCGCAACAGGGGCGAAAGTCTCCTCGTAGTCAATACCATACTCCTTAGTGAAACCACGAGCAACTAGGCGGGCCTTGTACCGCTCAACCAAGCCATCTGAGTGAGTCTTGATTCGATAGACCCAGCGATAGCTGACAGGTTCCTTCCCGGGGGGAAAAGGAACTAGCTCCCAAGTACCAGTCTTTTGAAGAGCCTGCAGCTCCTCGGACATAGCCTGCTGCCAATGGGGTACCTGGACTGCCTCACGGTAACTCTGGGGCTCCTGAAGTGAGTGGATAGCTGAAAGAACATCCTTAAATCGTGAAGAGTAAGAGGTAATATGAGAGAAGCCATAGCGATCTGGCGGATGTCGGTCACGTTCAGGGTAACGCCGTGAGGAGGTAGGAGCAGAAAATCCATCTTCAGGGCTAGACGAGACCGGTATCGGGGGTAGAACAACAGGGGAGTCTGGAGGAGCAGAGGGAGCCTGCTGGATAGGTTGACAACGCGTGTAAGTGAGTGGTGGCCGCGGAAGCGCAAATATGGGAGAAGGAACAACAGAAGTGTCCTCAATAACTAAGGAGTCAGCTGAAGGAGAAGGTATCGGGATCCCGGAGGAGTATACTGGAGGAGTGGGTGACTCAGAAGGATGGAGAAAGGATAAATCCTGTTCCATGGAGACCCCGAAGTAGAAGGGAATGTCCTCAAGAAATGTCACGTCATGAGAGATACGTATATGACGAGCAGAGGGATCATAGCAACGCCATCCCTTGTGCTCAGAGCTATACCCTAGGAATAGACATCGAGCTGACCGAGGAGTGAGTTTCGTCCGCTCACCAGGGGGAAGCAGGACGAAATATGTGCAACCAAATGTTCGCAAGACACGGTAGTGAGGAACAACAGAGTACAGGATTTAAAATGGTGACTGGCCAGAGTGAGCAGAAGAGGGAATGCGGTTGATTAAGTGGACTGAGGTGAGGACAGCCTTCGCCCAAAAATGACGAGGAACTGAGGTAGAAAATAAGAGAGAACGAGTAGTCTCGAGAATGTGACGATGCTTTCTCTCGGCTACACCATTCTGTGCAGGCGTGTTAGGACATGACAGCTGTGGAAGAGTACCCTGAGAGAAAAGGATGTCACGAAATTCAGATGAAAGATACTCGCGAGCACCATCGGAGCGAAAAATTTTAATTCGTTTGCCAAACTGAGTGTGCACCATATTAGTAAAGTCACGATATGCTTAACAGACATCAGAGCGACGACGCAATAGAAATACCCAAGTGAAACGAGAAACATCATCAATAAAACTAACATAATACGATAAACCAGAAAGAGATACAATGGGAGCAGATCCCCAGCTATCCGAATGCACTAAATTAAACACAGAAGATGACATAGTTTCATGTACGGAAAATGGCTGAGTATGATGCTTGGCCAAACTACAACTGACACATGGAGATGGTGGAGTAAAAGAGATATCACCGAGGGCTCCAGACTGAAAGATAGTACGGAGGCGTGCAGATGAAGGGTGACCCAGCCAGCGATGCTAGAGATCCGAAACAGCACATGTGGCATCAGGAATGGAGGTGATAAGTGGTACATGAAGATGTCGCAAGTGGTATAGGCCGCCTATCCTATGCCCAGTCCCAATCGTCTTGCCTGTCTGAGGATCCTGCACAAGACAAGACAAGGATGAGAAGATGGTGAGATAGCCCAAATCAGCAAGTCTGCTAATAGAAATCAAGTTAATGGATAATGAAGGGGCAAGAAGCACGCCAAGCAGAGAAAGACGACTACTGGGGTCAGAGGATATGGTGATGGTCCCCTGGCAAGAAATTGGTAAGGGAGAACCATCAGCAGTGCGAAGCTGGAGCTCAGGAGGAACGCGACCACATGCAGTGAGAGCGGAAGTGTCAGAAGTCAAGTGATGTGAGGCACCCGAGTCCAGAATCCATGCAGCGAAGGTAGTACCGGTAGTTGGAGAGCCTTGTTGGAGGGTGAGGGCATGCTGAAGCTGCTGAACCTGGGCAGTAAGCTGAGAGAGATCAGATGTCGAGGTGGTTGAAGCTATAGTCTGGGGCATTTGACTGAGCTTCCCGAGACGCCTATAACAAGTATCTTTGATGTGCCCTTCTTTCTTGCAGTACACACACCAAAGTTTGCCAGTAAATCGCCTCTCATCAGTGGGTTGGTGATCTCCGATGGACCGACTGTCACCTACGGTAGCACGAGGTGCGAAAGAGGTCGGCGTAGCAAGAGCACCAGGGTCTGAGGCTGGAACACAATGTACAGCAAGAGTAGTCAAGCATGTCTCTTCGGCAAGTAGCTCAGATAAAGCCTCATTGAGGCTAGGCAAGGGATCCCAATGTAATAACTGACCTCGAATGGGCTCAAACTCTACACGAAGTTCCATCAAGAATTCAAAGACATATTGCTCATCACGATGGCATTGACGGATGGAGACTGCATCCGGAGGATAGACGGGGTCCAGTGCTTCAAGTTCCCTCCAGATAGCGGAGATCCTAGCATAGAACTCACGAACAGTGCAAGAACCTTGAGTCACGCCCTTGAGCTCACATCGAAGTTGAAATGCCCTTGCACCGCCAGTCTGAATGAATTGCTTTGAAAGATAGCACCACATCCCCTAAGAGGTGGGAAATTGAAGAGCTTCTACACGGAGTTCATGAGAAAGGGAGGCATTAATATACGAGCGAATGATGACATCAACATCATCCAATTCTTCAGATTCGACGGAGTCTAGAGTCGTACTTGCGGTGGAGGAGTTGTTAGAGATTGTAGGAGCGGGCTTCGTGCCATCCACATACTTCCAGAGTTTATGAGCGCTGAGATGCATACGCAATATGGATGCCCACAAACGAAAATTTGAAGTTCCAGTGAGAACAACATCCATCTTAGGAAGTTTGTCGGGCTTCAAGGAGGTGGCTATAGTTGATGTTTCGAGAAGAACGAAGCACAAGATCTAATGGACTAGAACAGTGGTGCCTAGAGAGATTCTTGTTGTTAGGAAATCTGCTCACTGTTTGAAAGAGAAGGAGCTGTTGTGATTCACTACTGAAATAGAAGGAACTGCTGAAACAGAACAGAAATAAACAAACTGTGAATCGAACTGACCACTGTGATTCACTGCTGAATTAAACCCTTCAGTAGTCCTGAACCAGACCCTGAGCTCCTGAACCGAACCGAGCTAAACCAGACTGAGAACTACTGAATTCAACAGCTTATACTGTGAGCTATTGAACCGAACCAGACTATGAACTAACCCGGACCGTGAGTGAGCCGGTGACTTGGCAAAGAGGTTAAGTGATAAGATCTGACCCGTATGTGAGATGAACGGCCGAGATGACCGCTGAAGTCACTCTATAATTAGGGTTGAGATACACTCAGTGCCGTAGTCTTCAGTCCGGTGAAGAAAACCGATCCAAATCTCTCTCAACTCTGGTGAAATCCAACGAAGAAGCCGATCCAGATCTCCGAGGAAGAATCAATTCAAATGTCCGCTGATGACGACCGCAACTGACTTCCTAAGCTCCGGTGAAGAAAACGATCTAGATCTTCAGTGAAAATCAAAGATCTGATTCTTCTTTCATATTTCCAACGGAAGCCAGTGAAGAGGTCGATGAAGAAGTAGGAATACCTCTTCCACTGCGCAGATCTGGTTCTTCGACGACAACGATGCAGTGAAGACTTCGATGCAGGATTGCGATGAAGACTTCGATGCTAGTCGGTGAGGTGAAAGCTAGGGCTTCGATCCAGGTTGCTGCGATGAAGACTCTGCTCTATCAGATAAGGCTTTGGATTGAAGAAAGCTCTCTACTAGAGACCCATTAGGGCTCTGATACCATGTTAGATCCAAAGAGAAAAAATGGAAGGGTGGATTTTGGGAGTAAAACCTTGATTTACTCATTAAGGCAATAGCCCTATATATATATATATATATATGGGCTGCGATCCGTTGACAACCCAAAATGGGAGGTAAATTTACCTCCCATTTTTAACTTGATTCAATCGGTGGATAGAGGTTTCCGAATTTGCTGATTTTTTGTGAGGATGATCAACATGGCAAGTTGATCATCCTCACAAAAAATCAGCAAATTCGGAAACTTATAAGGGCGTCAAATGTGTTATTCAAATTAACGGTTCAAATAGACGGTTCAGAAACGTTTGATTCAATCGGCGCCCTTAGAAGTTTCAGATTTTGTTAATTTTTTTGTGAGAATGATCAACTTGCCATAATGATCATCCTCACAAAAAATCAACAAAATCTGAAACTTCTAAGGACACCGATTGAATCAAATGTTTCTGAACCGTCTATTTGAACCGTTAATTTGAATAACACATTTGACGCTCGTATAAGTTTCAGAATTTGCTGATTTTTTGTGAGGATGATCAACTTGCCATGTTGATCATCCTCACAAAAAATCAGCAAATTCGGAAACCTCTAACCAACGATTATGGCGAGTTGTAAATGGGAGGTAAATTTACCTCCCATTTTGGGTTGTCAACGGATCCCACCCCTATATATATATATATATATATATATATATATATATATATATATATATATATATATATATATATATATATATATATATATATATATATATATATATATATATATATATATATATATATATATATATATATATATATATATATATATATATATATATATATATATATATATGGGGACGGGGAGCCTGAACCTCAGCCTCAACGCTGCACCCGGCTCTGTGTGCGCGACACGTGTCAAAAATCCGCGAGATCGGAAGCCGCGCGGGACTCACGGATGGAGAAAACCCACTGCAGATTTTTGGCCATCCGTTCGATTCCGTTCGGGCTGTCTGATCCCGTGCACATACCACTCTCGGTTCGGTTCGATTCCCATCCGTTGGATCGATGGGAATCGAACGGCCACAGACCTTTTTCGCTGTTACTGTAGCGGCTACAGTAACAACGAAAAACTATTATGTCCGTTCGATTCCCATCGATCCAACGGATGGGAATCGAATTAACACACAATTGGGCCGGTCGATTCCCATCCGTTGGATCGATCGAAATCGAACGGACAGAACAGTTTTTCGCTGTTACTGTAGTCGCTACAATAACAGCGAAAAAGGTCTGTGGCCGTTTGATTCCCATCGATCCAACGGATGGGAATCGAACCGAGTCGAGAGTGGTATGTGCACGGGATCAGACGGCCCGAACGGAATCTAACGGATGGCCATAAATCTGCAGTGGGTTTTCTCCGTCCGTGAGTCCCGCTCGACTTCCGATCTCGTGGATTTTTGACACGTGTCGCATGCACAAAGCCGAGTGCAGCGTTGAGGCTGCACCCGAGGTCCAGGCTCCCCGTCCCCTATATATATATATATATATATATATATATATATATATATATATATATATATATATATATATATATATATATATATATATATATATATATATATATATATATATATATATATATATATACACACACACACAAAAGGATATGGTCACCAAAGGGTAAACATACCCAAAACAGACTAAAGAGCCTAATAAAGGATTTACAAACTCTAACAACATCAAATGACCATTAAATGTCATTGAATGAAAATTTATCATCTTTATCGTAGGTTTTTAAATGGATTTAAAAGAAAGTCGCGTTCACACATGGAAGAAGAATTCTAGCTCATTAAAAGACGTCCACGTGTCACAACACGGGAGAGAGGCTTCCATTTTAGTATATATATATATATATATATATATATATAGAGAGAGAGAGAGAGAAATGCTTGAATGCGGCATGCGGTAAGTGCGGCACCTACCGCATGCCGTCTGATGCACTGCTGCGTGCATGCATGCACACAGCGCGTGCATCAGATGGCTGCGGTGCTGTGCCGCACGTACCGCATGCCGCAGCATAGCATGCCCCTATATATATATATATATATATATATATATATATATATATATATATATATATATATATATATATATATATATATATATATATATATATATATATATAAATGCTAAAATGCGGTGTGCGGTGCGTGCGGCATCGCACCGCAGCCGTCTGATGCACCGCTGCAGTGCGTGCGACGCACTGCAGCGGTGCGACGCCACACGTACCGCACGTGTGACGACCAAGATCCAATAGGCCAATAGCCAAGAGCCAAGACTCTTGAGGCGGGAATCCCAAGATAGATGAGGTGAGGTGAGATGTACAAGACCATGAGTTAGCCCCACATCGCCTGGAGAGAAGGAGATCTTGAGCTACTTATATAATTTCCCCTCCCAAACATAGAAGACGAATTTTAAAACTGTGCACCGCTACGGATTTCGTAAGAACTCCGTAGTTAAGCATGCTCGGGCGAGAGCAGTACTAGGATGGGTGACCTTCTTGGGAAGTTCTCGTACGGGCACAGGCAAAGCTGACAATATCTTGTGTGTTTGGGGCAGATGTTACAAGATGGTATCAGAGCCGGTTCTCCTCGTAATGGGGGGGTCTAACCCTACATGAGGACGTGTAGCCCTAAGGGGGGTGGATTGTGACGACCAAGATCCAATAGGCCAATAGCCAAGACTCCTAAGGTGGGAATGCAAAGATGGATGAGGTGAGGTGAGGTGTACAAGGCCATGAGTTAGCCCCACATCGCCTAGAGAGAAGGAGATCTTAAGCTACTTATATAATTTTCCCTCCCAAACATAGAAGACGCGTTTTAAAACCGTGTATCGCTACGGATTTCGTAAGAACTCCGTAGTTAAGCGTGTTCGGGCGAGAGCAGTACTAGGATGGGTGTCCTCCCTAGGAAGTTCTCGTACGGGCACGGACAAAGCGAACAATATCTTGTGTGTTTAGGGCTGATGTTACAGCACGCCGCACCCTAGCACGCCTCATATATATATATATATATATATATAATATTTCACTAGGAATGGATAAAGAGAGCCGTTTGATACAAACATAAGTTGCGGTTAGAAAATCGAAGGTAAAGATCTCTCTGCATCGATCTACTTCAGCCCATATCTCCACCATCTTTTCTCCGCGCCCAGCCCGAAAATCCCTTAATAACCGTCATGATCAATAATGGATGGAACACCGTCCTGATCATAGCCGTTTGTAGCCCGACCAGTGAATCTCATTCAACCAGGACCGGCTGCTAAATTGACGTTGTGATCAAATGCCACGTCAATTGGGCAGGCAAAGAGACGTTGTGATAATATGCCACATCAATCGGCTGACCATTCGGGACAAATGCTTCGGGTTAAAGAGCAGTTCGCGATCTGCCTCTTTTTTTCTCTCTTATCTCAATCTCTTACTCTAGACCCCACGATCTCCACGATCTCTCTCTCTCTCTCTCTCTCTCTCTCTCAATCTCTACTGCCAGACCCCCCCGATCACCACGAATAGCAGTTCGTGATTTCCACCGCGATCTCCACGATCCCTCTCTCTCTATTGTCAGACCCCCCGATCTCCATGATCCCTCTCTCAATCTCTACTGCCAGATCCCCTCAATCTGAAGAGACGAGGTTAGGGGGGTTGGCCGGAGGAGCAGCCAAGCGACGAGATAGAGAGAGAGATCGCGATCCCCCATATATGGAAAGAGAGTGAGATCGTGATCCCTCAACCATGCTGCCCTGACCAGTGAATCACACTCCGATGATCCCATCGCGAGCCCTAAAACCCTCCGCCACTCCGACGACCCCATCGCGAGCCCCATATGGAAACCCGTCGCCACCTGTTTCTTTCTCTCTGGTTTTTGGAAACCAGTGAATCACATTGCCTCTCTCTTTACGCAGTCCCGGCCCGATCTTTCTCTCTGTGCGATCCCCCCGCTGATCCCCTCACGATTCTCTCTCAAAAGAGAGAACCAACGCTCTCTTTCTCTCTGTGCGATTCCCCCACCGATCCCCCCCGCGATGGCCCTATCTCTCTCTCTCTCTAAGCGATCCCGCCCAATCTCTCTATCTCTCTCTCTAAGTGATCCCGACCTCGATGGCGTCGACGCCGAGGCGTGCAAGGAGGCAGGCCACCGCGAGCGTCTGGGCGGCGTTCATGGCAGCGCGGGTGCTAGCGGATGGTGGTGATGAGGATACGGATGTAGGAGGGGTCGGCGATGCGGCTGGGTGCGTACTCCGGCCGTAAGGAAGAAGAGGCCATGGCGACGGCGCGAGGTGGGGAGGAGGCGGGGAAGTCGGCCTCGATGGCGTCGTGCGCGGAGACAAGTCACCGCGAGCTTCTGGGTGGCGTTCATGGTGGCGCTGGGTGCCTGCTCGCCATTGTGGTGGGCTAGGGTTTATGGAATGCGGCTGCAACCAACACCCACACCCCCCTCAGTCTCTCTTTCTCTCTCTTTCTTTCTCATAACCTTTTTTTTTGTTTATTTTTCGCAGAGCAGAGGAGGGAGGGGAATGGACTCAGTGGAGGAGGGGAAGAAGGTACGGGGGGACAGCGAGATCTAGATCTAAGGGGGAATCGATCGGGAGCCCCAATCCTACTAATCTCTCTCCTCCCGATCAGATGTCTCGCTGCAGTAGGAAGGATACCGATGCGGCTGCGACCAACACCCCCTCAGGTTCTCTCTCTCTCTCTCTCTCTCTCTCTCTCTCTCTCTTTTATCTGATTTTTTTTTCTTCGATCGGGAGCTGATTTGCTTCTCCTCCTCATCCATCAACGGCTCCAGCGAGGATCGCACCAGCAGCCGGGGTGAGGCTGGATCCAGATCTCGATTTCACTTTTTCCTTTCTTCCTTTTTTTCCCATGTTCATTCTTTTCTCGATCTCGATTATTTTTTTTTTTTGTAACTTTCCTTTTTTCCGTTCTTCTTTCACAAAAATAAAAAAATATACTTTTAAAAATCTATTCTTTGATGGTGATCTATGATTCATGCATGCCCTCTATATTTTATTTTTTTTTAGGTGAAAATTGATACCGAAGTAAAGAAATCCCATTGACATCTGCGGCACCAGTGAAGTTCATTATCTCCCCCGAGGGGCTAAATGCAGACGGGACATGGTTCAGGGTTCAAAAGACACCCACCATTGAAAGTATAGTGTACTGCTGTCCAATGCCTATTTCTTTTAGTAATTTTTTTTAATGATGTTCATCGCTATAACCTGATTTTGGTCTGATGTTCATCCCTATAACCTGACGGATCGTCGACCAACATTAGGTTATAGGGATGAAGATCATTTGATTTTTTTGGGTTGATATCTCTGATCACTGCTTTTATACAAGAATCAACGATGGAAGATAACCAAAATTTGTAAGAGTTGTTTGTTAAAAGTTTTTTTTCTTCTTTTTTTTACTTCTCTGTTGTTTTTAACATGATTTGAATTTGTGGGCACGTCAAATTTTTATTTTCTAATAGAAATTTTCAATTATTAACAGTTGTGGGGGAAAAATTAAAAATAATTTTTTATTTTGATGGTGATCTATGATTCATGCATGCTCTCTATATTTTATTTTTTTTTAGGTGAAAATTGATACCGAAGTAAAGAAATCCCATTGAGACCTGCGGCACCGGTGAAGTTCATTATCTCCCCCGAGGGGCTAAATGCAGACAGGACATGGTTCAGGGTTCAAAAGACACCCACCATTGAAAGTATAGTGTGCTGTTGTCCAATGCCTATTTCTTTTAGTAGTTTTTTTTAATGATGTTCATCGCTATAACCTGATTTTGGTCTGATGTTCATCTCTATAACCTGACGGATCGTTGACCAACATCAGGCTATAGGGATGAACATCATTTGATTTTTTTGGGCTGATATCTCTGATCACTGCTTTTATACAAGAATCAACGATGGAAGATAACCAGACTTTGTAATAGTTGTTTGTTAAAAGTTTTTTTTTCTTTTCTTTACTTCTCTGTTTTTTTTAACATGATTTGAATGTGCGGGCACGTCAAATTTTTATTTTCTAATAAAAATTTTCAATTATTAACAGTTGTGGGGGAAAAAATAAAAATAATTTCTTATTGAATTTTGGTTTGCGATCTTTGTTACAAATTCCGTATGTGGCAATCAGCATCACGACGTGCTGTGCAAAATCCGAATGTCAAGCTGATTGATTTTGGGAGGGTTCTCAAATCCCTAGGTGCTGTGCAAAATCCGAATGTCAAGCTAATCTGATTTATGGAGGGTAAAACCCTTTCTCAAATCCCTAATGATTTTGTGAAGCCTAATTCTTTTTATGTGATTTTTTGCCTTATCCTCTCCTCTTTATAATTTTTGAAGATATTTACTTTTTGGTGGTTTATGGAACACTTAGAACCAATCAATGGTCGCCCCCACTTGAGTCAATATCTGGTTCCATCACTCACTACAATTCTCACTCTCTGATTTCCTCTCCCCCATGACACCCCCCTTCTTCCCTCAAATCCTCTCTCTAAATTCTCTCACTCTCATTCTCACACACCTATATAATTCTCTATTTCTAAGTTCTCGCATTCTCTCTCTCTCTCTAAATTCTTCTAATTTCCCGTGATCCCATTTGATCGGATCCCAAGATCGGATCCCAATCGGATGGCTATGAATCAGTCTCGCAATTAAATGGTTTCACGACTGATCGGACTGGAGTGGTTAAATTCATTATCTGGCATCTACATGTCTATAAGCCTAGAACATGTAGGCATATTCAAACAGGAACTACGTGGATGTAGTATAGTCCTTTGGATGTTGTGGAATCACATTTGGGAGAACAAGGGAAGGCTTTCTCCAATTGCATTATACCCCAAAAAAAGAACTCGATGGGATTACAAAACTGATTAAAAAGATTGTCTCAAATGGGCCGCTCTCAGGACATCGTTTCTTGCTTTGTGAGTTTCTTGCTTCCTGTCAGAGCAAGACGATGATAAGATAGAAGTGTGCCCATAAACAACAATGGTGGAAAAGTGAGTGCAAATGCACGTGGATGTGTGTGTGTGTTGTGAGATAACACAAGTTCGAAAGTAAATAGCATCTCGGCCTTCCCCTGCATGCATCCCTCCCTTCTTTAGTATCAGTCGGGGAGACTTTGTCATCCAAACCAACAACAAACTGCACATTGCGCACAAAAGAACTTCAATCTCCATCAGATTTACATATATGAATTTTGTGCTATTAAGCATTATATAAAAAATCAGATGCATACCTTGACAATTTGCTTAACGTTTATGACATATTTGGCATCTTCTGTGTTTGGGTTGATATTCTTTGTACACCTCGCAACCTTAAAAGAAATGCATAGTAGCCTCAGAATTGACAATATAGAAGAGAAAAAAACACTTTATTAGCATAGATGTACTTCAAAAATTAAGGAAATCACAACATTTGCAATAGATTAAGAAGAGACCAATAATAGATTAGGGTTCATTGAGAACCCTTATCTCTTTTATATTATTAATAAAGAGAAATTATCTTTAAGTCCATATACTTATACTAATTAATATAAAGGATAAAGAACAGAATCTCCAATACATTTAGGTCTATAGCCTTATGAATTTTATATTTAAGTCCTTACCTTATTATTTTTGACATAACAGATGCAATGGAGATGAGGCTTTGAAGGCAGAAGCGGGTGCCAAAGTTCAGAAGTTCATTGAATGAGCATTGATATGTATCGGGTACCACTCTCGCTGCCAAGAGAACAGAGGTAGAGGGAACCATGACACGATTGTTCAAATCCAACTCCAGCTAACGACATTCAAGGTCTTCTTGGATTTATGCTAGGTTCTTTTGCAAATGTTCACAGTTCGTAAACACCATGTAATTCAGAATCTATGCTTGATATTTTGGCAAATATAATTTACAATAATTCAGAATTTATGCTCGGTGTTTTTGCAAATGTAATTCACAATAATTCAGAAGCTATGCCCAGTGCTTTTGCTACATTCAACTGTGTGAAAACCATGTAATTCAAAATCTATGCTCGGTGCTTTTGCAAAAGTTATTGTTTCTTATTGGAATAATCTTGCTATAAAACATGGGTTTGGCTGAACAAATCCATGTCTCTTATTTTAGAACTTTATATCTCTTTTTGTTCATTTTTGCTAAAAGATTTATTGCATTGCTTACGGCCCATTGTGATTAGGGTGTCCCTTTGATAATGTCATTTTAAATGGACAATGTGGTGCGTCACAATTGGGTTGTAAGAAAGTGCAACAAATCAATTGGGTAGAAAAAATGCTCTCTAAAGTCAACCTGATAGCAAGTTCGGCAAATCAATCGGGTGGCAATGCTATTCAGCCAACCTGATTGCCAAACCCATAGCCAATATTTTTATTCGATCAACCTTTGGCTATTAGGTTGATTGAGTAGAGCATTATCAAGTGGGATCCATATATTGGGTGACGTGGTGAATAGCTTTAAACAAACAACCGATTCATATGGAACACACCCATGAGCAACACCATCCCTCCGTTTCAAGCACTAAATTTGGCTTTTGTGCCAATCAGTTTTAGAGGTAGATGCATTGGAGGGACATTGGGATTTGAGGATAGGTCCCATATGAATTGGTTGCATGTGATAAATTTTTCTTGAATAGAACAATGCATATAATATTTGATTTGGATCTGCATGTCTCTATAAGTCATACAATAAATGATAAATCACAGTCTATTCAATTGCAGGTCGAGATTGAGTGTGATTCACTTGTTGGGTCAAGATGCAATGAAAGAATGCGATCGTGACAAGGTGGCGGAGGGCGGTGATGGTAGACAACGTTGACCCATGATGGTGATGGTTTGGTGGCAGAAGATGGCGGCCAACTGACGGTTGATTGAGGCGGTGAGCGATGGATGAACTTAGCTTCTTTTTTTTAACCTCAAAATATTATCACCGCTCACGAAATATCATTATCACTCTCGAAATATTGTTATCTCTCTCGAAATATTGTCGTCACTGTCGAAATGTTTTTTTACCACCTTTGAAATATTGTCACTTGCCTCGAAATATTGTCCTCGCCCTCGAATTCTTTTGCGTGCCGACAGGCACGGGCATTACTAGTATATATATATAAAAGAAATCCTGTGTGTGTGTGTGTGGTGTTGACCCCTATCGGTAGATTATTGAAAAAAATAATATTCTTTAAAAAAAATGAAAAATTAATATATTATTAAAAAACAGATTGGATGTTTGGTTTTTACAATCAACGGACTAATACGCCATTTAAAACGGTGTATAACTTAAAAGCCCGTTTAAATGCGTCTTAGCAGGCGGTTTCATTCCATAACAATAGCGACCTTGATATACAACAGTTAAAATGGCATATTACTTATACATCAGTCTACCCCGATCCGAGTACATATATGTTATTTTTTTTACCATTCGATAATTTACTCGGATATGTTTAGTAACCTATTTTATGTTGTATCAATACTATATTTAAAGAGATAATACAACTCATGCCTTTTGTTTATAAAATTTCTAGAACATATCTGATTTAACCTATCAATATGTTTATGGTGTTTAACAGGTTGTAGACTTGTAGTAAGTTATGCATTTTCATTGTAGTGCATCTGTTTAATTCATCCAATGTATATATATTGAACAAAAACATTGAAACTGTTGTTTTATGTTATAATGAATTTAGATCTCAATATGTTCATTGCTTCTCTTAACTAAAACAAGTTTAGTTCAAAATATAATCAACTAGTTTAGACTTGTCCAGCATAAACATAATTGGGATGGGATGGGATGGGACGGGACGGGTTTGAGTTTTTACTAGTGTTAGTGGGATAGGTTTGGGATTGATCATGCAAACCCTACACGGGTTTGGGACAGGTTTGGGATAAGATTTTTCTTAGCGGGACGGGATCGAGATATACCGACCCATCCCAAACCCGACCTGTTGCCCCTAATTGTGCGGGCAATGTCAGGCTAGTGATGCAGATGTAGACCAACTAATCAACAATCTATCTATACCGAGTAGGGTCTAAGAGAGACTCATCGTCTGTAGACCGGAGCTTCATATGAAGCCCGGGTGAAGTGTCAGTGGAGCGATCATCGAAAATAGTAGCTCGATTTGAGGATGTCTGCAGTGTACTTCTGCTGGGAGAGCAAAATCCCTCGCTCATTATGGGTGATCTCAAATCCAAGGAAGTAGCGAA
Source organism: Chamaelirium japonicum (assembly GCA_947650365.1). Classification (NCBI taxonomy): domain Eukaryota; kingdom Viridiplantae; phylum Streptophyta; class Magnoliopsida; order Liliales; family Melanthiaceae; genus Chamaelirium; species Chamaelirium japonicum. Next base: position 49,685,055 of record OX393551.1, on the reverse strand, counting down.
AGGAATCGAAGTCCTTCCTCTGGAACTGGTGCCAGAGGTGCTGCTGAAGAAAGGTGATCGCAGTGAAGTCATAACCTGTGATGATCATGTCATCAATGTGCAGCATGAGAATCACTCGGTCATGAGGTGAGTACCACACAAACAAAGAGTGATCCTACGAGCTCTCAATAAAACCAGTCTTGATAGTTGCCTACCGGAAGCACTTAAACCAGGCACGAGTATAAAGGGAACGGTTATCCAATGAGATGGGAAAGGAGGATCGGAGGAAGAGGGGAAGCTCCAACAGCTCTGACAAGAGTTGTAGAAGGAGGGGAAGGGGAGGCGGTGGTGACTCCAACAGTGAGGAAGGAGGAAAGGAAGCGGAGGAAGGAGGGGATGCATGTGGATGCGAGGGTATGAAGGACAAGTGGGTACGCAATGTGAGTGATAGGGTATGCAAGGGGGGTACAAGGAGGGTATACTTGCCAAAAGAAAATATGGGAGGGGAAAACCTGAGAATAATGTGAAATGAGGTATACTCATCCATTTTTGGGTGTGAATAAAATTACTCGTATTTTTGCTTACATACTCCTAATAAATATTGATATTATAAATAACCCCCTTAATTTTTAAATTTTATTAATTACTCCCTCACATAGCTCTTTTTTTTCTTCAAAAAGACCCATATGAACAACTTTATGATCAATTTATCCTTGGTCGTCATTGGGCATATGCACTCCACCGTCACCAAGAGGAGGATGGAGACGATCCAGATGGATTGAGGATTATGACGATGATAAGGTAGGATGGCAAGAGCACCATCGGCGACACGGCAAACACAAAGACCGAGTGGTCCAAGGGTAAAATGGTCAAAAAATATACTAATAGGGTGTTTTTGGAAAAACTGTGATATGTGAGAACTTAAAAAACAAGGGAGCTATTTATAATATAAATATTTGTTAGTGGGTGTATGAAACAATCCATTTTCTAAGACAGATAGTTTGTCCGCTGTTTAAATTGAAAATCTATAAATACTTAAAGCAGAGATCTTTGGTGCGACATCGCGTGGCACCTCTCTCTCTCTCTCTCTCTCTCTCCCCCCCCCCTTAGGGAGCAGGATTCAGTGGGAGATGTGCAACCCAATCGAGTGGCATCGCAACCCTTCATGCATTGCACGGGATTAGTACTAGTAATTAAATATGACAGACTCATAAAGCGAAGAAAAGTAGGGCTATACCAAAACAAACTTGACTTCCTCACCACGAAATAAATTGATTAGGACCATGCCAACATTAATGTTACAAGTTTATGATGTATTTGTTATCTTTGGAAGTGAAAATGGCCTAGTTTCCTAGTTGAGTTGCTAAAGTTTTGAGAGGGTTGGTACCAGAGACTTGGCATTGATTCTCGCTTGCATCGATTTAATAGCCGATAAAGGGTTTAGACCGAACCCTCGCAACTGTGACGACACGACATTCACCGAACTGACCATGGCTGAACCAACCCAAACAAATAGAGGGTCATCTTGATCAGTACCAGCATCAGACATGGCTCTAGTCCAGTTACTTTGTTGGGCTCATGGATGATGGTGGATGCAAACGTTGAAGGCCCATCCCATCAATAAGAGATAAAAGGGTTTGAGGTGTTCCTTGTTGGGTCCTTACAAACCACATATGGCAAAAGAATCCTGCCCACTATATGAGGAGTTCGACTCTGCTCCAATGATCAAAATGGCATGATAGGCCGGTAACAACCTCACATGTGCGACGCAGAAGTAGTGGCCATGATACATTCTGATGTTTCGTCATAAGAGGACATGGCATGCATCGTGACCGTCGCATCTGCATCGCACAACTAAGGTTGTTATCGGTCTATGACTAGCCATTTTTATCACCGGAGCAGAGGCGATGGTGGGCAGCAACTTGCACAAGCATAGGGGAGGAAGGGAGAGGTGAAGGGTGTGAGGTGTCTTTTGAAAAAGGGGTGTCATCTATAAACGTAGATTGCCCTTTGAAACTGTGGTACCCTTAGTAGTATGAGTAGTGTGAATGGCCCCACCAGAGATGCAGTGGTTTTGCGTAGGGGTGGCAATCGGTCAAGTTTGAGTCAGACCCTAACCCTACCCATATCCATACCCATACCCGTTCGAGTATGACAGGGTCCATACCCGACCCATACCCAGTCGGGTAGAAGAGTCTCCATACCCGATCCACACCCAATCGGGTTTCGAGTTTTGGTTCAGGCTTCAGGGTATGAAATGGGTATAATTTTGTCTCTTTTTCTCCTTCATATATGCAATTACTTGAGGGGAAAAATAGGTTTTTTTTTTCAAACTAGCATTTTTTTTAAAAAAATATTATTTTAATAGCCATCCCCTAAAAATAATTTCAAAAATAGCCAAAAGATAGCCACGTGGCAGGAGCGCGCAGTAAAGCACCCGCCACGCTGGCTGCCAAATTTTTTTTTTTTCCTTGGCCCTTAAAGTCGGTACTTCGAATATGGTTTTCATTAACCTTTAATCCCTCCCCATCAATGAGTTTAAAACGGCATCCCGGATTGAAAACAAAATTTTACATGTTTTCTAAAACACACATGTGAATTACCGACTTCATTATCAAAATTGAAAAAAAAAAAATCGACATAACTTAAAATCCTATTCAATGGTGTAGACTGAAAACCATATGTGAAATATGTTTTTTAAAACACATATGTGAATTACCGACTTTACTGTTAATGACCCAGCCTGAAAACCATGTTTCACATATGTTTTCTAAAACACATATGTGGATTACCGATTTCACTGTCAAAATTGAAAAAAAAAATTAAGTTGTTGAAACTGACTTCACTGTCAATGACCCAGCCTGAAACCCATGTGACTTCTAAAGCACATATTTGAGTTACTGACTTCACTGTCAATGACCCAGCCTGAAAATCATATTTCACATATGTTTTCTAAAACACATATGTGGATTACCGATTTAACTGTCAAATTGAAAAAAAAAAAATTAAGTTGTTGAAATTGACTCACTGTCAATGACTTCACATATGTGTGAAACATATGTGACAGTGAAATAGGTAATCCACATATGTGTTTTAGAAAACATATATGAAACATGGTTTTCAGGCTGGGTCATTAACAATAAAGTCGGTAATTCATATATATGTTTTAAAAAACAAATTTCACATATGGTTTTCAGTCTACACCATTGAATAGGATTTTTAGTTCTGTCGATTTTTTTTTTTCAATTTTGATAGTGAAGTCGGTAATTCACATGTGTGTTTTAGAAAACATATGTGAAATATGGTTTTCAGCCTAGGATGTAGTTTCGGACTCATTGATGGGGAGGGATTAATGGTTAATGAAAATCATATTCGAAATATCGACTTTAAGGGCCAGAGAAAAAAAAAAATGGTAGTCAGCGTGGCAGGTGCTTTACTGCGAGCTCCCGCCACGTGGTTGTCTTTTGGCTACTTTTAAAATTATTTTTAGGGGATTGCTATTATAATAATATTTTCTTTTTTAATTGCTATTTTAAAAAAAACCCAAAAAAATAAAGGTATCACAATGCAATATTAAGAAGCTCTTTTGGTTTGGGCAAGGATATGAGTTTGGTTAAAATTTGGGTATATGACAGTGTTTAGAGTCAGGCTATATATTTAGTATACACAAGTTAGAGGGGCAGTTAGGTTTTGGGCTTCGGGTATGGGTATTGAGGTACCCATACCCTACCCAAACCAAGTTTTGGGTTTATGGAGGGGGACTTAGTGAACAGTCCAAAACATGAGTTTCTTTTAAGCCTAAGGACAAAAGATAAAAATGTCCCTCTATATATTTCAAATTTTCATTTGCATGCCATAACCTTTAAGGGTGCGTTCTTTTGGGCAAAAACGATGGTGAAAATGAATCCACTTGCTGACTTCACATTCATTTCCATTGTTCTTTTCGTTTTAAGTCAATGAAAATGAATCCATCTACGGACTTCATTTCCTCTCAACCGGTCTATTTCATTTCCTCTCAAATTTGGATGGAAACCTTATTTCCTTAAGTCAGATGGAAATGAACTGATAAAATAGATTTCCTTCCTCTCTATTAGGGGTGGCAATGGGTTGGGTTGAGACATAGGTATAAGAGCAAAACACCTAACCCGAACCTGACCTGTTTAATAAACAGGTGGTCAAAAAATTAAACCCAAACCCGACCCGTTTAGCTCGTTTATTAAACGGGTCGGGTTGGCTCGGAGTTGGGTCAACAAAACCTATGTAAAACAATCGGGTTGGGTCAAATCAAGTCGGATTGGACCGTGTTTAATCAGGTTGGGTCGGGTTGACACAAACCATTTGGTAAACGGGTCAAATCGGGTTATAAGTACAAACCCAAACTCGACCCATTAAATAAACGGTTCAGTCGGGTCGACCCGTTTATGACCCGAATCTGTTTAGGCCAAAACCCAAACCCGTTGGGTTCGGGTCGGGTCAAGGATTGCCACCCTTACTCTCTATAACTCACTTAATTTCCTTCCTTCCAAAAGAACATGGAGTGGAAATAAATAGATGAAATATTATTTCCTCACTTAATTTCTATCATCTGAAAAGAACAAGAGAGAGTAAATGAAATAATGGGTCTATTGGCATACCAAGTATTCATTCTCACACACCAAATATTCGTCACACACCATCTCACACAGTCCAATTTTAAAATTTTATATATTTACTCATTGCATACCTCCAATTTTTAAAAAACCCTATACTAACCTTCTACCCCAAATTACTAGTACTCCACACACATACACACTCATACCCTAACACCCTACTTACTCCATCAACTGTTCCGACAAACTCCTCTTCGCTCTTCGTCCCTCCCTGAGCTCACCCGCCTATGCGTAGTAGGTTCCTCCCCCCGTCGATTTTTTCTTTGCCTAACACTCTACCTTCTCCATCGACCGCTCTGGCTAGCTCCATTCCGACGAGCTCTTCTCCGCTCTGTGCTCCTCCTCGAACTCATCTCCTTCTGGGCTCCCCCGCCCAGACGCCTTAGGTTCCCCCCCAATCGATTTTTCCTCTGTCGTCGTCTACTGGCATCTAAACTTTACGTTCGGCAGACTAGAGTCGAACATTATACAGTACGTTCGGCCGACCATGACCAAATATGGTACAATACGTTCGCCCACCCAAACATGATACGGTATGTTCAGTCGTGATTTGCCGAACGTACTATATAATGTTCGGCCGACCAAACATACTATATCTTGTTTGGCTCTAGTTGACAGAATATTTCTCGAAAAAAAATTTATTTTGATTATTTTATTTAGGGGTAATTTTGTAATAAAAAAAAACTTCGAAACGGTGCTTGGGGTAAAGTTTTCAGCACATCCTACATCCTACGAATGCTACAACCGCGGTGGGGTAGCAGGCCCCAGCACATTGGGGTAGTGGCCCCCAGCCCTTAGAGCGTGCTGATAGGCTCTGGGCAACGGTTGCAGCGTGCGCAGGATGTGCTGAAAATTATCCCGGTATTTGGGTAGGGAATATTGGTATTCCAATAGCAGCTCTCCTCCTTTTTGGAGTCCATTGGACCATTCCGGCCCTAGTGACCAGCGCCCGTATCTCCTCCTCTCGTCGAGAAAGCAGCAGCCCGCGAGTTGGAGAGAAGGGTGGGAGCGACAACCAATGGCCGACGAAGACTACAACGACGATATGGGGTTCGCTCCTTCCCCACCTTCGTCCTCTCTCTCTCTCTCTCTCTCTCTCTCTCTCTCCTCCATCAATCAGTAATCGAAGCGGCAAGGGTTTCCGCTTCCAATCCACCAGCTCCGATTCCGGGATATACTTTTCCCCACCCATCAGAGTTGTTGCTGAAATTTTTTGGGCGAAGAACATGAATGGGTGGCGAATCTTTCAAACTAGGGTTTTGGCTATAAATTGCATTTTAAGTTTTTTCTACTTGGATAAATTACACTTTGACCCCCCTGACGTTTAGCTCAAAAACACATAACCTCCCTGTAGTTTATTTTCTTCCAAATCGCATCCTAAAGTTTGAAATGTTAGCACAATACCCTCTTTTGTCAACTACTTAATTTTCTCATTTGATAATTTTTATCTGATCAAAACTGAATTAAAGGGGGCAAAATGTAGTTTTTTAACTATAGGGGGGTTAAGTGTTTTTTTATCTAAACTTCAGGGGGGCAAAGTGTAATTTACCCTTTTTTCTTTTACTTATTACCCGTATCATCAAAATAGCCAGTGATAGGCAAGTAACAACCTCACCTGTGCGGCACAGCAGCAGCGGCCACGATACACTGTGATATTTCATTATTTCGTCATAAGTAGGCATGGCATGTATCGTGACCGTCGCATCTGCATCGCACAACTGACGTTGTTGTCGCCTATCAGTCTATCACTAGCCATTTTCATCACCGGAGCAGACACGTTGGTGAGTGGCAACTTGCACGATCATAGAGGAGGAAGAGAGAGGTGAATGGTGTCTTTTGAAAAAGGGGTGCCATCTGTAAACGTAGGCTGCCCTTTGAAAATGTGGTGCCCTTAGTAGTATGACGGTATGAATAGTGTGAATAGCCCCACCAGAGAAGCAGTGGTTCTGCGTAGGGGTGGCAATCGGTCAGGTTTGGGTTGGACCCTACCCCGACACCTACTACCCATTCGGGTATGACAGGGTTCATACCCGACCATACCCAGTCGGGTAAAAAGGGTCCATACCCGATCCATTCCCAATCGGGTTTTGGGTTTTGGTTAGGGCTTCGGGTATGAAACGGGTATAATTTTGTCTCTTTTTCTCCATCATTTATGCAATTACTTGAGGAAAAAAATCAAGGTATCACAATGCAATATTAAGAAGCTCTATTGGTTTCTTATTAGTTATTACTGTGGTGCTTTTAGTAGAGTATAAGTTTGGGAAGGGATATGAGTTCGGTTAGAATTTGGGTATATGACAAAGTGTTTGGAGTCGAATTGTATATTTATTATACACAAATTAGATGGTCTTTCAGGTTTCAGGTATGGATATTGAGGTACCCATAGGGCCATACCCATACCCAAAAGTTAATTAGGTAGAGTTCCTGTACCCATACCGTACCCAAACTATGTTTCGGGTTTTCGGAGTCCATTGCCATCTCTAGTTTTGCGGTCTTTAAAACCGAGCAGCACCAGCCTCACCTTCTCCTCTCGTCGAATTTGAGAGCAGTAGCTCTGTAAGTCGGAGAGAAGGGTGGGAGCAAGGTTTTCACAAGGCAATGGCTGACGAGAACTACAACGACGACATGGGGTTCGCTCCTTCCCCACCTTCGCCCTCTCTCTCCTCTCTCTCCCCTCCATCAATCAGTAAATCGAAGTGGCAACTGATTTAATCTGCTAGGGTTTCCGCTTCCAATCCACCCTCTCCTATTCCATACAGTGGGGATTTGCTATTTCGGGTATTCCCCACCCATCAGAGTTCTTGTTGAAATCTTTTTGGTGAAGAACTTGAATGGGTGGCGAATCTTTCAAGACTAGGATTTTGGCTATAAATTGGATTTTACTTATTTCTTCTTCGGTAAATTACAATTTGCCTCCTGAAGTTTAGCTTAGAAACACTTAACCCCCCTGTAGTTTAATTTGTTCCAAATCGCACCCTAAAGTTTGAAATGTTAGCACAATACCCCCTTTTGTCAACTACTTAATGTCCTCATTTGTTAATTTTAATCTGATCAAAACTGAATTGAAGGGGGTAAATTTTACTTTTTTAACTATAGAGTCGTTAAGTGTTTTTTTATCTAACCTTCAGGGGGCAAAGTGTAATTTACTTTTTTGTCTTTTACTTATTACTCGTATCATGTTTATTGATCATTCTAGTGGTTTAGAAAATTTTGCTTAGGGAAAACCGCCCGTCTAGGAAATCCCCAGTAATAGGCCAATAACAACCTCACCTGTGCGACGCAAAAGCAGCGGTCACGATACACTGTGATATTTCATTATTTCGTCATAAGCGGGCATGGCATGCATCGTGATCGTCGCATCTGCTTCACACAACTGACGTTGTTATCGCCTATCAGTCTATCACTAGCCATTTTCATCACTGGAGCAGACGCGTTGGTGGGTGGCAACTTGCACAAGCATAGGGGAGGAAGGGGGATGTGAAGGGTGTCTTTTGAAAAAGGGGTGTCATCTGTAAACGTAGGCTAGAGGTGGGTAGACTTCTCTTTTGGAACGTTTTTTTATTACAAAAACTTCCAAACGTGTCTTTTGAAAAAGGGGTGACATTTGATAATTTACTTATCATTTGATCGGTGTAGGTCCAATTTAGGGGCTAGAGGTGGATAGACTTCTCTTTTGCACTTGCATTCTGAACTAGCTTAATGGGGTAATTGCCATATGGGGCTTTCAAACTTGCATTTTTTTTTTTTTTTGAGTTTTAACTTACCTAGTTCGATGGTCCCTAGATTTGGCATTCAAACCTGCATTTTGATCCTATTTAAGGACGTAATGTTTCATATATTTGACTATGAGCTTGGAAATTGAGTCCAAGTTTCGAACGTAGTGGTCCTAATAGTTCACATCAGAGGGGTGTCCATTGACTTGTCCCCTTAATGCATATCATGTCAATGTTCAGGAGACGAGGACTTAGTTCCTTTTAAAAGATACAATTAACTCGACGTATGTTCAAGCGTCTCCGAAGGCTCATTCAATATGAATTAGACCCAGGGGGAGGAGGCTTGAAGACTTGTTGATTCTTGTTTAGAGTCATTCGAGAGTACCTGTAAACATATTCTTTGTATGAGTCAAGTTGAGGCCCTTGAGGGCAATAAAGGTCACCTGTAGAGGCTGTACTTCGGTGACTCTCTAAACAACCAAGTTTAGGACAGACACTAGAGAGGTCGGCACATGAACATTGTCCCTCCCATAAGGCCACATTTGAATTGATTTTGAGTCATTTGAGAGGGTCCATTGATTTACTTTCTCAGCACGATCTTAAGTTTGAGGGGGGTGTTAGGGGTTATCTTATATTTCACATTTTCCTTTTATATGTTGTGTGGTATTCTCTCCCCTAGGTAACCACACCATGTTGTACTCTTTTATATAGTGGGCCTTGTGCCCTAATGCAATTGAGCTTGCCGATTACTTTTCTCCTAAGAAGCACTGACACTGGTACGGGGACACGGGTACGACACGACACGGGTTCGCCGACACGGCAAATCCTAAAAAATGAGGACACGGGTACGGCGGGGACACGGCAAAATAAATGAATATTTTTAAATTTATATTTTATGTATGTTTGCAATTCAAATATATTTCAATAACCGAAAAAGCCTCATAGAAAACAACTAAAATGAAAATTTAATACATATTGAATCGCTATCGTTAGTTACATCCAGCCCGATCGGTAAATCGCAGACATCTCTAAATGGTATGGAAAATAACGGTTGTGTTTCAGTTTTGACTTCAACCTATCTGAAACCTCAGAAGATAAGATAAGTTAAAGTCAAACCTGAATCGTAACCGTCCATCATAACCATTCTGACAAGTGAATCACACTTAGGCCCAAACGGCATGCAAAGGAATGGCTGTGATTCAGTTTTGGCTTCAACCTATCTGATTCTCTGAGGTTATAATCTCAGAGGATCAAATAGGTTGAAGCCAAAATTGAATCACCACAGCTTGTAACCCGATCCTATATCGAACAGTCCATCAACTCGCAGTGTCCCGAGTGTCCGAGGAGTGTCCGACAAGTGTCCGAGGAGTGTCCGGCGAGTGTCCGAGGAGTGTCCGACCGTGTCCGGCTCCCAGAAGCACATAGGACACGGCACATGCGTGTCCGGTGCGTGTCCGACGAGTGTCCGACGAGTGTCGGTGTCCGACACGTGTCCGACACGGGTACGGGAGGCCTGGGGAAGTGTCCATGCTTCCTAGCTTTTCTCCCATGCTAATGCCCTTTGGGCGTCCTCCCACGGTAACACCGGTTAAGGTGCTATCTGAATCTACCAGTGAATCTATTGATGTATCTGGTGACTTCTGTGGTTATTACTGGTGGAACAGAAAATATACCAATTTGCTTTAGTGGAACTCCACGAAGTTTGGCGAACCTCAAAAGGTGGTACATGAAGAAAATATGATGTCACTTCAGGAGTAGAATCAGTCAGATTTGGAGGAACTGGTCCATCTAGTGGTACAACTTGTTGAAATGGTGGTGAATCAGGCGAATCAGATGGTGGATCAAGTGAAACACCTACAACAAATAAAGAATATACCTATGCTGGGCTCCATACCACTGGAAGAGGGAAGTCGAGATCATCAACTTACGTAAGATCTCATGATGAATGACTCGGAGACAACCATTCTTACTTTCAGCATTTTCATAGAATATTGTGAACAAGTGGTCCATGAGGGACATGGAAGAAGGTTCCAAAATAATTTGGCACAAAGGGTTCAAAGGAAATTTCAAAGGTACAGGAAAAACTTGTGTTCGACTAATGAAGAAGGGAAAGGTCTAGAGGTAGTAATGGGACAATAACTTCCAAATAAAATGGAGTTGTGAATCCAAAGGGAATCTTGAAATGATAGGAAAAATATTATCCAAATCAGTTTTAGAAATTGTGGATTTAATTATGCTTTTTAATATAGATTCATCCCCAGTTAGAATTAAGTCCCAATTTAGAGTTAGAGAGTTTGGGAAGAATTAGAGGGCTTGGTGAGACCTTAAAGAAAGTTATGGAGAGTTAGAAATGAGTTATAGTGTGGGATAAAAGAGGGAGAAGGGAGTGACAAAGTTATGAATAGTTTTGTATGGAAGGATGATTATTTTGGACAAAACCGCAAAACAACTAAATTTCTGACCTTTGGAACTATGTGGTTACATAGTTCCTCCATGACCACATAAGGTATAGAGCCCATAAGGTATAAGTGTATAGAGCACATAAGGCTTAATTGTATATATGCTTAACCCTAGTGATCACCTATGTCTAAATGCGATCACTTTTAATTTCTATGTTGATAATCATGCCCTCCACTGTCGTAGACATTGTGGCCTATGACCTTTCTTCCACTTAGGGTATATATCAGGCTTGTTAATTGATTTGCATGTCATGTACCATTGGTACCTCCTTTGACCTATCTCGTTTTAGCCGCTAATTGCCTGTAGTTTTGGGTTATAAAAGCATGCTACATGGAGTAACTTGTGAGGCATTGTACTTATTATCATCAAGAAGTTGAATTCATTTTACTTGGCGAATTTTCATGTAGGTACCCTTCTCATTTGTACTTTTTTGTTTTACCAACTAGTGGGAGATCAAATTATCATTCTATATAAATTTATTTTGGATGTTTATATTTTTATGTTTGTGAATCATTTGATTTAGGTTTTCAAAATTTTCACAACTTCAACTTTCCATTCATTTAGCTGGTTCTTGCATTGATTACACTTTTTTGGTTTACAATCATATTTTACCATATCGGAAGAAAACCACCTACTTTATCAATAATTGCATACCAAGTCAATTTTTTTTTTTATTTGCAAAAAAACTCTGTTTTCAAAATGGTGTGGAAATATTCCCATCTCTTCCATGCTGCTTGCATCTCCTTTCGCTTAGGCGGAGCTGAATGGAAAAGTGGAAGCAAAGATTGAGGCGAACGTGAAGGGGGAGGCAGAGATGAAGGTGAATGAAAGAGGGGAAGGGGAAGGCTAAGACTGATTGAAAGGGAGAGGGGAAGGTAGAGGTGGAGGTGGAGGGGGAGGGGAGAGGGGAAGGACAGTGAGGTGGATTTCATGCACCTTTTGCTATAGCACTTGCTTCCTTTTGCTGTGGTCTATTTGTTGCATATGCTATGGACAAGGCCCAGAAATGGCTATTAAGCCATATGTTTGCATATGTATCTATGCATTCCTGCATGGATGTGCAGCTGGTTGATTGGATGGATGTATGACCCATGTATCCATACTCTTCTTTTGAACTATTGTGTACAAATTGTTGTCTCTAGTTTTCTTTATACATGTACTTCCATCGCTACTATGCATTTGATGCCAATGAACCAGACTCATTGGATGTTTATTATTGCAACAGAATCAGAACACTCTCATAAGCTTACTCACATTACAAATTGACAAGGGTTCTAATATGTTTTGGATGTTTTAGTCTTTCATCCTCACTGATGGAGCAATGGTTGCTGCAGGTACGAGGATGAACCACCGGAGCCCGAGATTGAAGTAAAGACTATTTCTCTATTCCCGAACTATGGTCTTCATGTAGTTAAGTGGTAAAGATACAGGTTGGGTTTTATTATTGCAGGAAGGGGCCGAGGAGGAGGATCCAGAGAACAACAATGAGGACGCCCCTGATGCTTTTGTGGCTGCGGAAGGCGAGGAAAAGGAGGCGCAAGCACCGCCGGAACGGCCTCGGAAAACTTCAAAGTACATGACCAAGTACGAGAGAGCGAGAATCTTGGGCACGCGTGCTCTACAGATCAGGTTTGCTGCTTAACCCCGAATACCCTATCGACTTTCGTGTTCCTGCTATAGATGCAGCATGATTATTCACAGCATTTTCAATTTGATCGAACAGCATGAATGCACCGGTGATGGTTGAGTTGGAGGGTGAGACTGATCCTCTGGAGGTAAGCCACCCTACCTTCGATCTAGGGTCACATCTGGTTTGGCAGTGTCAGCTTATACTTCTTTTGGGGTTGTATATAGATTGCGATGAAGGAGCTCCGGCAGCGCAAGATACCCTTTACGATCCGCCGCTATCTTCCTGACGGGAGGTAAATCATTTCCCGAATTATTCTCTTTGGCTTCTTTTTTGTTGTGTATAGTCATCTTAGGCGGTTGAATACTGTGATCATTATGAGTACTGATGATCAATCGATCCGTTGTGAGGATTTGCAGCTATGAAGACTGGGGAGTGGATGAGCTGATAGTGGAGGACTCATGGAAGAGGCAAGTGGGTGGTGATTGACGGTGGGGAGCAGGCTCTCGATCTTTGGTGATCGATGAAGGCTCGGTTTCTGATTCTGGTTTTCTGGTAGTTTTGTGGTCTGGTGCTTCGATTCTCCAGATTCTCTCTCTTTCTCAATGGTGTCCCAACAGTTTAGTTTGCAAAAAATGAACTCTGGGTAATTATGGGATATTTGTGTTTCCTGGTACTTTTTTTTTTGCTAATGCCTATACCAATTGTTGTTGCTTTTTTTTCTAATTCCTCCCCAACTAATAGACTAATTACAAATACCTTCCTCACTTTTCGGTAATTGCAGAAACCTCTATGTACACATGTAGTAATGCGAGTGTGTACATGAGGGAGGTTTCTGCAATTACTGAAAAGTGTGGGAGGTTTTGGTAATTGGCCTATTAGTCTGGGGAGGAATTAGCAAATATGCAAAAAAAAAAAGAATAGTATATATCGAAGGGAAATTTTATTCATACCCCAAAAATCTGTAACTAGGCCCCCCGTATTCCATCCGTTTCATAGTAACTTACACAAAAAATTAAAAATATCATTTATACCCTTATCTTATATCCCACATCCAACTAAAACCTAAAACATAACCTTTTGGGCATTGATTGCAATTAGAAGGAAATTGCAGTCGGGATTCCCCCGATCGGATTCCTCCAAACGAGATCTAACCCCTCTAGCAATGGGGAAAGAAAAGAGACCTCTCTCTCTCTCTCTCTCTCTCTCTCTCTCTCTCTCTCTCTCCTCATGGGGCTTCAACATCGGAAAGGAATGGGGTACCCTATACTTATGGGGCTTGAAGGGTTTCAACATCGGAAAGGAATGGGGTATGATCAAAATGGGGCGGGCCATTTAACTGGGGTGTATTCAAGGTGGCGTGTAAGAGGAAGGGTATTTTTGGGATAAAAATGTGGTATGATAAAAGAAAAGAAAACGGGGTGTGTTCAAGTTTGTTGGAAATGGGGGACTAATTACAGATTTTTGGGGTATGAATAAAATTTCCCTATATGGAATCGTTACTCACTTGCATGATCAAAACATTAATTCAGATTGATTTGCAATGCCACTCTCATGCCAAGCTACCTTGGTTAGGCTTTTTGAACGATTGGGTGCGATTTGCCCCCATTACTACAAGTCTAGTAATGGATATTAATGGGCCTAACCCCGGCCTAAACCACTATTTAGGTCCCAAGTCCGGATGATAAAGGTTGAGAGTTGATGTTAGGTTGAAAGTAGGGGTGTGCATCAGTTCGAAACCAACCTATTTAGGCAAAGCCCAGACCGATTCAATCTTGGTTGGTTTTAAGGATTTTCAAACCGATCCAAACTGAATTGAGGTTGGAATCCGATCCAATCCAATTAAAGTCGGTTTGGATTGGATTGGATGGTCGGTTTGGACTTCTTTTCTTCTTTATTAGAACCTAGTTTCAACTTAAAAATTAATAATTGTTGTCAAATCACTAAGCCTAAATAAGGTTTTTAACTGATTTTCAGTCATCCTACAATATTGCATAGGTTGTTGGTAGCAAGGGTTTTTGAGGACATGGTATACTTAATAAAATACCATATGTATATGAGCAATGCTATTCAGCCCGAAGGTTTGTCCCAAATTCGCCGGCCCGAAAGACGTGGCAGCATACAACTAGTGTTGTTAAAGATTTTAAAATCGCTAGTGGGTTTCAGCCACCAGTTACACACTACCACATCTTTCGGGCTGGCGAATTCGGGACAAACCTTTGGGTTGAATCGCATTTCTCTATGTATATACATATGTCGGTTCGGTTTAAGTCGATTTTAGAATTACAAATCCGTCAACCACCCAATCATGCCAGTTTTTAAAACCCAATCCAATCTGATCCATTGAGTGTGTCGAAATCGATCAAAATCAGTCGGTTTGGTTTGATTTTGTCAGTTTGGCTTGGTTTGGATCATGCACACTCCTAGTTGAAAGCTAGCTGTAAAAAACCAACTCAAACCATGAAAAAGCAGACCCGACACCAAGTAGATGGGACATAGCTTGATGGTAGGGGTGGGACTAGGGCAGGTTGGGCGAGTTGAAGGGTCTGCCCATGCCCAACCCGACTTGTACAAACCTTTGCCTGTTTTGCCCGGGGAACCCGGAGAAGTCCAACCCGTGCTTGACCATTCTAGTTCCTCGGATTCTTCGGGTTGCTCGGGTTGCCCAATTTATAAAATAATAAGCACGTTGGGCGAGTTGCCCAATTAGAAATGCTTGTGCACATAAATAGATGGAAAAAAAATCAAATAGATTTTTGAATTGGATAAAAAAATTCTTTCATTTGCATAACAAAAACATAAAGTCCAACCCATACCCTCACATATTTCAAACTAATTCTTATCATTCAACATCAAATAGGTGGTCTTTGATTCCATAAAAAAACCTATCAAAGCATTCCACCTTAGTGTCTCGGGTTCCTCGGGTTGGGGAGATCGGTGCCCAAACCAGTCCAAATTGAAATCGGGTTGATCTATTTTTGTCCAAATCTGTCCAAGATTTTAACAAGCTTTGCCCATGTTTGTCCATTGTTCGGGTTGAGCGGGTCGGGTTCGGGTCAGACCCCCCAAGTCCCACCCCTACTTGATCGTACCTCTAAGCCTGGCCCATTTACATACCTAACCTTCATCTCCTACAATCGAAGCCGCCAAATATTGGCCCTCATTTTCTGTTCAAACTCCGGCAGATTCAGGCCCAAAATCCCAATCCTTCAGATGTGACCTTTGAAGAAATGATCATATATTATTTTTTTTAAACAAAAAAATATCAGGGGTGAAAAAAAAAAAGGGCAATGATCCAAAGAGCCATCCAAAGCTTTCCCTCTTCCTCCTTTCTCTCTCCTCCCGGTTATCCCTACCATCGAAGATCGGGCGGCTTACCTCCAGAGGATCAGTGATGGTGGAGTTGGAGGGCGAGACTGATCCTCCTATGGTAAGCCACCCGATCTTCCACAGACCACCCGTGCATTACACAAGATTTTTTGCTTGTACAATTACCACTAGGCCTTTTCTCTCTTATTGCCCTACTCAACTCCCTCCCTTGAGGTCATCATATAAGGATCCTATTTCTGTAAATTCCCAACAATGTGTTAAGAGCAACCTTACTTACCGCGGAGTATTAGTTTAACATTTCCGATCAACCCCCTTCGCCAAACTTCCTCTACTTGATGCATACACATGTACATTGCTCTTGCTCATATGTTACATTTATCGGTGACTCAATTTTTTACAATACCCGTCTTTTTACTTCTTGATCAAATCCGTGAGCCTCACATCATCGTCCGATATAAGATCATGATGGCCCGTAGAAGAAGAATACATCAGATCCTTCGTCTGGTACAGGAGAATTTAGGTACCTCAAGGTTTTAGCTTCAATTTATCGGTCTTCGCATTGAACTTTGTTAGGGTTGAACACCATAGCCATTATCATCTTCTCCGGGGATTCATCCCAACGAACGAAAGTTTTCAGGTCGACCTGCAATGCAGAACCGGAACATGTATATGGAGATTAGCAAAATATAGTACATAAACTGAAATGCTATAAGAGAGATTACTAACCTTGGGCCGCTGCTCGGAAAAGAGCGCTTCCCTTTTCTTAAACCTATCATGCTATTCTTCCCAAACCTCGACCTCCAGTAGCGTAGCCTCGACGAGTAGAAAACCCTATTGCAGGGCAGCATGCACCTTTTTAGTTACCAAAACCAACTTCTATATGGGATGACAACTAGTGTAAATGAGAGTTGGTACTGTTCCAGCCTTCGTCGGCTTCGAAGATTCTCAATCTAAACTAAACTTGGATTGGAATGCAATCCAATTAAAGATGGTTTGGATGGTCAGTTTGGGCTTTGCCACCATATTCTTATTAAGCTTTATTTTTTGCCTTCTCTTCGGTCCTAGTTTTCACTTAAAAACAGAAATTGGTCTTTTTATTAGAGATAATAAGATTTTTTAAACTGATTTTTGATCCATCTAATAATATTTCAAGAATAAAAAATAAGCTACTACACTAAAAAATATATCATAAAATTAGTAATATTTTCAAGGCTTCAAGCATTGTCATAATATCAATTATCAAAACTATAATGTTATCATGGGAGATAAGAAACATAATGAAGGGACAACATCACATATGTTGGCAGCATGCTTAGCCCTTTGAGTATAGGATGATACATGACAAATTTTATAAAATACAAAGATATATATCGGTTTGGTTTGTTTCAATTTTACCTTTACAAAACCGTCGTCCGAACCAATCATGTCGGTTTTAAAAAACTTAAATCCAATCCGATCCAATGTGTGTGTCGAAACCGATCAAAATCGGCTGGTTTGATTTGGATTTTACACAACACTAGCTGCTATCTAAGATAGGATACACATCGAGCTTTCTTTAGGAAATCATGGAATACTCGAACTGAAGCACCTAAGCCTTTTAAGTGATAGGGGGTGGCGGCTTTACCCAATGGAATTCCTACCCATCTTACTTCTCCTGGAGTGAGATCTATCCATATCTAAATTATCCACGCTTCCCATTGAGCAAGCTCCATCATAATTCTCTATCGGGGAGCACGATTTGCCAAAAATATTTCCCTGTTACACACACACATGCGCCCATGCGTGCATGAAATGCAAAGTTATGGGTTGGTTAATAAGGACAATGATACTAACATATTTGAACTGCATCTTAGCCTTCATTGCATCGGTCAAAGTAACAAATTTTTGTATGAGCTGACAATTAGTGTTCAACCAAGATGAGAGCTGGAACAGACCATAATACAATTATCTAAGATGGGATGAATAAGCTTGATATGCCTTGTTGGTCTGTTCTCTAACAAGTTAAGATTTTGGGTGAAATAATTACTTAAATATGATTTTTAGTTTCTAGAGGTCGTAGGTTCAAAGTCTCGTTACCTCCATTTGCTCTCTCTCTCTCTCTCTCTCTCTCTCTCTCTCTCTCTCTCTCTCTCTCTCTCTCTCTCTCCTTTGCCACGCCCACCACCTATCGTCCTCCCCCTCTTCTTATAACAATGATTAGTTTGCTTCTTCACGTGCGGGAGAGAACCAAATGTCGGGGTGGGTGGGTTAGCTTGGTATGCATCATTCGTTTTTTTCCCTAACTTAAACTCTTGAGTGAAATGGTAAACTTTTTTTTTTAATGTGGCATGGATCCACCGACTGGTAGGTAGGAGCCCATAGTTACTAACTTAAAACCACCCTCTGTACTGACTGGCTTCTATCACTAAAAGTCTCTACCGCATTGCTTCTGTAGGGAAGAAGAGCTTCTCCCAAAAGGAATCAATTGAAGTTCTCAGAAGGCTTGACAAGAGCATCCTCATCAACATCCAAGTTTTATCCCATCAAGTTGGGATCAATTTATAAAGTCGATTGACAAGAATTTTTTGAACCGATTGTCAACCTGACATCAACCCTTTAGTACTAGTGTTGAATATCCAAGAGAGGGGCTCGCCCAGAAACCTAAAAGGCTAGTTGGTAAGTTGGGACACCTACCATGTTGATGGAGCATGACGAGATACATTCGATCAAAGATCATGTCGACAAGTAGACGCCGACACAACAGTTTTAATATTAAGTGTTCAAAGACTATGTCGTCAAGTAGACTCCGATGTGAAAACTAAAATGTCAACTGCTAATTCATGTCATTTAAATTTACATGTTGATATACAAAAGCCGATATGTAAAAGAAGAAGTAGGTTTTTATGTAGGCATCAATGTTTCCGACATGTCAAATGACATGCAACAAGTAGACGCCGAAACAATAATTTTAATATTAAGTGTTTAAAGACGATGCATGTGGGCTCTTGAAAAAAAGCTAAAGTGTAGATTTTTAATAATAAAATTAGATTTCAGCACTATAAAATTTAATTTTAACACTAACAAAGAGAAGGAAAAAATCACATGTCATCATCCGACAATGGTTTCCAAATATTCAACAATATCCCAATGATGATAAAAATAATTTTCAGTTTATAACAAATAATCGTAACAAACATAATAGATTTATATGTCAATCAAATGAGCAAGTATCGCAAAGAAATAAAACTCATAAAAGAACCAACATGTGATGAAAACCTATGAAGCCAATGACAATCTAAGCCCAAAATAAACAAAAGAAAGATTGATGGTAAAAATGAGTAACGATTACGGCTAAGAAATAATATTACCGTTAATCTGTGTCTTGGTCAATACCCGGTGCGTTTTCGTTGTCCGATCGATGAAATGACAAAGGATGGAGGATGATCTAGATGACGGTGTGAAGAAGCTAGACGAACAATCTCTGAGGATAAAGAAACCTCATGCTAATCTCTCACGAAGGTTGTAGATAAAATCGTGGCGATAATTTAAGAAACATGCGTTGGAAGAAAAGACAAAAGCAAGGATGAAGAGTCGAAAAAGATCTCTAGAACAAGTCACCGGCTTCTTTCTCAAAAATTAAGGTTTCATTCCAATCTAATCTTCTATTGTGTAGAAATTTCAAGCAATATAAAGAGAATGGCTTCTAGGGTTGCAAGAATTAATTAATATGAATCATGGATGTCAAGATAATAAGAGGATATAAATAAATAGAGAAAGAAG
This sequence comes from Chamaelirium japonicum, assembly GCA_947650365.1. Classification (NCBI taxonomy): domain Eukaryota; kingdom Viridiplantae; phylum Streptophyta; class Magnoliopsida; order Liliales; family Melanthiaceae; genus Chamaelirium; species Chamaelirium japonicum. The sequence continues at coordinate 49,665,538 of OX393551.1, read as the reverse complement.
CGGACCTAACTCTTTTGGGCTTCATTTGGGCCTCGTATGATCTTTATCATCTATCCATTGGTTCTACAATTAGATACAATCAGAATTATTAAAATTGACTAACACAATTTAAAGCACTTTAAGCTTAAATCAAATACGAACATCCCTCGTACTTAGGCTAAAATAAAATATAAACTTTAATATCTTTTGATCCGCTTATCAAATTTATATGAAACAACAAACAAAGTTATATATAATAAAAAAAGCTCTCCAATGAAATCGATGGATCATTGATCAACCTCTTGAATCTTCATAGTGACACTAAAAGTGAGTTGTTGTCCTGAAATCCTGCACGTGCCTACGTCAAGTCTCTTGGACTCGAAAGAACTTGACTCCACTCGAGTGGGATCATGATCGAAGGGTGCACTAGGTCCATACCGTGAAGGAGCACCTGTCACAACTTATCCCCAAACCATCCTCCTGGATCTAGAGGCTATGTCCCATCCTCAGCATGAAAGGTTTGAAACGGCATGCAAATATCCTCCTTGGCACGTTAAACAAGTTATGCAAAATATCAATTTTATAGTCGTAAAAGGGAGATAGGTAAACATGAGTAACAAATGATATATAAAGAGAAAGACCGCATGAGCTTAATGTGTTGTAGGGTTTTGGCTTGCATGTTTGGCATTAATAAATTTTCAAGGTCCAGGTTTGTGGGTCCTTAATTTACTACGAAAAGTGGTCTGTGCTTTCAACATTCAAAAGGGATCCTACACTACTTAGATGCATTTATTTGTTTTGTGGCAATTATGAAAAATAAACATGAATTCACAATATTTATCTATCATCTGACAAAAAGTAAACAACATGGATTCAGATAGTAACGATAAAAACCCATAACTTTGTAGTAAGGAAATTAAATTAATTACAATAACTAAATTCTTAATTATCACTAAACTATGTACCTGTATTTTTAGTAGGATAATATAATGATACCAATGAAAGAGATAAATACATGTCAGACATACAAGGATGAATACATGTATCATCTACCAAACTTAGATTTTGACGCACATGCAGTAAAATATAGGATATGGTGCAACCCATTGTCGAGTCTTACAAAATCATATGGAACTCTTACCAAACTCTGTAACTCTGGGCTAACAAAGAATTCATTCCGGCTTTCAAAATATACATGGTTTGGAAAACTTGAGTTATGGGCTTGTCGAGCCAAGGAGCTTTCATTGTCAGCAATAATTTCCTCAACGCTCACCTGTAAAGGCATTCAGTCCTCAAAGGTTTTACTAGATAATCCTTTGTTGGTATGATCTCTACTAAAAGCTTTACAGAAGTCTTGGGAATTATCTCTGTAGCATTTATCATAATTTCTTTCTTCTTCTTATGCCATGTTTTAATACTAGTGGAAGCCTGTGCCGCTCGGCATGCGAACGGTCGCCTTCAACGGCAAAAAAAAAATTCAGAGGGGGCCGATGCAGATGCACAAAGTCCTAGATCTTGCTGCCCCCCTTCATAGGTCTAGGTTGTGACTGCATAAGTGCAGCAAGTCAATTGGCCAGTAAGAAAACTCTCAATGAAAAGCTAGTAGTTTGATTCAATGGTTAATGGACAACGTGGCACTCCATGATTGGGCTGTAAGAAGTCCATGTTATTTAGGAAAATATTTTATCACAAGATTATTTAAAAATAAATATTAGTTATAAGTAACGCTTCAAATTTTGGAATAATTTGTTTTTCTTAATTGGGCCATAAGAATCGAAGTGCAATGGAGAGGAGTGCAATTCAATGGATGCCCACTTAATGGACGATGTGGAACTCCACGATTGGCCTGTAAGAAGTGCAACAAATCAATTGGGCCCTAATAAGTACTGCAGCAAATCAATCGGTCGGCAAGAATGCTCTCAGTGAAGAGTAGTGTGATTCAACGGATGCTCATTTAATGGACATGTCACTTCACAATTGGGCCGTAAGAAGTCCATGCTATTCGAGAAATATCTTATTACAAAACTGGGTCATAATAAGTGCATTCCACGATTGGGCCATAATAAGTGCACTCTATGAATGGGCTGTAATAAGTGTAACAAATCAATTTGGACAACTTGGCACTCCACAATTGAGCCGTAATAAGTGTAACAAATCAATTGGGCCGTAATAAGTGCATCAAATCAATCGTCAAGCAAGAATGCTCTTAACGGAGAGAAGTGTGATTCAACGAATGCCTATTTTATGGATCGATGGAGGGCATCAGATTGAAGCAAGTACAACAAACAGATGTAACTCTCTCTTTGCGATTATGTTCATTTTTGTCTAGTCAGCTTGTTCGTTTTTGTCTAGTCAGCTTGTTGTTCCATTTTGTCTAGTCAGTTTCTAGACCGTCGTAGCATGTTATATAGATTTAATTCATGTTCAATGTCATCCATAACGTCTAACATGATTGTAAATCATGCTTGATGTGTCCATCTCTCAGGTTCATGGAGAACAATTGGAAGAAGGGTCGATACAGAAGGTTTAGTTCACTGGCTTTCTCTTTTATTTGCAATGAACAATTCCTATCTCAAACAAAAGTGTGTGGAAAAAAGTAGCGGTATGATTTAACATCTTTGTAAATAAAGAAATACCCTTATGTTTGGTACGGAATATGTCGGTTATAGGCACAGCCATATGGTGGATTGTCTTTAAGATAAGATGGGAGTACCGTCCACTAGAGAAAAAAGGGATTGAACTTGAGTTAGACCACTCACCTAGATAAATCATGGCTATTTGTCAAGTAATCACTCAAAATGACGCTATAGAATGCCTTGATGAGTGGTGAGATAATTAAATAAACATACTCTATGATGATTTTCAAGCACTAAAAAATCAAAATTAAAATTAAAAATCAATACACATGCAACTTACTATGTGATTGGTTAGAGAGTGAAGATCTCTAACGCCGTACTCTGATACTAACTTGATGCATGTAGGGTCTTGAAAAATCATAAGTGCAGATTTTTAACAATAAATCATATTTCTACACTGTATAATTTAATTTCAGCACCTACAAGAAAAGGAAAACCACATGCAATCATCTGACAATGGTTTCAAACCTTCAAACAATATCCCAATGATGATAAAACTAATTTTCAGTTTATAACAAATAATTGCAAGAAACATAATAGATTTATATCTCAATCAAATGAGCAAGTGTCTCAAAAGAATAATTTAATAAGAGAACCAACATGTGATTGTGAGCTATGATGCTAATGACGATTTAAGCCCAAAATAAATAAATGAAATGTTGATGGTAAACACGAGTAACGATTACGGATAAGAAATGTTATTACCGTTAATCTTTGCCTCGGTTAATATCCGATGCATGCCGATGTCTGATAAATAAACTGACGAAGAAAGATGATAATCCGAAAGGCGGGGTAAATAAGGAAGGACAAATGATATATGAGAATGAAGAAACCTTGCACTGATCTCTCATGAATGTTGCATATTAAGTCATGTCGGTAGGTGAAGAAACCTACTGTGGAAGAAAAGACAAAGAAGCAAGGATGAAAAGTCGAAGAAGATCTCTCGAACAAGCTGTCTGCTCCATTCTCAAAACTATGATTTCAAGTTTTATTCCAATCTAATATCTTCTTGTGTATAAATTTTAAGCAATATAAACAAAATGGCTTTTAGGGTTGGAAGGAAAGCCATTGGATCAATTAATATGAAGCTTTGGATGCCAAGATAATAAAAGGAATTAAATAAAGAGAGAAAGAAGTGGATCGAGCTTTTTTGGGCTTCCTTTGGACCTTATACGATTTCCATTATCTATCCATTGGTTCTAGAATTAGATCCAATGGATATTATTAAAATCGACTAGCATGACTTTTATTAGATACCCCCATGCCCCAAAATATGGGTTTTAAGGGGAGGTCCACAGTGGATATATTAAGCAAGTGATGGATGCTTATTGACATGGTATCAGAACTGGCTCGTCTTCATCTCCTACTCTTGCTTCAGGTGCTCCCCACCGATCGTGCCTTACCACGCGTGCTCCGCATAGGAGGATTCTTGCCACACGTGCTCTGTGTAAGAAGGATGTTAGCGGATAGTTCCACATCGGTGAGGGAGGCACCCATCACCCGCTTAATATACCCATTGTGGATCTCCCCTTAAAACCTGGGTTTTGGGGCGTGATGGTATCTAACAACTTAAAACACTTTAGACTCAAGTCGGGTGCAAACATCCCCTGCACCTAGGATAACTTGAAATATAAACTTTAATATCTCTTGATCCGTTTATCAAATTTACATGAAATATAAAAACAAAGTTGTAAATAATAAAAAGAGCTCTCTAATGAAATCGACGGATCGTTGATCAACCTCCTGGATCTGTATAGGGATGCTAAAAAGTAAACTGTAATTTTGAAATCTTGCACATGCCTATGTCAAAAGACCATGTTGACAAGTAGATGCCGATGATTTTCATATTAAATGTTCAAAAACCATGTCTAATGTTAGTTGCTGACACCAAAAACTCAATTGGACAGCACGTATCGCTGACACTAAACAAATAAGTTCATGTTTATATTAAAATCGTAAACCCTACAAAACGTACTAGTAAGAGAAGATGTTCACACCTCCATTGGCTGATTCATATGACGAAGGGGTCCAACGTTGTGAGGAGAAAAAGACCGCAAAACCTTCGAAGGTAGGTGGAAAATAGTGCACCAACTTCGTTGGCGGCGGGAGGAATAGTGCAGGAGCTTCGCCATTGGCAGGAGGATGACAGGGGGGAGGTGAAGTTGCGTAGGTCTGTCGAGTTTTATGGAAGGGCTTGCAAAGTAGACGAACGACGAGTAGATGCACAGTTCAAAACAATGTGTGACGAATTGTCAAAAAAAAAAAAACAATGTGTGACAAGACTAGTTTCGATGCGGGTACTAAAAAGATAAAGTAGAGCGTGTGCCAATCAAAATCGGGTGCCAAGCTGAATTTGGTGGGGCCCATATAGAACACGCCCCCTTCAAACTAATGATTGACACCTAAAAAATTTACATTTTTCTTCTTCTTCTGATTATCAATATCCCCAATGTCCAATGGGTCGTTATGTGTCGCCCCCATCACCCTTTGCCGCAGTTGTCACCCCCTCTTCCGACAACACCCCCAGCCCCTTCTTCCTCGCTTAATTCTACTCCTCCATCTTCCCCGTGCATGAGCCCTAAGTTGCTGACCATGTCGGTGATCGTCGACGGGCAACCACTGAATCTGTGTCAGTGGTTTGTCACCGACATTGACTTCTGACTTAGGGTTCTGGCATGAGGAAACTGCAGAGGAAACAAAGGAAGGAAGGAAGGAAGGAGGGAGAGGGAGGAGGGCGGGGTCTAGGGTTGTCATTGGAAAAGGGAACGATAGGGCAGGGATGGTCACGGAAACGATGGGGTGGGTGGTAGGAAATGGACGATCGCGGGGGGGGGGGGGGGGGGGGGGGGGGGGGGGGCTGGGAGTGAAGGGAGGCATTTTTGGGTTGATGTAGGTGCCAATACTAGCCGACCTAAATAGATTAGGGCCAAGACAAATATAGGTTCCGTCACAAATTTGATGGGTGAAAAAATGAAGCATTCCGTTTCAAACCCACCAAGGATATGGGAGTTGGCAAAGCAATTGGTGCTTGGATGAGGAGGTTGTGGGCTTGATTCCTCCCCCTCGATTTATCTAGGAATGTGTAGGGAAACTTTTATGTGGATCACCGTCTTCTTTTGATCTCATTCTCTCCAAACCCTAGCCGTCATCTTCTAACATGGTATCAGAGTTATGTTCACCATCTCCTTCTCCGGGTGCTCCCCACCGATCGTGCCTTTCCATGCATGCTCCACTGTTCCACGTGGGAGGATCCTTGCCACGCATGCTCTGTGTGAGGGAGAGTGTTAACGGATAGTCTCACATCGGTGAGGGAGGCACTCATCACCCGCTTAATATACCCGTTGTGGACCTCCTCTTGAAACCTGGGTTTTGGGGTGTGAGGGTATCTAACAGGCACATTCCCGAACGAATTAGTCCGAGTCTAAAGAACGTGTACATACTGGTCGGGTGCTAGATTGGATGAGCTAAAAACCGAACTCGTCCCGAATCCGACAGATTTTTAAAAAGAAATCTCAAATCTGCCCAAGCACATTTAACATCATCCGAACCCATATCTCGGACCCGGTCGACTGCTAGTTGCTACACTGCAAACCGAGCCAAACAAACGAGGCACATGATGGCCTTTCCGACCTTGAACGAGGTTCTGCTCGTCCTCTTAATTCCTCCCCCTCCACCTCCTCTCCTTGCGCTTTCGTGTCCTCAGCAGGCCCAATGACATGCGTTTCCAAATCACCTGAATGATAATCCTCCTCACTTCGATGCTTGTCTTTCTCTCGGCGATCCTTGTCGTCTCCAATCCCAAGACCTCATAGGTGAAGGATGGCACCATATTTCAAATCTCTTTTGAGCTGCAGGATATGGTGCAACCCGTTGTCGAGACTTGCAAAATCATATGGAATTCTTATCGAACTGTATAACTCTGGGTTAACCAAAAAATTCACTTCGGCTTTCAAAAGATACATGGTTTGGAAAACTTGAGTTATGGGGTCCTAGAGCCAAGTAGCTTTCATTGTGAGCAATATTTTCCTCAACGCTCACCCGTAAAGGCTCTTCAACCATCAAAGGTTTTACTAAAGAATCTTTTATTGGTATGATCTCTACTAAAGTTCTATAGAAGTCTCGAGAATTATATTTATAGCGTTTATCCTAATTTTTTTCTTCTTCTTATGCCTTGCTTTAATATTTAATTCATATTCAAAATCATCCATAACGTCTAACATGATTGCAAATCACGCTTGATGTGTCCATTCCTCAGGCTCACGAAGGAACCATTGGATGAGGGGTGACATTGAAGGTTTAACGCACTAGCTCTCTCTTTTATTTACAATGAACAATTCCTAGCCCAAACGGATGTGAGTGGAAAAGAAGTAGCAATATGATTTAACCTCTTTATAAATAAAGGAATACCCTTCTATATGGTACGGAATATGTTGGCTATAGGCACAACCATATAGTGGATTGTCCGTAAGATACGATGGGAAGTACCACCCACTAGAGAAAAAAGGGACTGAACTTAAGTTAGACCACCTACCTAGATAAATCAAGGCTACATGTCAAGCAATCACTTGGAATGATGCAATAAAGTGCCTAGATGAGTGGTGAGATAATTAAGTAAATGTCTGGTCGGGGCTGCCTAATCCTTCCTCCTCTTAGAAGAGGGGTTCTAAAAAAAAAAAAGATAATTATTTAAATGTGACATATGTTGATTTTCAAGCACTAAAAAACTGAAAATAAAAATAAAAATCAGATGCAATTTACTATGTGATCGGTTAGAGAGTGAAGATCTCTAACACCGTACTCTGATATACCAACTTGATGCATGTGGGGTCTTGAAAAAAGCTTAAGTTCATATTTTTAACAATAAATCAGATTTTAGCACTATGTAATTTAGTTTCAGCACTAACAAGAGAAGGAAAATCAAATGGAATCATCATACAATGGTTTCCAAGACTTCAAACAATATCTCAATGATAATAAAAGTAAGAGAAATGCTATTTAACCCAAAGGTTTTCTCAATTCTGCTCAGCCCGATTGATGTGGCAGTGTATGATTGGTGGTTACAGATTTAAATGTCGGCAGTAAGATTCTACCACCTCTCGTACGATGCCACGTCAATCGGGCTGAGTCGAATCAGGAAAACCTTCGGGCTGAATAACATTTTTCTAAAAGTAATTTTTAATTTATAACAAATAATCGCAGCAAACACAATATATTTATATCTCAATCAAATGGGCAAGTGTCTCAAACGAATAAATATAATAAAAAAACCCGACGTGTGATTGAGACATATGAAGCCAATGGCGATCTAAGCCCAAAATAAACAAAGAAAATACCAATGGTAAATACGAGTAACGATTACAGATAATAAATGCTATTACCGTTAATCCGTGCCTTGTTCAATAGTTGATACGTTTCCGGTGTCCGATATATTACATGGTGGAGAAGAGAGGATGATTTGAAAAACGGGATAAAGAAGGTAGGACGAATGATATCTGAGGACGAAGAAACATTGCGCCAATCTCTCTCAAAGGTTGTAGATGAAGTCATGGCGGTAGGTGAAGAAGCTTGCAATGGAAGAAAAGACGGAGAAGCTTGCAAGGATGAAGAGTCGAAAAAGATCTCTTGAACAGGCTATCGGCTTTGTTCTCAAAAACTATGATTTCAAGTTTCATTCCAATCTAATCTCCCATTGTGTAGAAATTTTAATCAATATAAAGATAATGGCTTCTAGGGTTGTAAAGAAAGCCATTGGATCAATTAATATGAATATTTAGATACCAAGATAATAAAAGGAATTAAATAAAGAGAGAAAGAAGTGGATCGAGCTCTTTTGGGCTTTTTTTGGGGCTCATACGATCTCTATCATCTATCCAATGGTTCTAGAATCAGATCCAATGGATATTATTTAAACCAATTAGCATGACTTAAAACACTTCAGACTCAAGTTGGGTGCGAACATCCGCCGCACCTAGGCTAACTTGAAATATAAACTTCAATATCTCTTTATCCGTTTATCGCATTTACACGAAATAAAAAGCAAAGTTGTGGATAAAAAGAGCTCTCTAATGAAACCGATGAATCGTCGATTGAACGTCTGGATCTCTGTAGGGATGCTAAATAGTAAACTGCAATCTTGAAGTCTTGTGCGTGCCTACGTCAAAAGACCATGTCGACAAATAGATGCCGATGATTTTCATATTAAATGTTCAAAGGCCATGTCGAACATCAGTCGCCGATACTAAAAACTTAATTGGACGCATCACTGACACTAAGCGAATAAGTTCATGTTTATATAAAATCCTAAACCCTACAAAATGCATGAGTAAGGGAACAATATTTTCACAACTTCGTCGGCTGGTTCAAATGACAAAGGGGTTCAACATCGTGAGGAGGAAAAGACTGCAAAACTTTCGAATATAGGTGGAAAACATCACACCTGCTTTGTCGTTGGCAGGAGGAATAGTGCAGGAGCTTCGCCATTGGCTTGAGGATGACGGGGGGGAGGTGAACTCGCGCAGGTCCGATGAGTGTTACAGAGGGGCTTATAAGGTAGACAAAGGGGCGAGTAGATGTGCAGTTCAAAATAATGGGTGACAAGACTAGTTTCGATGCAAATACTAAAACAATAAAGTAGAGCGTGTGCCGATCAAAATCCAGTGCCAAGCATAATTTGGTGAATGCAAATAAAAAGCCCTCCATAAAATTGACGATTGGTACTTAATTTTTTTATTATTATCATTATCCCCAACCTCCAATGGATCGTCATTAGTGTCGGCCTCATCGCCCTTTTCCTCAGTCGCCGCCCCCTTTTTCGACAAAACCCCCAGCCCCTTCTTCTTCCCTCGCCTATACTTGTCCTTTCTCCTCCATCTTCTCCGTGCTTGAACCCTAAGTTATCGATCATGTCGGTGACCGTCGACGAGCAACCACTAACTTCGTGTCGATGGGTTGCCACTATGGCTGCAAACGAACCAAGTTGTTTGTGAGCGGCTCGCAAACAAGCTCGATCGAAAGCTCGTTCGAGTTCGTTCGATTACTAGTTATCCCCAACCCCCAATGGGTCGTCATTGGTGTCGGCCCCATCTCCGTTTTCCTCAGTCGCCGCCTCCTTTTCTGACAAAACCCCCATCCCCCTCTTCTTCCCTCATCTATACTTCTCATTTCTCCTCCATCTTCCCCGTGTTTGAACCTAAGTTACCGACCGTGTCGGTGATCGTCGACGGGCAACCACCAAGTACGTGTCGGTGGGTTGCCACTAGGGCTGCAAACGAACCAAATTGTTTGTGAGCGGCTTGCAAACAAGCTCGATCAAAAAGCTCCTTAGAGTTCGTTCGGTCACTAGTCAAGCCAAGCACAAGCCGAGAGTTTAGGCTCGTTTAATAAACGAGCCAAGCTCAAGCAGACCAAAACCTCAGCTCGGTTGGGCTCATGAACATGCTTGTTTAGGGGTCGTGGGCAAAGCTCGTGAGTAGGCTCATAAATGCTTGAATAGACCTAACATATATAGTCTATGCTTTTGATTGATTTTGGAGTTCTTGAACAAGCTCGATAAGGAGTTGTTCGACCACTAATTAAGCAAAGCCTAGTCTGAAGTTTAGGCTCGATTAATAAACAAGCCAAGCCAAACTCAAGCAAACCAAAGTTCTGCTCAGCTCAGCTCGATTATTACACAAGCCATGCCCAAGCTTGAATTTTAGGCTTGTTTAGTAACACGAACAAGATCAAACAAGCCAAAGCTCGGCTAGGCTCGTTTGCAGCCATAGTTGCCACCATCATCGACTTGTGACTTAGGGTTCTAGCACGAGGAAGTTGCATAGGAAAGGAAGGAAGGAGGAGGAGGAGGGAGAGGGAGAAGTGCGGGGGGCTGGGGTTGTCATTGGAAAAGGAAACGACAGGACAGGGGCGGTCACGGAAACAGAGGGGTGGGCGGCGGGAAATGGACGATCGCGGGGGGGTTAGGAGTGAAGGAAGGCATTTTTGGGTTACTACAGTTGCCAATACTAGCCGACCTAAATAGATTGGGACCAAGACAAATATGGGTGCCATCACAAATTTGATGGGTGAGAAAATGAAGTGTTCCGTTTAACTTTTAAGCCCACCAGGGATTGAGGAGTTGGCAAAGCAATTGGTGGTTGGATGAGGAGGTTGTGAATCGGATTCCTCCCCCTCTATTGGATCGGCACATTCCCAGAGGAATTAGTCCTACTCCGAGTCCGAAGTGGGTGTACAGACTGGTCGGGTGCTAGATGGGAATATCATGGGATGAGCTAAAAACCGAATCCGACGGATCGTTCAAAAGAAATCTCAAATCCGCCCAAGCATGTTTGACATCATCCATACCTAAGGCTGGCAATTTCGGACCCGACACGGCAGACCCAACGCGGACCGACACGAAGTTAGCAGGTCTGGGTCAGGGCTAAACGGGTTCGGGTCGTAAACAGGTTGACACGATAGACCCGTTTAATAAACGGGTCCAGTCCGGATTTAGGGTCTGGACACGGTAGATCCGAGAAGACCTGTTTAATATTCAACGGGTCGTGTCGAGTCTACCCGCAATCCGAGAAGACCCGTTTAATATCTCAAGTCGGATCGGGTCAACTGAATAGACCCGTGCGCTAAACGGGTCTTACCGCGTCTACCCGTTTATTAGCGGGTCGGGTACGGGTTTAGGATCTAGACACGATTAGTTAAACGGGTCGGGTCCGGGTCTAGGGGCTTTGGACACAACCCGAAACAAGACATGACACGAACCCGACCCGAAACTAGACACGCACGAACCCGACACGACCCGACCGGTTGACGACCCTATCCAAACCCATATCCCGGACCCGGTCGATTGCCTGGTTGCTACATAGCAGAGCGGGCCAAACAAACGGCGCGAACGATGGCCTTTCCGACCTTGGAC